>JAQSVV010000186.1:0-1200000 GCA_036375495.1 Agrotis segetum
CCAATACGTAACTGGCAACATCACTTTATTTGGGTGTTGTAATTTTACCGCCCTGGGAAGAGCTCAAGAGAGTGTCAGACTATTACTTACTTACAAAAAAATCACACTATTTTTTCGTTTGCATTTCAGTACCGTGGTACCCTGTTAAGGCAGTCCTTCGAACTAATAACATCCCTTAAGATATTACAACTCATGACGAGGCCCCCTCTCAGAGGACCTAAGCCTGCCGGGTTGGTGGAAATTATTCCATCACCGTAACCCCGGAACATAAAGGGCTATTGAAGGACACCGTGGATTTTAGTCAGTACAAGTCTGACAGTCTGACCAAACTGTGACCAAAATCGAATCTGGGACATTAAAATGGCTATGGATAGTTGTGAAAGTCGATCAATAATGCAAGAGGTTCCTTATTGTATCAAAATACATGGGAATCAGAACAGACGCAGGCAAGCGGGGAGCACTTCGAAGACATTTTATTGATCGCTTTCTAAATATAAAACCTGTGAGCAGGACCGTTTCACGAAGGAACAGAGGTACTTTACATGCGGATTTATTAATAACTTTATCGACAAATTAATATAAGATTATTATGTCGATAGAAAGTTTGCACAGTAAAGCTCTATTTGGCTATTCATTTTGGATAAACTACATTATATAACACTATCTAGGTACACAACTGAGCTTTGGATTTTTGTTATAATTTTTCTTTTTTTTTACTTTATTAAAACTTTTTTTGATTGTATCGTGGGTGCGTTTGTAAACATAGAAACTCGACACAAACACCAAGACCCGAAACAACAACTTGCAGATCATTCAGGTCACAAATCTTTGCTCCGTGCGGGGATCGAACCCGCAATCGATCGCTCAGCTACTGCGCCAATCGTGAAGCCTAAATAAAAATTCTACTGCAGAAGATCTTCCTTCTCCCTTTTCACTTCCTCTTTATTTTAAGTTTCAGAACAGCTCTCAACCAAAACAAAAACACAATCCTCTTCTAAATGGGTTTGCAGAGCACTAAGCAATATATCGCGGTGCTACCAAAATGTCGCAGTGCATAAAATTAGTCCTCCCGCCCTGGGTGGGCGGAAGGGACTGTCAGACTCTTACTGACTAAAATCCACCCGTGTTCCTTCCTATGCCCTTTACGTTCCGGGGCTGGTATCCTGGGTTAAGAAAAAACCCACGAACCCCCCAGCAGGCATTTGCCACCGACCCGGGCTTGGTCCTTGGTCGGACGGCGAGCTACCCATCACTCACCGTCCGCAAACCCGCTCCGCCGCTTTGCCCTTTTCTAATAACGGGCAAAGAGAGCCCTTAGGCACACAGTGCCTAAGGAAGAGTTTTTGCCCGCATCCCAGGGTGCACCGGCCCGAAAAACTGGTCTTCTCCCCGGACGTATCCGAGAGGGAACTCCAGTCCACGGGCGCACGTGGAGGTTTCCCGTCCTAGCTACCCTTCTATCAAGGTCTTACCAAAAATTTTCCAGAAAGAAACAATATTAAATGGCAGTCGATCTTAACTTACCTTATTGGTAACGAAGCCGAAGCTACTCAGTCGTGGGTTGGAGAAGAAGATCCAGAACTGGGTCAGATCTTCATCAGCGCCGTCGTACCGGACTAGAAGACGACCGCCGACATTCTCACATACCTGGGGAAAGATGTAGTTATTTATGTATAGGTAAATGAGCCCAGCATGCGTTGCACTAGCATGACACTATACAAACAAGTTTGGTCAATGGAAAAATAGACAGAAAGGTAGAAAGATTTCTATCGTCCGAAGCAAGGCAATGATTAAAATGTAACTAATAAATGTTTATATTCTTTAGTAATGTACAGTCACGAGCAATAAAATGTATTCACTTTTCGAAATTCATATATGCAATTTTCTCGTGGAAGGAGCAGTGGTAGCCCAGTGATATCAGTCCCGACTTACGAGTCGTGGCTGCGAACCCCGCCAGGTGCATTACTTTTTGTAATTTATTTCGTCACCACTGCTCCCAAAACGGCGAAGGAAAACATCGTGGGGAAACCAGCATGTCCTAGAACTAAAAATTCGAAGACATGTGACATAAACCAACAACCCGCACTGGGCCCGCGTGGTAGATTATTGCCCACTATTGGGACACAGGCTTCACTGAGAGGAGGCCTGTGTTCCAGTAGCGGGAACATTAAAAGTTGATGATGATGATGATGAATTTTCTCGCGTTTTATTTTTGATTTTGAACCAAGACCTATTTCGTAATAGCTGCATGACTTCCAGAACGGAAGGTTCATGAAAACGCGAAAGGTTGATCAATATGGTAGAAGGACATCGGTTTTGAATTCTGCTAAATGGATACATACCTAATATGTATAATTGCTTTCGTGACTGGACGCCGGACGGGTACATACGTAGAGATATAGGTACTCGAGCAAAAAAATGTTAGATTGTATTGAAATGGCTTTGTCTATTCTTGGTAGAATATCGACAGAATTAGTAATGCTCCACGTGCAGAATCGTACTTCTGTTTGACAATATTGGCCCCGTGATCTCCGAAACCCCCGTTAGTACCTGTGAGCTGGAAGCTACCAAAATAAATCCTATCCTAAGCCTAGGTTAATAGGACGAGGCGGGCCGCGTGCGAGAGAGGACAGTGTCCTCCCTCCACCCCACCCGCGGTGGTGGACGCCCACGGCGACGGACGTCGCAAGACGAACTCCGGCCACCGTAGGCGCGGGCATGCGGGCAGCGAGGAAAGGGCAACTCGCTGCCTTACCATGGACCATTGCCCGGGTCGACGGCGCGTTGTGTCCCACGCGCGCCTCAAAGAGCGTCAGCATAATGACGGGGCCCCCCTCTCAGAGGGCCAAAGCCTGCCGGGTTCGCGGGATTATTTCCTTACCGTGACACCGTGCATTTTAGTCAGTAGACAGTCTGACAGTAAGGGGGTGGGAGGACTCATTTGATGATTTTACCACGATAAAAAAAAGCCTAGGTTAATAAATTATTGGGGTGCTATGACAGGAAACCTCCACGTGCGCCCGTGGACTGGAGTTCCCTCTCGGATACGTCCGGGGGGACGACCAGTTTTTCGGGCCGGTGCACCCTGGGATGCGGGCAAAAACTCTTCCTTAGGCACTGTGTGCCTATAAGTGGTCTCTTTGCCCGTATGCGAATAGCCTGTCGTGTGAATGCTCCAACGCGTGTCCCTCTGATCAGCAGAGGGCACAGCGGCGGAGCGGGCTTGCGGACGGTGAGTGATGGGTAGCTCGCCGTCCGACCAAGGACCAAACCCGGGTCGGTGGCGCGTCGTGTTTCCCGCCAAATGCCTGCTGAGGTCGCGGGTTTTTTCTTAACCCAGGTTACCGACTACCGTGGCCCCGGAACGTAAAGGGCATAGGAAGGAACACGGGTGGATTTTAGTCAGTAAGAGTCTGACAGTCCCTTCAAAAGGTGAATAAATTATTGGAGGCTTTGTTCGCTATTACATTCTACATTCTCCATAAAGCAGGCACGATTCGAATTTATACATATAGTTTTCTCCATAAGTGTCCAATATTCCAAAAGCGCCTATAGTATATGTATACGTTGCGTATACAGGTTGAATTTTTCAACTGGGCGTGGATGGCTATTTTCGAAACTATGAGGAATATCGAAAAACGTTGAAAGGAGTCTCGAGGCCGATTTTGACGAAAACTAAAACTGCATCATTGGATTTTAGAAAAGTCAAGCATCCTGGCCAGGAATCGAACCCGCTGATTTTGGAAAAAAAAACACACCCTGTATTATTACACCATTCGATAGTGTTGCTGATACGGATCAAATTCTGGGAAGTAATCATGTACGGCAAACTTAAGGAAACGTATAATTACAAAAAAAACTGACCAACCATCAATTCAATTATGGGTATTTGAAACATAAATTACAATTTCTTTAAAATAACAATGCTATTTTTGGTTGAACTCCATAATTTCGTATTTCTAAGTACAGCGGCATTGCTTAGACATCAAATCCAGAGAAACATTGAAAAATTAAAATTTTATAAATTTCGAATAAATTATGGCTCAGTAGAAGAAAAAATAGTAATTTCATAAAAATCTGCCATTTCCTTAAGTTTGCCGTATATGATTACTTCCCAGAATTTGATCCTTATCAGCAACACTATCGAATGGTGTAATAATACAGGGTGTGATTTTTTTCCAAAATCAGCGGGTACGATTACTGGCTAGGATGATTGATTTTTCTAAAATCCAATGATGCAGTTTTAGTTTTCGTCAAAATCGGCCCGAGACTCCATTCAACGTTTTTCGATATTCCTCATAGTTTCGGATATAGCCATCCACGCCCACTTGAAAAATTCACCCTGTATAATATGGTGTACCCTGCAGGGACCGAAAACCTTTATAAATTACGGTACAGGTATTAAAGAATTTCGGTTATTTTTCAGATTTAGGTTACCGCTATCTGGGTAACCAGACCGAAGAAAAATGTAACCTCTATTCAGGTTACCGTTTTAATACCGGTTAACTAAAGATAACAACTCTTTGTCACACACACACATGCGATGCGCGCCCTGTGACTATTGCCGACGGCACGTTTGAAGTGTGCAAGATAGGGGTAATTTTTATTTCGGTAACCGGTATTAATACTGGTTATGTATTCACTTTTAATAATAAAGGTAATCTTTAAAATTACCTGTAAAAGAAAAAAGGTTGTTACCGAAAAAATACCGGTATTGTTGATACCGGTTTCGGTCCCTGGTACCCTGGGCAATCCTAGAAACTCCTAGACGCATGATATTTTTTTACCCCGGCAAAGAGTTATTTCGATCTAGTTCCTGCAGATACTTGAAAATAAACGATATATTATTTATAAACGATAGATATTCTTTTCATGCTTATTGCTTACTCCGTAACTGAATTATGTTAGTTTCCAATTCAATGGATGTGGCCTTTACTGGTTCGCAGAACAATGATATTTTTTATGGATGATTGTCGGTTACAAGAAAATGTAGATTTAGTTTTGGTGACAATTTACTACCTTAAGATTATTTTCCGTACGAATCTAGGGACCATTAACATAATTAAAGAAATATCAAAACCCTATAAAATGATAGCCTTCGAATTATCAGGGTCTCGGATCAAAAAAGATCCGGATATTAAAGTCTAGAACAGGAGCCTGGTTTTCAATAAAGACTTCCGAAAAACTCAATGGCCTTCTTATAAATTTAAGCCTACTATTTATTTAATTTTTTTTTTTAATTTAAATAACATGTCTACAGATCACGACTATTTTAGGAGACGTGTAATTCATAACCGCTTCGAGTTATTTTTACCTATTACGTCATAAAGGTAGAAATAATAGAAGGAAAGTCACGTACCTAATTAGACAATATCTAATGGGTACCTGAGTTCTCATAAAATGCACATAACTACCGACAATCTGTAGTTATCGTATCGTGCAAGCAGGGCCTTTAAATAATTATGACTGGTTCAGTATAACGTGGATGTTTTCGCCATAGAATGGTTAGGGGAATGAGACAACTCTCGCAGTGCCGTCCACACGTGGAATACGCGTTACATTCTTATATTACACCAGTCTGTACCCGGCTTTAGCTTTGCTTTATCACGGAAAAACATTACCCGTCCTTTGGGCTTCACCGTATTCGGGTAAAAACTCGCTACACCTATGCTTCTAACTTCTGCGAACTCTAACTTAGTTTAGTCCTAGTCTATACAGTTGCAGTTGAAACCGACTCAAACTTAATTGGGAAAAGATAGACAAGGATGATAATGACGTTAAGGGGGATGCTCCAACCAGCCCGCGAAATTCAAATTTTTTTACGTTTTTTGCAATTTGCAGGCCAGTGACATGTTGTAACTTTATAAATATTTGTGTTGCGCAAATAACAAGTATAATTTTAAATATAAAAAATATCAAAAAACTCGCTCCATCAGCTCTCACATAGAAAAGGTGCATCATGTTAAAATCTCCGAAATCTAACTACGATGCACCTTTTCTATGTGAGAGCTGATGGAGCGAATTTTTTGACAATTTTTATATTTAAAATTATACTTGTTATTTGCGCAACACAAATATTTATAAAGTTACAACATGTCACTGGCCTGCAAATTGCAAAAAACGTAAAAAAAATTGAATTTCGCGGGCTACATCGACGCAATCACCTTAATCGGGCCGTCTTTCCCAATACACTGGGCAACAGCCCACAGGCCCTAATTCCTTGATGCCCCTGAATTCTTGAAAGCATCATAGTACCTATATAGAATGTACCTTTAAGTTATAACAGTGAGTTCATACAATTTTGGAGTTCGCTGTAGTCGCTTTTAAATTACACATCCTCATGATTCTTTAGCTAAGCCATGATTTTTGTATTAATAGTCAAATTAAAATTTAATGTGGTGTGACACCAGGTGTTGTGGAGCCCTATTGTCCTAAAGTCCTCCACCAGGCTGAAGAAGGCCCTGACTATGGCTAGTAGTCTTTTTTTTTTTTTTTTTTTTAGCGTGGTAAAATCATCAAATGAGTCCTCCAACCCCGGGCAGGGCGGGAGGGACTGTCAGACTTCTACTGACTAAAATCCACGGTGTCCTTCATAGCCTGTTAAGTTCCGGGGTTACGGTTAGGGAATAATCCCGCGACCCCGGCAGGCTTTGGCCCTCTGAGAGGGGGGCCCCGTCATTATGCTGACGCTCTTTGAGGCGCGCGTGGGACACAACGCGCCGTCGACCCGGGCATGGTCCTTGGTCGGGCA
This sequence comes from Agrotis segetum, assembly GCA_036375495.1. Lineage (NCBI taxonomy): Eukaryota > Metazoa > Arthropoda > Insecta > Lepidoptera > Noctuidae > Agrotis > Agrotis segetum. The sequence continues at coordinate 6,752 of JAQSVV010000186.1, forward strand.
GCGAGTTGCCCTTTACTCGCTGCCCGCATGCCCGCGCCTACGGTGGCCGGAGATCATCTAGCGACGTCCGTCGCCGTGAGCGCCTATCACTGCGGCTGGGGCGGAGGGAGGACGCTGTCCTCTCTCGCTCGCGGCCTGCCTCCTCCTTTACGAGCATTAATGCCTCGCAGAAGGAGCTGACCGCTTCCCACTCCATGGCTACTGGCTAGGCAAAAGAGTAAAGGTTCCCGTCTGATATTTCATTAATTGCCTTTAGAAGAACCTCCCACACACCGTTAGTAATAGGGCAATCTATTCATAGTTGTTGCGAAGGTGGCCTTCTCAGAATTTGCTGAAGGGTAGGGAAATCTTTTCGCAATAATAAAGACGAGTTCGGTAACTTAGCTTCAAGTACAACCAAAGTACAACTTCGTACTTTGTTAAATTCCAGATACGTTCTCGAATTTTCTACGCGGAACGAAGAACGATTCTAGAAAAGAGCGATTTTGATGGTCTATTGTTTTTTCAATTTTATTGATTTTCGTGTGTAAACAAAAATTCAATTGATTGCTAAAACGCTCACCATTCAGAATTTAAGAGCATTCTTTAGATCAAAATATTTGGTACTGCAAATAAGAGTATAATGCAAACTTGTCCTTGTTGGTTTTCCCATAACAAAAATTATATTGTGTCGTATTTTCTATATTTCTCATTGAGTTTCCCTGCTAGTAGACAAATTAAAACAAGGAATATCTTACAGTAACGATAGTAAGTAATCTTTAACAGCCTAAGTTCTGCAAAATGATAACATCCTACTGCTCAAATTTAAAATTATGTGACAATAATTGCAGATACTTTAATAGATATATAAGTTAAACTTACCGTAGCAATCCAATATCGGTAAGGATCAATAACATTCTGCACCTCCACCTTCATTCCAACTTTGATTCTATCTATTGGGGATAAACCCTTATTATTTAAAGCCTCTATGGAGACCGACTGACCATCTAATAAGGCCTTTTTCATAATTTCTATGATTGTATCTCCATATTTTTCATTTATTTCATCTGGAGGTTCTATAAGCTCGTCGTATTTGCCACACCAGCCTAGGGGGTGGACTTTTGTAGTGGATATGTCGCACCAGAAGTCGTTGTCTGCACCTATGAACTTGATCCGGAGCAGATGTCCGCAGACCATGGTGATCTCTGCTATCCAGTAGATGTCTGGGTTGTTCTTGTGACATACTTCCAGCAGCATGCCCTGTTTGATGCCATTGTAGAGACTAGTTTCCACCTGTGACAAATAGGATGTATTAGATTTTTTTTTTTTATTAACAGACAGAAGGGATATTTTTAAATCTTCATCAGGATAGTTCCACATACAAATAAATTGTCATCACCTGAGATAACAGAAATAGTTTTGATTATGAAAGCTTTTGTTATTTCTAAAAAGCTCTGTTTTATTTTAGAATTTTTCTTTGGTTTTTAAAGGATGGTTAAAATATAGAAAATTTAAAAAGCAAAACATTAAGAAATATATTGGTGTGAGACAAAGGCCTGTATTACAGAACGAAACTCAAGCACTGATCTCTAGTTAAATCTAGATTTCAACCAATCAAATGCCTTGAATCTAGTTTTAAGTAAGTAATACTTGAGTATTGAATGACGTTCTGTAATAGGGGCTAAGAGATTAGAAAGGAATTTAAAACTTTTCAAAATTAAATCAACATGCTTGTTTCACTTATTTCAATGTTTTTGCATGGTTTGATCATCAATCATCATAATGTTGGTTGTATAAGGTATGGAAAAAAAAAAGTATAACTGCCCATGAACAGCTTTGTGAGAGATATTTCCTTGTCAACACAAAAATGAGTATAGTTATTTTTAAGAAAGTTAAAATGGTATTTTCATGGCCACATCAATTAGAGACCTTGGTCAGGGCAGAGTAGATTAGATAAAATGAAGAAAGCACTTTCATTTTACATAATTACTTTTATTATGTGCAAAGAACAGACTTATAAATTGTTAATTTCTTACAAATTAAATAAATTAAAAATAGTTTATAATTTATTAAAAAATTAACTGAACTCATTCAGACAGTTTTTAACTGTTTGAATGAGTTCAGTCAGACAGTTTTTAATTTTTATATTTACTATAATAATTTATTTTTTTGGAAAACTAATCTGAATACTGATAAAAATGATTTTAATTCCATCAAACATAATAGTCAATAAATATGGCATAATAGTGAGCACCTTTATAACAGTTACAACATGGAGTCAATGATAACTAACTGTAATATGATTACTTTTTCCTTGAATTTCATTAGATTCTAAAAATAAATGGTGACCACATTTTAACACTTTTTTGTTGACTTGACGCAATTTACATCAATGGGTTGTTAAAAATTACTTTCATTTATTCAAACATAATAGGTAAATATAATTTTGGTGACTTAGAACTTCATGACCATATGGTTTCATATTTTTCTAGATTATTTTGTAACATCAAACTTTATTATTGTTACAGGATAAAATCTCTTACATAAAAACTACATTTATTATCTGAAAACAACACCATTATTGCAAAAATATTCATGGTTTATTTATAGAAAATAATTAAGATGGAACACATCATTTTTATCTATAAACTGCCAGATTTATGTTTTCATTAATTCAATCATACTTTTCATAACAAATAAAAGTAGAGAAGCCATAGAATTGTTTCTAAACAACAGTAAAACAACTAAGTAAATAATAGAACAATCATAAAAAATTTATTATACAACATGCAAGAAATAAATTGAAACTTACATGAGAAAATAATTCTTCAGGAACAGCGACAGTCTTATTCACTTCCAAATAATTATTCCAGTCGAAGTCTGCCATAATTTGTTGTTTATTGTTAACTTAAAAGTCATCAAATTATAATAATTATCACAAAACAAGTTAATCGAACGGTCGAACTTGTTACGAATTTCAGAAATTCATTCTTTCTATTCACATTTCAAGTATAGTGCATCTATCTCATCTATTCGATACATTGTTTATTGTTGTCTCTTTCTCTTAAGGCTTTTCATTACAGTTTGTATTATTTGATTCGAATAACTGTTTTTCTAAAAGAAGAAATAAATAATTGGAAATAGTAGATGGAAGATATCTAACCATCATTAAACAATCAAGCAAAATACAGCAATACGAATAATAAATACTATTTACAAAAATAAAGCACTGTAAAATAATAATTGAATTAGGTTATTTAACTTTAACTATTCTTTACGACTTACATAAAACGAAACGTAAATTAAAACATTTCAAAACTGACATTTAGCACTAGAGTTGCGACCGACGTGTCACATTTTCATTCAAAAGTTATTTTACACTTTTTTTAAGGTTTTTTATTTAGACGTCAGTTAATTTTTTTTAAGATTTCTATCTTTAGATTCTTACGTAATAAATATCAAACAACGGTGAGGGGGTCGGCCTGTTCATATTTTTTTAAAAACGTGTAAAAGCGGTCAAAAACTAGTGAAAGAAGAGTATTTGTATCTAAAGAAAAGTCTTATGAATGCTCTTTTTATGGTGGATGAATTAGTTAATTCTTTTTTTAAGACACTTATTTCTTTGTGACGTATTTATTTATAATCATCATTTTCCTACCCTTATCTGATGCTGCTTGGTGTTGGTGCAACACATTTTTCTTCTACAATTCTCCCCAATCAGGCGTCACGGCATCTATTACTTCCTTTTTCATAACATTCCTTACACTATCAATGCATATTGTTTTCTTTGGTGGAATACCACCTCTTCTGAAGTTCTGATCCATCCATCCACTTTCATACTAATCATACCTATGATTCTCTTAGTCACAAAGTGACTATAATGCGTATCATGCATATCAGATGTCCATACCACTCAGATGTCCATACCAAGACAGACGAAACCCTTATTTTTTTTCAAATACACACCAATTGCAAACTTTATTCTCATTCACTTTATTGCATACCATACCATTCTTGTCACTCTACCACACATCCACCTCAATATTCTTATTTCCGCTGCATTCAATCATTTTTCGTCCATAATTTTCACAGCTCAGCAAACCGAGCCATTGAATATGACATCAGATTAGTCCAACACGAAATTGTATAGTTTCTCCATAAGCTTGGGGTCTTCCTTTAACTTTAATCCGAAGGAAAAGTTATTCTAGTCTAGTGACCTGCCGCCATTTCATCCTTTTTTTTTATTGTGCTAAAAAAATATCAAATGAGTGTTTCCCTCCCAGGGCAGGGCGGGAGGGACTGTCAGACTCGTATTGACTAAAATCCACGGTGTCCTTCAATAGCCCTTTACGTTTCGGGGTCACGGTAATTCGATAAGTTCCGCGACCCCGATAGGCATGATGAAGCCCTCAATTTGAGTATGCAAAAAATAACAGGTTATTTATCCATCACAATATAACGTGTTAATACTTTTAACTGTTATATATAACGTTATTCCTTCCTAAATAAGCATTTATAATAGAACTGTCCCTACTCTAAGTGGTGACAGTTTCATAACATTTTTGTGTAATGTTTCTTTTCTTCATTATTATTACTGCCGGGTCAATCTTCAATTTTTGAACTTCCGTTTAGGATAATGACGCCCGATACTTTTCCTGTTATTGCAACCATCCATTGACAAAAAACAAAAATATAAATTATTTTAATTGCGTTTAACTAAAATGAAATTAAGGTGATTGCGTCGATGTAGCCCGCGAAATTCAAATTTTTTTACGTTTTTTGCAATTTGCAGGCCAGTGACATGTTGTAACTTTATAAATATTTGTGTTGCGCAAATAACAAGTATAATTTTAAATATAAAAATTGTCAAAAAATTCGCTCCATCAGCTCTCACATAGAAAAGGTGCATCGTAGTTAGATTTCGGAGATTTTAACATGATGCACCTTTTCTATGTGAGAGCTGATGGAGCGAGTTTTTTGATATTTTTTATATTTAGAATTATACTTGTTATTTGCGCAACACAAATATTTATAAAGTTACAACATGTCACTGGCCTGCAAATTGCAAAAAACGTAAAAAAAATTGAATTTCGCGGGCTGGTTGGAGCATCCCCCTTAAAATAATATATATTTTCGTTTTTTGTCAATGGATGGTTGCACCAGCGGTAAAAGTATCGGGCGTCATTATCCAAAACGGAAGTCCAAAAATTGAAGATTGGCCCTGCCCCATGTTTATAGGAGAAAAGCCATAAATATTATAAAGTTAAAACGTATCGGTATAAGTAACGGTTTTGAAAAATTTTTGTTTTCTCTATGGTTTTATTACATCTGTGGTCGTCCTGTCATTCAACTGTCAGATTGACTGACAGTGTGACTTGAGCAACCGCTGCGTAACGGAGAAACGTCATTTTATTTTGATATCTTTTGATTCAATTTATCGGACAACAATAGATTTTCCAGATGGTATTGAAATAATTGCAGTTCAAAGGTGTACCAAGTTTGAGTGAAGTGCCAGTGGATTTTGTGGACTTATGGAATTATAATTATGTAAATACTTTCTCTTTTATCGCTTGACTGCCCGTGTTGCGACATCGAAAATGAGTTTTACAAACATAGCATTTAATATACCTTCGAACAGCTCGAATGGTACCGATGATGACAGTTGTATGATATTAAACACTACGCAAAATGTGATAATAACAGGCGCGTACAACGGGATTCCACAAACTTTAATATTGAATTTGGTGTCCTGGACATTCCTCATCGCTTTGTTCACTGTGCTGCGGCGGACGGCATGGAACTATGGCCGAATGGCGCTCGTGCAGCGCACTAAGAGTCGGTGGACGAACTTGTTCTACCGTGGCGGTGATGGCGACGCCTTAGTGAACAGAAGACGCAGCGCCGACGATGTTCTCAACATAGACGAAGGGTTTTTTACGTGGCTGCCAGCTGTGTTCCGTCTTACTCGAGAACAAATACTGGCCAAGTGCGGCCCTGATGCTGTTCACTACCTCTCCTTCCAAAGACATGCAATAACATTGATGTTTATTGTGACACTAGTGTCAATTGGCGTTATATTGCCAATCAACTTCCAAGGTACTAATTTAAATGTTGATTCTAGCACATTTAGTAGAACTACTTTGTCAAACCTCACTGGCAGATCGAGTTGGCTGTGGGTACATACTTTGATAAGTATTGCCTTCCTACCAGTATCTGTGTTGATAATGAGAAGGTGCACTGGACGTAAACCAGTGCCAACATCAATGACTGGCACTATTATGATCACTAACATATCAAAAGCTGATAGAAATGAGTCTACAATTAGGGCTTACTTTGCCAACAATTTCCCTCACATACAAATAGTGGATCTCCGCCTTGCCTACAACATCAACATGTTAAATGAAGTGCAAGAGAAGAAGGATATGGTGACTGAAGCTCTAATTTACACCGACTCATACTTCAAGAAAACCGGGAAGCGCATTACTGTGAAGCCTACATTGTGTGGACCTGAACTTGATGCATTGGAATTCTACAGCAATGAAGAGAAGCGCTTGAAAGATGAAGCCAAGAGATGCCGAGCTATGGTACTAAATGATCCTCTAGGCATTGCATTCTTGACTTTACCATCTTACCAGCTTGCTGAACATGTCATTAGTAACTTTAGTCTTCACTATGGTTGGGTGTTATCTCATGCAACAAATCCCTCTGACATTATTTGGGAAAATCTAAGTGTACAACCTGGTGTATGGTACCTCAAGGCTATTGTTGTCAACTTTTTCTTATTTATTGTGTTATTCTTCTTAACAACCCCTGCAATTATTGTTAACCTTTTTAATACAACTGTAGCGAAACCAGATTCCTAGGAAAAATAAGTACTGTGATCTTTGAATTCCTTCCTACCCTGCTTCTCTGGACCATGGCTGCAGTCATGCCTGCCATTGTAGCCTTCTCTGATAAATTCCTTTCCCATTGGACCAAGTCACAACAGAACTACTCTATAATGACTAAAACTGTGTCTTTTCTATTATTAATGACTCTCATCCTGCCATCTTTAGGTCTTGCTAGTGCTGAAGCTTTTCTGATGTGGACAATTGATCACAATAATAGCATGCGTTGGGATTGCGTGTTTTTGCCCGACAAGGGCGCGTTCTTTGTCAATTACGTCATCACTTCTGGCCTAATCGGTACGGCGTTAGAACTGATCCGCTTCCCGGAGCTGTTCCTCTATGTATGGTATTTGCTGCAGTCTAAATCAAAGGCGGAGAAGAGTTACGTAAAGCGAGCCATTCTTTACGAGTTTCCATTTGGAGTTCATTATGCCTGGAGCATAGCAATTTTCTCAATAACAATGGTATATAGTCTCGCTTGTCCATTGATATCGCCGTTCGGTTTGATGTACATGATGCTCAAACACGTGGGCGATAAACATAATCTATTTTTCGCTTACGGTCCGAGCGACATGAGCGGCGTCGGCGGTGGGAGGATCCACTCGACCGCCGTTAGACTGATTCGTGTTTCGGTCCTACTCCTACTAATTAACATGGCCGCTTGGGCTGGTCTAAGGGCCGGGTTTGAGGCTAGAACTATTATTCTAATCATGGCATCAATCGTTGCCTTCGGGACGTTTTTGTTGCTAAGTCCGTTCCCGAGCTGCACGCCCCCAGCGCCACTGCAGGAGGAGTCTAGTATTCGATTCCCAGAGTACGTAGCTCCCGCGCTCACGAAGCCCATAGATTCCCCTCCTAGTTCGACAGCTACGACTCCGGATTACGGGGCTTCGTCGCCTGTAACGACACACTCTTATAGCCCCGGCCCAATAAATATATAATTTGGTAATTATCGAATTTCCCCTTATCGAGAATTTGCCTTAAATTGCGGTCCGCTCATATCAATGATAACGAAATACTTGGTTGGGCTCGGGTATCGTTTTTGAGGACGGAGGATTAGAGTTTTATATCAATGTAAATAACTAATGCAATATTTTTATATATATTGAAGTACCTAGTTATAGAGGTAGTTGCCTGAAATCTTATGTTCAGATCCTAATTTTAGTTTTCATAATTTTGTTTTGTGAACTAAAGTTAGTCCATTGACCTACAAGCGATAATTAATATAATTATGATAAATATTTTACCTTATACTGCTTTACACGAATCACTTTTTTACAAAAAGAAGTATATTTTTAGTAAACGATTTGAGTGTTGATCACGCTTCTACAAGCACTGTATTGTTGATAGGCTTAGATTAGAGTAAAGATTGGATTTTGTCATTTCAGGATCATATTTTGGTCCTAAAGTTAATTTGATATGCCTAGTATTTAGTATACGTAACTTAATCGTTACACCTTAGATCGTCATAATCTTCAGCTATGCCTAAGATAACACCCCAGAATCCAGAACATAAGATGTCAGAACTCTCTTAATTTTGTGATTGTTTTATGGCTGTCATTTTTATATCCCCTAATTCTTAGTAACTTATTAGACGTTAATTTTATGCTTTATTTTTGTAAATAATACATATAACGAGGTCTTTCGTGTTCTGATTAGGTAAACACTTAACACCCTCATCGTAAAATAAACACTGAAGTAACTCCTATTTTTGTCTTTCCTTTTAACCAGTCTGGTCTGCCCTGAAATTCCTACATCATGCACCAAAGCCGAAAATCTAAAATTTTTGCACAAATGCATATTATCTGCATAAGACGAAATTGTTTTGTTAATAGTTCTCTCTTAATCCTTAGAAATTACATAGAATATAAAGAAGATAGTAAAAAAAACTCAATACCATTTTCTTGGCAATTAGAATAAAATAACAAAATGTTCGATTCCCCCAACAGACTTGGACATAAAAACTAGAGCTTGTATAATTGGACTTCATGCTGACGTAATTTTTACTTTTAATCGTGATTATTATTTTGCAGCAAATGCACACAAGTAGATTATGTACTGTTTATATAACGTATTTAGTCAGCTTTTAACGGTCCATACTGTTTCCAAGTAAATGTTGACCAACAAGTAAAAGTCCTTGGACGCTGACATCCAAATGTTCACGACCACAGTCATGTACGAGTCTTGCCAAGAAAACTTATAGGTACCACTCTAGGAAAATTCATTTTCACCCCAGGAAAATTCATTTTCACCCCGTGAAAATGACTCAAAATGTCGACGTGTTCATTAATTTGATTGTTGCTCGTGTACGTTCTAATAAACGCGCATTAAAAAGCAGTCACGAGGAGTTATGAGTGTATTACACTGATTTTGAAATAGCCCGTTTATTTTATAGTCTGCCGAGACTGAGCGACCAACACTTTGATGTTGTACAACGTGGACGAACACATTTGGTGTGTCAAGGTCTTTAGTCAGATCTTGTTCTTAGAAGTTTATTTAAATAACTAGCACTTTGCCCGCGACTTCGTCTGCGCGTGTTTCTAACTTAGAACTCAGTGAGTTTAATTCCCGCTCACCCTCCTTATAAGATACTTTTGGAAAATCTAAAAATGCTCTAGTAGTTTCGGAGCCTATTCAATACAAACAATCAATCGTAGTAGACAAACTGATTTTCCGATTTACGCCCCGCTAGGGGTTGATTTTGGCATCCTTTATTCGATTGAGAGATAGTTTATGCCCAGTTTAGAATTTATTGAAGCAAGCAGTAAATTCTTCCCTTAAAACTTCATCAACCCTTTTCAAAATTCAGGGGGTGATTTTTGAAAAACCCAAAAATGGAGGGTAGTTTTGAAAAAAGAAGAGTGTCCATCTTTTTTATTTACTTATACTCACATTCGTACCAAGTTTCAAGTTTATAAACCCAAAGAATAAGATTTTGCATACAAACGTTTTCACCCCTTTTCACCCCCTTAGAGGTAGATTTTCGCAAAATCCTTTCTTAATGTTTACGTACATTATAAACTGCAACTATCATCCAAAATTCAGGTTTCTAGGTTTAGTGGTTAATATCCTCCCCTTAAAACTTGAATACCCCTTTTCACCAACTTGGGGGGTAATTTTCGAAAAATCCAAAAACACGTGTTTGATTCATTCTTATGTAGTATATAAATACTGATTTTCAAATTCATCAGCTCAGGCGTTATGATTTTCCCATACAAACTTTAACAACCCCTAGAATATCAATGGAGGGTAGTTTTAAAAAAATATTGTTGCTAATCTTATTTATTTACTAATGTTCTTATTCGTGGTAAGTTTCAAGTTTATAAACCCAAGGAATAAGATTTTTCATACAAAAGTTTTCACCCCTTTTCACCCCCTTAGAGGAGGATTTTCGCAAAATCCCGTCTTATTGCCAATCTACATGGTAGACTGCAAATGCTGTCCAAAATTCAAGTTTCTGCGTTAAGCGGTTTCGGCTGTAGTCGTGTCAAAAGAAAAACCCCTGTTCTTTTATATAAATAGATTACCTAAATAATAGACAGGTGTATTTTGTTTTCACCTATGTTTAACACAATATTATATTGAATTTTAGAGCGATAGGTACCCCTACTTATTATTATTTTCTGTGCCTACCTAGTGTTTTAGTTTTCCTCTTATTTGTTATTTACCTTGGATAGAATGCCAATAATGTGCAGCTCTGGAATAAACCAGCTCAGTTTTAAATACCTACAGTTCCCTAATTTCGACATAATGTGCCACAACATCCATGTACTCTGAGGTTCACCTCCTCCATCACAATTTCGTTCGCGAATCTTCAAAACTCTATCACGAATTTCAAATCTTTCGTTTAGAATTAGGTAGTTATAAGAGGTAATTTGTATACAGTAGCTCCTAAAACAAACGATATATCGATATTCTATCTTTTATGAGATTTATTATCCATGAAATGACCGATTAATAAAATTGTGCGTGACAGACCAGTTTGAATCAAAACAGGGCCACTTATACCAAGTGCACGTGAACACACATTACATACTAATTGGTTGTATTGAAGCCTTGCTACTGTCATTAACGGTTCGTTGATAACGATCCTTTGACATTAGTCATGCTGTAAATGATCCGAATTACTAGCCCGGCCATACTAAGGGCGTTTCCATTTTCTCGATAATAGTCTTTAAATGTTCGTATGAACGTCCATTTACACTAAAATCAACGGCATCTCCTGAAGTATGGCCCTAGTGTTATTTTTAAGACATTTGAGCGGAACATTCTGGACAGTGCGTAATAAAACCATTGAGCTCATTCATTACTCACATGTAAAATTTTCGCTTGGTTTGTTGATCGTGTGAAGTAGGTTAGGTATGACTCCACATAACTATGAAATAACTTCCATTTTATTTCCTATTTCCTTCATAGGATAGCAAATCTGTATGTCGGTTTGTCGTAAGCTCATATTGTAGCTAGGTAATGTGCTATTTAGCTGTGAACTATGAACTCACTGTGTTGTTCACATTACTTAAACGTAAGAATAAGACGAGTACGTATAGGTATTTATAGATGAGGCGCGTTGTTTTATGTCGTGAGTTTATATTTACAAGGGCAACTGTTAAATCTGACAGGCAATATGGCTTCCTCAATGACGTCATTAGACAGAAAGCAAACGTTAGAGATTATTTTGAAACTAGTAGAAAATTAAGGATAATTAAGTAGGTAGGTAGGTACCTATAGGCTAGCTTAAATACTAATACCAAACACTCAACAGCTTTGACTGAAAAATATGATTCAGTGACTTATAATGACTTCAGGGGGATAGTCCGACACGGCGCTACATCGATCTCCGAGGTCGTGAACTCGTGACCCTTTATAAACATCCAACCTACATAGGTAACAGGTAACCTAGTTCAATTCACTGATAACTAGAGTCTACATTTTTCTGAACGAATAAATTGAGTCCCGATTACCAAGAAGTGTTACCTCAGTTTGTTATATGCGAACCGACAAAACAATAAATTATCTATTACGTCACGAACTCCTAAGTGTTTGTATTTTTTTTTTCTTTATTTCTTATCAATATAATACGTAGGTACCTAAAGTACGTCACGCACCAAGATTGTACCCGGATTAATGTTTATTATAAACTCGGGTCAGTGGCAGTTTTTAGAACGACGTAAATACTTACTTAAAATATTCACATGTTTTAACCATGGTTTAAAATTCTCATCCAAATCGATTGCCCAATGCATACCTAGTGGAAATGACATTAATAAGACGAGTTTTTACATTGATGTTTGGTTTGAAATTGAAAAAACTTGTTTAGTCTTTAGTTCTTTGCTCAAAGCGATGTTGAAATTAGTTGAAATAGGTACCTACATTGTTTTACATGATTTTAGATTTATCTTCCATGTACTCAAGTGGGGAGCCAACCAAAGTAAATGCGGCTTACTTATCCTATGGTGAATAACATTAGAAGGACAATTAGGTCTGTCAAGTCTCTACGTGGAGTGTGGGCTTGTAGCCTTTATAATGCCAGATTGTTAGAACTAACAACAGGGGCGAGTATTTTATTGAACTTGGAATTAGTAAAAGTCTTAAAAAGTCGCTCTATGATAGACAATCGTCCAATTTTATATAGCTACTGCGCCTCTAGGATTAAGAGAAAGAATAAACGTTCAAAGAAAGTTATAAATTCGGGGTTTATTGGCTTATAATTTAAGTTTATCAGACCAATTTTATCAAAGTATCAAGTTCATGGAATTGCAATTTAGTTCGTTATCGTTAATAAAGACTCACGTTTTTACACCTGCTCCAAACAAATTACTTATCTTTACAGTTGAGCAAACATTGCTATTTGTGCTGACACGTCATCATTTATCGAGTTCTTGTCTCGAAAATAGTCTGAATGAGGTATAAATAATTATGTGGCATTTCAAAATCGCTACTGCCCACATCTAACATAATCAGGCACCGACCTTTATCTACTCTATGAATCAACGACAAAATACCCTAGGCTGATAAAATTTTCGTTTTTCCTAAATTACATTAATATAGTGGAAAATATGAAAGATGGGTAAATGCCGATTGTTGACTTTTTTGTCTCTGGGTAAAGCATTGACTCTCACCAGATTCGGTGGTCTCTTACCATTTTATTTTGTGATCGCATGGATTTAGATTATACCAACGATTAGGTAGGTTCAATAAAAGTTATCCACGGTAACTCACACGGTAAGCTATAATATATTTATCGAAATACCTAAGATACAGTTTGTTAAATTGGCTCTCATATTATTATGGACAATATCAATGGGTTTTTACCTACGTCAAACGTGCTTAAATTCAGCCGTGTCACCGTGTGTGTGTGTAAGCATTAAAATTATCACGTTAGTTGTTTTTTCCATTATCGCAATCGCATAATATTCTGGTATTGTGCCGATAGTGCAGGGACCACAATCAATAACTGATGTTATTAGAAGCGTTTTAATAACCATTGGTGCATTGGTTTGGAAGTAGGCCAGTGTGCCTGAGGCCGATTGTCCATTCGTTGACTACTATCAATGCGTTAGATATAATTGCACATTGCTTTTATATCCTTTATTCAATTTATTATAATATATATAAGCTAGCTGAGCGGTTCTTGTGTCCGATAGACTTCGATTTTGAGTTCTAGTTTTCAGTTCTAAGTAGGTATGTAGCTGGCGGTGGGTAGGTACCTACTCATTTCTGCATGCAACGTACGTGCATTGCAGAGTTACGAATTACGATTGATGCTATGTTTTGAGGTTTTGCAATAACATCCTTTGTTGTTTTTATTTCTTGTTCTTGTTTAAATATGCCTAACTACGTAGCCGTGGTACACTTTTTCAGTACCTACTTTCCAGAGAAACGTTTGCAAACTAATTCAATGTTTGTCTGTGATCCAAACGACCAGACTCTTGGCTAGACACATATCTCATTGGCTTCTACAGATCAGCGTCCTTGCCATAGACCCAACAATTTCGTGCGCTCATGTTAACTTTTGTTGCACCATAATAAGATTTGTAGACAAAGAAAACAATTTGATTGTGAAACATTGGAACGCAATTTCTAATGCATTAATCGTTAAAAACCAGTTCGTAATTACAACTGAAAAATTAAATTCCCGATTACAACGCGAGATTATTGCGTGTTTAAATGATAATGAGGTAGGTAAGCAAACGCGGAGACATTTTAGTTATTGAACGATTATTTATGGTACTTACTTATTTATTATTATTACTAGCACTTTGCCCGCGACTTCGTCTGCGCGTGTTTCTAATTTCGAACTCAGTGAATTTAATTCCCGCTCAGGGTTCCTTATAAGAAAATCTAAAAACTCAATACAAACAAACAATCAATCGTAGTACTGTAGACAAACTGATTTTCCGATTTTCACCCCGTTAGGGGTTAATTTATGAAATATAAATAAAAATACGCATCCTTTATTCGATTGAGAGATAATTTATGCCCAGTTTAGAATTTATCGAAGCAAGCAGTACTTTTCAAAATTTAGGGGGTGATTTTCGAAAAACCCAAATATGGAGGGTAGTTTTGAAAAAAGAATAGTGTCCATCTTTTTTATTTACTTATACTCACATTCGTACCAAGTTTCAAGTTTATAAACCCAAAGAATAAGATTTTGCATACAAAGGTTTTCACCCCTTTTCATCCCCTTAGAGGTAGATTTTCGCAAAATCCTTTCTTAATGCTTATTTACATTATAAACTGCAACTATCATCCAAAATTCAGGTTTCTACGTTTAGTGATTTAATATCCCCCCTTAAAACTTGAATACCCCTTTTAACCAACTTGGGGGGTGAATTTCGAAAAATCCAAAAACACGTGTTTGATTAATTCTTATCTAGTATATAAATACTGATTTTCAAATTCATCAGCTCACGCGTTATGATTTTTCCATACAAACTTTAACAACCCCTAGATTACCAATGGAGGGTAGTTTTAAAAAAATAATGGTGCTAATCTTATTTATTTACTTGTGTTCTCATTCGTGGTAAGTTTCAAGTTTATAAACCCAAGGAATAAGATTTTTCATACAAAAGTTTTCACCCCTTTTCACCCCCTTAGAGGAGGATTTTCGCAAAATCCCGTCTTATTGCCAATCTACATGGTAGACTGCAAATCCTGTCCAAAATTCAAGTTTCTGCGTTAAGCGGTTTCGGCTGTAGTCGTGTCAAAAGAAAAACCCCTGTTCTTTTATATATATAGATTATTTAGTGTTCCTCGTTCCGGTAATCTCCGTAGATGTTCTTTGCTTTGCTGAGGTCATCATTTTACTGGGTTGGGCTTCTTGCCAGTGATGTCGGATTATCTACTTACATTACATATTAGCCTTTTTAATCGTCTGGAACAAAAGAATCAATGGTTAGTGAAGTATACGAAAGGTACAGTAAAAACCTCGACTGCATATAACGTTACACGCACGCACGGTAACTAGGTAGGTATAAATGTATCATGTTGCATAAATTAAAACTTCTAAGGCATACATAGAACGAGTTATTCAAATTGTTTTCATATGAAACAGATAAATAGCTACGTCCGAGTTTGATAGCCTACATTGTTGTTACTGTTGTCTATGTTTTTGTTTAATGATAAATAATGTTAGTACCTACCTACCTTATTAATTCCTAGTTCCCTACCAATTAATACCAACTTATTAATTTATTCAGTTTGTGAATGATAATAAGTCTTTGTTTTCGAACAGACTTATTGCGCCTATTCGATTTGTCTCATGTATTAATTGATTAGTCATATATTTATATTATTATTATTCATCTTTGTTAAAAGACTTTTTAATAAGATGATTCATAGTTAATCAACCAGAGACGGTAGTAGGTGTTTTCTAAATACCTACCTTCCTAAAAGATGTAGGGCGTGAGAGGGGTAATAAAATTTAGAGGAATTGACTTTTTAACCGACTTCAAAAAAAGGAGGAGGTTATCAATTCGACTGTATTTTTTTTTTCTTTTTTTTTTTATGTTTGTTACCTCATAACTTGCGACTGGGTGAACCGATTTTCATACCTAATTCTTTTTTCAATCGAAAGCTGGTGCTTCCCGTGTGGTCCCATTGTCACCATTTTAGGATCTGATGATTGGATCTTGGAGAAATCGAGGGCAACCCTCAAATTTTATTAGCTGACACATAGTTTTTCGCAAATCTTATGAAGTAATTCAAGTACTTGCGTATAGAAATCATCATCTCATGTAGCTGAGCTGATGATGGAAGGTACAACTCCTCAAGTAAGAAAATTATGTTCGTGTTCGCATATCTCCGGAACTACAAGTCCGATTTAAGTAATTCTTTTTTTGTTGTACTAGGTATCGTTCAACTTAGGGAATACTGTAAATTTCATCAAAATCGGTTCAGTAGTTTTTGAGATAGAATGAATGCAAGAGATGTTAACGATGTTATTACCGGTGCTACGGATTACGAAATTTATCTAGTGGACATGTAAGAAAATTATGTATTTGACAAGAATGTTGGTTGAATATTTAAACTAAAAAGAGTAAAATAAAAACTTTTTCTAAAAAAAAATGTGACCGCCTTCAAAAACAACCACAAAAAAGGGTAAAATAACCTACAAAACTTTTCTTTCGGAAGTCGGTGGCAAAAAAGACAATGAAATTAATAAAAAAAGTCACCGACTTCCGAAAGAAAAGTTTTGTAGGTTATTTTACCCTTTTTTGTGGTTGTTTTTGAAGGCGGTCACAATTTTTTTTTTAGAAAAAGTTTTTGAAACAATATTTTATGAAAATCTGACATTTCGTCTTTGCCCAAAGGTTAAGATACCGAGAGAAGCCCGTATGACAAAAGATTTACTTAGGTTCCTACAAGTTTTCAGGATTGATAATACCTAATATGCTTATCTCTCTCTCCCTTCTTTGTATTATCATTATCACTATTCTCCGGTCGATGCAAAAATATTGAGTTCTGTCCTGAGATGGAGAAGACAATGGCATTTCCACTGCCCTTTTTTCATTGAATTAAGTACACATATAGTACTAGAATAGGTACCATTGCTTTCTTCCGAAGTTGTTTGCAATATTATTGTGTTGTCTTTTGTTTTCTTTAACGTCTGTAGCTGATAAACAAGTTCGCTAAATTACCTACTTACTTATTTTTATCATAATCCACGGCGAGATATACTACTAAGCTGAGCTAAGCTGCTAGGTATTGAAATTGGAAAAGTGTCGTTAAAAAAATTGTTCAGTTACAAGTATTTATTTTTTCATGTCAATTGTCACCATCAATTACTAGACATAATTTTCACAATAATCTTTATTTTAATTGTGATCCTTTAACATTATTTTTTACCCGACTACGGCAAAGCCAAAATAAGGGGTCTTTTTTTTAACCAACGACAAAGCCAAAAGACCCCTTCTTTTGGCTTTGCCGTATGGGATATGATTTTTTACTGTATCCAAAATAAAAGGCATTTTGTGATTTTGATAATTATCAAATATTTAAGAATTGTTTATTTTTGTCGCCGCGACTTTAAAAAAAACATGTTCAAACGCAAACGTTTCTTATCTTTTAGAATCTGTAATTAATTCATGATTTTTATCACGGATGTGATAACCAAAAATATCTTGATATTACATTAAGATATTTTGAATAAGAGTAGGCAATATTTATAAATGTGTTATATCTAGCTTAGGTAGGTACGAGTAGGTACCTACCTACAGAAAACAAGCGTTTTTTTTAATCCGACTTACTAATGCCTAATGCCGATATAGGTACCTACCTACCTATACGCTTTACATAATTAACTAGTTAGTTACATAATTAATTAACATTAAGCTTGCAGAGCATCTGAGAACGCTCAAAGCAAGCAAGTAGGCATCGCTTTAGCATCACAAATAATTTTACTTATTCTATCTAACATAATATCAATGCGTACATACCTACATCTTTTAACCACTTAGTGAACAATGAACAACATGGTCATGGTATACGAAACGGGGCACTATGAAAAAAAGACTTAGAAAAATTTCACCCAAAAACAACGCCTAATCAAGCCTTCGGGATCCGGTGGGATGTGGGAGTAATAGGGTGGGGAAACACCGGGGGACGACCTTGAGGTCAATGACCTTGACCCCAAGGTCAAGGTCAAATTAAAAAAATCGTACGCTCGAGGTCAGTAACCAACACCGGGGGACGACCTTGAGGTCAATGACCTTGACCCCAAGGTCAAGGTCAAATTATAAAAATCACCCAAAAACATCGCCTAATCAAGCCTTCGGGATCCGGTGGGATGTGGGAGTACTAGGGTGGGGAAACACCGGGGGACGACCTTGAGGTCAATGACCTTGACCCCAAGGTCAAGGTCAAATTAAAAAAATCGTACGCTCGAGGTCAGTAACCAACACCGGGGGACGACCTTGAGGTCAATGACCTTGACCCCAAGGTCAAGGTCAAATTATAAAAATCACCCAAAAACATCGCCTAATCAAGCCTTCGGGATCCGGTGGGATGTGGGAGTACTAGGGTGGGGGACGACCTTGAAGTCAATGACCTTGACCCCAAGGTAAAGGTCAAATTATAAAAAATCGCAGGCACGGGGTAAGCTCGAGGTGAGTGACCTTGACGCCCATGTGAGGGACATTGACCCCAAGGTCAAGGTCAAATTAAAAAAATCGTACGCTCGAGGTCAGTAACCAACACCGGGGAACGACCTTGAGGTCAATGACCTTGACCCCAAGGTCAAGGTCAAATTATAAAAATCACCCAAAAACAACGCCTATTCAAGCCTTCGGGATCCGGTGGGATGTGGGAGTACTAGGGTGGGGAAACACCGGGGGACGACCTTGAGGTCAATGACCTTGACCCCAAGGTCAAGGTCAAATTAAAAAACAATCGTACGCTCGAGGTCAGTAACCAACACCGGTGGACGACCTTGAGGTCAATGACCTTGACCCCAAGGTCAAGGTCAAATTATAAAAAATCGCAGGCAAGGGGTACGCTCGAGGTCAGTGACCTTGACGCCCATGTGAGTGACCTTGACCCCAAGGTCAAATTAAAAAAGACGCAGACACGGGGTACGCTCGATATCAGTGACCTTGAACCCAAGGTCAAACTAAAAAATACATAGACAAATGGTACGCTTTGAGGTCAGTGGTCTTGACCCCAAGGTCAAGGTCAAATTAAAAAAGTCGCAGACACGGGGTACCCTTATGGTCCGTGACCTTGACGCCAAGGTCAAGGTCAAACTAAAAAAGTCGCAGACACAGTGTACTCTCGAGATCATTGACCTTGACCACAAGGTCAAGGTCAAATTAAAAAAAAATAGTACGCTCGAGGTCAGTAACCAACACCGGGGGACGACCTTGAGGTCAATGACCTTGACCCCAAGGGCAATGTCAGATTAAAAATACGCAGACACGGGGTACGCTCGAGATCAGTGACCTTGACGCCAAGGTCAGTGACTTTGACGTAAAGGTCGGTGACCTTTACCCCAAGGTCAAGGTCAAATTTAAAAAAGACGTAGATACGGGGTACGCTTGTGGTCAGTGACCTTGACCCCAAGGTCAAATTAAAAAAGACGCAGACACGGGGTACGCTCGATATCAGTGACCTTGAACCCAAGGTCAAACTAAAAAATACATAGACAAGCGGTACGCTTTGAGGTCAGTGGTCTTGACCCCAAGGTCAAGGTCAAATTAAAAAAGTCGCAGACACGGGCTACCCTTATGGTCCGTGACCTTGACGCCAAGGTCAAGGTCAAACTAAAAAAGTCGCAGACACAGTGTACTCTCGAGATCATTGACCTTGACCACAAGGTCAAGGTCAAATTCAAAAAATAGTACGCTCGAGGTCAGTAACCAACACCGGGGGACGACCTTGAGGTCAATGACCTTGACCCCAAGGGCAATGTCAGATTAAAAATACGCAGACACGGGGTACGCTCGAGATCAGTGACCTTGACGCCAAGGTCAGTGACTTTGACGTAAAGGTCCGTGACCTTTACCCCAAGGTCAAGGTCAAATTTAAAAAAGACGTAGATACGGGGTACGCTTGTGGTCAGTGACCTTGACTCCAAGGTCAGATTTCGCTTGCTCTTGGACTAAGTTGCTAAAAGGGCAAAGTTGGAGCCCCGCTTCGCGGGGCTTAATGGTCTTAAAAAAAATAACCACGAAGGGGATGTCAGTGACTTTGACGTAAAGGTCGGTGACATTTACCCCAAGGCCAATGTCAAATTTAAAAAAGACGTAGATACGGGGTAAGCTTATGGTCAGTGACCTTGACTCCAAGGTCAGATTCATAAAAACATCCCTTCTAACCTAACCTGTCCAAGTCGGAGTGCCCCAAGTCTCGAGCTCGCTTCGCTTGCTCTTGGACTAAGTTGGTAAAAGGGCAAAGTCGAAGCCCCGCTTGGCGGGGCTTAATGGTCATAAAAAAATAACCACGAAGGGGATGGCGGGGTCTGTTCGCTCGCTTTGCTCGCTCACTGGACCCCGCCATCCCCTTCTAACCTAACCTGTCCAAGTCGGAGTGCCCCAAGTCTCGAGCTTGCTTCGCTTGCTCTTGGACTAAGTTGCTAAAAGGGCAAAGTCGGAGCCCCGCTTCGCGGGGCTTAATGGTCATAAAAAAAATAACCACGAAGGGGATGGCGGGTCTGTTCGCTCGCTACGCTCGCTCACTGGACCCCGCCATCCCCTTCTAACCTAACCTGTCCAAGTCGGAGTGCCCCAAGTCTCGAGCTCGCTTCGCTCGCTCTTTGACTAATGATTAGGCGTTGTTTTTGGGTGATTTTTATAATTTGACCTTGGGGTCAAGGTCATTGACCTCAAGGTCGTCCCCCGGTGTTGGTTACTGACCTCGAGCGTACCATTTTTTTAATTTGACCTTGAATTTGGGGTCAAGGTCATTGACTTCAAGGTCGTCCCCCGGTGTTTCCCCACCCTAGTACTCCCACATCCCACCGGATCCCGAAGGCTTGATTAGGCGATGCTTTTGGGTGATTTTTATAATTTGACCTTGACCTTGGGGTCAAGGTCATTGACCTCAAGGTCGTCCCCCGGTGTTGGTTACTGACCTCGAGCGTACGATTTTTTTAATTTGACCTTGACCTTGGGGTCAAGGTCATTGACCTCAAGGTCGTCCCCCGGTGTTTCCCCACCCTAGTACTCCCACATCCCACCGGATCCCGAAGGCTTGATTAGGCGATGTTTTTGGGTGATTTTTATAATTTGACCTTGACCTTGGGGTCAAGGTCATTGACCTCAAGGTCGTCCCCCGGTGTTGGTTACTGACCTCGAGCGTACGATTTTTTTAATTTGACCTTGACCTTGGGGTCAAGGTCATTGACCTCAAGGTCGTCCCCCGGTGTTTCCCCACCCTAGTACTCCCACATCCCACCAGATCCCGAAGGCTTGATTAGGCGATGTTTTTGGTTGAAATTTTTCTAAGTCTTTTTCATTGCTTTTTGCTCAAAATTTTCTAAGTCCCAGACGCCTTCACAATGAAAGTTAAATTTTGCCTCCTAGCTCAGCGGGCATTGACCTCACAAAAAAAACTCCCGGGGAAAAGTTGTTTCTTTTGATGTCCTCCATACGATAAAACCATAAAAAGTAAGTATTATTAAGTTTGAAAAATTCATCAAAATTTTTCTAAGTGTTTTTTCCTCAGTGCCCCGTTACGTACACTCCAACCCAATTGTTTCCTTCTAATTACCACAGTATTATTTTTCCCATTATTTTTCAGGAAAATGGAATGGAGATTTTTCGGCAGTGTTGTATAAAATTAAAAGTAAATTCGACGAAGCTGTAGATAAATAAAATTAAAGGGAAATAGAAGATAAGTGATGTGAAGTGACGATTCCTATTATCAAACACTTGAACATCGTCATTAATAATATTATGGTCAACGAGTTGAATAGATCTTCAAAGCCAACGACAAGCTAATAGGAGCTACTTACACGTGACAAAGTTTATAAACGATGCGTCGCGTCGTCGCCTAGAGAATTATACTTATAAATAAACCTACCTATATAATTATACTTAGATTCATACGTTCAACTATGTTAAGTAAACATGTTAGGTAGGTAGTAGGTAGGTATATACTAATTTGGCTCCAATAAGCTATCAAATATTTCCTGCTTAATACAACTACAACGCACAAAATATTGTATGGTACTTACAGCAATCGTTTTGTTTGTGAGTTATTCGCACATGCACACTTGCAAAGTGTAGAAAAACGTTTAGGAAAGGAAGAGGGTAGGTACCTAGATTAAAGTTTAGTCTGTTTGAAAAACATAGACACAGAGCATGGACTGGACATTATCGACTGCTCGAAACAATACTAATAAATATGTATACATACATAATTATAGTATAAAAAAGAACCTCTACCAACACCTGAGGCGGCTCTCGCTGGGCAGCTGGATCAAGCGCTTGATTAATTTAGAAGGTAATAAGTAGGTACTCCTCGACACGGCGCGGCGGGAGTATTGTTGGCTGGGAGGTTCCTCTCTCAAAAGCCCTGACTACCGGCAGCGCGGACTCTGTTCCCGATGCTGGTCGACTGCTATTTTTTATATTTTTAACTCATAGGATTTTTTAATGTTTTTTTTTTTTTCATATAATACTTAACCGTTCTAGTGCTTGGTTGCTACTTCGACTCGCTAATCGCCTGCAGTGGGGCAGGTGCTTTACTTTAATGGATGAGAATTACATAAGAATGCAGTTGGTAATATTTTCGTTTACGAATTGAAACTGAAATGATTCAGTGAGTGGCCTTGTTTTACTTTCTCGTGCGATATTTATCTAAGTAGTTAGACGTAGGTACCTACCTATCTACCTACGTATTTTCGGTTAGGTCAGTTAGGTACAGGTACCTACGAGCCAGTCTGAAGTTGCGAGGAGCTCTTGACGCCTTGACGAGTGGAGGGTAATTCTTGCCTCGGAAAGACTTCAAATCGTAAGAATGCAGCTTGTTAGGTAAAGCGTGTGCTGTCACCTTCTATGAGTCATAAAAGGCTTAATCATGAATTCCCCCACTTATATAGAATTAAAAGGTCGTTGGTTGTAGTGCGTCATTTTCGATGTTTGCAGCAGAGATAACTAACTAAATGACGAGACCAGTGCAGTGCATATTGATATTGTAATGATTTTCCTGCACGAACGATGTCTTCCTAAATTCCATAATAGGTACCTACTTCTCTTTTCTTTTCGGCCATCTCAGCAGTTCACCTTCTTCCTAGCCATACATGTGCCAGTGCAACTCAGGTGGTAAAATGAAATACTAATTTAAGACTTAGCACCTCAGAGATAAGACTGTCAATTACTTTCAATTTGAAACGATCAACATTTCCGGCATGCACGGTTAGGTTTCACTATAAAAGCAATGTTTGTAAATTCATAATTACTATTCGGCCTTGGGTTTTATCTTCTCTGCCATGAACATGAAGTTAATACCAGCGCCATCTAGCGGTGTGTCAATACAACACTTCGATACAACGGGGACAATGATCTCGTAGTGTTGTGCTCACGTGTGACGTGACGGCAAAAAAATACCGATTATTTATATCGAGCATCAATTTATGTCGTTCTAATAAATGGCCAGGAATATTTTTTTTATTGTCTATCTCGTGCTATCTTCTTCAGTTGAACCTTTCGAACAACCATAACCCGGTCGTTCGCGGAAGAAAATACCTTTGAAATCGGGATGTTCGCAACCATTTGAGTTTTAAGGTGTGAGGGAAAAATTCGATATAACGATGGAAGAGAATGTTGCTACGGGCAGCAAGCCAATTTCACAGGACACAGGTCCGTTATACAGGCGATTGAATACACACAGGAAATCTCCGGAAATAAGACTCCTGAGTGTTATTAATATAGATTGTATTTTGCATATTGGTCGAGCTATCGCATTTTCGTCTAGGAAGAAGGAGAACAAACGCGGGCTAACTATAGGATGCGACTGCGGCACTGGGTCGGGAGCCAAACTTCACGCAACGTTCGTTGCGGCCTAAGCGCAAAGAATATACTAAGCGTGTATTCACACGTACCACAACCACACCATGTCGCAGCGACAAAATGTGGTCAAGCTGTGGTTACGTGTGAATAGTGTTGCAGCGGCTTTTTGCAGTTGCGTTGTGGTAGCGACAAAATGTCGATGTGGTTGCGTTATCGCTGTCATTGCGATGTGGTAACCACGTGGTCATGTGCAGTAGTACTCCGGCTTTCGTAGAGGAAACACGATTTGACTGAACATAGTCATGGAGGAAAGATTGTTGCGATGTGGCCGCGGTGGCACCGGTGGTGGTGGCGTTGCCGTCGCGATGTGGTCTTATTACACAGGTGGTCGATAACAACTGCAAAATGTGGTACGTATAAATTGTAAATTCATTTTCAATAAAAAAGATACGGCCGACCACATCGCGTCGTTGTGGTTCGTGTGAATACACGCTAACAACACAAAAAGGGGCCTAAGACAATCAAAATCAGTAAAAAAGGATGTTGGACTTATAAAAAACTTTTTATTGTTCATATAAATTAATATTAACAAGATGTTGATGTATAACTAATGGAGTGAGATAGATCACTGCTAATGTTAAATGCATAATTATTCAATTAAATTAAATAAATCAATCAACTGGTGAAAAATAATCTCGAATCATGTATGAGTAACAATATTATGAAATTAAATAGTATTAATCATTCTTTCATTTCAAAGCAAGTTCAGGAGTCTACAACCTTTTTTCACAAAGCAGTGACTACCACAAACAATGACAGTTGTGACATAAATAAAAATCAGTCACGTCACATTTTACTCAAACTACCCACCAAACATTAGCAGTTACCTAATTAACTAACTACAAACTAATGGGCCTTCTTGGGCTTGGCTAGTTTCTCATATTTGCTCTTGGAGGAGTACCAAAGGCCGAAGGGGATGGCCAGGGAGGGGAGGGTCATGACTGCGAAGGCGGCCCAGTCGAGGATGTGGGAGGAGAACTTGCGGTCGTAGTCTTTGAAGGCGACGATGGCGCCCTCACCTGGGGAGCTACTGATTGATTGTTGGATCTGAAATGAGAAAAATATTTTTTTAATATTCTTGTATTATATCTACAGATAAAGGTGGGGTTTGACTGCTGGTTTGCATGTCGGAGATTCGAAACTTGTATGGAACAAATAAACATAATATTGATGCCTGTTATTTATAATTTTATATATGACTTTGGTAGTGTATAACTATTACAAACAGAACTTAAAGAATGTTTTTTAGTGCTGAAGATGATTTTGGTATAGTTTTCTATTGGCTCTTGACTGTATTTGAATATAGAGAAAGAATTTACATTATGAGAAATAAAACATTATTAAACATAAAATATTATATAATATTGTGCCTCTCTATCTATCTATCTATAATATAAAAATGGATACAAAATGTGTTGCTAAGCTCATAACTCGAAAACGGCTGGACAGATTCGGCCACTTTTTTTGTTGTGTTTGCAACCATCAGCGCCAGGTTTTAGAGGATGAAAATCATTATGTTCACCCGTGCGAAGCCGTAATGGGCCGTTAGTTATATAATAACAACAGCTTAGGTAAGGCCTATTACACAATAATAAGGCACCTATTAATTACTGAGTAGATTATTTGGATGGATGATTGCAGAAACTTAATTAATGTTGATCTACTCATTTCTAATGTAATTATTTCATACATGAATGGAGTAGGTATTCGGTTTAACTCAATGTTTATTGCTCCCTTATAGATGCCTATAAGGG
The DNA here is from genome assembly GCA_036375495.1 of Agrotis segetum. Classification (NCBI taxonomy): domain Eukaryota; kingdom Metazoa; phylum Arthropoda; class Insecta; order Lepidoptera; family Noctuidae; genus Agrotis; species Agrotis segetum. The sequence goes on from JAQSVV010000186.1 coordinate 32,381, forward strand.
AGCAATAAACATTGAGTTAAACCACACACCACACAGTTAATTACCATTTTATATGCATAAAATGGTAATTAACTGTGTACCATAAGTGAATAAGTATTAGATAAATACATATCAAAAGACATTATTTACCAAACATTATCTCAGACATTACAATGAATAATGAAAACTACTGTTAATGCAATAATTCTACATAAATAATATTGAGAATTCGAGTACATCCCATAATTCCGTCAATTTTGATAGTGCTTTGGATAAGGCCTTAGAGGAGTTGCTTTTATGGAGTAAATCTACAGTTCCATGGCATGAATAAACATTGTATCAAAAAGTTCTTCTTATTAATCAGCTGTACATTTATCAATATTAGTGTTCCCTAATTTAATTTTGTGCCAATTTAATTGTGATAAAACCAAACCGAGTCTGAGCATTAGTATAATTATTTCAATGAACCCAAAATGAGTGCAAACTGCAACTGAAGCAGTACAATTATTATTAAAGAGAAAGTATGCTCATTTTGCTCTACTTATGCTCTGTTGCTGTACTGACAATTTACTTGTTACTAAAGGCTGGTAGATAGTTACAGATTGGTGAAATAGAACATATTGTAAAGTGAAAGTAAACAATTTGTTTTAAGTGTCTCACCTCAGTGGCATCTTCACTGGCCTTGTATGAAACCTCAGCTGATGAGAAGTTGAAGTAGCCGTATCTGCTGGACCTCACTGTCACGACGTGCGACACGTTGGTCTGCGGGGGTATCCTGTCGATGTGCGCCGTCAACTGACCACCAACCACTTGGAACACTTCCGGGTGGAAACCATTGTCTACCAGCTTTACGTCCACAGCGGGTGCAGTACCGACGTTAAATAGCGTGTATTTCACGAGAATATCCATATTTTCTACCAAGTATTTGTTCAGCACTTGCTTCGAAACAAGCAACTTTGCAATCGCTGGCTCATCTTCTGCGGTCACCGCAGTGGCGATGATGAGGATCAGGGATAGCAGCTTGGCAATCATTTTGCCTGGAAATTGAAAATAGATACTTTAGTTTTGGCACTGAATTTTGTTGCAGATTGCAGGTATTCCAACACGATGATTTTGAATGAAAACCTCTCAATATTTATTTACGTTGGTCAAGATTAGATGAATACTATAACATTTCTAATATTTAGAGTGAAATTACTTTTACTTACCTTATTTTACGCTTAATAATAAACAACTAAAGGCAAATTTGGTTAGCGCTGCAAAGACGATCGGTGACAGTCGTTCGTACGTGGCTGACGTTTCACTCCACGCAGTCAAAATTCTTGCCAGTAGAAAAATCACATTACAGTTGCAGTTCTTCTTCTTTTTTGATTGTGGCAAGCGGCCTTCGCCATTGTTGCCAGAGTCGAGTGTTGCGAAAATTAAACATGGGAGGAGGGAGTTTGACGAATTATGACGGGATATGTTTTAGGATGGGCAATAAATAAATATATGTAATAATAAACTTTTAATTTTTTTACTATAAGGAAATGTTGTGAAAAGAAATAAATTTACTAAGACATGAAACATATAACTTATTAGACAAAGAAAGGATGGAAGACAGATTACAAGGAAGGGGAGCTTTATACATAATAAGGAAGTCATATAACGGAAAGGAATTATATTTCGAGCAATTAAAAAGAATATGGACTAAATCACCATCTTCTCCGACACCACAGTCACATAGGGGAGAATCAAACACCCCTATTCTGTTAAGATGCACAGCTGAAGAGCAATGACCAAATCTTAGTCGAGCAAGAATAGAAGTTATTTTCTTATTTAGTTTTAACTTACTGAACCATGGTTTTAAATTAATGATAGGTTGAAGTGATTTATAGAATTGACCCTTAGTTTTCTCACAATCCCAAACCTGAGACCAATTATTAATCAGAGACGTTAATGGAATTGATTGCAACAGATCTCCACAGTACACATCCGGGATCCATAGACCCTGCTTCGCAGCCAATTTTGCAAGCTGGTCCACTGTCACATTGCCTTCTATTCCAGAATGACCCGGAATCCAAGCCAATGCGACAGTTAAGCCTAATTCGTAGCAGTTCTTTAATAAGGATTTGATCAAAATGATAATAGGGGACAAATTGCTCCTGTCAAATGGATTAGAGAGAAGACATTGTAGAATACTCAAACAGTCACTAAAAATAATAGAATTTTTGATTTTTTCACTGATTATGTATTCAATACAATGTTTTATAGCTAAACACTCACCGGAAAAGGTGGAAAGAAATGAAGAATATTTATACAACTTAAAATGTCCTGTGTTATGTCTAATAAATGCAGCACCCACAGTTGACACTGACTCATGTCCCTCATATTTCGAAGCATCAGTAAAAAAGACCTCAGCCCCTAGTGCATTTTTTGAGAGAAACGAGGCAAGTTTACCATTTGGATCAGAACAGTTTCTCCCTACACCGGTGGACAGAAATATATTAGGTTTAAATATAAGGACATCATATTGAACTGAATAGATCGGATGTACAGGATATGTTTTAATATTGTGTTCAACATGTTTTATCTTTTTATAGCCTTACCTTCTATGATGTTCGGTATGGGACGCGAGACCCAAAAGTGATTCCCATCTGATATTAGTTTGTAAAGATCTTTAATTTTAGGAATTAAAGGATGTGTGCTAGATTGAAACACCTTAATTAAGTAACGGTCACACAGATATTGACGTCTAAGATATAGGGGAGGGTCAGCACATTCAACCTGTAACGCCACAACTGGTGTGCTCTTCATTGCACCTACAATAATGCGGAGACATTTAGACTGTAATCGATCTAATTTAAGCAGCTCCGTTTTACTGACCAGAGGTAGCGAACAAGTTCCAAAATCTAAATTACTTTTAACCAACGCATTATATACTAGTCGCAAGGTAAAAGGATGAGCTCCCCACCATACGCCTGCAAGAGCTCTGATCAAGTTTATACTTTTCTCACATTTACTAATAATATGTTTAATATGCGAGGTACCATTGAATTTAGAGTTGAGTTTACAGCCGAGAAACGTTACTTCAGTGGAATTTGGAAGAGTAAAACCATTAACTTTTATAAAAACCGGAGGAATATTACGAATGCAAGTAAAGGGTACAACGACGCTTTTCTTCACCGACAATTGTAGGCGATGATCATCGAGCCACTCTACTAGACTAGTCAAAGATTTTTCGACATTAATAGCTGCTGTTTCAATTGATGAATGAGAGGAGTAGACTACAATATCGTCAGCGTATTGCAGAATTGAGCATGGATTTATAACTGCTTCTAAATCTTTTGTATAAATATCATACAATAGCGGGCTTAAAACTGTGCCCTGGGGAACACCGTTCCACAAAACTCTCGAAGGACACGAACAACCAGCAACTCTAACTGTGACAGTCCGATCCGAATAAAGATTAAAAATAAAATTGCAAAAATTTGAAGGAACTTGTAAAGCTTCCAGTTTTGATTTTAAAATGACCAAATCCACGTTATCATAAGCCGCCGCTATATCCAAAAAAGCAGCTACCATCGATTTATTTTTACTAAAGGATAACAAAACATCTGTAGTGAAAATATTTAAATTGTCTGCTACTCCCTTTCCTCTTCTAAAACCAAACTGAGACTGGGGTAAAATATTATTGTGTTCAAAGTGCCATTCAAGCCTCATTTTGATTAGGTGTTCCGCAAGCTTTGCAAACACGCTAGATAAAGATACCGGTCTGTATGATGAAGGATCTGAAGGATCCTTATTAGGCTTTAAAATTGGGATAAGAATATGTTTTTTCCAAGAACTGGGAATAATCCCAGAGTCTATAATAGTGTTAATAATATCTAAAATAAAAACTAAAGTATCATCTTTACAGTTCCTAATAAAGGAATATGGAATGCCATCCTCTCCAGGAGCAGAATCCGACACGTGTTTTAAAACTAGCTTAAATTCATTTATTGAAAAGGGACTATTCCCAGAATCTGAAGATTGACTGTATGTGAAGGGAATTTGATTTACATTAGGAACAGAAGTAGGGGCAATTTTAGAAATAAATGGTGTAACCCATTCGAGAGAGAAGGAAGATTGTGAACTGATCGCTTTTGAACATTTGAAACGTTTCACATTGTTCCAAACTAATGAAATCGGGGAGTCGGGAGAAAGAGACGAACAGAAATTTTGCCATCCCTCTAATTTCTTTTTACGCAAAAGCCTTTTAGTCGCTGCTGACGTATTTTTAAACTGCAAAAAAGAATTCATGTCAAGCTGATCTTTACATAATTTCTCTGCCTTTTTCCTCTTTTTAACAGCTTCAGTACAATCCTTATCCCACCAAGGCGGCGAAGGGATTTTACCCTTAGAAAGACATTTAGTGGGAAAAAATTCATCTGCTAGTGACAACATTGTTGATGTCAACAGATGATAACAATGTTCGACATTTTCTCGAGAAACCTGCGGAAACTCTTTAACTCTATCATCTAACCCGGAACTGTACGATTCCCAGTCACAATTATCATTAAGTTTGTATTTTAACAAAGGCGGCAGTGGTGAAATTCGACAATTCGATGTGGCTTTTGAGAGGAGAATTGGGTAGTGGTCGCTTCCATGTGAAGTATTCAAACGTTTCCACGTAAAGCTGGGGAACAAAGATGAAGAACATAATGAAATATCGACATAACTCGGAGACTGCCCCGGAACAAAAGAGCGTGTAGGGGACCCATCATTAAGCACACATAAATCCAAATCGTCAATAAGTTCAGCTATGCGAACTCCAACAACATCGTCATTAGGAGCACCCCAAAGACTGTGATGAGCATTGAAATCACCTAATACTATCACCGGAGGAGGAACAAATTGAATAATGCGCTTCAAAACCGATATAACAGATGGATCCTTGCGAGCTATATATGTAGACACATAAGTTATGCCACCCATTCGGATGGCAACTGCATTCAATATATCGTTGGAAAAAGATGGCAGTTGGATGGAAGAGAAAATGCAATTTTTCCTAACTAGAAGAGCAGAGCCACCCCAACCATCAGCTCTGTCATCTCTAATTATGTTAAAACCTGAAATATGAAACCTAGAATTTGGTTTCAACCAGGATTCTGATATAGCTATCAGAGAAATGTTAAATTTGTTTGTTAGATAAATAATTTCTGATGATTTAGATTGTAAACTTCTACAGTTCCACTGAAGAATTTGATCCATGTTTTAAGTGTTTATATATAGAGAAGGTAATATCATTAATTATTTTTACTGCAACGTGGTCCGGTAAACAAGAATTAGAAATAATAGTCATTAATGTGGTTAATAAATTATTGATGACGTCATTATCTTGTGTTTTTACATATTCCGCACTGTTAAGAAGAGCACCACCGTTAACTGAAGTGGGAACATTGTAATCTTTAATTAAATTATTATGAGCAACTTTATCATACCCTTTTTGCAAAGGTTTGTTTGGTTTTTTAGTACTTGTTATTGTTTTTGTATATGAAAAGGACTTGGAAGGACTGCCACCAGGAGGTTTGGTTTCTGAAGTGGCTTCAGTGGACACCACCTCAGAAAACAATCTTTTGCTTGGTTGAAATAGATTGGAAGCTTCTAAATATGACACATTATTAAGGGACATGTGTCTCTTAATCTTTGTCTGTCTTTCATACTCAGGGCAGATTTTATTTGTACTCATATGAGCACCTGAACAGTTTAAACACATGAAGTCTTCACTAGTGCAGTTAGCGCCATCATGATTATTGCCACATTTGAAGCAACGCGGTTGGCTGCGACACTTCACACGAGTATGACCAAATCGACAACAATGAAAGCATTGAATAGTAGGAAAAAAATATTGTTCTACAGGTATTGAGGTAAAAAAAGAATAAACATGTGATGGAAGTTTCTGTCCGTCGAATGTGAGAACAACTGTCTGAGTTGGGACCCAAACAGAACCCTCAGACGCTGCCACTTTACGACTCATTCGACGTGATTTGATGATTGCTCCAAAATCAGAGGGAACCTGAATGTTTTCTACAATTTCCTTATGAGTCCAATCAACTGGGATACCTCTAACAATACCCAGTTTATTAATATTGAAAGTAGGAATGTAAGCTCTGTAATGATGTCGAGTTAGGAGCTCATTTGACAGGAACAAATTCGCCGCCTCTGCTTCTTGAAAATAAATGGCCAACCTATTACGACCTAATCGTTTGATACCATCTTTCAAAAGATTTCTTAAATTATTCTTAAACAAGAAATGACCGAACTTAATAGGGTGTAGGTTAGCGCCACTGTGGGCATCTGTCGCAACATACTCCACATGGACTAAATAAGGACCAGTGTCCTTTTCAGTATAAAAATTTCGACTATGATTAAGGTCTGTTATGTCCTGCTCTGAATCCATAGTGCTATTTGTGTTAATGGAAACAATGGGTTGATCTGAATGCACAGTATTTTGTATGAGGATTGACTTTTGTTTCGAAATATTATGTTGATGTTTGGTACTGTGCTTGAAGATTGGAGTACCTATCATTTTTTTCGGTTTCGGTCCTTTACTACTAATAGGAGAATTCATTTTCTTCAAGGAGTCGTGAGAAACAGAAGCATTAATAAATTTATCCGCTTCGATCAAAGTTATTAGAGGATTCTTGTCGGGAGGAATGTCGGGAGGCTCCGGCTCAACGTCCATATTTACAATTTACAAAGATAAAAAAACAGAAAAAACTTACCGCTATATACACCTACAATATAATTACACACTAATCTAAGATATAAAACAACTTACTACACTAAATAACTAACAAAATAAATTAAAATGGTTTAAACAAATTATTTTAGACCGCCCTTTTCAAAAGCCCGCCACAGTTGCAGTTGTTACATTATTGTTGCGTTCATTATCTGATTAAAGACATTTTCTTTTTACTGTTTTATTCGTATTGATATAAATTCATGTAGGGCTTTTAACGCGATATTAACCTTGCAGCATTTAACCATAAAATAATTTAATAAAAAAATATAAAATGTTATTGGGAAATTATTAGCTGAAACATGAATGCATTTATAAGCAATACCTGTCAAAAATACGTGTTTGTTTTCTCGTAGGTTGAGGATTTATTGAAAATGGATTTCTGTGGAAATTCTAGATAGAATATTAGTATAATATATTTATACATTAGTGTAGTGGTATCATAAATACTTGTAGTAATTTAAACTATGACAGAGAAAGAAGATGTTACCAATCAACCCGAAAAAGAACCATTAGATGACGAAGCCCTAGAAAAGTGAGTTTTCCATGGTTCTGTCTTATTTTGATGACGAAAACTATATAAATGTTATTTTCAAATATTCTATTGTGTTATGACTTATAATAATAATAATATTCCACGACTATCACACAACGCCATTTAGTCCCAAGCTAAGCAGAGCTTGTGTTATGGGTACTAGACAACTGATAAACATACTTAAATATTTCTAAATACGTACATATTATAGATAAATTACACCCAGACACAGAACAAATGATCGTGCTCATCACACAAACATTTGTCCTGGGTGGGAATCAAACCCACGACCTCCGGCATAGCAGTCAGGGACACTAACCACTAGACCAACAGGCCAGTCAAAATTGATACTTTCATAATTTTATGTAGCTAAATATTGTGCCAAGCGTTCAGCAGAGCCCTGTGTCATTTCAGTAAATAGTGTATGTTTGAATAATTATTATCTATTTCTTGTTAAGACTATGAATTTGATTAGTAAGCATGTGCTGGGCGAATGTACTCTTAATTTACAAGCTGGCTAAGTGTGAATTATCCACCCCTAAAATGACCCACTGATCATTTATTTTGTATGTGAAACTCGGGAAATGTTGAAATAGTAAAGTTTTTTTTCAGATTAGCTGTTGAAGAATTATTGCGAGAAGCCGTTCAAGGAGCTGCAAGAGCTGAAATAGTAGGGCCCTCTGGTTGGATCAAAGCTCCTCAAAACAAAACAAATAAGCGTTTTTTAGTGAATACTTTAAGGAATGCTGTAACCTCCAATAAGTATCACTCAAGGCAGCGCCGACATTCGCACAGATCGCCCAACCGTGAAAAACATCCAGAGCCTTCAATTAAAAAAGACAGATCCAAAAGAAAACATTAAAATGGTGGAATATAATGTAGATAGCGTGTTGAAAACTATCTTTGATGTCAATGAAACAAACTGGAAACCTTCTGAGAAGATTCCTCTTATATCCAAAGAAATAGATCAATTAAAAAATGACTTCAAGTCATTTCTGGCTTCTACTGAATATGATATGTCATCAATATTGCAGGAGAGTGTAGAATTATGTACTGAAACACAGAACCTAGCAGCCGACATGGAACTATGTAAGCTAGAGATAGAGCAAGAGACTATGGCAGATGTTCTCAAATCCTTAGCCAATCGAGAAGAACTACAACATGAGTATCAAAAACTCATGTTTACCAGCAACATAGTAGATGATGTTGTGCTCTGTGGTGAGTTTGTTAATGAGTTTGATGATGGTAGGGAAGCCATGAGCTATTCTAGATCTGTGGAAGCTGTGTATGATCTGATGCAGCACGCTGACAGTGCATCTGAAGGATTCCAGAGTTTAGACTTGTACAACAATATTAAACAGACAGCTACAGCTATCTCAGATAGATTGCATTTTGATATGTACAGGGAATGGGGCCAAATGATTAATTGGACTGTAAAGGCTGGCACTCGAAAAACTGTTATCAATATAAAATTAAAATTTGATGAGCCTCTCATGGTAGTTGATGTCCTCAATGCTCTTGATAGGAGTGGCAAGTTGACTGAAAAAGTTTCAGAATTATCTCAATTTCTACTAAAAGATGTTTTTTTGCCAATAATACATGGTGATGTGTCTGTGTATGCTGAAACTGAACAATTAATGACTATTAATAAAATGCACAAGCTGAATTTTAAGCCACATTTTGAAACTGTTATAAGTAACTTGAGAAATGTTATACATTTCTTGGGCAATACATTAAATGTTGACTTTAAGAGAGACACCACTATCATGAGAATGATTGGCAAAGAGACCAGTGAAACATTCAGAGAAGTGTTGGTAAAAGATTGCCTCATTGACACCATACCAAACAACTTAAATGATTTACAAACTTATGGAAAAATAACAGCAGAAATTAGTAGTTTCCAGAAGTTCCTACTGATACACAAATATGCTACAGAGGATTTCTCAATATTGGATTACCTCAATGATCTTGATGTTCTATTTGCTAATAAGTCAAGCATGCACTTTTTGGAGACTGCAAGGGCTATTATGTTGAAGGATTTGAGTGCTACAATGTCTATTGGGGTAGAGCATATGCCAAATGACCCACTTCCACTAAAGCCTGACCAAGAAGCTGCTGAGGCGATAGGTATTCTGGATAAAACAATCCCGAAGAGTATGTACTTCTTTCCGAGGTGCATGATATCAAAGACCGCTCAGGAGCTGTTAGACTTAGCCTATGGGATTATGGAGCAAGCAGTGCAATGTGGTGATGTGGTGTGCAAGAAAATGTATAACACTACTCGGCTGGTGTTCGAGATGTATGATGCTGTAGTACCATATCACCATGAGAATTATTTGCAAACCATTCCACAGTATGTTGGTGAGTATACAGAAGGCATTTTTAGAAAATAAGTGGTTAAAAAAATTGAATTGTTCTTAGCACTCCAAGTATTTTGCCTCTGTTTCCAGCCCTGTTCCACAACAACTGTATGTACCTAGCGCACAACCTACAGATCTTTGGGGACAAGTGGCTGACCCTTATGGACGGCCGAGGATTGGACTACCCTATCGGCTTCGTAGATTTGGTGCAGAAAGTCCGTGACCTAGGCTACAAGCACCTCACAATCCACATGCAACAGCAAAGGAAGCAGATACTGGATAATATTCGGTCTTCAGGTCAGTCAGATATCCCTATTTAGTCATTAATTAATGAGTAGTTTTTGTTTTTAAGTGTAAAAGTCTGGCAACTAGTCTGAGCAAGAGGTCTTGTATTTCACAGTAACTTAGTTGGAGTACTCTGTGTTGGAGGTCTGATATCTGTTTGCTGAGCGAAGTATTTCGTCTTCTTTTAACCGACTTCTTTCACAAAAATCCTTGTTTTACAAAATTTAATGATTTATCTTTGCTGCGCAATGTTTTTTTTAAAGTTGTACCTTGTTGTTTCAATAATTATGTAGACGCTATGTTGACTGCAGACTACAAATGAGAATTAATGCTATTCTCAGATTCTGAGGCTTAAAAATGAGACCCGCCTGCAGCTTCGCACTTCAACAATCGCTTTTGTTTTTTACGTAAATTACCAATATCTTCAGGAAAGAAAAACAGGTTACCTATACCACAGTATAAATATCTACAGTAGTTGATCTCGGCCGCATGATAGAAATAAATACCTACAGCCGCGCGGTACGTAAACATGCGCTAGGGCTGTTCGATACGACGCCCGTCTCCAGCATTTTAATTACATTTGCCTACTTTCTGTATCTATTTAGTTTTGTGATTGTTAATATACTTTTCTTATATCAGTAAACATATAAGATACTTTGTATATTGAATAGGAAGGATTTTAACACAAGCGTAAGTACCTACCGTATCATGATTCAATCAGAACTGCCTCTAACTTACCTATTTCACTCGTCTCAGTAACTTTCCTTTACTCTATTCACTGTATTTATTAATCCAAATACCCTTTTTTTCGTGAGATAATAGAAAATATTTAGCCATTAAAAAGTCACACATTATGTATCTACCTACCAGCTACTAGTACTTAAGTAATTTTTTTTTAAAGTCAGTACTTTTCAGAGTTTCCAGGTATTAAAAAAAAAAAAAACTTATGACTGGATACGTTATTGACGAATTCATACACCCAAAAACAGCACAATATTTCCTACTCGTCATATTAAATTATGTCCATGAACTGATTTTGTTAAAAAAACAACACACCGTCCGTTCATCACTACGGTACGGCCGTGACTGTCAGCGCCCCGAGCGCGCCCCGACATCGAGTCACGTGGTATAGCTCGCGTTTCGTCCGTTTCTATGAAGATCAAATACTGTAGATATTATTACCGTGCCTATACCTATGTTGTCGCCTATTTGTTCAAAGTTAGCCAAGGGTCAGTTGGGTTCTAGGATTGTTTGGACAAAGTCCACTGGAGTATCTGAGTTCTGTAATCTGTGGTTTTGAGTCTTATTTCCTTGTACCCCATAATGCATGAGGAAAAATAAATGCTAATGAAAATAGTTCACATTTTCATCACAAAATGTTACTGATATTATAGGTATGTGGCCTTCAAATAATATACAGATGAATTCAATTAGGTACTTACGTTATTTTACGTCAATCGTAACGAATCGCTGGCATGGATTTATGTTAAACGTTCGATTGTAGAAATGAAATACATAGGAATTCTCTAAAATAAGATTTTCATAGCGTCAATTATTGTGTACGAGTACGAGTTGTAGGTCGTGGGTTCGAACCCCGCCAGGCGCATTACTGTATGTAATTTATTTCATCACCACTTCTCTCAAAACGGTGAAAGAAAAAATCGCGAGGAAACCAGCATGTCCTAGAAACAAAAAATTGAAGACATTATGTGATATCCACCAATCCGCTCTCCTCGTGGTGGATTGTGGCCCACTCTCTCTGAGAGAGAGGAGGCCTAGATCCCAGCAGTAGGAACATTATAGGCTGATGATGATGATGATGATTACTGTTGTGTGTTGCAGATCTCAACTGCATTGTCGTGAAAGACGTGTTGAGCGACAACGCAGAGGCGGCCATCCGACAGTGCCTGCGACAGCTGCATCTATTGAAAAATGTCTGGATTGGAGTCTTCCCGAAGAATGTCTTTACGAGGTACAACACGAAGCCTGTTTTTTTTTGCTACTATGGGATTTGCACCGTCCTTTACATTTATGTGATACATATCTACTGTCTCAACAATAAAATTACGTAACTGAATAAATGTATTGATTTAGCTTTCATTTCTTAAAATTCAAGCAATAGAGTACATTGCGGCGTACCGCGTAACACGTAGGTACCTAAACGTCCGTAGTTTGGCAGTTCTGTCGTTGGTAGGTAACTGTGACCCTGGAACGGAAAAGGCCATTGAAGGATCACCATGAATTTAAGCCAGTACAAGTCTAACAGTCCCTCCCGCCCTGCCCTGGGTGGGAGAACTCATTCCATGATTCAACCACGTAATAAAAAAAAATACAAACATCCGAATTGAGAACCTCCTCCTTTTGGAAGTCGGTTAAAAAAATAGACCTTTATCCTTTTTTTATTTAGTAAATGGCAGTTTTTTTTTTAAAACGAGTGTTCAAATAGTATTTCTTTCCTTTTCCCACAGACTCATGGCAACCCTAGTCAATATGTTCTTGGACGAGTTGATCCACCGCGTGTGCACCGTGGAGGATATCTCCATGGAGATGGCAACACAGCTCACTGAGATGTATACCATTGTTGTGCAGAAGGCTCCACAGCTTTTCCAGGTAATTAATTCACTCTCCTTGTATTCTACCTGCGTTGGCACTTGGATTGTAAAAATATTTCTGGACATATGCGAGTTGAAAAAAAAAATGATGATGAATGAAAGAATGGCATGGAGTAAGTATGTGAATTTCGTCTAAAGATGCTGAAACACTTCAGCATTCACTTATAACAGAACATCGAGCATTTGCCGTTTATAATGTGCTGCAATAGATTTCATCAAGTATTAAGTACCCATTGATTCTCGGATGCTTCTCTTGCGTAGACCCATGGATTCTAATAAGTTGCGCCATAAATTCTAATAAGTTATGTATTCTAACCCGATGTTTCGTAATTCCAGACCCCAGAACAAATAGAACAACACGTCCAATCCTGGATCAAGCTCCAAGAGCTGATCTTCATACTAGGCGGCTCCCTCAAAGACATAGAGAACCACTGGAAAGATGGCACCGGTCCCTTAGCCATCCACTTCAGAAACGAAGAACTCCGTAGCCTGATCAAAGCCCTCTTCCAAAATACGCAGATGCGTGCCAACCTGTTATCCAAAATAAAGTAAAATAGTAATAAAAGTAATTCTCAGTGTTTGACGTCAGTATCTCTATCATAACATGGTATTAAAACGCTCAACAGACGATAGACAATTTGTCCGCCGACGACTTGGCAACAACTAAAAAATTAATGGGCATCCAATCCAAAATGGACACATTTCCTACTAGCGATTATTTCTGTCAAGCGGACAAATAATCCACCATCTGCTCAGTGTCTAATTTTTTTTTAAATATGTCATTTAATTTACGATTTTAAACATTTGTGTAAGAATTGATGTTACTCACACATACTTAAGTTACATTGTAAAACATAAATTATTATTATGCCAATAAATGTTTACAGATGCATAGCAGAAACATATCTGTTTCCAGTTGTTTCGATGTTTTGGCAAACAAGTGATTTTTATGTTTTTAATCAGATTTTTATTTTTCCAACTTTATTTAGCCCTATTTTAATTAATTAATCCTATGATTTGACTAGTTTCCGGTTTCCGCCGTAATTAATAACTTTGCACAACTCTATTACAAACAATATCGTTATTCTGAAATACAAGCAGAAAGAGGGTTTGAGGATTTGCAGCCACCCCACACGCACGTTTAGCGCAGTGGTTGAGCAATTGTGGACTGCTGCGCTGTGTCGTGGGTTCGATCCCCGCACGGAACAAAATAATATTTGTATGTTCTGCAAGTAGTTCTTGGTTTGGGTGTTTGAGTATATGAGTTTATATGTTCGTAAACGCACCCACGATACAGGAGAAATTCGGTGTGGGGCAACAGGGCAATGTTTAAAAAAAACTGTAAGGTATGGACTGCATCTTGTGAGACTGAAAACTACTCTTCTCGGTTGTTTATAAATTGTACTCCATGGCTACTCCTTTATGAAAAGCCTATGCAATGATAATTCTGAGGATTATTTTTTTGTTACGTAAAATTGAACGTAAACGTCACTGTCACTTCAAAAAGAAAAACGTCAAAACAAAAGTCGATTGTTATTTTGCGCATTATAACCCTATGTTATAACCTCAAAAATACAATAGGTTCTATTAATTTGTTACAGAATGTGTTAAATTATATTCAAGATGAACACAGTTAAAGTGCTATTACGTAACAGGAGTCCGCTTGTATTTGCAAACCGCTATTATGCTACAACAAAGAAGAAAATACCAGATCCAGATGAAGAGGAATCATTACCAAGTAAGTACTCATATTAGATTGTGTATTCCTGTATAATTTACTTATTGGTGCATTCGTGGAAAGCTTCAAAGCTTACTGAAAGGTGACTGGTTTCCTAGGATCCAATTGTCAATATTATCAGCTAACGTTTTGTAACCTCGAAAACTATATTTTTTTACATAAGGGTCAATGGCTTTATTTAATTCAAATTCTAAAATAGCTGATAATAAAATAAAATTGATGAGGAATCTATCATTATCTTCTCTTTCATTATAAAATGTCTTGCTGTTCTAGTTTTCCAGTACCCCACAAGCAAGTCGTCTGACCGGAACATGTACACATGGGGTCTTGCGGAGACCGGTGCACTAGGTATCCACATGCCTCGCGGCACTAAGGGCAAGAAGCAGTACAGGAATAACTTTTCGCTCTGCTGGTACCCTATGAGATCTTCTTTTGCAGAGAGATTTGATGTAAGTATTTGGGTTTGAGAATTAAAATTATAAATAAACACCTAGATAATGTATGAGTACAATAATGCAAAAAAATTGTGATGTGATAACCAGAGGCGTCTTTACCTATAGTGCAGGGTGTGCGGTGCACGCGGGCGCCGGGTCTAAGGGGGCGCCGCCGGGCGCCCCCTAACGACACCTTCAAAGATGCGCCGATGCCGGCCGGCGCTATCAAAGGCCCTGTGCTAATATGTGCCTGTGCGCTCGTGTTATGGCCGACGCCGGGCGCGCGTTAGCAAAGCAAGGCTACTCCTTTTCCTACTTTATTTAAAACACAATAACTTTTGAATTTGCATCCGAATTTCCGTTTGAAAATACAGTTAGGGACTTAACTCATGGTGCGACGCGATATCGGATTGCATCGATTGACGATAAATGGGCGTTTTTCCATTAGCCGGAACGGTACCAGCACCGGCGACGGCACCGTGCCGGTGCCGGGGAAGCAAAAATGTATGAAAACGCTCGCTTTTGCACTTACCGGCGCCGGCGCCGGCCCGGCGTTGAGTTCTGCCGGCACCGTCACCGTCGCCGTGCCAGCAAGCTTTCCAGTCGGTGCCGGCCCGTGTCAAATCTGCTTGTGTACTTATTGTATAATATGAATGGGGATTGTCTTAAATTTTCAAACATTCGATTTTATTTTATTTTCTGCAAATTTAGAGCATTTTGAGAAACTAATTTGAATACTTTTATGATTCCCTCAATAGTTTTTTTATTTTTAATATTTTAATTTTTGAGGTAGCTGACGTCACCTTTGACCAAAAAGTTGTGACAATGCCTCACCAGTGAATAATTTAAAAAAACTGCCTGACAACACAACGTCACTTTCTCTTGATAGTAGACGTCAGATAGCATCCTTAGTCGGGGAGCCCAGGAAGGGAATTTTAATGTGACTGACACATCAGATTATCAGAAAGGAGAATTCTTGCACCCAACCAAACCAAATTAAAAGTATCAACCCTTCATATGGTGGGGTTTGTGTGGGAGAACGCGCCAGATTAGTAAAAAAAAATCGATCCACAGAAATACTCGAGCGAGTCAGATTACGAAAAGGTAGATTAATTCAATTTATTTAATTACAATTTAATTTAATTCCAATTTTATTTAATCACAATTTAATTTAATTCCAATGTACCCAATTTAATTTAGTTTCAATTTATTTAATTCCGAGTAAATTTAATATATTTTTTTTTTCCAATATTGTCAATAATAAAATAAGCTTGGCTTCCTCTCTCCTACAATTTATGTATTTGCTGTGCCCGACAGGGTCCACAATGATCTATTCATTTATAACTTACCACCTAAGAACACATGTGGAACGCAAATAAACTTGAATTTGAATTTGAATTTAATTACGTTCAAAAATTGTATATCATTATGTACATTAAATCACGACCGATAGTTGCGAACTAACAGGTAGTTCACCTTTTCTCCGCGATTCTACCGACATCGCCCCATGGAAAACGTTCAATTAAAAAAAATGGAACGCTTTCGAGTATTTCGAGATTACGTTTTTTTACCAATAGAAATATAATAATAATAGTTCAAAACAATTTCAAATAATAATAATTTATTAAATGACAACTTAAGGTCCAATGGTTAGTAATAACTTATCTACTAAGGGTTAGTAACACTTAAAAAACCATTCATTACTGCCGCACAAGCAATGCTAACCAGTGCCAAAGCACCGGCGCATCGTACTTGCCGGCCATGGTTTGTAGGATGCTGTTAGCGCTGGTCCTAGTTCTGCCAAGCAACGAGGCTGAAAATAAAAAAATATGAATAAATATGAATTATTACTTTGTGCCACATCCAAATCGTCAGACATTTTATGATACGACAAATTTTAGGGTCTACTTTACATACACTTTGAATATCTGACGCGCTTGATTAACTTTTTTTTGGATTTTCAACCGCTTGCCACGGACAGCCCCCTCGAGTTAATCGTCCGATTAATACATATTGGTTATCAGAAATAGAAAAGCGCGTTTACACTGTAAATAGCTGACGCGCCCGAGTTCTTCTGTACAACTGTTTTTTTTTACAGTTTTAAAACTGTTTACATGCCCTCCCCCCACTAAAATAGGAAACTTGTCAGGAACTTTTTTCTTTTTAGAACATATTCTTTCAAATCCAAATAGGTCGCCATGATGCTCGAGTAACTGCGAAATTAGAATCCCCGCCTCCCCTACTATAAAAAAACAATAAATTTTTGAAATCTTTTTTGAAAGGTTTTTTAACACGGAGAGTCGTCGACGCGGTGACATTATTGTTCGCTTTCCTGAGCAATACTTTAGCATTAACTTAATGAATATACAAAGGTATCTAAAGCTTTGATATCTTACTTACATCAAAGTGATCTTCGCAACAGTAGGTACATTTTATAAACCTTGCAATATTACACGCCTACATCACGGCATCACTTTTCTCACAAATCTTATAAAGAGATTATGAGGCATGTTGCAGAAATAATCATAAAATATATAAAAAACTAAACATATTCTTTGTTTACATTTTTGACATTTTTAATTTGACACTTGACAGATTGTTGAAAATACTTGCCACTTACTTTTTATTTTCTCAGGCAACGATACAAAACGGTACAGCCAAAAATAACGTCATTTGAAGGGCAAGGAAGGTCAAGCGTATTTTATCAAAAATATCAATCAAATATGAACATTTTTCATTTTTGATTGGTTACTAATGATTAGGAACGCTATTCCTAGAAATGGTTTTTCAATTACAACATATTAAAAAAAATGAACAATGCCCATTGTAGCCGAGTTCCTTATGAATGCGCGGGTGTGTAGGAGGATGCGAGACGGGGTAGGAGGATGCGGGGAACAGAGGGGGAGAGACTCGAATTTGGTTTGTGGTTCGTTTGGATAAATCCAAAATTCGTTGTCTCTGCGTTGGTATTGGCGTCGTAGATGTAAAGATAAGAGATAATAACATGATTGTTAGATCTACACGTTGTAGTCTACTTGACGTCATGTCACGGCTGTATCACTCACCGGGCGACCGGCGTGGAGACGGTGCAGTGGAAAAACGAAGCCCTAGCGGCGACGGTGCCGGTGCACGGCCATGCCAGGCCGGCTAATGGAAAAACGGCCGGCCCGGCCAGGCCGAAGAAAATGTATAGACAATCGTCAGTGTTTCCTAATAGGCGTATTTCCAATAGACGGCACGGCATCGGCACCGGGGCGCCGACGCCGGCGCAGTGCCGGTGCGGGGAAGCAAAAATGTATGAACGCCGGGCCGACGACGGCGGCGTCGGGGTAAAAATAATAATAGTTTGGCTCATCTATAGAGGTTAAGGTAAGCGCAAAAGCGAGCCATACGTTTTCATACAAATATTTGCTTCCCCGGCACCGGCACGGAGCGGGCGTCAATCGACGTTTAACGAGTAAATCGGCAATTGACTCGATATCGCACGAATCGCGTCGCATCGCATCGCGCCACGAGTAAAAGTCCCTTAGTATTCCATTTTGGCCCCGCTCCTACTAGTCTAGAGGGCGCCAGGGTACTGGTTGCACACGGGCGCCACAAGGGCTAGAGACGCCTCTGGTGATAACAAGTCTATGTAGTTAAAAAAAGACATGCTTGGTTTTTATACAGATCCTGATACTTGCTTTATTTAAGTATAAAATATTATATCTAAATCTGTGGACAAAAGTAACATGTTACTTATAAATATTCCTATTATTTCAATTCCTACAAGTGTAAAAATCCTGGTTCTTCTAAGGGTGTGTTGTTTGATCAGTTGTTAAACTGTTTGTCAAATCCCGTATGGGATTTACCTTTTAAAAGTGCTGGTTATTTTGCAACTATAGGACAGCCCCATTTGTACAACTCTCTTACGCTACGTCCTACGTGGGCGGCTCAAAGCGAACGCGATTGCGAAGCGGGGACACGCGAATTCAAGGCGATGTAGTGCGACGCGGCGGGTATGTCCAACGTGTTTTTGGTCACAATAGGCCACTTCAATAGGTTTCAACTGTTTGTTGTTTTCGCGCCGCCCCGCGCCGCTTCGCGTTCGCATCTAGATCGCTCACGCAGGACGTCGCCTTAAGGCCTCACTAATAGGGATAAACCAGTGCCATTTAACTTGTGTTCACTTGCGTCTCAGACTGCATCCGAGAAATTCTCAGTGAAAAAAAATCCAAGTGATAAACATATTTTTTTTCTAACTCTTTCAGGTAGAACATGTAGCTGCTGGGTATGGCTTCACAGTGGCTTCTATAAAGACAAATGAGCAACACAAAGTGTTTGGGACTGGCATCAACACAGACTCACAGATTGGCTATCATGCCCCACGCATCGGTCATCCACTTGAGCTGTTACTTAGTCCAGCACCAATATTCCTTCCTTACAAGTCTTTAGAAACTAAGGTGAATTTAACATCCATTTTACTTAACTAAAGAAGCAGGGGCCTGTCAAATTCCATTCAATTTGTCCAAAAAAGCAAATCATTTTAATTTACGAGATTGAGTGTAAGTCATAATGTCGGTACTAGAGTACTAGAGTATGCTTTTAAGACCTTTACTAACATACGTCGCAGATCGCGTCGCTAACTGCTAGTAGTAAGTCATAAAGTCAGATGCAGATTTAAGTTCTCTAACTATATAATATAATATAATAATAATATTCCACAACTATCACACAACGCCATCTAGTCCCAAGCTAAGCAGAGCTTGTGTTATGGGTACTAGACAACTGATAAACATAATTATATATTTTTTAAATACATACATATTATAGATAAATTACAACACCCAGACACAGAACAAATGATCGTGCTCATCACACAAACATTTGTCCTGGGTGGGAATCGAACCCACGACCTCCGGCATAGCAGTCAGGGTCACTAACCACTAGACCAACAGGCCAGTCAACTGTCAAAAGACCTACTACATAATTATAATCATTAAGGGCGCTATGACATACTGAAAGAACACAATTCCTGTCAATTTGACATCGTGATGCCTTCCGCATAAAAACAAAACACTAACGAAACAGCTATGCCTCGTATACCAGAAAGCAAACAACGTGAGCTTTTGCCACTTTTGTTTCGAATAAACAAATTAAGATCCCGGTCTTCTAGACACTACTTATTTTCATAAACGAATGGATAATATGATAAATATATACCTATCAAAATAAAATAAGGGCCACTCAATAAATAACACTTTAAACCGCACATTGTGTCACACTGCGAATTGGATGTGTTTGTAATTTACAAAGTGTGCATTATAGAGATTATTCAATTTCATTCTTAACAAGATAATTTACTCGTATTATACGGGTAAATTATCTTGTTATGACATCTTTCAGGTGTTGATTTTGTTTCTAGTGACTAATTGGAATTCATAACTTTTTAATTAGATTTTTGAAATTATTTAGAATTTACGATTTGGTGTTTAAAATTTTTCAAACTTTTTCTTTGACTTTTACATCAAACAGTCATTTATGCCATCTAGAGACATAATTATGGACGCAAAACCAGCCACTTGGGGTGATTAAGGTGACATAGATAAGGAGATATAACCAGAAATGGTCGGTTTAATGCTCGAATATTTCCAACCAGTGTTTCAAAATATTTGAAACTAGTGTCAATTAAGAGACGGGTAATATCACCAAACGCCGTGATCCAGGAAGAAAGTAAGCAAGGCCAGAGAAGACGTTAAACCGCGCAAAGAGAACGATAATCTACTACGCAGATCATACAAAGTCCATTGCGACCAGCAACAAGCTCCCATAGAATTGACAAGACAATTTCGAATCGACACCATGAAGATTAAAAATATTCGAGAAGATTCTTGGTTCCCCTGCAGTTAACTGTGAGCGGATGGGACGGAAAGGAGAATATTTATTGAACTGTTTTGACTGGGCTTCAGTGCTTCTTATACTGGGTTACAGCTGGGTAATTTTTTTATGAAGACACATCTATTAGAGTGTAGAGAAGATCTAAACAACAGGGTTTCAGATCATTTAACTCTTGAAACAGAATGTTTCGGTGAGCTCTAAATTATAATCTCTATCTCGCAAAACTGAGCTTTTACTTCCTAACGAAGTTACGTAACTGCTCAAAATTGCGTAGAAAAGGTGGTTCAACTCCACATTATTCCATTCGCACAGCAAGTAGTACCTGAGTTCATCTTCGATCAATCGCGACTACCAGTGCATAGATTCGTTTATGCTCGAATTACGATGCTACAATTGGTCACTCAGGCTTTTTACCTAATTTCTATTGAAACGGTATAGAAAATGTTCGTTATTTAATAGATAACATTTCACCTTTAGTAAAATAACACAGGGTTTAAGAGAAAAAAGAACATTATTTTTTCGATTTCATTATTTTATATGAAACTTGACACATTCCTGTAATTTCTCACTTTTCATTCAATTTCGCTTATTTTTACGATTTATTGGAATGCTAACTTATTTTTTTGTATGTTCTATTCTGAGTAGTATCTCATCATCATCATCATCATCATTAGCCGGAGGACGTCCACTGCTGAACATAGGCCTCCCCCTTAGACCGCCACGCCGAACGACGTGGTCGCCACTCGAGAACTTTTCTTCCCCATCGGTTGTCAGTTCTACGAGCGCTGTGGCCTGCCCATTACCACTTCAACTTGCAAATTTTATGAGCTATGTCGGTGACTCTGGTTCTTTGCCGAATATCCATGTTCCGGATTTTATCCCGCAAAGATACTCCGAGCATAGCTCTTTCCATTGCTCGTTGAGTGACTCTTAGTCTCTCTAAAAAGCCAGCAGTCAATGACCACGTTTCGGAGCCATATATCATCGCTGGCAACATACACTGGTCAAACACCCTTGTCTTGAGACACTGTGGGATTCTCGATGAGAAAATATCACGTAGCTTCCCAAACGCTGCCCATCCGAGTTGGATTCTTCGGGCGACCTCTTTCTCGAAGTTGGACCTACCTAACTGAACAATCTGTCCAAGGTAAGTATAATGGTCTACAACTTCGAGAGTATCGCTCCCAACAACAACCGGTAAGGGTGCCACATGGACATTCGACATGACTTTCGTCTTGTCCATGTTCATTTTAAGGCCATCCCGTTGGGAAACGATACTGAGGTCGCTGAGCATAGCATTGAGGTGCTCCAACGATTCTGCCATGATGACTATATCATCGGCAAAATGAAGGTGAGTGATGTATTCACCATTGATGTTGATGCCGAATCCGTTCCATTCCAAGAGCTTGAAAATGTCCTCCAACGCGTTCGTGAACAGTTTCGGAGAAATAACGTCTCCCTGTCTCACGCCTTTTATTGGATTGGTTTCGTGCTCTCTTCCTGCACGCGTAGCATGGCGTTATTTCATCGTTATTTCTACACAAATCGACTGTTTTTTTTGCACAAATGTGACACCATTTGAACACTATTGAAGAAAAGGTTTAACGTTTATTTTCTATATTTTTCACATTACCATGCTTAAAACGATAAAAATATTTCTACGTTCTGTTATTTTGTCTATTCTTCCGTCGACAAAACCCCTTTCTACGGCGCCATGCTACGCCTGCTGAAATCGGATGGACATGGTGGCGTTTCTATACAAACACTTCAACACTTCGATATACCTATAGTCGTGACATCGTTGGAGGGACTGCAATACTGCCCAGGTTTCGATTGAATCGAAGGCTTTTTCATAGTCCACAAACGCTAAACACAATGGCCGATTATAGTCCTCTGTCTTCTGTATAATCTGGCAGAGCGTGTGTATGTGGTTTATAGTACTAAAACCTTTTCGGAAACCGGCTTGTTCGGGAGGCTGGAAGTCATCAAACCTGCGTTCGAGACGGTTCGTAATGACTCTTGAGAACAGCTTGTATACATGGCTCAGAAGTGAGATTGGCCTGTAGTTCTTCAACAAGGTGTTGTCACCTTTTTTGAAGAAAAGAACAACTACACTCCTGTGCCATGCTTCTGGCGTAGAACCTTTGAGTATGACGGAATTAAATAACTTCTGGAGGACTAGAGTAGTACCGGTTTTCCACCCGCTCTCAGAAGTTCTGTTGAGATTCCGTCCTCACCCGGCGACTTGTTATTCTTGAGCTGTTGAGCCATTCTAATCTCGTACAGGCTGGTGTCTGGGATATCCTCAGTGTAGTGTCAAGTCAGTTTAGCTCTTGCGTCTCAAGATGTACCGACACTGGGTTGTCGTATTAATGTATATAACTGTCCGTAAAACCTCTCAAGCTCCCTTAGGTTCTCTGGTTTAGTCGAAATGATGCTGCCGTCGTTAATCTTCAGCTTTGTCATTTGGCTCTGCCCAATAGACGAATTCTTTGCGAACACTTTTGAGCCCCGGTTCCGCTCGTTCCGCAAAAAGGAGCCAATCCGACTCGGTTCTATCTTTCTGAGGTGTAACCGTAAAAATGACAGGCTATCTTGACCTTTTTGGGGTGCCGTTGACATCGACCCACAATATTAGTCCTCTTATTGAGTTGGCTGCAAAAAAGTTAGGTACAAGAAGTGGTACAGGTTTGCCAAATCCCAAATCGATGCACTTGAGTCAATTTAATAGCACCCGGCATTGATCGAGGCCACGATCTGCGGGGCAAGACGGAATAGGAAGTAGTCACCTCGAATCCTTATGCAAAGCAGTCATGCTAGCGAAGTAGGAGGTGGAACACGTGAGGGAGAACAGCCGCGTGACCTACGACGCCGAGAAGCGATTTCTATTTGAGAATAGGAGCATGCCTTGGTCACTGGACTGTCTTATCAGGTAACGGTGACCCTGGAACGTAAAGGGCTATTTAAGGATCACCATGGATATTAGTCAGTACTAGAGTCTGGTAATAAATCCCGTCCCGCTCGGGAGGACACATTTGATGATTTTACCAAAAAAAAAAAAATACAATGCAGCTGCCTGGCTGCCTGCATTGACTGGATGCCGAACCTGATACAAGACTTCAGTTCTCTTCGATCAAACCTAATAAAAATACATTGATGAAAATAAAAAACTTTTTGAAAAAAAGTACCGACATCAAAAACGAATACAAAAAGTTTAAAACAAAACTTTTCTCTGGTAAACCGCTACCTCAAAACGATCAGATCAATTTTTCACGGATTTTCGGGGCGCACGTTAGAGAGCCAAATCCTGCCGGGCGTCGCGGAATTGTCTTATCGGGTATCCATAGCCTCGGATCGCAATGGGTTATTGAAGGACACCGTAGATTTTAGTCATTACAAGTTTGTATGTCCCTCCTGTCCTTCCCTGGGTGGAAGGGCTGATCTGATGATTTTACCACGTAATAAAAAGCCATACCACCAGGGGCATGACCGGTGGTATGGTGGGTCCCGCAGCGAGCTATATTATCCAACGAACTGGAATGTTTGGGAAGTTAGCAAGTCTGAAATTACATATAATTACCAATTCAGAAAAAAAGGTATCAGAATTATTTAAATTGTTTTTTTTTTTGTATTATTTACATTTTTTTTTTTTACAATTATATCCACATTCGAATATAGTCGGAAAATTCAATCAAATTAATTCAAAATATTAGCTTGTATCAAGAAAGGTAGGTTATACTGTATTCTTGGCGACTGGGAAAATTACTGGCCACCACTCATGACCTGCGGAAAATTCGAGGTACTACATTTTTCACATGGAATTTGATGTCATGACAAAGACACTGGCGCCGCGTGTAAAGGTCATGAATGGTGGCGTGTATTTTAAATTTTAATAATTACGCAACTAATGTCAAAATGGTTGCGAGCGATACGTCCTCCCTCAGAAGGCGCCCCGCGCCGTCTAAATCAAAGAACAAACCGTTCTTGGTTTTATATTGAATTTTGTCATTGCATATTATAATTGTTTAATACTATTATTTTACTTTTAAATGAGCTAATTATTTTTTTAATGCAAGCTTACATAGTAACCTTAGTTATTCAATACTTTTTGATTGAATATTCAGTAAATCTTGATAGATAAAAATATAATTTCGGACGAAAAAATGTCAAATTCTTCCTGTTTTGAAACATTATTTTTGGTTTATTTCTGAATGAAAAATAAAAAAGTGATTAATGCAGTCCAAATATAATCTTTCAGATGTACCATGGACATTTTAAAATATTATTTTACTATTATACCTTCTATGTAATTCGGTACCAAAGTTTGACAAAAAGTAGAATTTTATGAAACATCCTTAGCAGAGACAAGGTTTTTACTTATGTATGTAAACAAATCTAAAAATGTGTTTAAAGCACTCCACGCAGAAAGAATCAAACTTTCTCGAGTATATGTACTTTTTTTATTTGTGGCAATGTCATACCCAGAATCAGGTTCCAAAAGTCGCACAAAAACAACGAACCGTGTGAAAGCACTCTTAATAAATATTATACAGATCATCGGCATGGACGCAGGTCGCGCACACACTGCCATACTAACAGACAACGAAGGAGTGTTCACATTAGGAAACAACGCATACGGCCAGTGCGGTCGTAAGATAAACCCGAACGAGGAGTACAAAGGAAGCATGGTGTCGTATAATATCAAGCGGTTAGGCAAGGAGAAAATAGCTAGCGTTTGCTGCGGGCAGGATCATACGTAAGTATGTTGTTTGTATGAATCATATACCATTTTATAGGTTTGCGAGTCTTCTTTTCATGTCGTGGTACCTATTGCAATAGTGAAAGTGTTTTGGTCAGTAGCCACTTATATAGCGGAGTTATAGGCCTTGTTCAGATCACTAAGGTGTAATCACATTTGGAACTCTCCAGCAAGTGAGGAATTGTCTGTCCTCGCATTGTGTATTCGATGGAACGTTATGCCTTCGCCAAATTCCATTTGCAGCTGCCTACTTGGCTACGCAAACGATTCAGAGCTTCCCATGTAGGCCAGTGCAGTTCTCGATTAGGGGGCAACTCAAGGGCAACTGCTCTTTCTCCCTCTTCTCCAAGTTTATTATGTACAATCGACAAAGTTGAATCATGACCTACCATAAGCTTATTTTACTACAGACTTTGAAATACAATTAGGTTCACATTCGCGTAAACATACATATCAATGGAACCGACTTTGATCTTTGTCAATTTGACGGATTCAAACGATTTATTGTCAAAATGGGTAATGATTCAACTTTGTCGATTGTAATAATGGCTATCATAAAAAAAAACTTTTCAGCTTATTCGTAACAGAGAGCGGCAAGGTATACGCTTGCGGCTGGGGCGCGGACGGCCAGACCGGGCTCGGCACATTCAACAACCAGGCAATACCTGCCCCTGTACAGGGCGACATTACCTCAGAGAAAATTGTGAAAGTCGCTTCTACTGGCGATTGTGTGTTGGCGTTGAATGGTGGGTACCTAATTAGAATTACAGTGAAACTTTTATTCTTCGTGTTAGGACACCTCAGTGGGACAAGTCTGTAAACGACACAGACCCAGAATTGCATGGATAAACGCCTGATCTTTGAGAGAGTGGTCCATAATACAAGCATTTCCAGTAGGTATTGCTAGGTCTCATCTCTGAGAGATTGAGTGGTTTTGATTGTAAACTATGTTTAATAGAACCATACTATTTACCATTAATATTTCGTTTCACCGCTTTGAAAGAGCTGGTGCATGCCTGTTTGTGTTGTCTGTTTTTGTTAAAATAAATCACAAGAAGTGCTTGCTCGTGTTTGAACTTAAAGATCAGTGGGCCACCACTGCTTAGGCTTGATCGTTCTATCTAATATGGCATTCAATGCATTGGTGATGTAGTCACTCAGTGAGTTTACAAAAATTGCCCAATTTGTTTCCACAGAGGCAGGTGAACTATTTGGCTGGGGCAACTCCGAGTACGGTCAGATCCCGATGGCGAGCGGCACTCAACAGGTCAACATGTCGTACTCTCTAAGAGACTTCACGCGCGGCTTGGGCAAGATCGCAGACATAGCGGCGGGTGGATCGTTTTGTTTGATTGTTAATGGTGAGTCGCGTCTTTGGATTGCAATTTGCAATCCGGAAAACCGGATTTAAGGTGTGCGTCCACAGGTCCGCATCGTACGTATCGGACGCATCGCATCATCGGCACCGATCGGATTGCCGACGCGAGTATCAGAAACTGGATTGCCGATGCCACCTTCATCGCTTTTACTGATCGGCATTCCGTATGACGTCATAGGTATGCATCGCATTAAGGCATTGCCGATGAGCCGTCCGTACGATGCGGATCAGTGGACGCAGTTGTATGAGTTTTCATGCAAGGCAAACTAAAATCCGTTACGTACGATACGTGCGATGCCGACCTGTGGACGCACACCTTTAGCATCAATGTTATCTTTTAAGCCAAGATTAATTAAACTGTTTGTTTGCAGACGCTGGCGACGCTTTTGTTTGGGGCTACGGCCTGCTGGGGCTCGGCCCCAATGTGGAACACTCGAAAAAACCGAAACAGATACCACCTCCTTTGTTTGGACGCAATGAATTCAACACAGACGCCCGAGTAGAAAAAGTAGCCTGTGGTATAGGACATCTAGCAGCAATAACCAATGATGGACATTTATACATGTGGGGCAGGAATAGACAAGGCTGCCTCGGCCTAGGTTCTAGTAAAGATCAACACTTCCCACTCAAAGTGTCCATTGGTGGACATGTATTAAAAGTCATCTGTAGTGTCGACCATTCTGTAGCTGTTTGTAAACCGTTCACGTAATTTATTAATATTTTAAGACTGTTAGTTAATAAATATAATTATTAATTAGTTTATCTGTTGTTTTATTTTGTAGTGATTACAGTATTGCTGGCTAAAGTTACACATACAACTTGAAATTAACTAGCTTCACTTGGGTACCTATTTATTTCTAGAGCTTAAAGGTCATGGCGCACTATACCAGCACCGCAACTGCACAGCTGGAGCACGGCGTCACCTCGAATTTAGACAACGGCTAGCCGTTAGCCTGCTAACTGCCGCCGTCTGCGAGGTGCAAGCTTGTTGTAAAGGCATTTGTTTCGCTAGCAATTCGGAGTTGGCGCGTCGTAAGCACGCGGCGCGCTCACAGACTAAGTAGAGAGTATACACTGGCGCGCTGTAAGCATGCTGTCTGCTCGCTTGCAGTTCGTGGACTGCGTGGCGAGTTGAGTGGTAACGGTAAGTGCGCAGACCACCCCGCCATTAGCTTTTTCATATTGACATGAAATATAATATAACTATGACACATGATTAAGGCTCTAATTTGAACGACAAGTTAAGTGCTGGGTTGAAGCCGTGCCGGTATAGTGTGCCATGACCTTAATTCTTCCAAAATGAATCCACATGAAAATTTCAGATTAATTTCTCCATCAGCAGTTCCGGATCTGGTTGTTTGTTTATAAGATTAATTATGCACCCACTTTATTTGATGATGATGTTTGGATCATTTTGGCAGACTTAACTCCATTATTAATAGTTAACATATTGTACAAAAGTTTAAACTAAAATGATGATGCTTCCTTTCATCACATTTATGCACATATTTTATATAAGGAAAATATGCTTAGATGTGGTGGAAGGATGTATTATATTTTAGACTATGATAGGAATTATGATACAATATGGCTATGATGATAGGTGTGGTATTATAAAATCTACATGATATTACTATAGGTACATAACATCACATCAGTTTCATAAACTTCTTACAAACTTATATCTGTACTTATTTTATGTCTTTGATCCTGCAACAGAAAATCAGAAAAGAAGATTGACAAAATAGGAAAATACATAGTTTTCACTCTAAATATTTCATAAGAATTTAAAAGGACATTGGGTTGCCCCAGATTATGACTGCTACTTAGAAAGTGATGGAAAATGTCAATAACACTACCCAACTCAGACCCCATGTGGAGTAGTTGGTGACCACTACCAGCAAGAAGCCTCTGGTATTTTTTTTTTTTTAAATTTTAAACACAGATTCTATACAAATGTTTTTTTTGTGAAGTCTCATTTATTTATTTA
The DNA here is from genome assembly GCA_036375495.1 of Agrotis segetum. Taxonomy (NCBI): domain Eukaryota; kingdom Metazoa; phylum Arthropoda; class Insecta; order Lepidoptera; family Noctuidae; genus Agrotis; species Agrotis segetum. Next base: position 61,091 of record JAQSVV010000186.1, read on the forward strand.
TATATGAGAATGTTTGAAATTTCAGATAACATGGAGTAGAACAGGTCCAATATCAAGTAGAATTGATTTGTATACAGCATACCTATTGCTAAAAGTACAAATTTAGTCAGTAAATATAAAGCAGCTTATGACTAAAACAGAAAATATGATAGGTACACAGCAAATTGCATTCCCACTAGAGTATTACAAACCAATAATTTGTTTCTAATGTCCATTGTATTTTAATTCTTATTGAAAGGAAGAGTCCCCAAAAGAATTGGTAGGCTCCCCCGATCAATACCACGTTGACTATTGTTTACATTCATCGTGAAATGGATCCAAGGTACGGAAGTCTCGCCATGCAGGTGGCAGTAGCGAAGTGTGATGGAGATGCGAGTTACACCTTTTGCATTTTTCACTAAAGAGATTTACATAGCTATGCAACCATGTCATAAATGAACGCACAGCCAGTTCCGGTAATGTTGGTGAATAGAAATGTAACATAGCAGCGTGAGCATTCTCTGTTACTTTTCTGAAAACATGATGTCGGGACTCCGTCCATAGATCCAATGATTCACCATATCCTTTGACCATGACCCACTCCATAAGCAGCCCTTTGAAGGCAACTACTGCTTTTAAGACATGGCTTAAGTTGATTTGTACAACTGCATTGCTTGCAAATGGTCTTGAAATTGTTATCTTCATGTCACTGTACGACCTATCAATGTTGTTGATAACATTGTCCACTTGTGGAGGTGCGACGTTATGATTGCTTTGCAGTTTTCCGCGACGCTTCGTACTCCCAGAGTTTATGTAAGAGCGTTTGAGCGAGTTTTGGCTCAGTAGTGTGTGTGCGAAAGAGCTATACTCGTGAATCTTATCAGTCCATTTGTAGCTGTTTACTAGTTGAGTATAAAGCGCTTGCCGGTCTTGTGTAGTTTCCTGGCTCAGGTATGTCGTGGTACCCAAGTTAAATGGCGCGGTAGGTATCGGCAGGCCATTCACAGTTTGTTCCAAGTCTCGTAAGTTGATATTCACGTTGTTTAGCAGCTCTTGAAGCTCTAAAAGGAACTTATCTTTGCCATCTTCGCCGTGATCGGCGCGTAATCCATTGGAAAGTGTTTCGAAGACGTGACTGACGCTGGATCGTAGTACTCGGAGTGAACCTAATGCTGAGTTCAACTGATCCACATTTATCGTAGTGTTATTCATCTTGAATTAAATCCTTTTCTGATATAGAAATGAAATAAAATCTAAAAAATCACAATCAACAAACCAAAACTCGACAACTTTAGTGACAGTCAGTGACACTGACAGTGACAGGACGAACAGACGGAGGGTGGACAGTTTTTTATTTTTTGTATGACATCTGGGCTTTTGTGCCATAATAGAATAAAATGGTTTTTATTATCTATAAATAGAATATAACACTATAGAATAGAAACATAGAGATATTTGATCTGAGATAAATATGTACTAATTATGCATACATGTATGTTGTACAGATTTCTGTTGTTCACTAGAGCTACGCAAATCTAACTCTATTCACTAGACGAAAAGATACACATTAATATTTTGCAGTATCGTCGAGTCGTCGCATCTCGGTGTGAGTTGATCCCAAGCTTCATGTGAAGTTTATGTCAGCGACATCTATCGTTAGGTTGTTCATTAATGTTTGTGACAATTTTTTTGAACTAAAATACTTTGCTACTTTGAAACGAGAGAGCAGCACCACCATATACGACAGAGAAAGATGCCTCAATAAGTTGGTAGATAATTAAATGTATAATAATATCAGCACGTCAACCTGTCCTAATAGAAGATTGAGAGTATTCGAGGCCTGTGTCACATCAGTGGGAATATAATAGGCAGATTATGAATGTTCGATCGGGATTAAGATTGCGGTAGGTTGATATGTCTGTACCTTTTTTATTTTGTAGTAAAACTATTATCTACTGAATCATTCTCTTCAATTTGTTGCGCGACTGTATAGCAGAGGCGCAGCTACCGCCGTATCTGCCGTATCAATTATACTGGGCCCTCGGGCCACAGGGGTCCCCAACGTGCGTAAACTAAATTTAATGAAAACTTAACGATTTTTAAATAAAATAGTTATTTACTGTTACACAATTTATTTGTCTACATGTCTCTGGTGTTTTTATTATTATTATTTAAATACCTATATATATTATATATATATACTGTTTTCAGCACGACATTGTCTATTACGAGTAGAAATCCTGGGAAGATCCATTTTAATATCAACATTTCGATGCAAGTACTAAGATAAATCTACATTGAATTTTTTGAATGACCTTGTCCAAATTTTTGTTTTAATCTGCGTAGATACAGAGAAATGCATTTTTTTTCTTGAGTGTTAAATCTTTACCCTACCAAAAGGCCCCAAAACAATTTTTTATACGGGGCCCCGCCATGGCACGCTACGCTTTTGCTGTATAGTAAAGTTTGTCTTAAGGCGTAATTGTGAATTAACCATTCATTGACATAAATCATAGTCTAAATAGTTAAAGAGGCTTCTTTTCATTGTAATGGCGGGTACCAAAGTAAGGTAAAGGTACCAAAGTACCAAAGTAGTAAGAGTGAGATCGGTCGTTTCCGGAGCTAAAATGTTTAAATCCTGGCTTATCATCACTTTATTATCGCGTAAATAATATAGTTATTCAATTTGCCATCTACCACAGAATATATAATAGTACTGCATCTACCAGTAAGAATAATTCTATCAAAATGGTTAGGTTAGGTACCTACTGGTTTTGTACAGAGTTAAATTTTATTTAATGGTGAAAAAATGTGTGTACATTCTGATACCACTGCGGTTTACGGATGCGTTCTTCCATTACTATGCGACTCAAATTTGAATTTTGTATGCAATGTGAATGTGAGCAGTTTCGCGGCACGGCAGCCATCTTCCGGAATTAACGTTAAGCTTTTTAGGTATTCAACAAAATGGCTATATTTAATAAAAAGATTTGAATGTTTTGATAAGGTCGGGTGCGATTTTTTTTCTTTTTTATTTGTGTGCCATGTTGAATCTTTACTTTTGTATTAAACCTACATTTAAATGTGGGTAAACAATGCTTGTATTTGTTTCTATTTATTTATTTGGCTTCGCAATATTATGTTCTGTGCTAATTATGTTAATAGTTAGGTAAATGTACTGTGTATTAAAATATTGTCATGTACATTTTTCTAACAATTGCATGTTTAGTCACAAACGAGATATCTTTTAAAGAAACAAAAAAATAAGTATTTTTATGTTCAAATGGTGTCACCTTCCTTGTAAATTGTGTCGCATCCAGTACAAAAGTTCGCAGATCAAGCTGCCTCAATCTGTCTTTACTTATTATATTTTGAAGTTTATCACGATAACACACTGCATGTTCGATTGGAAAAGTTTGACAAGTCGGGTAGCTTGATGTGTTGGCATTTGTAGTTACAGTCTGTCTATAAAATCATGAAAATTGATGAGAGCGCTGCAGATGTCATCGACTTGTTTTTCGACTCTTTATCTGTTGCATTTTATTCCTTTTCAAGTCTACGGTGATAACGAGTCGCATGAAAAGTCGATGAAACACTATTCAGTGCTTCTACTTTGAATAATTTTAGTTCCCTCAAAAATCGTTTTCATGATTTTATAGACAGACTGTATTACTTACGCTTAGAGAATGCTTTTCAAATCTCTATAATTTCTGTCAGACGTTTCCCATAAACACATTTAAAATTCTAGGCTAACTCGCTGACAATAACGACAAATACGTATTGTTGAAGTTACGAGGTTTTGCCAGCCGGTTTTATGAACGTTTGGTGTCGCCCAAAAGTTTAGATTCACTTTTGATTTGATTTACAACTTTTTTCGACACGACCTCGAATTATATTAAATATTTTTGATGGCTTGCAACTTTGCAGGTATACCTACTTGTGAGGTTAAAAGTGGGTGATGATATTTTTTAACGTTACCTCTAAGTTTCTTATCATCATCATCGGCATAGCGTTTGAAAAAAATCAATTAGATTTGATTACCATTACGAAGTAGTCGTAGCAATAGAGATGGCCGTTTATTTATTTACTTAATCGTGGAGTTAACTGCAGTTAAAAATAAATTAAACCAGTTCTTAATATCCGTATTGGGAGTCTGTTGAGATAAATGCCATTGAGTTAGTTTTTTTTTTTGTGTTTGCATTGTTGCTTTCATTACCCAGTACCGGCGGTACTCCTTAACCCACACGTGGTGAGTTATTATGACAAACTCCCTCTTAGAGAGTATATGGGAGGGAAATGTTTAATGTAAAAACCTAAGGATAAAATCCAATAATACTGTTCGATCTATAAAACCAACGAACACGTACTCTCATTGGGAACTATCTACATACAAAACACGAAATATTCCTGTTTTTCATTTTGAATAGTCAAATGTTTACACACATTCCGAGCTAGTACAGCAGTTATAGAAGCTTGCATCAGTTTCCAATATGAAATAGATAAAAGCAAATAAACATACATCTGTGCAGGTATATTCCAGTTGTCCGATGCAAATAAAAGCGTCGAATGAAAGTGAAAAATATTATATTTTCCGCTCCACTTTCCACGATCGTTCATGGTATGGATACCGACTTTATTTTTCAGATAGATATCGGAAAACTTTATAACATATTATTCAATTGCGATTCCAAAATATAACTTAACATTTGGCTTAACTTAAACCTTTTAAAGATCGTGATTATTCGTGATAGCATGATGAATCGCGGGTATGTCCGTGCCCGTACTGCGGCCTTGGAATTCTAAGGGTGACTGGAATAACAGGGTGTTTGTTAATCAGGCAACTCTGTTAGTTACTTCTGCTTCTACCAGACACAAATATTAACAATTATCATGAATTATACAAGTCTGTCCAAGTCTAGACTAAATTCAGGCACAAGTGACATATTTCTCATCCTTAATATAATTATTTTTAATCAGACTTACTTAGAATATGCTCTGAATATTAACCCTTATTTCATGTTAGGAAATATGACCAGAAAAGCACGTAACAATCATGTGACAGGCAGACAGACAGGGCTTGACATGGGGTTACATGGGGCTACACCGGACGAATATCAAAAGAGAAAACAAAAATTAATGCCATGTCAATGCATTATTCAGTGTGTTTGTATTATTTTAAATCTGATCTTTGAGTTGAGAGCTGTGTCGGTATTTTGTTATTTGGAGCAAAATCTGATTGAGATTATAATCTTCTCAGTACCCAGGTCGCCTTTCTGTGGAAAAGAGAAAGAGTGGGCTGTCTTGGAATTTTCAATTCAAGGACATGCCAAAACGGCATCACTACGTTTCTCTTGACTGTTTTAAGCGCAGTCGTGATGAAATAAATACTATGTAAAGTAATGGTCGAGGCCAGTGTGTCTCCACTTCTCTTCGATATCCTACTAATATTCTAAATGTGTAAATTTGGATATATGGATCTTTGTTACTCTTTCGCGTAAGAACCACTGAATGGATATTGATGAAATTTAGTACATAGATATGAGCTAGAATAACACATCGATATATCCTGATTTTATCTTCCCGTGGGATAATGTATTCGAGTTTTAGCGGAAGAAGCATCTGGAAAGAAATAGTGCATCATTAAAAAAACAAAGATAAACATATGGCATCCACCAAACCCACAATGGGCCACAGCCTGGTGCAATGGGCAACATAATAGCTCGATCACAGCACACTCCCTCACATACAACGTGTAACGTTAATAGCGCAAAACCTCTCGTGGGGTAACTCAGCCCATGTTACTAAGCAATGTTTGTTCTAAAAGTTTTTGTTTGGAAAATAAAAAATATTTTTCATACAAAATGAGAAATTGATCGAGCCCATCAGTATGAAAAATCATTTCTTGAATTTGTTTTTTCCAATAGTTTTAGAACAAACATTGTTCAGTAACATGGGCTGAGTTACCCCACGAGAGGTGTTGCGCTATTAACGTTACACGTTGTATACACCTGAGTCCCTGCAGTAGAAACATTATAAACTGATAATACTTACACTATAATGACCTACAAACCTGAACTACGTAATACACAATCTCTCCATAAGCGAGTGCGCTATGAGGTAATAACCATCTCGGTTAATTGGCGGTTGGCGATCACAGGCTAGCCATTCTTCAGGTTTAATCCGTTAGCTGTCTTTTACACGAGACGCGAATGCAGCGGTTTTATCTGTAAATTGAGTTTAATTATGGCTGGTTTTACTAAAGGGCTGATGGAAGTAGTTTTCGATGGGTGTTACTGGGTTTATTCATTGTAAAAGCATAGTAGAAAATCTTCTCGAGGAGAGTCGTCGAGTACAACAAGTTTTCTAACAGTCAAAGTAACTAATAATATGTTAAAATATCAAGAATTGCTAATAGTGTGGCCTATATCGAAATTACAAACCTGCTATTCTCGCGTAGCGGTCCGCTACGGCGTAGCACAGATCAGCTACGGCGTAGCACAGATCAGCTACGGCGTAGCACAATCAGCTACGTCGTAGCACCTGCGTAGCATGACTACGATGATCCTATTTCTAGTTGCTATAATTTTCTTCGACCACAAATGACATAATTAAAAAGTTACATTAGTTAAGGGGGATGCTCCAACCAGCCCGCGAAATTCAATTTTTTTTACGTTTTTTGCAATTTGCCGGCCAGTGACATGTAACTTTATAAATATATGGGTTGCGGTAATAACAAGTATAATTTTAAATATAAAAATTATCAAAAAATTCGCTCCATCAGTTCTCTCTGAATTTCGCGGGCTACATCGAAGCAATCACCTTAAATTAAAAAGAGATTTCAAATAAGTTGTAGTCAATATATATGATAATGCACTTTAATATTGCTACAGAAATCCACAACGCTAACTCAAAACAAAGCTTAAAGAATGTTCACAAAATTTCATCTAGTTTTATTGCATTTTACATGTTGAAGACGCAATTTTTCACTTTAGAAGATGCCACACGTGCTTGAGCGCGCATCATGAAAATCCATCTGGATAGTTTACCTGCGTTTTATATAAGGCAGAGCCGACGTGTATGGAAATGTGCGGGATTTGTGCGGCAGTTTCCTCAGGCATAATATGCCGACTTTAGCCACGCGGTCATAATTTTTGAGCATGTGTTTTTTTCTTTGACGGTTGTTTTTAAAATGCTACATAATACTTTTTAAATTAAAGAGATTATGACTTTGTTTTAAAAAAAATGATTTAAACGTTTTGCTTTTATAACCAGCCATGGTCTTTTCGGGTTTCCTTATTTTGAAATATAGGCCGGTCATTAATTTCTTGTACCTAAACAATCTACAAAGTCATTTTCACAGTTCAAAACAAAATATTAAGTATCATTTTGTCGATAAGCCTGGAATTTGCGAGGGTATTATACATAATCTGTATCACAGATAGTATTTTGTTTCTTTTAAATAATTGAGAATTAAATCACGCAGTTGTCTAATTAATTATTAGTAAAGAGCGCATCTCAAATTATCTTTTGCGGCTAGAGTGCACGTTACTTATTCATGTAATTTGAATTTTTGACGTTTTTATGCGTATCGCAAGATGAGATTAAGCAAATGTATTTTTAAGTAAAAAATGCTGAATACTGACATAAAGTATATTCATATCTGAATTTCATATAATAAACCGTATTTATTCGCGAGATTACACCATTTAAATTCATTGGACTAGCTACTGCAAATAAATCTTTTAGCCATTTAGACTGACGGGTCGTAAATTAATCAGAATACCTTGTATAAAAAGTAATATTCCTACCAATTTAATATTATCCTCTCACACGTTTCCAATACTTACCTCCAAATGCGCGATAAGGCTCGATTGAGATATATTTTTATGTGGCATCTCTGTGAGCTTGATCGCTATAAAGTCTCAATGGGCGCAATTCGCACAAACTCCCCGGCTCGAACTTAAATATCATAGAGGGCAGGAGGTCATTTACCCCGTTCTTGTTTTGAGTTCACTTTGTTGGTGGTAACATATTTTTTTTTACTCATCGTGTCTTTTTCTTGTTGTACAGGGTTGCCGAAATACATTTTCTTTAAGTAAAATACAACAAACAGCGATGCTCGATCTTCACTACCGGAGCAGAGACACTATCGCAATGTGGCCAGTCAAGATAGAAAGTAGTCTATTTTTCCTTGACCTAATATTTTCTCCGTGCAAAACATTTATTAAGGTTCATTGACTCGGTCGACATTCGAGGTGTGATTGAGGAACAAACAACTAGATTTGTGAAGGCAGGATCTAAGTCACAGACAAAAAATATATTCAGTAACTTTTTGAAGAATCGCTAAATATGTTCATGAAAGCTTTGTATAATGAATTGAACAATGACTCAGTGGTAAATATCAGTTTATCAAACAAAAAAAGCACGTACAGAACCTCATTTCTCTAAAAGCTACTTACCTATATTTTTCGATTTTCATCTTAACTTTTTGGCACACAAAGCGTTCAAAGTAAGCACAGATATCTTACAAAAACCTTAAAAGTTCGCTTTCAAAATATTAATCTCAGTAAAGGCGTGGCTGAGTGTCGATTTTTATCAATTTTCATCGGCGATCTTAGTCATATTTATGGGCGAGGCAGGGTTGAAAAACGAGCATTCTCCGCGAAGAATATTAAGTAGGCTCTGTCGAACGTAATGTGCTCTACAAATATAGATTTTGGGACTTTCAAAAGGTTCTGTTTAAATAAATAATACTCGGACCGCTTGGACTGTGAGCTATTTGATGGAAATATAACGAGTTTTAAGCTTAGAGGATTATTGTAGAACGATTAAAATCGACCAGCATTAAATCTATTGACGGTTTATAATTGACGAGCCTTGCTATCTGAATGGACTGATTGACATTGCTATTGATCATCGAAATATTAATCAGGTTAATCGATTTTCGAATATATAATTTTATTCATACATCATGTCTGCAGACAATTAATCAAGTATCGATTTATCTTTATTGTTTTTAAAGGGTAAAATATCAATTTCAAACTCGGCTTATTGAAGAGATAAGCTTCGCAAAATAGTTCTATTATTAAAACAATTTTTATTAAAAAAAATGCAAAAGTAAAAGGTGACGTAATGTTGACCCGGTGAATAAAGGAGATATGCGACGTAACCCCAAACAGTTGAAGGTAACTTTGAAAGATATTAAATGTAAGTACTTAAAGTGATATATTTTCGATTTTTAATTTAGAAAGATATTTTTTACGGCATTATAATGGTTCAATATTTGTAGAATCTTTGTGTGATCACTGATATTTCAACTTTGCAATCTCTATGAATGTAGTTTAGGATAAAACTACAATTCATCATTTTCTTGCTTTTATTAGTTTATGGTAATATTTGTCCAAGTGTTAAAATATCCACATGTCTTGAATAACCTAATGTCATATTTTTATATGTGGTTAGAATGAAGTTTTGCAAAAATCAACTCCCTTTTTGACTTTTGTAGAAGCATGTATCCTTCATTTTCTATTATTCTCTTCTGTTCTATCTGTTTTCTTAGTCACCTCCTTCCTAGCCGTATTTTTCATACAATCAATGCATAGTTTCTTTGATCTTCCCGAACTTGTCTTGTAACCACATTCATACTTACTCAAAGCTTTCCTTATAATTGTATTAACCTTATATCTATGATAAACAAGAAACAATAATTACCTTTATTAAACGATGTAGACAATATCTTGTAAATAAATAAAAAGTTTTAAAAAGGTTCTACTACATAAGATTTGTTTGTTATTGCTTGTTTTATTAGTTATTTAGCTAAAATGTATGACAATCTGTGATTCGTCAATAATGGCGGCAATTTTTGTTGGAAGTGGTACAATTCTATGTTTATAAAAAAAGAGACTGTGACCTCTCTATTTACTTTGGCAGTCTCTTCTCAGAATATCTATTTTGTAAAACAATCAAAAAGTGTGTTTCTAAACCTACATCCATTGAACTATCATTTCTTGAAAAAGTGTGCTAATCGCGTGCATAGCCTTTGTTAGAAGACAATCGATGCGACTGCCCCTATTTATTGCCAATACAGCCCCATTTCACAGATAGTCGGATTGCCTCAATAGCTCAATAGTTACAATTTCCCCTCACATCTCGGCGGATAGCCATCTCTCCCCTAATCTTAATCTTCGGGGAAAATAAACAGAATTGTGACAAAGAAGTGCTATAGTCGCAATTTTATGCCGAGTTTATTTTTTGGTTTTCCTCATTTGTTTATTACGATATTTTTACGTTTAAGCAACAGTTTAGTCAATGAAATCACTTTTGGTGGTTTAAAACTGATGCATTTGTATAAGCGATATAATCAATCAAACTGTAGAACAGTCTTGTATTTTTTCAGTACTATACAGAGACAAAGCTGCCGCGTATGATCTTCCGTAATTTCTCAAGCTCGTTATCACCGTACATTACCATACAGCAAACTTGAATGAGATTTAACGAATTGTTAATGAACAGTCTATCTTGCGGCGCGCACCTCTTTAATATTTTATTGGTACGTAGGGATGTGCCCTAAACGCTCCAAGGGCGCATAAAGATTGGGCGCGAGTCGCCGGAGCGTCACCCGGCCGGGCTGCACCGACCTTGGGCCCTTGCCCTACTTAGCGTCCTTCATTTTTATCGCCCTTATGGTTTACAGGGTGTGTCGTACGTTCGTTCAAAGTTTAGATGGCGCTCACTATACGGTGATTATTTTACTCTCGAGATGATAATGGAGGCTTTTTCATGGGGTAGGGCTCAGGTCGGCGGGGTGCCGCGCGCACCTGTCCTGGCGGCTGCGCAGCGGGGCGCGGGCGCGGGGGTGCGCGGGGCGGGGAGCGGGGCTCCGGGGGCGGGCGCGCCCAGTCCCGCGCCGGGCGCCGCTCGGGCCGGCCGCACGTTGTCTCAGGCCGCATGAGCGCGCCGGCGTGCTAGCGCAGCGTGCGCGGGTGTGGTATGCCCGCGCGTCGCCGCTATGGCCCCTATGTTGGTGGCCTTGGCGCTGCTGGCTTTGCTGCCCGGTGAGTGTCCGCCTCGCGAGCGACGCAACAGGCGTCCGCCGCGCCCCCGCGTTTGTTTACCCCTGTGGGGATCGATTGGCGTGATGGTGAGAGCTGAGGTGTTGTGTGTGATAGATACCACGAGCTGAGCCGGGATCACGGCTGACGGATGTAGAGCGGCTCGGATGCCGTCCGGAATATCAGGTTCAAAAGTCGGCCAGGTAAAATAGGTCTCCGCAAGAAAATTTCGAATGTGGAAGACATTCGGAAGTCATTCGCAGGCGGGTGGTCTGTTTTATGTTTATAAAGTTGTTCGGGGCACGTGTTGTGCTAAGTTTCCATTCTGCAGGTCGGGTCTGTATACGAGGTAATAAAACGCAAAAATTCAGGTTTTACGAGTGAATCTGTACGTAGTTACAGTGATGGTAATGATTTGGTTACCGCGTCTCGTAGCCGAGGTGCCAACTTTATGGTTCCCGTCTGTGAATTTGAGGTCTTTCCTTTTTAAGACTCTCGTTTTTCGTCAGAAATTCGTTCGGGGAATGGTTTTTATGGGGGTAGGTATTCGTGTTTTATGTTTCGAAGTTGTTCTGCTCAACATGGGACGTACTTACTTTGTAATTTGAGACATTTGCAAGTCAAGAACATAACATACTTTCTTCTACGTTTTAAGATTTTATCAGGCAAACCATGTCAGGGAAACGTAATCAACCCAAAAACTCATACCTCTTTCAAGTACGCACATGAAAACTCAAAGTAAAAAATCACATCTCGCGTCTAAAGTTAATTAAGTCCTAAAAAGCAGAAGTCGCCCCAGAGGCAGGTATCGCGATGAATAAATTCATGAGCACTTGGGAAGTCTCCCGGGACTACAGCCCCTGTTGACTTGCCAACAGGTTACAATCTCGCCTCTCTCTCGCCCCTGTAACACAGTTAACATCTTAGTACATTATCGTGTAGGAGCGTTACGTAGCATCCTAAATTAAGGGCTGACGAAGCTGAAAGTTCTCGTAGAAATTAACAGTATATTTTTCACTGTAGGCCTGTCAGCAGATTTGCTCAAAACGGCTTTGTAGTTGAAAGACAAAGACCGTCTGAGGGACAAGATTTTTTCTGTCTCTCAAATTATTTTGCCTTTTCTCTCTTACTTTGGTGTCCTTATCCTGGGTTTAATGATTAAAACTAGAATGAGGACTTCGATATTCAAAGGAGAGTAAGGTTTAAAGACAAAGAGAATATGGTTGAGCTAGTTAGAGTGGGAGTTGCACGTGGGTGTGGAATAAGTAAAAGGGTAATTTCTTGATTCTCGAAGGGTCCATGGTCCATTGCCTTTCAATATGTGTTATCGTAGGCTTAGTGTTATCTGCCTAGCTTTTTCAACTATGTTCGAGTCAGATTGCAGTGTAACTGGGTGCATGTGACTGCCTAACTGACCTCCACTCCCCAGATCCAGAAACATTAGACACCCAGTGTGTACGAAAGGTACTTCACCTTTCGTATACAATGGCTAATAAATAAGGAAGCCAAGGTATCATAGTATCATCAAAGAATCCATTACGAGTCTTGAAGCCTCAAAAAGATTAAAAGTGATTTAAGGAGTTTACGGATTTAACATGAACCGTTTTAATAGGTTTTCAATTCAATTTCGAAGGAAAAAGTTCCCAAGGTATCGATCAATGTTTTGAACGGGAGAAAGTTAGAATTTGCGATAAAAATATACTAAACGGTAGTGATAGAAGTAGTTTCAGACTCTCAGGTGATATAAATGAGGCCAGCTCATACAACGTAGAAAAGTCACGTTTCCAATACGTGATAAGTTATTCTTGTTTACTCCGCAACCTAGATTCTCACAATATACCCGTAATGAAGATCAAGTTCTCTGAAAACGAAAGAATGGCGCTCGTTCATTTCTCCCGATAAAATATGCACACAACGTAGACCCGGCCGACGGACAGCTCGAAAGGGTATATTACGTTATCTCTCTCTCAAAGATAACCATATATTTCACTCTGGCAAAATTTTTTACTTGCACACCTTTTTCGTCTAATCTTCTTTCATTTTAATTTCAAGTTTCGCTTGATTACGTGAAAACGTAGATGAAAGATTTGAGCTCAAAAGAATTTGATGAACTCGAAGATAAATCTAAAGCAATAATAATTAGTGATTCATTGTTTTGTGGAGCGATGGAAGACGGGGAAGACGAAATGCTTATTAAAGATGAAGACAGGAAATAATCCTTGATGGAAACAAAAATAATGTCTTGCTTAGGAATTAGGTTAAACGGCATGAAATTAGGGTGTTTTGCGTGGAAGGTTTGATCTCCCTTGGGACCATCAGGTCGGAGGATAATGTGATTAGGGTAAAGGTAAACGTTACAGCGTTTACGAGGGATGTAATTGGCAAGGCGCCTAGCACGGCCACCACGCGAGGGATTAATAAAATGATCATGATCATTGACAAAGAAAAGAGGGATCACCCTCGTAGTTTTATTACGTTAGTATTCGAACCCTAACCTCAATCTGATGAAAGATCTCTTAACCAACATTTCTGACAAGTTTTTGATATTGATTTTCACTTTGATGAGATTGCGACTTGAATTTGAGAGGTTTTAAGTATTGAATTGACTTTCTTGTAACTTTATAAGCTTTCTTCATATTTTTTTTAGGTAAATTAGTTTAACCAATATAAGGTGCTTGCTCAATTCTTTATGTTCTTTGAACATCTCAAAGGGTTCGATTTGATTCCGTCAGAGTATTGTTCTAAGTCCCTTGAATTGGCAGCCAATGCCCTTGTCGCCTAGCTATTGATTTTCACGTGTGATTCTCCCTTTCAACTGATTTCAATGAGAATTTGATTCTATTATTGAAGTGAAATCAATATTATCGCCGTGCGGTGACTTTGACAGACATTAGAATTGTAAGATTTCTTTGTCTACACTCCAGTACCTGACTTCAGTAAGTTGGCGAGAGACAAAGTAGAAAGTGTCAATTAACTACCACAGATAAAACAAACGATTCCATAGACTAAAGATTACATGTTTTTTACTTAATAGACAAAGGACACAACGTGTTTTGTTTTTTAAGGATCGCAATGAGTATATACTTTAGTCTCTGTGTGAAGACCTTTTAATTAAACAAATGGAAAAGTCATTTCAGTAAATGATTGCCGTTTGAAACTGGCTACAGACTACCTAATTGCTTATGGTCGGATTTAAGTACTTAGTTTTAAAACTTTTTCTTCGTCGGCAGAATCTGTTTCTGACTCTATGAACGAAATTAAGGTCTTAAGTTTTAATTTGTTTTGTCTTATCTCTGGATCGACATGGCTATTCTCGCAATTTTGAAGAGATTAGTATTAAAGTACTGTTAGGTTGGGCAGAGATACTTTACGAATCTTTTTACGAAGTGAGGGAGATTTAGCTTTGTAGCTTTATCAATTTGTAAATGGGCAATAATGTTAATGTTTTACATTTTTATTATAGCCTTTAGTTTCCCAACTATGTTGAGGTCGGCTTCCAGTGTAACTAGATGAAAATAAATACCAACTGTGATATTATAATGTAATTTAAACAAAAACCGATCTTGTTTGCAAAAACTAAAATTGGCAGTAAACTAGTAAGAACCACACGCAGATTTTTGGCCTGTTCATTGAGTGCAACATGTGGATATACATCAGTTGACGCCATTACATTCACGAGCTGTGTTCCCGAACGTTCTGCTAAAGTGACGCCATTTATTCTGATAATATTTCAAAGGTGGTCAGCAAAGGACCACTTTGTTCCTTTCAATACAAAGTGAGGGTTTCTGTATTGTGTTGATGATGTTAAAGCGGGATTTATTTTGGGGTATGATTTTGGATGGTCAGCAAAAAGAAATTCTGAAAAAATTAAGGGTCTTAAAAGTAAAACTTCAATAGCAACCACAAAAAAGTGTTAATAACTTGTTTTTCGGAGGACCTTGGCTTTTGTTTTCATTTCATTGGCTTTTTCGTCACCGACTTCTGAAAGAAAAGTATTTTCTTTTTGCGGTTTGAAGTCAGTTAAAATTGTAAAATCTAGGAAGTAGTATCTGTCTCAAAAGTGGAAGTCGTTTACAAAGTGTTAATCGCGATCAGCTTCATTGTTGAAATTCCTTTTAAATATTAAACCCAGTTCAAATCATTTACACAAAGTCTTTGTTCATTTCCTTCTGAATACTACTAAATAATTGTGTAAACACTCCACCCACATTTTCAATACCAACCAATACTTATTTACGAACACCATTTTAAAAATCCAGTTTCTATAACCCACATTGAATGCTTAAGCCTGAAATGTCTCAAACGTGTCGATATTGCTTACTCCACTCGCAGAACAAATGGAAAGGAGATTTGCAGCGAGAGCTGTGGTGCAGTGGGTGACGATCTATCATTTTCATGCCATTATGGTCGCGTGCAGACAGCAAAAAAAGCAATAAGAGTAATAAAGTTTTCAGTTGGAAATGGATTGTAGTTGTTTCGTTAGGAAATAGGTGGTAATTAGATTTATAGTATGCCTGTATTTTGCACGATGTTGCTACTTTATTTAATGTCATTATCCATCGTGTATATTTACATTATTTACACAACTTCCTAGTTCAAACAGAATTTACGCTAACCACTACATCTGAATTGCAAAACTGGTAATACTTAGCGTGGTTATGTTAAGAATTCCCGTTTTCTTGGGGGTTTCTTACAAGTTAATCTTAAGTGAAATCTTATGTCAGCCACAGGCATTGGCTGGTGAAAATAATAATGTAAATAAAGCTTCATAAGTTAGACAAAAGATTTACCGATAAATTGAGATAACAGATAAGGTTCAATTCTAAATCACTAAGTCAGTGCTTTCGTATAACCATTGCTTTAAAATCCTCTTCAAATTGTTTTGTTTTTGATCAAGCCAAAATCAGTGGAGCAGACTGTCAGACTCTTACTGATTAAGCTCTGGTCTGTTCGGTTGCTCTTTGCGTTCCAGGGGGAACTAAACCATAGCACCAAACCCGCGATTTCGGTCTCAGTTACGAGCGTTTTGACAATGACCCTATTCTGATTTGACAGATGGCTCCTTACATGAATTGCGGAAAATTCCTGGTACTACGTTTTTAAATGCAGTTTGATGACACTGGCGCCGCTATCGCTTGACCACTATCTCGCCTGACGGCAAAAGCAAAGATGTGGTCGACGGTGAAGCACGCTTGCCTAGAAGTAACCTGTTCACTCTTGACTGGAAGATCCCAAGGTTACAGCTGTCGTGAAATACAGGTGACTGGCAGGGAATTCCACTCCGCTGTGCGTACAATAAAGGTATTGGCAAAACGTTTTGTACGTCCCGGAGGGATATTCACCATATTATTATGTCGATGGCGCATTGCCGTACGTCTAGTAGTCCGAAGATGGAAAGAGCCAGGCGGAGTCAAGTTACGTTTGTACATCTGTATCCGTACCCGG
The DNA here is from genome assembly GCA_036375495.1 of Agrotis segetum. Classification (NCBI taxonomy): domain Eukaryota; kingdom Metazoa; phylum Arthropoda; class Insecta; order Lepidoptera; family Noctuidae; genus Agrotis; species Agrotis segetum. The sequence goes on from JAQSVV010000186.1 coordinate 77,566, forward strand.
GTCTTCGTTCACAGATTTCGAAAGTAGACCCACAGCTCCGTAGTACTTTTAGACGCAGCTCACAATTTAGGACCCTTTAATATTAGTAGTCATTTTTACCCGTGGTGCTAGGCAACTGGGCTTCTCCCAGTTCTAATGTCCCTTTGTGCCTGTTGGCCTTATTTTGTTCTGTCTCCTGCTTGCATGGAGGGAAGTGGAAACAATTTTTTTCCTACTCCTCCACTATTCTTTTCTGATTAATTTCGTTGCAGGATCCAAGACAGGTAAATTCATTCTCCGGGACACGTCGAGCTTCATTGTCTCGGCGCTTTTTGGTGGTTGCCACTATTGATTCTGGCTTTCAGGAGTTGCAGTGGTTTGGGAATAGTGTGTTGGGTTTGCCCCATTAAAAAAAATAAAGTACTGTTAGACAGTCCTATGACAACTTCTAAGTTAGTCTGCGAATTCAGTTGTAACTTCAAACTGTGCTTACCTACCTCGTTACTAACTTACGAGATTTACAGAACATAAGATTTACAGTGTAGTGCAGTGTGTCGATCTATCATTTTCATGCCATTACCGTCGCGGGTTGAGATCGCGAGCTCAGTGGCTCGGGGCTCGACGCTGTTCCCAACATTCCGCAACGTTGCGATGACGTTATGTCATTTATCCTGATAATGCTGTATCGGTTTAGTCGGTTAGAAGAAAAAAAGTATACAGTATTTCATGATTTATTTTGTGTTCATAGTTCGTGGCGGATTTTGCGGTTAATAAATAATATGTTATTTTTTGGCTAGGTATGGTAAAATTGAGTTGTAGAGTAAGTTTTTTTATATGACTTTTCTTAATTATTGATACATAATATTATGGTATGTAGTTCTGTTATTTAATTTAATAACTGAGTGATCATAATCGTGAAATTGACCTACTTTCACGATTATGACCACTCAGTTATTGATATTTTAAAATGCTCTTATAGAGCATATAGTCCGGTCAATTTAGACATTCGAGGTTACATAAAGTCCCAGCAAGCTGAATTTCTGTGAAGTTGTTCAAAACATAATTATAAACAATGTCTAAAAGTTCCCCATCATTCCCCTGTAGGGAAAAAAAAGTATTCAAGGTCAAAGGTAAAAAAAATGAGTTTTTCGCGATTTTCAGCAAAACGGTAAGTTTTATCATACAAGTACCTCAGACAAAAATTGTAGATCATAAAATCTATACTAATATTATAAAGAGGTAACATTTGTTTGTAAGTTTGTAAGTTTGTAAGTTTGTATGTAGGGGGTAATCTCCGGAAATAATGATTCGATTTTAAAAATTGTTTCATTGGTAGAAAGCTACATTATCCGTGAGTGCTATAGGCTATAAATTATAAAGATATCATGCATATTAGCCGAAATATCTCAATTTTTATCAAGCCGGGCGGAAAAAAATTGCTCTTCCAACACAGTTATTCGCGTGCGCTGCCTTAACAGTTGTATATAATTGAAAACAATGTATGGAAAAAATGTCCGACTTTTAATAGTTCTAAAAGAAGTCCGCGACCATATTTTTATCTTTATATTTAAGCAGATATAGCAGCTTTTATGAGTTAAAAAAAGTTTTTTTCGAAGTATTTGCCTTTGGACGATTTTTTACACAATAAACACTAAACCTTATCGAAAAAAATATTATTATGATCACAATAACATCATAGAGATATGATTTTCACAAAAAAATATGTCAATGGTCAAATAGTTTCGAAGATAACATTATTACTAAATCGCAAAATGCCGCCGTCCATTCACGAACCGCGTTAGAACACGCTTTGTACCACGTTTGATCTATTTACCTACAGATGGCGTTGTGCATTACGTATGAACAACGCCCTCCTTTTGGCAGACAGGAAAAAAAATCATAGCATAAGTACTGGGGTGCTATGTCAGGAAACCTCCACGTGCGGCCGTGGACTGGAGTTCCCTCTCGGATACGTCCGGGGATTATACCAGTTTTTCGGGCCGTGCACCCTGGGATGCGGGCAAAAACTTTCCAGGCACTGTGTGCCTACCGTGGGTCTCTTTGCCCGTATGCAAATAGTCTGTCGTGTGGACGCTCCAACGCGTGCCCTCTGATTAGCAGAGGGCACAGCGGCGGAGCGGGCTTGCGGATGAGTAATGGGTAGCTCGCGCGTCCGACCAAGGACCAAGTCTTGGTCGGTGGCACGTCGTGTTTCGCGATTATTTTACTTCGCGGGTTTTTTGCTTAAAGGATACCGTTGAATCACGGAACGTAAACCCCATAAAAAGAGAACTTGGATTTCAGTCAGTAAGAGTCAAACATTTACCCTTTACCGAACACTTTGACACCTAAAAAACTCCGGGAGTACTCATTTGATGACTTTACCGCAAAAAGAGCCGAGTTACTTAAGTATCCTAACCGAATAATTACTCATATTTCATTACAAGTTAAAATATTAATGCCCAACGAAGTGGGATCAGGGCTTGCTATTACAGTTATTTGGCCGGAGAATTACATTTTTGCAATATGGCAACACCGTAGTTAGAGAGTTCGCAAAAACATTGCTATGTCAGTATGCGTTTAATGCGTACGCCATTAGGACGGCTGTGTTCTAAGCTGGGTAAATGATTTCAATTATCATGTATTTTCATTCTTTCTTTTTGCAAAATAACGGTTAATTTTCAAAGATGTTGGGAAAGATAGCGTGCCTGTTGTGTTTTATTTACTTGCATCCAAAATGAAGATGAAGAAGAAGCAGGAGAAGAAGATCGAGAAGAAGAACAAGAATTTGAAACTTACGAATGAGACGTTCAACACTTTTTTTCAGTTTACATCGCTTTTATCTGTTCCCAAGAACATTTCCGTAATTTTGCAATAGTTTTACAATAAACAGGATCACAACTGACCCGTGGAGTAGGCCTACTAGGGAAACCACGTTAAAAAAACGCGCTAATGTACACTACCTCCTAGAATATGACGACAACCAACTTTTATAACTTTTGATCGTTAATCTCTACGGTGGCTCGTTAGAAAAAAAGTATAACACTAATAGATTTTATGATCTGCAATTTTTGTCTGAGGTCTGTATATTAAAAGACCTGAAACGCCAAAGGGGTCGAATTTTTTTTACCGACCTTGAACCTAGGTTTTAAAACTTACCGGGGAATGATGGGGAACTTATTAGCATTGTGTAGCAACAATGTTTTGAACAACTTCACAAAAATTCAGCTTGCTGGGACTTTATGTAATCTCACTCACATTTTTTTGTCTAAATTGACCGGACTAATATAATATCATAGCATAAAATAATCAATATTTTATTGTTCGTGCGTTATTTTCGATCTATTGAGTATGTGCGTATTAGTAACTCTCTTGATGAAAGTGTGATTATATCTTCTTTAAACTAGTTAGAATATTACGAGTGATCTATTTGTATTTCCGCAGCCCACACCGTCAGGCACTTTACAATCATTTGTCAAACTACATTATTTTGTCTTCCCCACAAGAACCACTGAATTAACAGCATTAACAATAAAATAACATTTTGTGTACGTCGCTTGATTTATTCCCAGTTTCCAGTGTTTTTGTGTTCTCTCTGTGGCCCACAGTTAATTGGTATTGACACAGATTTATGTTTTCCTGTTTTGTTAAGCATTTTCGCGAATGTTGCCAGTTTCAAATTGCCGATTGTGCGGCGTGAGTTCGACAGTTTGTGAAAAGAATGAGTGATTGTATCTTTATGATTTATAAGCTAAATGGATTATTTGATTTGAGATCGAATAAAATACATGGTTGTGATTTAGTCAGTGATTTGCTTAATATGTTATTCAGGTGTTTCACTTATGTTCTTAATAAGCATACCTATGTGATTTATTGAAAAAAACGGCCACTTGATTTTTGTATGTCTTTACAAGGAACTGCTTTCTGATTATTTTACTTCGTAGTTTTTTGCTAAATGAGATGTTGAATCACTAATGAAACCCCACTTTAAAAAGAGACTTGAACTTCATCTGAAGAGCAAATATTTACCCTTTACTTTGGAACACTTTGACACCTAAAAAACTCCGGCAAAAACCCTTTGATGTGACGCAAAAAGAGCCGAGTTACTTAATTATCCTAACAAATAATTACCATATTTATTACTTAAATTAACCCACGCTTGGGATCAGGGCTTGCTATTACAGTTATTCGGCCGTAGAATTACATTTTTGCAATATGGCAACTCCGTAGTTAGAGAGTTCGCAAAATATATTGCTATGTCAGTATACGTTTAATGCGTACGCCATTAGGACGGCTGTGTTCTGAGCTGGGTAAATGATTTTAATTATCATTATTTTCATTCTTTCTTTTTGTGTTAATTTGGATGTTGAGTAGGGTATTGTGTTTTTGTTGTTTTATTACTTATTTCTGTAGTTTTTTCATTTGTTCAACATGGGTTTGGTTAACTATGGTGAGCTGCGTTTGGGTATGTCAATCAGAAAATGTAGGATTACTACTAGGGGTTGAGCTGCGCGTGACAGTTTAGTTCAAGAGCTTTATTTCGTGTCTTTATACCTATGCAAAAATGAGAGACTTGTATACTTAGGTTTCTCAAAAAATCTTTATACGCAAAAAAGAGCAATCAATTACGAAATCCTATCTTGTTTCTAAGCTGTTCTCCAACACTTCCATACCTAGCCTAATGAACAATGGTCCAAATCCTAGTTTAGTAACTAGCGAAGTTTAGAACCGATCATATTAATGTGAGGGTTCTAATCTATTATACATAATACATGTATGTGCCGGTATTGGGTTATTGAAACCTGCTGAATTACGAACTATGGTAACGACCCCCTTGTGGGGTAATGGCTCTAGAGTTTGTAGGTGGATTATCTGTATCATTTAGCTCTCTAAATTTTCGTGTATAACCAAAACTTCGGGTCCATTTGAAGGTTTTGTAGGCTTTGACCTTCAAAGCTTCGATTGAGACGGTAACATTTTTCATAATTTGGTTCCAAGTCAAATTGACTTGCTCAGTGACAATCGTCTAAACATTTCCTCTGTTGAATAGTAATTTATGCGCTATGGTTTAGGATCATTAATGATTGAAACAAAGTATTCCTGTAAGTTTTGAGCAAATATCTTTAGGTACATTTTTAGACTAGAGTTATTTTTCTGTTTCGCATTGAATATACTATAAGCGTTCTTGTTCTTATCTCAACAATTCATTTCATTTGCGACAACAAGAACACAGTCCTTTTTTGATATTAAAAACAGAAACGAAAGAACCCCGTGCAAGTGAGAATGGCGGAAAACTTTATCTTGTACATTACCGTCTAAATGGTTATAAGTAGTTAGTAACCGCGGCGGTTCCTTTGCAAGTGATGTAGAGAGCAAGTTTCTCAGGTAGTTTCTAGAATATTCTGGATTATCATGTTCTGTTCTAAGATCGTTCTTGTTACTTTATCTCTTGGTAGCGTGCTAGGAGATTGATATTGAATATATAGCCTGTGGCTGTAGCTTTGAGATGCCGCGCCGTTTTCACCAGCATTTCGCTATTTGATTCCTCTCTGTGTAAGTCCGTCCAATATGTAGGTACCTAAGCCAGTTTATGCCAAATATGCCAGTTTTCTCTTGATATTTTCCCATACTGTTTTTAAAGAAGTAGTTTTGAGATTATAATTACCCAAAGTACCAAGTTCAAACCAAGACTTAATTCACTTAAGTAAGTCGGGCTTACTATTCGCGTAGTAGAAATGAGCTTTGGTGGCCCAAATCTCATTTGCATACCATGAATTAATTTGGCCTTTTTGACGACGAACAAAGGTCCAAATCTATCGACTTCCATGTTTTATCTGATGATAAAGATCAATTTAAACCTTTATACCGTTAAAACAAAGTCCTAAACAACAGATTCGATTGCCAACTCAACCAGACGCAAAACTCCAAAAAGTTAAATCAGCAAATACGAAAATCGGCTTATGGCAGCTTGAAAATTTAAATATTAACGAATAAACAAATAACCTTCGGCAATCTGAATGAGCTCAAAGAGTGGTCATCGGGGACCGCAGTGGAAATCGTGGCTTGTTGGTTTGTGAGCGAGGTGACTTGTTGCCAGTCGTTGGTAGTGGTTGCCAAGTATCAGGCACCTAAGGGGTTGTTCGTCACTACGACGACGGTGCGATAGTGATAACAAATATTTTGTACTAAGGCTGCTGTGGCGTGTTTATTTTACAGTAAAACATATTACTATTTTCTTGTGAATACGTTTAAAAACATCTTTATTTACAGCTGGTTATGTTTTAAAACTAGATGAGACTGAAGTTTAGTACGGTAAGCTTCTTGAAAAGTCATCTCTTTTTCTAGTGACGTCACTATCAAACGGGGTGTTTTGTGTCTCTCTTTAAAACTCTTTATTTTAATGCAATCTGTAAAAATTATCGAGCAGAGCCCTTTTTTTCGATGTAAAATCAAATGAGTCCTTCCGCCTAGTGTGGGATGGGAGGACTGTCACACTGACTGAAAGTAAGTCGTACTTACTCATTGAAATATATTTTTGATCCTTTTATAGCCCTTTACGTTTCAGGGTCACGGTAACCTGTTAGGGCAATCCCGTGACGAGCATAGCCCCTCAACTGTATTTCAGAATTTCGTTTGATACGTCATACTTATGTAAAATACATATTTGTGCTTACACATAGTGAATAAAGAAATAATATAGGCTATTACCTACATAGTAATAAATGGTTAGGTAGGTACTCCTCGAGGTTACTGCTTCGATAGCTCTATAAACAGAATATAGTAATTTCCTTTGACTTCGTTTTACGAGGAAATACTTGTTTGAAAAGCGCAGTTAAGTTAATGGCCTCTTAACTGCACTTTCCTTTTCAATGATCAACACTGTTTTGTTACTGAACGGAGATATACGGAGTATAGATACCAGCACGTCTGTCCCACTTCAGCAGATTTTTAATTTTATTACAAACGTAGAAGATTCATATTCGATCAGGAAAAGAGATTTGAAGATAGAATTAGGGTAGATTGAAGTGCTGGCGATTGTAAGTTCCATTTTTAGTAAATGTGGGCAGAAAAGTCTAAGAGAGACAGCGGGATTTCGTCGCCAGTAGATTTTGAATACTTTTGGCTGCAATTGCTGCCTCTCTTTCTAGATAGTAGTCAATGTCACGCAGGTCCATTCTCTTTATCTATGGTGAAAACTGCCGCCGCTATCATAAAATTTCAATACAAGTTCATAAATGTTTGCCAACAGCTTCTTCTTGAGAAATATAATACAAGCGCGTTAAAACCCATGGTGCTCTGCATTCTCTAGCCGTTTTAGTGAGATTCATCTCTAAACACTCGCTCCGGTATTAGCACCATTCACTTGAACCTAAGTTTTATCGATGCCGGTACAACGCGTGTTTCAAAAAACGTTCAAGTATTATTCGGTAGTTTTTATTTACTTTCAGCTTTTATCAAACGTGGACGATAAATAAAAACCTTAAAAGGTTTGTCTATTAATCCACTGCGCAGTTACAAAAAGAGTTTGTAGAATAACGTTAAAATTTTGATGTAAAATGGTGAAAGCATCACAAATAAAAACACTCGAATAAATTATGAACGGCGAAGCGTAGGAATCAATTAATGAATATAAAACAGGAAAGTTGGGGAGTTATTTTCCGCTTCATTCTACTTTCCGAGTTTAACGTAAACAAACTTTAATTTTGTATTGGTTTAAAACTATCCTTACAGCTAGCTAAAAGTATAGCATCTAGCATCATTACCACGTATTAAAAAAATACTGGCAATCAAATGAATTAAAGCCCATTCCTTTTTCAAATCAAGTTCTAAACTAGCCGAGCATCAAATAATCGATTTTGTTTTTTTAATTCTCGTTCCCTGATACAAGTTTTCGGCAACGAACCAGAGGCCTTTGGCAGCGTCCGAGGCTTCGTGGTGTGAGTGGGTGTGAGAATTTCAATTAGCGCGGATTCACTTTTCACCGAGGTTCGCGCCAAAATACGGGCTTTGCCACATTTCGCAATTAAGCTTGGTTTACAATGCGACAAGTATGTCCTGCTGATGTAAAATGAATGTGTAGTTTCACTCGTAACATAAATAGGTCACGTGGAGGGTTAAATAATTTAAATATAAATATAATCCTTCGTAAGCAATGAATTATTAATGAAGCTGCGAAAACGTGCCCATCTCTTATACATTATTAAAAATTAAGTCCAAAGCAAACCCGCACTCCGCTTCGAGCCACAAAAATATTCCATACTCCTTAAGACGTTCGTTCAAGAACCGAATTATTCATGAGTTGTATTCTTCTAGCACGAGTGAAGCGCCCGCATAAGGTTCGGAGCTAATAATGCTCGTCAGTTTTCAGCCATTACCCACAAAAGTTTCCTCTCATGTAGAAATGCCGACAACCGAATTGTATGCTTTGGATTGTTGTAATTACAGCCGTTCAGTTCGTCGATTGTTTCGAAGAACATTCCAGTGACCGTGGTTCTTCCAAATGTTGATTGTTTTATAAATCATTAATTGTTATTTACGGTGAATTAAGACGCTTGTTTAAGTAATGTGCTTTGAATTAATTTGCGGGGAACATTTTAAATTGGCGCTTTGTTCGAGTGGCTTAGTTGTGGACGTGACGTTTCTGCTTTGTAAATTGACGTTTCGGTCGTGTTCCACTTTGAATTTGAAAAAAGAACTTTATTTATGGACGTTTATTTGTTTTTTATTTGAAGCTTCAAGCATTTTTAGATCGAAACAGGATCGAAAGCATTATTTCAAATTGATACTCAACAACCCTCTTTTGAAGAGAAGTTAATAACTGCAATCATACAGTAGTCGAAACATTTTCGCCTTTATAAACTCTACAACAAAATAAATATAAAACTACAATGCAGGAGTATGTGCCATAACACAGGGCCGCGCTGTCCTTGCGACGTGGCTCAGACAGGCTTCAAGGCATGAAGGGCGCCTCTCAGCGGCAGCCATTGTTATGATTAAAAGTACTTACTTTACGTCAGTAGGTAAAGCTGACATGCGATTGATTAAGTAACGTGTAAACTGTGTAGAAAGTAAAAAACATTAATTAATTTAACAATTATTCGAGGATTTGTAAGACAAAAACAAACGGATAAACGATGATTTTGGACGTCTATTCTGTTTTTAAATAATAAGTAGGTATGTTGTTTATTTTTAAATTACTTTGTGCTAATCGTTTAGAAACACAACATACCTGGCACGAAAAATTGCAAAAACAAATGACGATTGTTCGAAAAACTGAGGATTTTGAAAATCGTTTTCTATTTAATCTGTGGTTCCTTTGAAATGATTATGTTGGCAGTACGCATACCTTCAACCAATCAAAGAACTGAGATGAAATACTGGGTCTGACTTCCAAAAAGTAATGAGTAAAGCAAACATAAATACGTGATATTCTATGTATTGTTTGTGAATTTCAATCCTTCCTCTTATCATAGAAAGTAAATATTATAAACGCGAGTGTATTTTTTGTTTGTTCTGCTTTCACGCCTACCAACCGTCGTTTGACAAACGTTTGGTTTATGACAAAGACATGTTTTGTGCGGGTATCTTCTACCCTGATTTGTAAAAAGAAAGCCAGTGGCTAAGTTTAATAAATGATAATCTAGATCTGTTTTATTTTATTTGTGATTGTTAGGTGAAAAAGAAAAATGATTATGTTTATTAATATCTTTCTTATTACAATTATACACATGACGTAACTAAAGGCGAAGTGTTTTTTTTTATTGTTTTTGTATTTTAACGTCTTAATGATATAACATGGAAATTAATTCATCAATACAACGTCGTAAGATTTCCAGTATCTTTCCCAGAACACCATAACACCAATGCATTAGCAATTAAAAAATTAAATCAATGTTCACTATAATTCCTTTTCGAAACATTGTATCAGCAGTCACTCTGTAATCAGTTTGAAGAAATTGATTTATTTTATCAACATTTCATCGCACACCAATAAACAATAATATAACACCTGCATGGTTCTCATACATTTGATCAATAAAAATTGTCTGGACTTTAAAAGAGATGTGACCTCTGAGTTTGTTTCGGATGTTTCTTCTCAGAGTAGTCAGGTACGAAACACCGGCCTCATCTAGTGTAAAATAGTGTCTTTTGACTTGTAAAAGAGTTTGCCAAAACCAATTTACTGAATAAAGATCATTTATTATTAATAATAATATGTACCTAATTCAAACTATACATTGCGCAGTATTGTCACCCAAGAAGATTCTAATTTCTCAGTAGATTGTCTTCTCGAAAATTGTAGGAGCGCCAAACAATTGCATACCAACATCTCGTTTGGCAAACAACTAACAGCACTTACTTAGCTTCTGCTCAAGTTTTGCTCAACGCTCAGTCTGTCGAGTCTCGAGACAAATTCCTTGCTTATCTCTGGATCGTGTAGTACAAGTAATTGTGTTTCCACCACTTGATGGACGGCACTGGTTGGGGAGATTTCTTGCTTCTTGGAGTAATTTCGTAGACCAGGGGACCTATAATAGCTAGTTTAGCAGTGCCGTGTTTAGTATCGATTAATTAAATCGGTGCAATATTTACTGCGTGAAATTCACAACCTTATCATCAAACGATTTAGTTTTCGTCATCATTTTAGGCCCTCAGTTGAGTAGTACTTCACTTATCCTCATTTAGAACAGTTGAAGGTTTTTTACTGGTAGCAAAACTATGGGATTTGGCCAATGATATTATAAGTAAAAAGGTGGATTTGGCGATGAAATAAACTTCCTACATATTAGGAGCTTTTCCTAATAGCTCCCTTTATGTACTTTTTTCTTCTTATTGCATAAGTCGCCATCTTGGCAGTCACTATCTTTCTTTATGATGGTCACACAGTCCATGCACTGTGTCTTTTTCTTTTTAAAAAATGTAACGTTGCCCCACGCTAGGTATTTCTCCTGTGTGTTGGGTGCTTACAAATACAAACGCCCAGACTCGGAACAACTACTTGTACATCTTAAACAAATGTTTGTTCTGGTATCATACAAATAGTTGCTCAGGATCATACTAATATTTGCTATAAATAAGTCACTTCAACGATAGTAAAATCATCATCATCATCAGCCTATTAATGTTCCCACTGCTGGGACACAGGCCTCCTCTCTGTGAGAGGAAGTGGGCCATAATCCACCACGCGAGCCCAGTGCGGGTTGGTAGATCTCACATGTCTTCGATTTTTTGGTTCTAGGACATGCCGGTTTCCTCACGATGTTTTCCTTCACCGTTTTGAGACAAGTGGTGATAAAATAAATTACACAAAGTATTGCGCCTGGCGGGGTTCGAACCCACGACCTACAACTCGTAGTCGTAAGTCGGGACCGATGCCACTGGGTCACCACTGCTCAAAAAAAGTAAAATATATAGTAAAATTATGAAAAATAATTCATACCGATAGAGGAAAAAAAAATTCAAATTATCTACGAAAAGACAAACAACCAAAGTACCTCATCATACATCTCATAAGCGCTTATATGTTTAGGAAGCAATTTTAAAGCCCCACATTTTGGTAGAACCATATAAAGCCGTTGTTAATAATATCTGCCCCCAAATATAGAAGATTGGTCAAGCAGATGAGTCCACCCACGCTCGCCTGTCATGTTCGCTCGAAAAAATAGCCAAATATATACTATAAACGATGTTAGGTACAACATATTGAAGGGACAAAAGATTTGGGCTTGTTATTTTGTGTTTACAGGACTAATATGGCAAAAATATTGATAAAACTATTAGTAATATTTTTACTATTTGTTAAGACGTTACGCAACAGCCTTTAGGTACTTAGTCTATGAATTTTAATCGTATATTATTTTATTTATATCTGCTACACGCAAATTGTACTGTAATAATAATCTACTCGAATCCGTCAAGCTGATGCGCGACTCTTGCTAAAGTGGGAAGGAAGACAGCAATTATTTTTTTATTACACGTTTCCCCAGACTGGCCGGACTAGGAATCAAAATATAATTTGTAATCATGTATCTTGCAACACAGGGAATTCTAGTGCTGGATCGGAATCCAGTGTCCAACACCCTATTGTATCATTTTTAAGTAAATAAAATAATATGTTATAGAGTCGTGGGTGCAATTACAAACACTTAAACTCACAGATATTAACACCCAGGCTCGAAACAACTACTTGTAGATCATACATAATATATTTGATCCGTGCGGGAACCAAACCGGCGAAACGCAATGCAGTAGTAAATCGCTCATCCACTGCGTTCTGTCACGTATTCTTATAAAGATTGGTATAAAATAATAAATTACGTAGTTACTTATAAGCAAGAAAATTACAAAGCACACGTAATCCGAAGAGTAAAAAACGTATCGAAGAACTGAATCATAAGTTATGAGTGGAAGTGATAAACCGTCCCGCAAAATCTTATTAGGATCGCGTATCGTTCGCGTATCGCTCGCGTAACGCCGACGTATTAGATTTTTATGATAATGGCGTCGTCTCGGAGAAGTTAAATAGAATATTGATAAATACTCGTATAAATCACGGGCAATCTATTACGAACAGATACATACGTTTTATTTCGGTTTAGAGCATTATAGAAATGCCTTTTTTTTGTGAAGAAGGAATCTGCATGACTGTGTATTTATACTTTTCAACAAAATTTTTGTTCCCCTGAAAGTTCTCGAAAGGTTTTTAAACTCCCTGATTAACCTTGGCATGACTAAATGTCAGATTTTCTGAGGCTCTCGAAACGCAGAATTACTGTCAAATAATCATGTGCTGGCTAATAATCCTGTGGCACCTAATAGCAATTTTTCAGTGACTATTATGGGAATTCCGAACAGTGCCGGATTAAGCCGGTGCGGGGCCCGTAGCAAATGTAGCCACGGGGCCCTAGAGTTACATTGCCTCTTTTTTAGCGGTAAATCCACGGTGTCCTCCAATAGCCCTTTACGTTCCGGGGTCACGGTAATGAGATAAGTCTCACGACCCCCGCATGTTTGGCCCTCTAGAGGGGGGGCCCCGTGCCTTCACTTTTCGAAGCAGCGCGGATACACCCCGGCGCTGCGCCTCCACGCGCCACTCACGCGATGGAGGACAGTCGCCTCCAGATACCAGGGCAGCAATCCAGCTAGGAGGTTGGCCGATTCGCATGGCATGCGACAAGCTTTAGTGGTCGCTAATACGACGCCGGCGTATAGCCTCCATGCATGAGGCGTTTGGCCCACTGAGATTGGGCTGGAGTAGCCTGAGGGCGGCCGCTGGAGGTTTTGGGGCAAAACTCTCAATACCAAATGCCTCAGTGTGGATTTAATTGCTTCAATATATCCATGTAATGATTTAAACAGAGTGTATCCTGTATAAGGTGACGACTGTAACGAGGCGTTAGTAGTGACGGTGTGGCCAATCATTCACTTTAAGAATAGCCAAGGGGCAAGGTGTATAAGATATTTTTTTGGGCACAGGCGCGGGGCCCCCCAAGGCGCGGGGCCCGTAGCATTTGCTGCCTCCTGCTATATGGCTAATCCGGCACTGATTCCGAACTGGCCCTGGCAAAGTAGGTGAAAGGACATGATGTCGTTTCTCACTTTAATGAAGTACTCAGTAGTAGGTCATATCTGGCATAATGGCAATAAAAAAAAACAAGTTTCAACTGACCTTTTGTAATATCGAAACTCAGCTTTGCTAGGCCAGCGCAAAACGGAACGTTCTCATTAACGCATGAAACAAATAAGTAACACTGCTTAGTTTTGCAGACAGACACAAATCACGACACTAATTTCCATGCTTTTTGCTCTGAGACACTCGAAATAAATGTCAGACACACTGACACAGTATATTAGTGTACTTTTATTATAATTGCAATGGAAATGTGAGAATTTTGCTACAAGAACAAAACTTGCTTATTCACCGTGATAACACTGGAACAACAGTAGTTTTAACGTAAAAGTTCGGTTGATTTTTCCACCTGCTTTTTCTGTGTCGAAATTAGTTAAATGGGACTAGTAAACACTGTTTTAGGCTAGCGCGGTTATTTTCAGAATTTAAAATGTCACTTACGAGATATCTTCCGTGATTGTTTATGATTTTGAGTTTCCGATCAGATTCAGTCATCCCGCGATCATGGCGCTTGCAACAGCGTCGAAATATCGGGAACTCAAAATCATAAATAATCACGGAAGATATCCCGTAAGTGACATTTTAAATTGGGACTAGTAAGTTGACTGGCAAATGAAGGTGGTCATCCAAGGTAAGGAATTAGGAAAGTTTATTCTTTGCGAACAGCATATGGTGTAAACTAGAACGATCAATTTAAGAATGAGATTATACGAGAACGATTACGTAATCTCATTCTTCAATTAATAGGATTATCATTTAAGTTATTAAGTGATAAAATTAACAGAGGTGTATCATTTTGACCTCCAATAGGCTATTATTTTTGTTTTGTTTTCGTCTTTATTCAATTTTGTTTTGTTTTGATGCCTGTTGTTTATTTTGTCCAAATATCGAAATTAAAGCATTTATTTCAATTAGGCGAGTCAGGCACTTTTAAATAGAACACAATAAAATAATATCACAAAATTATGGTGTTACTATGGTTCCAATCACAAGACATAATATCGCTCTAATTCCAAGGCACAAATCATTAAGAGTCATACACCTGATGGTTTCTCCTCTGTTCAAAAACGACGACAAATTGGACCCTTTTCCTGAATTTCTATCTTTGCGCTCATATTTATTGTTCAACAGACGCACTGTGCAAGCTTGTAGTCTGAATTTTCTGTGCGACGTCTGTCAGTGAATTTAACATAAGAGTGCGTTGGCTCATCCTCCTTATGAAAATTTTTCCAGAAACATCAAAAAAAGAAAGGAAAGTACAGAATAACGAAACCAGGCGTAGATACATCTGAGTACCCAGTATGACCCAGGTACATTTCATGTCCGAAATCACCAATACCTTTTAGAAGTAGGTAATACTATTAAAGGATTACCTACTTCTAAAAGTAAAGAAATACAAGGTAAAGCAGAAAACCTGTACGTCTATGAATATTTCAAAGGTTCTCTGTATTTTTGAAAGGCCCGTATTAAGGCCACTAGCAATTTATTTACTTTTGTATAGAAAAAAGGATTCCCCTTCGCTGCGATTTCGGTACAATCGCCTTATGACCCTTATTTGGTACATAAAATGGTATTTGATATTTGTATGTACTCGCGTTAGTATCATTTTGTAAGGCTTTGACCTTCATTGCTACTATTATAAATTACTTATTGCAATAACGTAAGTGGTTTCTCTTTTTTCTTCATTGTTATATTTAATACTTTTTTTTCTGGTTTGGGAAATCAACAAATGAGTCGCTCGTTCTGAGTTGAACAGAAGGGAGTTACAGACTAATACTAACTAAAAACCTTCTTGCTATTTCAATGGCCCTATGTATTCCAGTGCCTTTATTGAGTTATTTACATATTTGTAAAAGACGAAAAAATACAGAGAAACATAATTTATCTTATTGAATGTTGTTATTAGACCATTATTTAAGCGCAAAAAAAGTATCGATATTATTCAAATAGTGACAGATTTGACAGCTTTTTGCGACGTTGCCAACTTTGAGAATGTCTTAAAACTTCTTAAAATTCTCTCTGAAACCCTTACAATGCTGTCTACATCGACTAAATGCGTAACTAGATTTATTAGGACACAATGCCCTGTCCATAAATTGCACGGTTAACCAGATTAAAATCTCACAGTTCATTAGCTAGACTCACAGATCTCGTCCGATCATATCAAAGGAAGGCATTAATGCCCGATAAGGCATGTTGTCTCTAATTAGGCCTTCCTTTTCAATGGCGGCGTATAAAGACGGACGGTTCGATTTCCATAGAAGTTTTATGAAAGAAAGATTTTCTTGTCTGCCTGGATTACCAAAGGCGCCGTTATTCTGTAATCATTCATTCGAAATTCAAAGTGTCGAGGGATGTATTTGAGATAATTTATTTAAAAAACAAATGAGTTCGGTTTTCGAATACGGCCCTGTCAATTTATAGAGCGAAGTTTAAATTGAACTTGACATCTAATGTGTTCTAAATATGACATCATTTGTGAAAGGAGTTTTTATTCTTAAAACTTATATTAATTAAGGTGCATTGCATTGCATATTTAATTTTATAGTTATACCAATCTCAAGAGATCGCTTAAAATGAGAATTGAACTCAAAATTAACTAATTATTTTAATAAGAGTCGAATAATAGAACCCAATTACTTTGAAATTTCTTATTTAACCACAAGATTAAGCCACATTACGAATACTTTACGGGATTGGTTTGTTTGGGGTACTTAAGAGGAAAGAATAGCTGCAGCCATTTCAAAAAATAGGTATTTAGAAAAACTCGTACTGTCTCTCTCACGCGTTGAAAAAACCCCGATCGTCCGATAGAGAGCGTTGCAACTCGCGACTGAATGTAAGTATTTTTTATATGAAATTTGTCTCTCGGGAGAAAACGTTTTTCACATACTAAATCACGACCAATCTTTTAGATTCTGGTGTCAATCGTTTCAGCATATTATATTCTAGGTTTGTAGGATTTGTTTTTTTTTTAAATTTCTTTGTTTTTTAAATACAAAGGTTTTACTTCAATGAAGATTTTGTCATAAAAATAGTAACTTTTAGGCGCCTGTAACTTTGAAACTATTATAAATTTTGAAAAAAAGAAAACCTATAAACCTAGTTTTTTACTGTGTCATCTGACACAGTAAAAAACTAGGTTTATAGGTTTTGTAAAAAATCATTGAGATAGGATAACATTTAGGGGGAGGAAAACGTTTTCTCTTTTTGTATGGACGAAAGCTCGGTAGACGATAGTCTTAAATTGCAAGCTTTCTAATCACCAGACAGATCAATATCGTAATAAAGGACATGGCAAATCGATCGCAAATAAATAGACATTACAAAACCGATTAAGTAAAACCATAGACAATATCAAGAGCAATAAGTTTTATAAAATCAAAAACAATACATCTTCAAGAAAAAAGGTCGTAAAGGAAAATTAAATCTTGGCCTGTGAACAACCATATTCAGGCTTAATAAATCAATACTAATGGTGATCGGAATAAAAAACATATATCACTTATTTATTAGCACTCTCCTTACATCTCGTACGAGATATCTCGCGTTTGTAGTGATAAATCTCAGTTTTATTTCTATTTGAAAACAGAATGTTCGGATAAACATGGCTTGTTTGTGAGATTTGGCGACGAGTTTTTTTCTGAACATAATATAATGATGGAATCGCTGGTATGGCAATATTTAAAATCCGTTGGCTGAAGACTTCGCCACTTTTATAGCGTCTTTGGTGGAAGTGCATAGGTCATTGTCCATTTTTTTTGAGGCATAGCGAGCAGGATAGTAGGTGGAACAATGACATAGGTCCATATCAACAAACGCGTTGGTCTGTGGATGTGTGTCCATCTGTCATAGCGACTTTCCTCCGTGGCTCGGAAAGGACTCAAAGCCTTTAGTCCTGGCTGTCATTTGTAGATCTATGACAGTCGTTACTATTAGTAAGAATCTGTAAAATCTGACTACCAATCCTACCTTGCTTTATGGGGTATCGTATTACCCAGTTACTGGGTTGTGGAGGTTTACTTTTCAGTTGTTATGAAAATTGAGTACTACTTATTACCTGAAATCGAACTAATTGATTCGTTCATCTGATACAGAGGTCCTAGACATTGTGTCTTTCTAAGCGGTTTAGTGCGAAAAAATGGTAGACATAAGTTATAGAAAAGTTTATTTTATATTTAAAAGTGTTTTTAGACAAAAGCTGTGAGCAAGATTTTTAAACGTACAAGGTCCCATGATCTCATAGTTTTAAAGCGAGGCGGATTTACTTTTAAAAAGTTTACATAAATGCTTAACTGTTTATGAACAAAGACTTTTCACTTAAGGAAACTTACCTATGTCTTTAAACCAAAACGAAATCTGGATACAAGCCAAGCAAAGAACAAAAGAAAGTCACACTTTAATAATTTAAAGTTCTTAACAGCCA
Organism: Agrotis segetum; assembly: GCA_036375495.1. Classification (NCBI taxonomy): domain Eukaryota; kingdom Metazoa; phylum Arthropoda; class Insecta; order Lepidoptera; family Noctuidae; genus Agrotis; species Agrotis segetum. The sequence continues at coordinate 95,601 of JAQSVV010000186.1, forward strand.
TAATAGCATTTTAAAAGTTAAAACTTTACAGTAATTGTCTATGGGTGGGTACCAGTAGTATTATTTTTATAGTGCTGCCACCCTGCTGTTTTTGAACATATAAACTCAGAAAGTTGTAATATAAAAGTTTATTGTGAAATATTTTCCGCCATTAATTTTAGTGTGTTGTCAACCTACGCTGCGGTTGCCGGTGCGTGGTCTCCATTCAAGAACCATACGGCTTAATGGGCCTTTAGTTCTGCGTGCTATGTGGCCTGCCCACTGCGAATTCAACTTGATAATTCGTTGGGCTATGTCGGCAACTTCGGTTCGTCTACGAATCTCCTCATTTCTGACTATTGGAAATCTATGGGGAGGCTTATATTCCTCAGAGGATATCCTACGGCTCATATTGTAATGATAATGATTGTCTACCAAAAATCTGATTTGAAAACCACTTTTTGAATTGTTTCTTTTGACATTAACAGTACTTATTGTACCCATAGCCATGGGAGCAGGAGTGTGTAATATTTTTTTCAGTTTGTATTTTACGGAGATATTTGGTTAATTTATGGTCTTACCATTTTCAAGAATTATATTTGTTCGCAAACTTTCTTATAAAGTTATTCTATGTATAATATTTATTTCACGCCCTTCAATTATTTGAATTTTAAACACACAATAAGTCCATAATACAGAAATTAGTGACTGCATTAAAACAACTAAGTGTACAACGTCTCCTTAACTTCCAGACACGACCTCTTTCTGTACCACTTTAGTTTCCAACTCCCGACACAATATAAACCAGTTGTGTTCGTAGATTATTATGATTAGTTCGCTTAATGTGGCCTCATTTGCAAACTGCGAACTAGCGACGGTTTACAACGTCTCGGGCCGTGAGATTGGAGCAATCAGCGCGGCTCAATGATATGCGTTAAGCTTAATATGTTTTAGAGAAAGTACGAGTAGGTGAGACGTAGACGAAGATTGAATGGCCCTTAATCAGGTTATTGAGGTGCAAACATGGTTTATGAAGCTTGAGTGAGTTTTAATTGAAATACCACCTTTACTTACGAGGAAATGGGATATAAGATCAAGCAACAAATAGATACAAAAGGGAGAGTGATTTTACGAAGGTCCTTGTAAAAGCGTACATTTAGAAACTCCGATTAGTCTTTCAACTTCTAAATAACCTGTTATTTTTTGCATCCTCAAACTGAGGCTTCAATCAGGACTATCGAGCTACCGTGACCCCGGAACGTAAAGAACTAAAAGAACACCGTGGATTTTAGTTAGTACAAGTCTGACAGTGCCTCCTGCCCTGCTCTGTGTAGGAGGACTCATTTTGACTTTTTTAGAAAAAAAGTCCGATAAAAAGTTCTTGAAGTTAAAGTCATTTTTCACGACAAACACAGTTCCTCTCACAAACCTATTAAAGTCCTTTCACAGTCCGTGATTAATATCTATGTACACACTACACACATGTTGTTTTCACTTACTTTTCATTAGCAAAGTATGTGGGGCTCGCCGGGGAGCATAAAGCGTGATTGCAATGCATAACTTATAATAGCCTGCCCTTTGCCTTTGAGCATTGCTGTTTGCCTTAGCAGAGTTTTTTTTTGCATGTTTTGCCGTTTACAACATGCATATGTTTATCATAGACGTTGAAATACGGTTGATTTTTCTTAAAATTTGAATAACAAGAAAAAATCTGACTTGTAATGAATAAAAGTTTGAAACTCTTTTAAGCAAACGTCGTAATCAATCTCATATTATCACTAACAACGTTCTTTGTCTTGCAGTGGTGCAGTAATAAACAGAATAATATTTTTCTTATTATTCGCTACTGGCAGAAAATCTAAGCTTTTATTTCCTTCCATTCTTTCTTTCACAGTTTGACAAGCCGTTGTTAAGTAGCATATCCCTTAACGGAAAATGCCAACAATTTCAATGACATTCTTTTGTTTGTTTTCAAGGCTTTTATACCTTTTTATGAATATCGAAAAGAAAAAAATACGTCATTTTTTGTTGAGATTGTGTCGAGTTTCGGTTTCGATGATTCCTTCGAGAAAGTTTTCTTTTTTCCCTTCAGTGAGTTTCTCGGTACAATGATGAGCGAGATTTTTCCGTTTTTGCGTTGTTTTTTTTTTGTCGTAGCACTGAAGGGTGGCTCAGTAGTAGATTGTTTTTCTGCTCTTTTGTAGTTTTTTTTGTGTCTTAATTGAGATGTTGGTGTAATTTAATTTTTATTGAATTTTTGTGTTTTTACCCTGTCGCAAAAGTAGTAGAGCAAGCGTTTTTTTTTTTTTCAAACGTCGTAGGATTTTTTACTTTTGCCGTAGAACAGAACCCCCAATTAAAGAATCCATTAAAAAGACTTCAAATATTTTTCCTCAACAAAACACATTTTTCCTCAAATGTTTTTCGCATAAAACGTACCCAATTTGCAACATCTTTCATGTGTAAAATGTAGAAACTTCAAGAGATGAAAAAACACTTTTGAATTTCTTTGCCACTGTACTCGTACATAGAGTATCATACTCTACATAATATTCTATTTAAGGCGCACATACCCCATATTTCCCTTGTAAACAATAACAATGACAATATTTCATAATAAATTAGTTCGCGACACAGGTAAACGTGTTGGCTAGCTCTGAAAGGCTAGCTTCTAAATTAATTAATGTGAGAATTAGAGGCTTGTTCATAAGTGAACGAGAGGGTGAATGAGGAAGGGAGACGGGAAAATTAGGTTAATATGTCGTTTAAAGCTATTTTATATTAAGAGGGGAACTATGCGTTTGAATTTATAGCTTTTATGGGCAATAAAGGGCAATACAACACTGTTTGTAATCAAAGGATGAAGTAAACGTCGTGAATGTAAATCAAGGAAGACGGAAAACACATTACGTACAGTTGATATAATGTTGTTACATAATTATATCACGGTGATATAATAACGCTCTTGGTAAAAGGTAATTATGGGAAAAGGTTAGGTGAGCAACGGTACATCGTCTATTTTGGTGTTCATTTGAGACACTGTCTATGTCCAAAGGAGGCTTTTAATTGAATTGCTTCACTGCTCGTTCTGTGATAGCGTGCTATGTAGCTTATATTTTGAAGAAGTCGGGTTCTTCATAATATTTTCGATAGAAGTACCTAAATCCATTGAGTACTTATATGGCTTTATTACAAAACGTGATTTAACTTAGACCAAGCTTTAAATCAAAAATGAATTTTTGAATTTCGAACTTTATTTCTACTGTCGTAAAGTTATTAATACAAAAACCGAGTTTAGATCCCGGTCTAAGTTGTCAATGTGCATTTTAAAATTTTATAGCAGTTGGAATAAAGTTCGAAATTCAAAAATTATTTTTTATTTAAAGCTTGGTCTAAGTTAAACCACGTTTTGTAATAAAGCCGTTTGAGTTTATCCCGGACATACATACAGACAAAATATCTAAAAACTATATTTTTGGCTTCGGTATCGATTGTGGATACAGACCTAAGTGTTCTTAAAAAAAAACTATGTACAGTTTTGACTTTCCTAACATTTTATTTTATGTGTAGAAAATAATTTTATTTTATTGTCATTCTTTGACAGCAGTAATTATGTGTAGTGTATTCGATACAGCAAGCTAAGCAATTAATTTCCCTGCCTGTCTATTTGCAAAAACATATTAAAGTATGTAGATTTTGACCTTTATCTAAAATAATGAAAAGAAGGTCTTTATAAAAACATTAAATCGGAGTAATGTATTCTATTCGACGGACTACTGTTTTTGTACAGATATTGAATATTTTGTAATAGAAGTACGTATCGCGATCGCGTATCCATCTTCGAATATAAAACCCTTACCCTTTCTAGGAATTTTATGGTCCACTGGGGCTTATATCTTTGCTGTACATAGTTTATATTGAACTGTCTTCTTCTTACTTTTAAAAGATTACAGCATCACAGTAGAAAATACTACCTTTTTTGGCTATTGTTTTTATTTTGCAACCCACAGGGTAAAGTTACTTCGCACGCTTCGTTAACATAATGTTAAACATAATATTAGGTATTATGTCGTCGGTTATGCAATTTTTTAAAAATAATATTTAAGTAAATAGAATAGTATCAGCTTTATGGTGTTCAGAAATACATGAAATACAACAAAACTAAGGAAAACTCGATATAATAGGTAAATTGTGGGAGATTGGTTCTTGCGGCCTGTGTGGCACTTTGAAATAAGACCTATTTTGTATTAATATAGCTTCCAAAATAGAAATCTACAGCAGAACATCGCTTTTGAATACTGCTTAGTGGACACATACTAATGCTCGTGACTGTACATGTACAGCGTGCATCACCATTATTTTTATGCAAGAAAGTCATGGCAGTGACAGTCCGCAATGACCTTGTCAGGGGGTGTTTAGAAAAATAATAAAATCATCTTTTACCTTTTGTGTCAATCTCCACGTTGCTTCGCCAATCTCATTTATGTTTGGCCTCAAAGTGATCATTAGTCCACAAGACCCCAAAGTTAAAGTTAAGCAGTTTCCTTTGACTGGTGTAAGTTTAAAAGTGGCCTGATTAGTTAGCTGGGGACTTTGTGGCGTACGCTGTTATTAGGTCATAGGGGTGCGGGCCGGCTATTGTGAGAGGAGCATGTGTGTATAGTATATTGTAGGTAGGTATAGCATAGTTACACGTGTATCTGGAACGTGCGGATAAAATATGATGAGTTATTTTTTTTGTGTGGCTGACATTGCTAGTAAAAAACGATGTCGACGTTAAAGTATTGTTATTATAACGTACATTTATTAAAACGGCACATATTAAGCAATGGCTGAAAGAATACATTTACTTGTTATTCGAGCATTGCCTTTTATATGTGTACCCGTGAAATCTAAAGTCCAATGCATTGGATTTTAAAATGGCATCAAAACCCTTGCTTTGAATCTCTGACTCCCTAAACGCTATCCACCGGCCATCTTGTTAGTACAAGCGTTAACTTATTCTAACATCCATTTCTGGTATCAAGATTATAATAACAAATTAAAACAAAAGAGGAGCGACAAAGTGAATTGTTAATCTTGAATTTAGCTTCGCATTCACAGTAAAGAGTGAGTGAATGAATGGTTCTCTAGAGACCGAACGAGTGAAGCCACTAAGTTTAATATTCCGTCGGCGGTCCTACGTTTTTGTTTCTTTCTTTTGTTTCAATCGTAGCTGGTTTTTGGTGGAACATTTCGTGAGTTTTCATCAAACCTTCGTTTCGTGAAATTGTTGCTGTTGGTCGTTTAGTTCCGACAATAGTTTCGATTATCCACACAGCTGGAGTCGGTTTGGCTTTTGATTGAGTTAAAGAATGGTTTGGTCCACAGTGGAAAATGTATTTTCATTCAATCAGACTTCAGAAGAATTGTCTTGTAACGAACTGGATTGGTTGTGGATAATTCTCAAAGCAAATACTCGTACCATAACTTATTATCACGTATGCCATGGTTCCGTTAGGTATTTCTGAGCCACACATCACTGTTGCCATCAACTGGGGAAGTACCTAGACTCTGTGTTGCTACTAAGAAATTTCTTTGCGCACTTTGTTAGACCTGAGAACAAATCAGTCGAAATACTCATCGTCTAACATTGAACTCTTATTATCCATATATTAATACAAAGAAAGCAGCAAAAAAACAAACACATAATTCTTACCTCTTCTTCTTTCCTAATTCCGCGACGTAATTACATTCATACACGTGGCAACACAGCGGTTAATCCGTCACAGAATAATTTCCCGTCCAGAGTGAACAACGGCAATTTATTCCTCGCTAAGTAATTCGGCTCTCTCTGTTTTTCTTAATTAATCTGTCGCGTCTTCAATGTGTGCTCTGACAGGAGTGTTTATGTTATTATTAGGTACCCTTGTTTATTAGATAAAGTGGTAAATGTTATTTTATTATTAAAAAGTCTGGAGAGGTACAATATTTTGGTAAATTTCCGCCCCAAAGCGAGATTTCATTCGTTGAAGAAAAAAATAGAAAGAGAAAGATAAAAAAATAGACGTCTAGAAAGTATTTGTAGACTTTATTTTTTATTAAAAAATCCACATTCCACACGTAATACTACAGTGGTGTCTTAACAAATTAGGTTACATATAATTTAGAAGTCCATTACGAGTATCAACATCGATTTTGTGCGAAATCAAAGTTGTCCCACAAAAAATACTCATGATGCCCTGTTAAAATGTTCATAAACGTAAAGAGATACGTATTTGTCGGCGTAGCTAGTGGCGCCGTCTATCCGTTGCTAAGATACTAGGAACCACCGAAGAAAATTGGATAAGAGTGGCACTGGCTGGTGATTATCACTCTAGCAGAGTCATAGGAATGGTTGAAATGGCGGCTGTCATTTGACGAGAGATTGGAAATGAGATCCGCCGCTGCTGCCGCGGCCCACGACTATTGTCTTTGTCTATCACAGTCCACTGCTGGACGTAGGCAAAATGATAGACATGAAAAGAGTAAACCCCGCGTCTATTACGGGTACTGATATATACGCAATCCTTGTACCGCCTACATAAAGAACAATCCGACGCCCACTGAGGCCGTGTCTAGAAAAAATACGTACGTTTTAAAGATGGACTGCCGCCCCAACCGTCTCGCAGAATTATTTCGAACCCATTTGATTTATATAACACGATGGTTTATTGCCTAAGTCTCATCTTATGAGAAATTCTTACCAGATTAAATTTTTATTCCTCCACTTAAATTCTTTCTTCTGTGTTCAAAACATCATTTAGTTTCACCGTATTTTTTTCTATGTACAATAATTTCTGTGTTGAAATGAGACATGTCTTTAATCCTCTTTTAAAATAAGACTAATTGAAACATCAGGAACTTCGGAACTACTGTATTTGATCACCATGTAACACAGTGATCAAACACAAGTTCATATTGCGTCGTAGATAATTTGCCTGTGTAATACTAAACCAATCGAATCTCTCAAATTAGTTCTCAGAGCAAACATATTGCAATGCTTACGTTCTAATTCGCTATTCCCTCGAGGATATCTGAGACAACTTACAATATATGCCCCTCACCCATCCTATGTACACGACGATCGCTTTGAAGTCGGCAACATTAATAGAATATGAAATATACCGTATTCCGACCTATTCATGGTATATCGAGTGTTTCATGCAAATTGTGCCCTATCTACCGAGGACTGACAGACGGATGAGATGGGTTTTCTAAGGGACGTCCCTATTAAGTATGCTTACGAAATTGTGGTGTATTTTGAAAACATTTTAAAAGTGAAATATTATGGATTTGTGTTGGATGCCATCTTGTTTACGTTTTGAATAAGTGATTTTGCTTTAATGTTATATTGAAAAAGGTTTCGAGCCATTAGGTGTTATTAATATTTTATAGATTTTGATATTACTAAGCAGAGTTTTTGGGTAGTACCTAATAACCTCTGACAAAATTATAGAATTTTGTCAAAGGTCACTTCATCACTTAGTATCTTTTTAACCTTTGATAAATCATTGAAAAAGCCCTCCCGCCCTGGGTGGAGCGAAAGGGGTTACCAGATTCGGACAGTACTGACTAAAATCAACAGTGTTCCTTTAAAAGTCTTTAACGTTCCAGGGTCACGGTTTCCTGTTTACCCAGGCCCCTGCAGGACTTTTTATGGGCTCACTTAGTGTCTAATCCTTAGCATTTACGTCGTATTTAACACTCGTCAATAAAACAGAACAGAACACGTTCAAGAGCCGTCTGTCTCTGTCTAATTCATCGTTCACAAATTCATCTGGAACGAAGTTTTCCTTGCACTTGACAGTTACCGAACGTCTCTCCCTTAACAACAGTTACAAACCGTTCCTATAAAGAACATAGTACACATAAATTGTCGCACTTTACTGAGTCGACACTTAAGACCTACTTTGACCCATTTACTTAAGTTCACTCTTGTAAGTTGCGTGGGCTGTCGCGTTGAAGCTCATATTCATTACACTATTGGGATTGAGTTCAGCACATCAGCCCATAAATGTTTAGTACAGAACATGGGCTTACTAATAGACTTAGTACATTATTGAATAGCCTATAATCACCTATTTTGTCAAACGAACTTAAGGCTAAGTTAAGCGAAGCTAAGTTTTCCCAAGTATATTACATAGGTATTTGAGCACTTTGGCACTAAACTTTAAGCTTAAAAAAAAACAGATTATCTATTAGAGAAATAAGCTTCTTAAAAAAGGTATATTTAACCCGCTTTGAAAAGGTTTAAAAAGAAATAGATACGCTTCAAAAAGGAGGTCGGTGGATCATAGAGTAAAACCTCTCACAATATTGACATAATATAATTTTAAACAAATGCTAGTTCAAAAATCGAGCGAGATTTTCGAATCCCTACCGTGTTCTACATCTATTTGTATTTAAAACATGGAATTATTAAGTACCTACTATTTAGTTGTTAAGGTATTGGCTCAATTAAAGTTAAATTCCGTTCGGAAACGTTGCCATACATGTTTGGTGTTTAAATAATCCTGTAAATTGAGTATTTGCTTGCGTAGCGTGTTGAATTACCATAATTGTGTGTTGTATTATGTGACGCTCATACATATTATCCATAGATACTATACATATATTTGTGAGGAAGGCTTCGTTAAACAATGGATATGTAGCTTATTATTTCATGTGGAGTATTTTTTATTACAGTGGTTAGGGAGGAATACATTAATTACCGCAATTAATCTCGGCCATCTGCTGGACACTTTACTTAACCTTAAGTGGGTTATGTGGTAAACGGAATCAATACTTTTCTTTCGCCCTTTCATACAGACAGATACGAACCATATACATTTCTATAGAGTGACACAGAAACTTTTCTATCTATCAGAGACAATCAAGCGACTTCTTCCTATCTTCGTGTCTTTGCGAAACAAACAAAACTTTCCTCTTTACAATATTAGCACAACGCACACACAATGGAAAACTAACAGTCATAGACAAGAGACTGCCTAAATTCGCGTACCTTTGCCAACTTCAGGCTATAACACAGCAATTGCTACTTCCATACTTATTTCTTCCAAAGACCCGGCTTCTTGTTTCAATATTGGTCGTTTGGGATCCTTTTTTTACGTCAACGATTGTAACAATTCTGCCGTACTTTTTGTTGGGCCATTTATCTTGCTACCAACTGTTTAAGAGCAGTATCGAGCAATTTAAAGTTAGAATTTTGTTCTCTTTATTGTTTTTGTTTGTAGGTTTCATAACGAAGTGAGGTTACGTTTGTTTAGAGTTTTTATTTGAATGTGGATTATGTTCTTAGAGGAAAGACGTCTAAACTTATAAGAACCAGTCTGTTGGGATATATTCAGTTTTATTATTACAAATTCAAACAAGTAGCTTTGATTGAAATAACATTTTTATTATTTTGAACAATTAAACTTTCGTGGTGGCGTAAGTAATATTCTAAGCGCCAATGTGTTCAGTTAGTACATCTTTTTTGAGAACAAGAATAACACTACATTTAGTGTTAATCTGTGGCATGATTAAGCCACCGGTAATCTCTCAGAAATAGTAAAGAACAATACAGTGTGACTTGTAGTAGACGAATAGTGTCTCTAGTAAAGAATCTAACGAGGAGAAATTCCTACTACTCGATCCAAAAATATTCTACCCTGACTGGCCCCCAATCCCCAAAATGAAAAGCAGTCACCGACACACTACAGTGTAGTGTCGTGTAGTGAATACACGATCTTCACCATTAATTTTTGTCCCAAAACATTTGTGTCTCGAGCAAACCAAACCGCTCGCTATACTTACCTAAAAGGACTCCAGGCGCTCGTAAAATATATTTTATGATAAGTTCCCAAACCTGACCACCTGTATACAAGGGTCGGCTGTAACTCGCCATTGGTCTTGAAGAATCAAGAATGGAACATTATTTTTTATTATAAGCTGAGCTAGATAGGCTAGTATACAACACTCACGCACTATGCTTGACCAGTGGTTCCCAAAGTTTGCGGAGCTCTGACCCATACCCATTACAAGTAACACCTTGCAAAAAAAAAGCTGTCTTGGGGATCCACCTTTTCGTTCGATTTAAATTATTTTCAAAGTGGATATTTTGCCAAAGCATTGAGTTCTACACGTGCTTTAGTTGCCATATTTGTAGGTAGGTAATAATCATATACCTTTATCTTTTCTCAGGATGATCTTGTGGTACAGATCTCCTCACCAAATTGAATATGACATTTCAATAGTAGTTAAATTTTAAGTTAAGGGGATAGGTCAGTAAAAATACGGTTTTTATTTTTTACTTTTCTTCGTACATATCTGGACTACAGATCTTACAACTTGGATTATAGTTATTGACTATATGATCTAAATTCTCACAAAGTTGAAAACACGATTCAATTAAATTTTTTCGATACAAAAAAAATGCAAAGTTCGGTCTATCTAATTTATTTTTTGGACTTTATGGAATAACTAATATGAGTTATTGAAAGGATGTTGTTTTAAATTGTATAAAATACTAGTGTCTAAATTCTGTAAAGACATCTTTTCAATTAATAACAATTTTAATTCATAAAAAGACGCCGATATGTTTGGGCACATACGCCGTTTTATTCTGAGCACACATCCACTATCGTCCTCTCATCTTTTGCCTTTTAAAAGTAGTGTCATCACTTTCGTTCCTTGACGAATCAGTCAGCCAGCGTGGCTCTTACAGGCTAGACCTGCGACACTTTTTTTCAGATCGCGGCTGTCAGATTTTCGTAATAATAAAATTGGAACGGATAAAAAGATCGAGAAAATAAAGACGAATGATACGTAGGCTTATAGATTATTCAAAACTATGTTCCGCTGTGTTCAATGGGACGTGATTAAACGGACATGACTGTAAATAAGTCACGTAAACTTTCTATTTTAAATAACACATTATTTTGATGAATAAATAAAGAATAAAATAAACCAAACTTACTGAAAATCAACGCAGGAAATTCCTGACGACCCCTACTGAGCAAACAAGGGAAATGTTAGAATACGTATGATTCTCTAAATTACAAATTGTTCCTATCAATATAATAAATTACTCACAGTGATATTATATCAATGCTATCGTGATATCGTACTATTGTTGTCGGATGGTTCCTCTGTGTCCATCCTCCTCCCATCTAATCTTTATGCATCTAAATACCATTTCACATGAACTAATGATAAATTCACTGATTTACAATCAACATTTTGAGATAATATGTAACTGAAAACAACTTCTAATCGTATCAAATTGCGATATAGGATAAGAAGCACTTCACTTTTATTATTATTTATTTAGTTTCGTCACAGATTTATAACAATTTCTAAGAAACAGGATTAAAATAAATTAAATGAAAACTGCTGTTGTCATTTTGAATACTTCAAAATTACTTGTCAACTACAAATAAGGCATAGCACCCACCACCCTGTTAAATATCGCCTATGATGAAAAATCGGTGGTCATTGCTGTCTCACCGCGTGTTCGGTACAAGTTGCTTCTCGCTCTATTTATTGCTTTGGAGTAAAAAAAGATCAGTACTGGGTTCATGCTTTTGGAGTCGATAGATAATATCTCTGGGTTTCATTTATCCGGGCACGCCGCAATTGCGGCGGTAAGACCTCTCTTTGAGGAGTGGCTGGAGAGAAGTCATGGCGTCCTGACCTCCGCTCACCGCTTGACGCAGGTACTCATCGGACACGGAAGTTTTGGGAGGTACCTATGTCTGATGCGAAAGGAGGAAACGCCTGGGTGTCACCACTGCGAAGATCGCCCGGAGGGCACGGTGGAGCATACGGTGCAAGACTGTCCAGCTTGGGCAGAGCACCGACGTGTCCTCACGGTTGCGATAGGCGGAGACCTCTCGCGCACAGAAGAAGGAAGCAGGCCTCCTTCTGCGAAGCAGTAATGCTCGCGAAGGAGGAGGCGGGCCACGAGCGAGAGAGGACAGTGTCCTCCCTCCGCCCCACCCGCGGTGGTGAAACCCACGGCGACGGACGTCGCTAGACGATCTCCGGCCACCGTAGGCGCGGGTATGCGGGCAGCGAGTAAAGGGCAACTCGCTGCCCGACCATGGACCATGCCCCGGTCGACGGCGCGTTGTGTCCCACGCGCGCCTCAAAGAACGTCAGCATAATGACGGGGCCCCCCTCTCAGAGGGCCAAATCCTGCCGGGGTCGCGGGATTATTTCCTTACCGTGACCCCGGAACAGAAAGGGCTATTGAAGGACAGCGTCGATTTATCAGAAAAGTGATTATTACAACATTGTCCCAAAAAAATACTGTAGATAAGATAGTATAGAATGAAGATTTAATTATAAAGAGGTGACATCAAATTGTTCTAGTGTTTGTCATTACATCAAAATGCATCAAAAATTAGTACCAACACCAGATGATGGAGGACAGGGTGTCAAGCACCCTTAGCTTTCCACTCTCGAACATATAAAGATATCACGCAACCAGCTTTGTGACCGCACGTTAATAAAAGGAGCGTGTGTTTGGGGCTTTTTTTAGAGTGCTAAAATAATCGAATGAGTCCTCCTACCCAGGGCACGGCGGGAGGGACTGTCAGACTCGGAATACTTACTAAAATCTACGATGTCTTTCAATAGCCCTTTACGTTCTGGGGTCATGGTATTCGCTAGCCCGCGACCCAGGTAGGCCCTCTAAAAGAGAGCCCCGTCATTGCCATTGTGCTGACACTCTTTCAGGCGCGTGTGGAACACAAAACACATGCCCTTGCCCGTGCGCGCGTGTGTTTGGGGCTTAACGATAATGGGTATTGTCACTTTCGTAAGGTATGCCAATTATCATTCATTTTCTACCAAAATAGTAGTTTTGTTCGTAATCTCGGGACATCAAAATGTTATAAAATAAATTTAAGACTGTGAATGATAAAAATATTCACAAAATATTAATCCACATCAATAAAGATTTCTATCATTTTGTTTTAGTAAATGTTTCGATATCCTTATATCAAAATATTTCTTCTAGAGTAATACATGTATTTTGCGTAAGGGGAACACTTTATGAAATGTCGAAGTTGACGAAATGAAATTCATAAAACTTTGGATTGCGTTAATTTTGCGATACTAACGCCTCCTGGTGGCGGCGCGTGGCAACTTTTCCGACTCATCAAACGATGCTTTCGCTTGACCATACGCCGTTAAGACAATAAAATTAAACATAATAGGAATTTTTGATGTCTTGTGGAAATGGATTACATTCAATTTAACGAGTAAACTTTTCATCTTTTCATCGAAATAGTCGTCAAAAATATTTATCAATAAAAAAATAATGTTAAATAATTTTGACGTGGAAATAATGAATGGAAACACACAGTACTTTCGTTTTCAGCTGTTGTCTCAGTAGATGGCGGTCCATGTATCATGTATATTTGGGCCCGTTCAATATTGCTCAACCGTTTGAGAAACACTGCGCTAGACTGTATAGCTAGTGTTGTAGTATAGCGGGATACTTTAGCCCCGGGATCCGGGATATTGTTGAACACTTCAGCGGGATCCTCTCGGTCGTTAGCCGGGACTGTCGGTAGATAATAGCGAAGGCGCTGTCCCGGGGTGCGGCTTTGTTGCTGGATTTTTGTGCCGTTGTGTAATTAGGTTCTTTCGAGAGTGTAATGCTTAGATGCATTATGGTAAATAAAGTGAAGTTAAGAATTCACTATGAGACAAAGAGTTCATGGGCCGTAAACAGTGAATTCGAAATTCTATCCATGTGTCGAAGAATTTAATCTTTATTTTCCGGAGTTTTTCCATCTTCTCGTCTTATTTAAATTAAATGTTGTCACTGTACATTATCCCGAATACTATATTTCCAGGTCCATTTTAGCAATGGTAATAATAAATTCGAATTGTTCCTAAAACATTTTCGATGACTGGCAACGCAATATCATGCTCTCTTTGTCATTGAAAACAGTCAATTTTCTTTGGACAATAAAACTTAATAGACCACTCTAGATTTCTTTATGTTGATGAGGTATTTTGACATAAAATATATGGCCCAAGCTTTTTTACATGAAATGTGTAATGGGAGATTCTATTTAATGTAGCATTAAATAAATATATGGACGATTAACCGATTTGTTTGTTGATATTTTGGACTTAAAACGAAAGATGTCGAACATTTTTTTCGATTCCTTGGAAAAAAAAACTCTTTATTTTGGTTTGAAGATATTTGCTAATACGTGGTGAAAAAGTGGTGGTTCGTAAACAGATATGAAAATCGTTTTCACATTATGTGTAGATACATACATACAAACTTTCATATAAGTGCAGTTGTTTCGTTTAAGCAGGAAACGTATTGAATTGTGAACAGTTTGGTATCGTCCAAATCGGTATAACATAGTAGTGAATATGTCGTTCTGAGTATTGAATCGAAGAGGAGGGAAACTTTGGAATTGTTCGCGTGCACGAGTTATCAAACAGCATTCATATTTGCATATAGTTTCAGATGATGATTCGAACTTTGACGCTAGACGTATGCGATGTGAATGTGTTAAATTCCAATTCAATTGTATTTGTGAAAGCATTCATCTAGCTAAAGTGGTTTGTGTATCTATTGTTTGACGTTGATCATGCGAATTTTCGAAACGTAAGCAGAAAGAATTAAGAATGTTTGTAGAATGTAATTTCAGGAATTACTATTGAGAAAATCATTCACAAACAGAAAGCTACATTATCCTTGCAACTGTGACGCTTCTGGTGGCACCAAATCGTAGAGCAAACCTGGATCTATTAAATTTAGATTGCCATTGAGCAGTGGAGAAAAAGCGCCATCGACAGTATAACATAACATAGAAAATAAAAAGCATTTTTTTGCTGAAACGGACTATAACTCGTAGAACACAGCGTAGGTATATTATCACACATCAAAGGATGCTAATAAAAAATATAGCCACAGTAATAATTTTTGACGTACACCAAAAAAATATAATGTTAAAATTATTCATTGAAGCATTTTATTCGTAACACAATGGGGGTAGTAAAATAAAGGAATATAATAATGTGCCGCACATCGTCATATTCTAAGGTTTATATTACCGTTACTTCGCCACGTGCATTTTATGATGGTGACGTGGAGGATTATAATAGGGTTGCCAGAGTGAAGAAAAGGGCCATATAATGTCATAATGGTACACCAGCCTTGTGTGACGGAATTTCCGATTGGATTCGTTTCCTATTTTCAACTGCCGAATGGTTTTTTTTACTCTACAATTAAATATAATAAATGTTTGGCCTTCTGGCTTTGCACAGGACCTAATTATTTTGTACTTTTTGATCTTTGGGAGTCCAATAATGTTTCTTTCTTGAAATTCTTTTGAATTGCTTACTTCTAGAGCTTCCAGTACCCAATGTTGTTTAAGTTGTGCGCGCTTATCTGGCTGTAAGATATTGTAATTAAGTGGAGGTCTCGGTGTCATATATTATTGTAAGCAAAGCAAAAAAATAAAGCAAGTACTATGCACCACGTTAAGAACAAAACCACCTGCACGTTTTTTTACGCTTATGCGCTTTAAATTAACAATAATCAATATGTAAATAACATTATCAAAGAAAATAGCAATAACTAATATTATATAAATTCAATTTACACGAAGTATGTTTTTGCAAAACGTAATTTGCAATTGATTTAATATATAAATATGAAATCAATTGAAAATTACGTTTTGCGTGGTCGCATAATTATTTTAATTTCTGCGATACGAATTCAATCATCTTACTGCTGTAAAATGTCTTCCTCATAGCTTTTCGCTTCTTTCTATATACAGTAATTTCCGGCCAAACATTATAATTTAACATTTAAAATCGCTCATTTGACAACCATACCCTCCATCATACACCAATAGAGACACGAGATGACACAATTTTGGCACAAAATAATAATTTTTACCGCCGTCTACGAGATTTCCTTATTGTTTATGGTTCAAAGTTGGTTGTTTGTCTCTGGCTCGTTCCAACGAGTAGATAGGGTGGAATTCAATTTATTTGGTGTTGCCAGAGAAAAATTGCTTGGTTTATGGCTTTTGTGTGCTAGATTACCTTGTAGTGTTTGAAAGAGAAACAATTGTTTTGTAATAATAACAGTTTGTTGGTAGACAAAATAGGTTGTGACTTTTTGAGGTATTTCATCGGTAGAATGTTTTCAATATGTGTCCATTATTTTTCAAGATTTACAAACGGGCTTATACGATTCATAATTTATTGATGCTGACAACATGATTGTAACTAAATATATAAACAACTAGCAAACCCGGCAAACTCCGTTTCGCCACCAGATAGCTTCGTTTTTTTCTTTGCTATAAAACTCACGGAGCCCGAGCCCTTTCCAACGAATGCAAAACCTTGGTAATCGGTTCGTGCGTTCTTGAGTTATAACGTCAGGAAGGAAAACCCGACTTATTTTTATATAGTAGAAGATAATGGTTAATGTGTCGAACTATTTGCGGAATTGAGCAGCCAAATTGCCGATAAATTATTGTCTCATCCTTTTATTCCAATAACTAGTAATATCTTCGTAATAATAACAGAGAATAGAACGCATCGATATAAAAAAGCTTTTCTCGGTGTTATGTAACAAAAGGTTTCAATTAATCTCGTATTCCATAATCCCGGTCCCGGAATTTTCCCGATATTGGCGGGATTTTTTTCTGCTATCTGATCCTATTCCGGAATTTTATGGGGTCCAAACTGGTAAGGAAGGGTACATATTTTTTATTAAAACAAATATTTTAGAAGATTTTATCATTTTTGGAACCCTTCACACATCGATGTTTGCCGATGATACTGGATAAACCACATACATACATTTACGAGGACATGCCTTTTCCATAATGGCGAAGGCGGAAAAAATATAATGCTTATAATACGATTTTATTTTTTTCTATCTCGTATCGTTTTCAAATAAATTTCAGAAAGGGTTTTTCTTTTTTATATAA
Organism: Agrotis segetum; assembly: GCA_036375495.1. NCBI lineage: Eukaryota > Metazoa > Arthropoda > Insecta > Lepidoptera > Noctuidae > Agrotis > Agrotis segetum. The sequence goes on from JAQSVV010000186.1 coordinate 112,565, forward strand.
GTATTTGCTTTGAACAACGATTTTTACTGATTTCAATCAAAAGATTATTTCTTTCCAAGTAAGTGCACATTGACAAAATAGGCACATAAAATAATTTGACTCAATAATAAATTATTACATAAATATGAAAAAAAAAATACTTTTATCGGCGACGTAATCCTCCGCAAAATCGTCAAAACACGACACTCTGTGCCATTTGCGTCTATCTGGAAATCACCATCTCCTAAATAGCTACATCAGCAGTATTAATATAACTCTCCCTCATTCCGCGGTATAAAGGCGGATGAATAAATTGTCCGGCTATGGTGTCCGTGAGCGATGGCTTTATAAACTGTCACCGGTTGATATATTTTATAATCCCGCCATGTTTTTATTTGGGCCATACATCACTTGTTTGTGTGACCTCTTTGTTAAAGCGTTAAGTTATTGGCGCTGAAAAGTTTTGGGAAAATAACTGTGTAACGACATATTATTATTATAAGGTAAAAAGTTTTTGCGAAAAACATTTAAAACTGAGTAATTTATGTATTTTCTAGTTTAATTATATTATAAATGTTGTTTGTTTGTATGATACACGTTAAGGTTTACAAAACAATATATATTTTGATAAAATTTACATACATCTAGAGCATGACATAATTATGGTGTTTATTGGTGCCTGCTTATAGATATTTTTTCTTTGTATCTGTAAACAAAGTTCCAGTAAGTCTTTTTACTTAAATCTTTAATTATTATAATAGTTACTTTCATTAGTAAAATTATTCTTTGCGCTCCTGAAGTCATAAAACATCTTTCGAGGACTTTAAAAAGTCCAGCAACTAATATTGGAAATTGGATGCCCTAGCGACCGGTAATACGATAGTTATAACCTACTTAAACTATTTATGGTACCTTCTTAGGTGAACTTTAAAAACTTTGAAACTTACTTAGTAAAATGGCGAGGTGGCCTACAACGTCTTAAGGCGTGAATCTTTAGGCTGTGGGAAAAAGACAGCTATACTAGTCGTAAAGCGCCATCTCGTTTGCTGAGCGCAACTACTATTTTATATCTGATTTATTATCCATTGCTTCTAAAAACGAGGATGCTCTGATTTTTCCTGGTGCACTATTTTCATGGGTTTTTAAACAGAAAAGCTTAACAATAAGTGTCTTGATAATCACGATTATTTAAAATTGTTGATTGTACAGCAGAGTTCGATTTTCAGTCCCCTACGTAAAGTGGACTAAAAATAATAGTTTTGTAATAATAAATCGTTACTGCGTGAACATGGAATAGATGTGAAGTCGGTTAAAAAACGTAAGGACTTAAGTGGCCCGTTCACTTTAAAAATAAGAGTCTTATATCGGCTTTAGTTATTTAAACCTATTCTAACTAATATTTTAAATGTAAAAGATGGTTTTGTAGACCTTTAGAAGGATGCATGAATGTTTTTAACGCTATCAAGTCGAAACGGTTTTTGATTAAATTAGATTCAGATATAAGTAGTATCGCACATCACATAATTACATCCACAAAGGCTAGAATTATATTCGGGAGGTACCTGTGTCTGATGCGAAAGGAGGAGACGCCTGGGTGTCACCACTGCGAAGATCGCCCGGAGGACACGGTGGAGCAAACGGTGCAAGACTGCCCAGCTTGGGCGGGGCACCGACGTGTCCTCACGGCTGCGATAGGCGGAGACCTCTCGCGCCCGGCATTGGTTGCGGCCATGCTGTGGGGCGAGACGGAGTGGGAAGCGGTCAGCTCCTTCTGCGAGGCAGTAATGCTCGTGAAGGAGGAGGCGGGCCGCGAGCGAGAGAGGACAGCGTCCTCCCTCCGCCCCAGCCGCAGTGGTAGGCGCCCACGGCGACGGACGTCGCTTGATGATCTCCGGCCACCGTAGGCGCGGGCATGCGGGCAACGAGTAAAGGGCAACTCGCTGCCCGACCAAGGACCATGCCCGGGTCGACGGCGCGTTGTGTCCCACGCGCGCCTCAAAGAGCGTCAGCATAATGACGGGGCCCCCCTCTCAGAGGGCCAAAGCCTGCCGGGGTCGCGGGATTATTCCCTTACCGTAACCCCGGAACATAACAGGCTATGAAGGACACCGTGGATTTTAGTCAGTAGAAGTCTGACAGTCCCTCCCGCCCTACCCGGGGTTGGAGGACTAATTTGATGATTTTACCACGCTAAAGAAAAAAAAAAAAAGGCTAGAATTATACAATAAAAAAACTTATAACGGGGTAACCATCATTTCAGCGTTTACTTCAAAATCTATCTTGTAGCAATTTGTTTCGCGAATGCATAATACTGGTTGCCTGCTGGCAACTGATTGGTTATTAGTGTTCAAATTGTGCCGATAGACGTAGGAAAATACACAATATGATATTGGAACACCAAACTCTGTTGGCCATTAGCTAGATAATTAAAAAATCATCATGCTGAACAACTCATGTTAACATAGAACATTACGCTTGAATTCCTCGAAGAGTCGGTAGAACTACACGGCTTCACACACAGCAGCTATAATGTAAAGATGTACATTATAGCACCATACATCTCATTACATCTTTCCATAGAAATCGTCAGGAGACCACACACGACAGCTATAATGCATATTTTTACATCTTCGAATCTCTATGGAAAGATGTAATGAGATGTATCGTGCTATAATATACATCTTTACAATACATTATAGCTGCTGTGTGTGAAGCCCAATGATATTAAAAAGAAAGATACGCCATGTTCATACTGAATGGTGTTCAGAATTGTTGCGTTGTTATTATAGTAATTTAAAACTACGACAGGGATAGATAATGCGGAACGTATGAAGATAGAAAGAGATAGGGATAGCAAAGAGCAACAATTTGTCTTAGTTTGTCCTCAACATTTTGTGCGTGCTAGTGCGATATCTACCTCTTTTTATTTATAATATCATTGGTGAAGCCCTTAATATAAAATGTGTTACCGGTAAACCGGTTACCGATACTTTAATTTGTTGAAACATATTGTGAATAAATGGTATGTTTTGGTTTAAAACAATGCCCATTTAGTTTGTTGTGGGCAACAAACTAAATGGACATTGTTTCTTCGCCATAGAGATCTGCGATTTGGAATGGGCAACTGTAGCATGTACAAGTAATTACGCCTTGTAACTGGGGTTGTGGCTAGCTTCGTTGTATTTTTTTTACAATTTAAAACTAACTGTATGGTCAAATTGAAATACACGTTTATATTTGGGTATATTCAAATTTTATTTTATTTTTTATTATTGATTAAAAAGGCTCTTTTCGCCGGTATTTTATGCAGACAGATTTCAGGCCAAAGAAATATTATTTGGATCATGGCAGGTAGCTATTTCTAGTTTCTGCATCATGATTTGATTGCGTGTTTAGATTCAGATTCAAAATAGTCATCCACGATATCGATGCCTAAAATAAATGTCTATTGTGACCTAGACAGGCAGCCCCGCCATCGCTTTTCTAACTGGTTGATATTTATACCACGGCATGAAATATTCAAAATTTCATTTCGAAGAAGTAAAATAAGAAGGGAAGACACGACTGTTGTTGATTCTTTATTTACTAAACTAGCACTTTGCCCGCGACTTCGTCTGCGCGTGTTTTTAATTTAGAAACTCGGTGAATTTACTTCCCGCTCACCCTCCTTATAAGATACTTTTGGAAAATCTTAAAATGCTCTGGTAGTTTCGGAGCCCTATTCAATACAAACAATCAATCGTACTAGACAAACTGATATTCCGATTGTCACCCGCTAGGGGTTGATTTTTGAAATATTAATAAATGCTCATCCTTTATTCGATTGAGAGATAATTTATGCCCGGTTTTGAGTTTATCGAAGCAAGCAGTAAAATGCTTTCCTTTACACTCAGTCACCCCTTTTCACCAATTAAGGGGGTGTTTTTCGAAAACCCTTCTCAGTGTTCACCTTATACATAACAAATTGCAACTGCCGACCAAAAATTTGATTATACGTTCAGCGGTTAAATATCCTCTCCTTAAAACTTGAATACCCCTTTTCACCAACTTGGGGGTGATTTTCGAAAAATCCAAAAACACGTGGTTAATTATTTCTGAACTTGTATATAAATACTGATTTTCACATTAATCAACTCACGCGTTATGATTTTCCCATACAAACTTAAACAACCCCTAGATTACCAATGGAGGGTAGTTTTGAAAAAAGAATAATGTCCATCTTTTTTAATTACTTACACTCGTATTCATACCAAGTTTCAAGTTTATAAACCCAAGGAATAAGATTTTACATACAAAAGTTTTCACACCTTTTCACCCCCCTAGAGGTAGATTTTTGTAAAATCCTTTCTTAATGCTCACTTAAATTATAAACTGCAACTACCCTCCGAAATTCAGGATTCTACGTTTAGTGGTTAATATGCTCCCCTTAAAACTTGAATACCCCTTTTCACCAACTTGAGGGGTGATTTTCGAAAAATCCAAAAACACGTGTTTGATTAATTCTTATCTAGTATATAAATACTGATTTTCAAATTCATCAGCTCACGCATTATGATTTTCCCATACAAACTTTAACAACCCCTAGATTACCAATGGAGGGTTGTTTTAAAAAAATAATGGTGCTAATCTTATTTATTTACATGTGTTCTCATTCGTGGTAAGTTTTAAGTTTATAAACCCAAGGAATAAGATTTTTCATACAAATGTTTTCACCCCTTTTCACCCCCTTAGAGGAGGATTTTCGCAAAATCCCGTCTTATTGCCAATCTACATGGTAGACTGCAAATGCTGTCCAAAATTTAAGTTTCTGCGTTTAGCGGTTTCGGCTGTAGTCGTGTCAAAAGAAAAACCCCTGTTCTTTTATATATATAGATAAAAACAAAGGCAAAGGGTCGGTCGGTTAATACTACTACTACTACTACTTGTATTTAATTTATCCATCTATTGTAATTTTTCAATGAACTGAACCACTCTGCATAGTAATGATGGAAAACAAAGTCTGGTTTGTCGTTTTGGCATCATTTCAAGGATCATCATGAAATGTGATGTTTTGGAAATAACTACGGTTCGGGTCGGTTCTCATTGATATGCATATTTGTTAACACAACCATTATAAAATATTTGTACATGAGAAATTCCTTCAGGAGGAAACCGATTCCACAAAAAAAATCGGTCCAATCTCATTCAAATCTAAATTATATTTCAGTTCAAATCCAGTTTTTATCCCGACCCTCACGAACGGAAACTAAAGCTTTCCCGAACAAATATGGAATGAATTTAGGTAAGTTCAACTTTTCACAACGCAGTTTACATATGAATTTGATTCGAACTCTGAACATCCTTTGTTGAATGTAGCGTGAAGGTACTTGTGATTTGCTGTATGTTTTTACCTACTTGCTTTATTTGGTTAAGTTTAACGAATGAAGATTACTGTTTAGAAATTTAGGATTTTAAGACCAATAATGATAATATTCCACAACTACTAGACTAGCTAAGCAGAGCTTGTGTTATGGGTACTAGACAACTGATAAACATACCTACTTATATATTTCTAAATAAATACATACATATTATAGATAAATTACACCCAGACACAGAACAAACGATTATGCTCATCACACAAACATTTGTCCTGGGTGGGAATCTAACCCTCGACCCCCGGCACAACAGTCAGGGTCGCTAACCACTAGTCCAACAGGCCACCAATGATTTCCTATAATGTTGAATTAATTATCAAGAGTTTAGCGAATGATACAATTTTACCCACTATACTAGTATACCTATTCATTATTTAATCCTAGTTAAAAGCAAGAATAAAAAACAAAATACTAACTTCTTCTGCCTGATAAGCTTGTAGTTTTCGTGAGGGGTTTTAAGAATTTTTCATCAGCAGCACGTAGTCTAAATCTATATGAGATTGGTCTAAAAGTATAATTTTGATACGATTCATTAACTAAATAAGATTTGGCTAAGTACCTACATGAATCTTTGAGCTCTTTCTCGATAGATCTTTGAATGGCTGAACAATGATACACTAAAGTTATATTTCATCTACATCCACATATAATGAGTTTGGCGATATATTTTAAACCTATTTATTCAAGAAAATACACTTTCCTCTCACAATATAAACCTATCAAACACAAATCTCTTTCGCAAACATTGGCAACTCAAATTAATAAAGACGAGGCTAAATAAAGGGCTTCGCGACCAGACAGTATTGTCTCAAGCATAAATAATCTCTGAACAACTATTTTCAATTTAAAAACATTGTAAGCCACCCCACTCGAGGGGGGGAGGGGGTTTATGGAATCGATCGCGACACAATAGCTCTTACTGTGGTGAGATGCTAAGGGGACGTTGGAACCCATTGGGCCTGCGTGGCTGCTGGGAAGTGCTGGGATATTGTGGGCCAATTTGGTTTACAAGTGGCCAGAATGAGAACAAATTTGAATATCCTTGTAGAATGATGTTCTAGATACTTTATTACTGGGAAGCAGTGTGAATGGAATATATTTGAATTGTTTGTGACACATGTAGTAGCGGTGTTTTTACGGATAAGGGGACCATTTTTTTAAGAGTTTTGTATTCAGTCAACTTTGTTTTTTCTAAAATAAAGTCTGACCACTATCTGACTTCGGACTTTAAAATATTATTTTCTTAATTAATAAAGCTTCATGCAAGTCAAATTGTTTGGTTAAGCTTATAAAATACAGCTTGACATAAAAATGTAGAAAACCGGAAGTCGTCACTGTCTTCGCGCTACCAGCACTTTGAATGATTTTATTTTAATTTTTTTCACTTATTACGTTAGTTTTATGGCACAATAATAAATCTTACAAACCTGCGGTCTTTGTTTACATCAAATATCAAAGACTTTAAAACTCTGTCAGAAATAAAAAATTTAGTTCCGTTTCAACCCGTTCTGGCCAAGCTGTACGAGTATGTTATAATTATGTAGAACTTAAAACGGAAAACCTCTGTTGAAAAAATGTTAGGAAACTATTTTGTTTCCTTTGTAAGAAATTCTTCAATGCGAAACAAAATATCTTTTTAAATCTGCTAGTAATAACGCAACTGTTATTTCTAGAATTAATTCTAATTACATGAATTTTGACTTACAACACACGTTCCAAATAACCATTTTAAATTCTTATTAACCTGCTACAAGTGAAGCGTTATTAACATCATTCTAATCACAAACACGAATGCCTGCAATATAAAACTAAACTGCCACTAAAAGCCAGGCAAAGGAAATTACAAAGCCGAACCTTATCAAACTCCATAATTATGCACGAAAGTGTAAAATGAACGGCCGCGATAGCAAAAAGGAAACTGCAAGGACTTGTTTATGCGACATGACACAGCAATCCGATGCACTGCAGTGCAAATAAATAGACCCAGCCGAGATATGCGCTGCTAAATAAATCCAAGGTACAGAAATGCACCGACTGCTAACCTGTATAAATAAATAATTCATTTGTGGAAGGCATGCATCTTGCATGACATGCTTTTGTTTATATATGCCTGCCTCTGATGTCTCGGCTTATTTATAAGATGGTGTAGGTGAATAATTGTGTGTGATTTAGACGGTTGGAGTGTTAATGGTTGATAGAAAGTGATGTAGTGGTTTTCGTTGTATTGTTTCTTCTTTGTTAAGGACTCTTCCTTTTCGTAATTCTTTTACTGTAAGAAGAAAGTAAATCTAAATACACATGTCTTAATATTAAGAATGGTAAATAAGAATTATATTCTAGTAGTCAGTATTATATTACGTACAAGAGACAAGATAAATAGAGAAAAGTAAATATTTCCCATGTCGCTGCATAAAAAGACTAAGAAATTTTCATATTCAAAATGAATTTCTTTTGCGCTTTCGTTCCGCATCGCGCTTTATTAAAATGCATGCAAAAACACAGGAACACAATAACATTTCTTCGCTTAATTAAAATCGTGAACCAGGAAAAAGGGCAAAAAGGGGTTTCCTGTCAAGTCTAAGCCAATTCCTTTTACCTGAACGTCGGAACTTTCATAAATTAGGGCTGAATCGTGTAAAATCGCAAGTAACCGTGACGAGCCACCCTCGGGGGTAATCACGACTTCGTTGTTAAAGACTTCATTGAATTATTTTTTAAGTTTAGAAAAGTGATTGTTTTTATTGTGGATACGTTTTTTTGGTAAAATGTGTAATCATTTTGTGTTTAGCGCCAGGTTAAGAACGATCGATCGAGGCTATTTATTAGAATTCAGGGCTAGGATAAAATGTTTCATTACATTTTCAGATAATATCTATAGAACGAAATATTGTCAAATTTGAGGTATCTATTTGAAAATTAGCATAAAATGCTAGACATTCATTAATTTTTAAACAACCCAAACTATACTGTTACTATTTCATAACCAACATTTCCAACTGCTACCCGGACATTTAAACCCAAATCATTTCAAAAACCATCTGTCCGTTTTAACACCACTAAAGCCTAATGTCCATCACTCGCTCCAACGCCTACGCGAGATCACCTGCTAGATACGACCAAAAGGACCAAAGAGTCGTATCTCAAGATACGACCTATGAAATATTCCCCGGAAAATTTTCCCCTCTTATCCGAAACACCGTCTTTTGTCGACTCCGCTCTTATAAAGGGCCTTTGGTTCAACAAATATGTATATTTATATGTGGGTTGGTATAGGGAAGTGATTCTGTATGCTTGCCTGGCAATTGGGTTGAGGCGATGCATAATTTTATTGTGTGTATGTATTTTGAGCGGCTTTTGTTAAAGGGATGTTGGTATGTGTTTGATGTCAGCGCTTGTTGTTAAGCAGGGAAGAATTAATGTTTTGGCTTTTTCTTGAGTTTGAAGGTATGGTATGACTGTGGTTTTGTATTTATTAGGGTTTAAAACTTATCAAGAAAACAGAGCTTTTATTTTATTTCTTTGTCAGCGGTTTTAAACATTTTTGTTTAGTTTGCTAGTTTTCATCTCACCCTGGTGGTTTGTAATTGGGTTGTGGAGGCAGATAGACAGTCAATTTATGTAAAATACTCGTATTTAGCTAAATATTTACAACTTGCTAAGTTGCTATTGAGATTGTTACCATCTATATAAGTCCAAGATATCAATAATGGCCAAAACTGATTGGATTTTCGAGATAAATCATGAGCGACTAAAAGCCTTTTTAAACACGCCACAGATCTCTTGATTATACCCACAAACGGCTATGCAAAGCGGAATTGAAAGGAACGGAAGGTCGAGCTGGGTAGCTCTAATTACTCTCGATCGAATTAGAAAGGGATTCGCCCTGCATAATAACCTCCTATATGTGTATGTATAAATTGAATATGCTGGATGAAATTATAGCTTAATTGTCGCCAGTGTATACAGGTTTTGCTGTATCTAATTAGATGTATATCTAATATATTTAAACGAGCAATTCTTGTATATTTATATATAATCAGGATCTCAGTAGCGGCTCCAAGGATTTTCATGAAAGTTACAGATTAGGGGTTTTTCGGCTCAAGGAATCCAATTTCGGCGAAAGGTCCCAGGTTCGAGAAAAGCTCGGTTCCCAAGATATAGACATTTTAAAAACCGCGTTTTAAGAAGCGCCATCTGTAACGCCATGACCGATGAGGGCCAAAACAAAAAAAAACGAGCGAAATCAACCAGATATTACACATAGTTTAAATAATTGTGATTATGAAGCAGCCAATTTCTATGGACCCCCAGTACCTACTACAAGACAAGACAACAACTCCAATTGTATAAAAATACAATCAGAAGATCTTAGTATGTGATATTTACCTTGATTATCATACGTTGCAAGTTTTCGTTATTTTGGCACTGTTGTCAATTGAATTGAACATTTACCATGTTCAATAAATACCGATTAAAGTAAAAAAAGAGAAAATTCCAATATTCCGTTTAAAGTGCTTATGATAGTATGTTTATAGAACTTTTTTTAAACTCGTTTCGTACCTCATACCAGAGGCTGTGTTTCGTACTTATAACTTACGAGGAAGTGTTTTCAGTATTAAATTTTATAAATAACGTAACACGCTTAAATCCAAAGATGTGACCTACTTCATAATTATTATGTTACTTGAAATGTCTTTAGCCTATAATGTTTCGAGTTTTCGACTAATGGAACACTCACCACGCAGGTCCATAGAGGATTGGTGTAGGTATGTTTATATTCAATCAGTGTTTTGAGAACATAAATACGGTGATGTCTTTTCTATACCGCAGTTTAAATGTTTATTACCCGTGGTATAACCAAGCGATCTGGAAACAAAGTAAAACTTTAATTTACTCGTGGTACTACTCACTCATTCTATTTTAAACATTAATTTTCCACAGTTCTCTGTATATTCTTCCGTATACCATCTTCTTCAAATCGTTGTTTGCGCCTCATGCCCTGTGTGGAGTGGAAGGGAATATCGGAGTCGTACTGACTAAAATCCTTGTGTTTTTCAATTGCCCTTTTCATTCCTGGGTCACGGTTGACTGTGTAGACAGCCCCCCCGGCAAAGTAAACGCATCTAGATCGCTTGGTAGTACCACGGATATTTTTTTTCTCGTGGTACTACTGGTAGTACAATAGGTAGTACCACGGGCAATAAACGAGTTTTAATCCGTCTTTATCCCGAATAGACGTAAATGAGGTTCAACTAAAAAGGTTCGAAATCTTTCACAATAGCCAAGACTTGGCCTTTTGACTGTCCTAGAATATCGGCCAAGTTAGTGATTCTTCATTATTTAGCATTGACGTCTCTTGCCTACGTCCGATCACAAGTTTATTTAAAGAAGTCGTATTCTTGTTGAAAGTTTGGTTATTTTAAGCGATCTTTTCAGTAGACTGGCTGCTTTTGTTACAGAAGTTTTAAAACTGTTTCTCATTTATTTTGAATTGATTCCGGAATATTTATGTCAATGCTATCTTTGCCATGTTTTTTTTTGTTGAAATTTAGAATAACTTTTATAAATTGTTTCTTATTTTGAAAACTTAACTGAAAATAGAATTATTTACCTGGCGTAAAATATCCACAGCCTGTTATTATTTCCAATAGTAAGAGGCCTATAAAAACATCAAAAACAAGCAATAAAGGAGAAAACATTATCACAAGGACGAAGACACACGCCCAGTTGCGACAGAAGTGAGGTTAAGTACGAATATTGCTTTCGTCGCCAGGAAACTTCACGAAACATAAATAAATACTTCCCCCAACTTACATCGGGGACAAGGGCCGGCGATTTACTTAAAGACAAACACTACACGATAAATCTTGGCCACTTCAACTCGCAAATTCGTCCCCCGAATAATATTTTCCCGCCCGCCGCCATTTTGGCAGTTATTGGTCATAAAATGTCCCGTGTCTATGGTCGTACGTCTGAGGTAAACGGGCAAAGGTCTTTCATGTTACGGCCTATGTTATTTTTTATTACTCTGAGAGTAGGATATTGTTGTTAATGTGTGTTTTGTTTTGGTTTACTACGAATGGATTTGACATGAATAAAGGTTGTGGTGTTATATTGAAGCGGGGTGAAAGGTGACTTCTTACGTTTTGTATTTTTAGAGTAGACCTTTTTGGATAATTATGTCTTTCAAATATGACAGCAGTGAATTCTTTCAAAAATCGTTTTTATCTTTTTCTTTCACTTTCGTGTATATGTCTGTTTATTGATATGAAAATAGTGTCTTTGTTCCAATCGAAAAAACCGGCATGGACTACCTGAAAAGATGTTTTATGAATTCCAAATTAAGTCACCGTTACAGTCACAATCTCTCTTAATACTAGTATAAAGGCGAAAGTTGGTGGAAGGATGTTTGTTACTTCACACAGAAGTAGTGATTTGAATATTTTAAGAGTATCTTAAGAGGAAACCGTGACACTGGAACGGAAAGGACAATTGAGGGTAAAGGTTGGTTTGTAAGGCCCCTCGCCCACGGCGACTTTTTGCAGCGATGCTGTAGCGCGTTTAGCAAACGCGCTACAGAATCGCTTCTAACGCGAGTTAGTCGCATTTGCAACGCGCTACTGCATCGCGATTGAATCGATACAAACGCGCGACCGCGTGGGACGACATCGGTAGAGAGGTCGAAGGGGGGAGGGAGTGTCGCGATTAGAGTGGCGCGGCGTGAGAGTGGGAGTGCTTCCGTTGCCTAGGCTTCGGCTGCTTACGTAAAAGCAGCACCAAAGACAACGTAACTAATGTTGCTTCAACGACGTCCATCATGCAACTGTACTGATCCAAGGAATTTTTGCAACGCGACCGAATCGCGTTTGCATCGCGACCGAATCAGGACCGAATCGCGTTTGCATCGCGACCGAATCGCATTTACATCGCGACTGAATCTGGTCCCGTGGGCGAGGGCACACAGCTAGCGACAGCATCGCGTCTGTATCGATGCTACGCGCGACAGCATCGCGACTGCATCGCTACAAAAAGTCGCCCGTGGGCGAGGGGCCTTAGTTAGTACGAGTGCGATAGTCCCTGCCACTCCTCCCAGAGTTGATATGGAAAAGCATTAAAAATACCTCTAAAATAAGCTATTTACTATACAAACATATATGTAAAAAAATCGCTACAAATAAATACAAATACCTACTCATAGAGTACTTTAGCTATAAGAAATACTCGGTTAGTCCAAAAAATAATGTTATCGTTTTGCCAGTATGCTCCTCAAATTCATTCATGACTAGTTTTCCCAAAGAACTCTAGTGAGTTACACGATCTACAAGTGGGCACATTTGGCCAAACTCTGGCAAAATAAAGGACAAATGTTACCAGGGAAAGGTACTGAGTTTATTTGGAAAGCCTGTATTCAAGTGACTACTTATGTATCGATTGTATGATAATTGTGGTAATATATTCTTATTACATGTATAGGTAGAAATGTATACACAGTTAGTGTTTTGTATAGCTGTTTGGATTAAGATACAGCAAATAGTTTCTACTTGGACTAAAAAGGATAATTGAAGCAACGGGGTGGTAGTACCCACCCAAAAAAAACTCTGTTCATCATCTACCTTGCTTATCCCGACCATGCTTTTTAACATCAAAAAAAAAAAATAAATAAAAAAAAAAAATCATCAAATGAGTTCTACCCACCCATGGCGGGCCGGGGGGACTGTCAGAGTTGTGCTGACTAGATACAACTCTGTTAGTCTCTCCCGGTATCCACGGTAAACCTTCAATAGCCCTTTACGTTCCAGGGTGATAGTTATGTGATAAGACAATCACTACCCCAGAACTTCCAACTATGCTGGGGCTAGCATCCAATATAACCAAAATAAAACAATATTTTATTTGAAATGACTGCCCATCGGACCTTTACAAACCAGTTAAAGCATATTGTTTCAAATGAATCGTATAAAACTTTTTCAATCACACCTTCTCGTCTAAACGAAATAATCATCTTTCCAACTTTCTCCACATTTCTCAATGTACCGATGCATTTTCCAACCTTTCCATTTCCACTTTATTACCTCGGAATGCTGAAGAAAATAGCGAGGAAACTAACACGTCTTATAATAAATTCTAAGCGTGTAATGCTTGAGAATTGCGATAGGTGGCGCCACCTCACACGTGTGGCTGTGGGTGCCTCTCTCTCTATTATATTATTACTCGGTTTATTAAAAGACATAATTATTTTGTCTGTTTGTTGGATGGTTGAATATATATAGAAGGATTTTTATAAAATATGGTTTTATTGGATTCTATTATAGTGTAAGAAGCAGCGATAAAAAAAAATTAAAAAAAAGAAACCGACTTCTAGTCGGTATAATTTTAAAAAGATTTTTTTCTACCCTTTTCAATGGGCATAGGTATTTAGTTGTGTGATTGTGTAAGCAATGCATAGATATGCGACAGCAGTTTTCACTGTATTTACTGTAAGTTCTCTTGATTTCTCCAAGATCCCGTCATCAGCATCACAAAACATTCCGACAAACTGAGAACCTCCTCCTTTTTCGAAGATGTTTAAAAATCAAAATAAAGAGTAGACGTTTTACGGAGGAATCTAGGGATTTACTCTCTGAATTAAATGAAACGATAGTTTTAGACCCTAAAACGTATCAAACCTTTTACACTTAAACAAAAGATTAATTTTAAAATCATATCAAAAGCATAATGTTGAAGAATCTAACCCTCTCACTCAACCAAAACTGCCATGTTCTAAGTTATGTACAAAGAAACCTATTTCATCCCAGGATTTGCGAACCCCTTTTCATTATAAGACCCGAAAATCATTAATCATGTACTTATTTAAAGACTTAATTGTAAAATTTGTCGGACTTGCGCCATATTTGACGTGAGGCTCTAAGGCTCGGCTCTTAAGGATATTGCGAAATAATTAATGTCACAAGTGATGTATGGCTCCTACACAAATGGCTTTGGTAAATGAATTTTTGGAAGGATCAAAATGCTCGAGTGTTTTGGGTTGTCACGTTTTGATATACACGTGTTTTTTAACAGGTAATGAATATGGATATTTTAAGTGCTTTTCTGTTTTGATTGTTTTGGAAGTAAGTTGGTTTTCAATAAAAAATATTCTTTTTATTTATTTAAAATTTGAATAATTACAAAACATGAAAGGCCTAAACTTCAAGATTATTTTCACAAATAATAAATTGCTACAAGCATTAACGTTATACAACAAGGTTCAGAATTTTATTCACTACCATAATGATTACCGTAATCTACCAAAAGTGTTTTTAACATTTTCTTATCTAATCTTAACTAAGTACATATAATAAGAAAATCGTAAATGATAAATCAAAGAAACATAATACAATTGGAAATTTAACAACAATGAAATTCAGTGACGGAACATGAATATGCAAAGCGGCAAATAAGAAAACTGTTTACGTAATCGTAAGCGAGATGATGCGAAATTGAATCCAAATGTTAGATACTTATGCCAATGTTGTGTAGTTATGCCAATGTTCTATACTTATGCCAATAACCAAAGATATTGAATCTCTTGGCACATTATGTATTAAAGTATGTTCTGAATGAATTACTTTCAATAGAACTTTATTTCCTTTCATAATATTAATTTTATAGACTTTTTTATTATGATGAGATTTCGAAGTGGTTTATTCAGTTTATGAGAAGTATAATAGAAATATGAATTGCGTCTTTTGTGCGTTTATTTTCGTATTATTTTTCAATGTCGTCAAAGATTTAATTTTTTGCTTTGTTGTAGTCGGTGTTTTATTAGATAAGGGAAAAGTGCCTGAAGCTACAGTTGTCATTTCTTTGAAGGAAACTCATTGCATTTAATTACTTTCCTCAGTAAGTCATATTGTCTTGTTCTTAAGTTGGGGCCTCGGGGTATGCGACTTGCGTCTGAGAGATACGCGCGTGCGTCACTTATTTCCTTTGCGAGATTACTGGTAATTCACAAAGTCGTGTTATGGAGATTCGTGTCATGTTTTGAACAATTTCTTTTCATTTTATTTTTGCAAGTCAGAAGATGTATGTCAAACGTGGCCTGATTTTGTTTCGGTTGTTTCTTCTCAGATTTGTTAGGTAGCAAAAACCGGCCTCACAAAAGACATATGAAAGTGATGACTTAACCTACTTGCGTAAATAAATTCATCATCCATAATTTTATCAGTTGGTTAATAAATATATAATTAAAACTTCTACTTTTTCTGCCCAGTAATTTTGTCCAGTGTTCTGGTATATTTCTCTCTTCTATATTCTATAAAAATGGCGGCGGACCACCCATCCTTTACGATTATAATCTATGTCATAGATAGTTATCAACGAGACAGATTGCACCACATTAATCTTAGTTAGCGATGAATGAGAATGGATATAAAAGAACCGCCGCAAAAGGGAGCTATTGACGCGTTAAACTATGTTATTCTCGTGTAATTTAATGTTGTTTCTTCTGTCTGAATACTATGATTTGGTGTTCTTTTGTTGAATTATATTGACATCAAAGTATCGATAAGACGTCAGTCTTTGCTTGTTCATATTTGGTAAGAAGCCTCTTTTAAATAATATAATAGTGGAGGTCTCCTAACGTGTCCACAAGTTTAAAGATAATAGACTGAAAATATGGCAGTAATCAAAGGAATTCCTTTTGGATTATTAATATAATGTTTTGCAATTTCTATCAGCATCTATTGAAAGGAAAAAATATGAATTACAATTACCGTGATACTGAAAGTCTATTTTAAGTCCACCTTATAATTTGGCTAATAGCTCAGTGTCTTCCATAGCGCCCATTTTTGTAAAAAACATACAACAGTTCACACAAAATGTAATATTAGTTAACGTATATACAAAACTCCAAACACCTCCCACGGAACATTCTACCACAACAAAGAACGCAGCTATCTCTATTTTTATCTTTTATTATACAGCGTGTTTAGCGAGGCGTGCGAAAAAGAGACAAGTACTAACATGTTCTAACGTGTTCCGGCGAGCACGCTGACGCGAGCCTGTCCCGTCACGTCGCGTTTGTTACTTGTCACGCTTGGGGAACATGTCGATAGCGGGCTTTCAGACTCAAAAGATTAATTGGAGCGGTTATATGTTAGGTTTTTTTAGTATTTGATTCTTTATAGTTAGAGGCTTTCCTCACGTCTTATTCGAAAATTTTCCATACGATGGAATTCTGAAAAAAACCAAACGCACACCTTTATGTCACAAACATGACAGAAGTCTTTATATAAAAAAAAGTTCACCTAAGCTTTCGCTTCTATAATCGTGTAATATCAAAGCTATGAGTAATGCAGTTACTAAACTCAACTTAATACAGCATCATTTCATAAACAGATGTATCAAAGACAAACTAAAACAAAATGGTACTTATTAGGGTGCTCCTTCACAGTGCATAAAATTGATATTTCTCCATAATTTTTATGACTTGTTATAAAAATCTATAAAAGGGGCACAAATGAAAATAAAAATTCTTATAAAAGCCCACTCCTTCCTTCAGATAGCACTTTCATTCTGCAAAACAGTATTTACTCCACAAAATCCAATAGTCACTCTAATTGCTACGCCGTAGCATCTACGTAGCTACGGCGTAGCCGATACAGCGTAGCAAAACGGGCCTACGCGCTACGTGGGCAGGTATAATAGCTACATTTTTCAAACGTGGTCAGGGTTGTCAACATTGCCTTTTAACGTTGATTAGTTTTTGTGAATGCTGGTGAAAACTGACAGCCCTGCGTGTTCCCACTATTTTGTTGATTGCGTTCGTAGCAAGCGATTTCAGTGTTCCGTAGGATTTAGTTCCTATTGTTCTGTTTTGGATTGTATGAAGTTTTTTCGCTTTGAGGATTTATAATTGTGTTTGTTAGTTTTGCTTTCGTGTGTTTCGTGCCTCGTGTTTTGAGAATAACATGGGTGTGTGTCAAAGGGTTGAATTTTCATTCACTTTTCTGTGCTCAAACATTTACTTTCATTTTGTTATTTTTGAAAGAGATCTGTCAGTAACTTTGCACAGCTTAATTTTACAACATTTAATGAAGCCACTTTGTCTCTTATCTCAACAAATCCCTATAAAATAACACAGTTTCATTAAGCACAGCCGTGCATCAGCGCCATAGTAAAAATAATTAATTAAAGCCCTCTCCCTCCCACCCCACTTTACCCCCCATCGTTAGCAACACAGATGCTCTGTTTAATCTAAATGAATTCGTGTCGTTCAATGATTGTTGAGATCTCGTAGCAGCTACGACGTAGCTGACAGTGCTACGGCGTAGTGTCTCGTAGTAAGTTGTACTCAGCTACTTGGTGTGGTAAATTAATACGTGAATAAAATATTACATTGCATTTTTTGTAGCTTATTTCAAGGATAGTAACTAAAGCTTTAATAGACCATAATTTCAGCTTCCAAAATGAAACTGGTTTTCATGTTCAATTTCATAAATCAAACAACATCCAAAACTAATTCATTTAGTTCTAAAAGCAAAACAAATACTAACATGGAGTAAAACACATATTAAACGTTGATTAGTGCGCTGCCAAACTTTCTAGAATAATCCGAACGAGTTTGTTGAACTGACGGTATCAAGTTATACACACTACTAACGACATTAAAACCTGAACTGAACACGAAAACGAGGTTCTACTAATTAAATTTTATTTCCACCACTAAGCTTGGTTCCTACCAAACGCGATTAGATAGAAGAGATTGGTGCACATTGCGGGCATTGTTCTGGTACTTTAAGTTTCAACTTCATTTGTGCAGCAATGGAAGGCGAATAGTGCGATAATCGTTTGGAAGATACTTTGATAGTAGTATGGTGGTAATCGTATGGAGGATTACTTGGAGTCATATTCCGCAGAATTTTGGTCGTTTCCTTAAGCAAGGCTTTGCTGCTATAATGCCATGATCCTTTATACTCTGTGAGAGTGGTAGTTTCGGAAATCAGCTGTGAATTTTGAACGGTTTTGTAGAGTTGGTGTTAACTCCTAAAAAAAGCTCCTTCAGTTGTTTTCTTTTAATTTTTGAAGTAATTTCCTGATGTTGCTTTTTTAAGGTGTTTTGTTTTTCTGATGGAAAATGTTAGGCATAAGCCTCTTACTTAAAATCATGACGGGAATTCTAAAAGAGCATTTATATTGTTTTTAAATATAATTATGAATTTTTAGTGTGACCATCTGTCATAGTGAGTTTCCTCCGTGTCTCGAAAAGCACGTGAAGCCGTTGATTACGGTTGTCATTTGTAGAACTTTGTCAGTCGTTACTGTTAGTCAGAAGCTCATAAGTCTGATAGCCAGTCTTACCACGGGGTATCGTATTGCCCAGTTACTGGGTTGTGAAAGTCCGACAGGCAGTCGCTCCATGTAAAATACTGATATCCAGCTGCATCTGGTTCGACTGTAAGCCGACCCCAATATAGTTGAGAAAAGGCTAGGCAGATGATGATAAATGTACTTATAGTGTGTGCAGGTGGTTTTCTAAAAATGATCATTATGAACCAGGTCGATAACCTGCACTTGACTTTAAAAAGTCCTCAGTTTTAAATACAAAATAAAATACAATCCTTAGTTCAAAATAATTAATCAATCTTAAAGCTAACATTTTCGAGAAAGTTCTGTACAAAAATTCCAGTCTGTAATTAGCCATAATTAATTCCTTCCGAAGTTATTGGTAAATCCTTGGCACTTAGTCGTTTTCTGTCTTCTTAATGGACGAATCTCTGCCTCCATCGGTAATTAGATTAATTACTTTCCTTTATTCATTAATGTTAAAGAAGATATTCTGTGTCTTAGCTCAGTGAACCGGGCAGGTCTATGTAGGTCATTCTTTTGATAAGCTAGACATAATAATTTTTGTTTTGAGTAATTTTAACATAATTATCTCTCAGAACATTTTACTGGAATATTCATCTCGATAGTTTAGTTTTTTATCAGTTGAAAGACATTCAGCCCGCTTTGGTAAATAAATAATGTGTTTTATGAATATGTTAAATATAATAAATATATATGATACAAATTACATATCACGAAATAACAATAAAAAAAAAAAAATATTCAAAACTTAAGTCAAAATAAAGGTTTACATCATTACAATAGAGGTACAATTTTTCTTAAGGTGGTGTTAGTTCTGCCTGATGTAGGTTTAATTAAAACCTGTGTTTCAGGTCATCACTTTACAATAAATATAAGAGAGGACAATTCATTAGAAGATAAATAAACAACAAGATAATAATTATAATACTTTTAGAGACTAAATCATTACCAAGAACTCATTACTATGAAAGATGGTAGAAAGAGTAGATCTTTGGCCTGCAGTGGACTTTCATAGAGAATGTAGTAATTTTGCCTTCTTATTCTCTATAATAAATACAAACAGACGAACTTCTAGAAACATAATATAATATTCTACTCAATTATACGCCAAATTAACCTAAAATCATTTCTAAAATACATATACACCACACAATACCTATTTCAAATCCGACAGACAGTATAAAGACTCAATCGATGCAGTCTGACAGGCATGCCCTTCGCTTTACCAACCTTTGTATCAAAATCGTTCGCCGGGCAGTAACTAGGGCAAAAATTGAGGTGGCTCGCCCGAGCGGTTGCCATGACGACGCCCCCCTCTTGGCTGTTGCTTCTGCCGACAGATTTGGTCCTTCGTTTTGTAGGTATAGTAGTGTAGGGGAGTAGGTTTGACGGCAGGATGTGGAGGTTTGTTTAGTGAATGACATGGATGTGTGTGTGTGAGCTTATAGTTATATTGTTTAGCTGTGGGTGTATAGTTTATGTATAATTATGGTGGCATTGTACAGATAATTTGGAATTTGACACTAGTAACTAATATTTCAGATAATAGTGTCAAACATAGACATTTCTGACAAGTTGCGAGTCCATTCTGAGAGATGACGAGTTGCGTTTCTGTCGACATGAGAATGATACATAGTTGTTTCGGGTCTGGGCGTTTTATATGTGAGTTTTTATATTTGTAAACGCACCCACGATGCAGGAGAAATTCCTAAAGCGGGTTAACGTTTAAAGAAACATCATTTTTAATAATACATATACCTTATTTAGACCTGAAAACCCGGTTAACGCTCAAAAAACTTAAATTAGTCTTTAAGTAGGTCTGAAATCACCTATTATATCATAGAGTTTTCTGGTTAGTGTGGTCACAAATTGCTATTGCCATGTATTACATTAACAACTTATAAATCAATTGATTGCTGATTCTACTAATATCCTATTTCGCTATTGTAGACCTACAAAATCGAAATACTTAGGTGTAATAAATACATTTTTAATTTAAACAAATGTTTGAATTGTTTTCAATTTTCCGCTTCAAATTAATTAGCAAAAAACAATTTCAATAAATAATTTCTACTGGGTAATCCACAATACCACTAAATAATAAACAGTTGAGCTTTTTGCTCATAACCGAGGAATCCTCAAAACAACAATAATTAAACGAAACAATTCGTATCGAAACACAGCCGGCAACAAACTCTACCACATCGTTAATTTATGGGGTCCTCCCAATATTTATCGGCTACCCAATTTACGACTTAATTATATTGGCCATCGATCGGAAGGTCCTAAGTTAACAAGTGACCACATCATGGGTTATGTTTGAATTTTGCACTCGAACACAAGTCAAAAAAAGTTTGCGATCACTTTGGAAAACCGTTTTTTTTACGTTGATTATATTAGTATGATTACTTTTTAATTTTGTTATTTTAAAAATATAAATTTAGAATATATAAAACAATTGTTTTTTTCATAAAATTAAAAAAAGAAAATGTTATCAACTTATGCTAGTGATCACAACTTTTTTTCATGTGTTACGTCAATTAATATGTTAAAACATTTGTTAAAATTATGTCAAAAAAGATCGTTTATCGATTTCCATGACAATGGTTATCCTCGGCATTCTGAAATGTAATGATTACTGTATTGATTAACGTTGTAGATTTTCTGTTCAAGTAAAAGTCATTATTTCATAAAAAGTCGATTAATAATATACATTTCAATTTGCATTGTCCTTGCACAAATCTATCTTTTAAGTCACAGCAATATAATAATAACTGTAATTTATTAATTAATGCCTTAAACCGTTGAACTGAAGTTTGAGATTGGTGGAACGTACATCATCATCAGCCTATAATGTTCCCACAGCTGGAACACAGGCCTCCTCTCTGTGGGCAATTCACCACGCGGGCCCAGTGCGGGTTGGTAGATGTCACATGTCTTCGAATTTTTGGTTCTAGGACATGCCGGTTTCCTCACGATGTTTTCCTTCATCGTTTCGAGAGCAGTATGATGAAATAAATTACACAAAGTAATGCGCCTGGAATGGAACGCACATGGTGCGTGTAAAATAGCTTACCAAATACAATAAATATCAACACAAAAACATTATAATTTATTTGATTACGATTATTCTAGCTTATCGAATAACAGTAGTATTACATTGAAAGAGCTGACTTTTTTTATAAATCGTCAGATTTGAACTCCACTCCGCTATATTGAAGGCATCGCCGTAATTCTATTTGCTTGGGCAACGATTTGCGAGGTGAAGCGAGAATATGCGCATTTTTTAACATTGAGTGGAGCTGAATAGAATTTATGCAACAGAATCTATTTTCAAAGTCGCCGAGATTCTTATCTACTGGTTGGTTGCGTTGAAATAGATATTGTGGAGAAAAGAAAACGGTATCTTTTCGTGTTTTCATAGAAAAAAAGATAGTAGTATCCAAGAGTAAAACAAACAAAAACTACGATATTCTGGTCATTCCGGTTTATATTTATTTTTACTTAACCATTTTGATCCAAATATGTGTAATGTGTTTGGAACATTAAAGACTTTGTTTTTATACCACTGTTTATTGCAGTCAGTTTTTAGAATTGTTCGGTATTGGTTTGTGAAGGTGATAAATCAATTTCCATTTTTTTATTGTTTAATAAAAAAGGATTATTTTAAAAACAATTTAATGGACGCATTTAAAAAAACTTATAGGATAATTAATTGCAAGTTTTTAAATGAATTCCTCTTCTGAATTGTAACGCCAGATGTCGCCAGCGATGCCAGGCAAGCCTGCCAAAGCCAGCCAGCCAGCCAGCTGTCCAGCTCGCCACGTCACTGCCCTACCACGTGAGCCATCCCCGCCAAATTCTGAGCGGAGCGGGTGAAATAGCCGCCAGCCGGCGAGCTATATAAAAGCGAGGAGCAGTGATTTTGGTGTGTCTGTTTATAACGATAATTGTAAGGGAAAGCTCTGCCCAAATAAAAAGCGTAAATTATGTATTTTCTATTTATTTTCATCTTTGTCGTTTCAACTCAGAAGTGTGATAAAAAAACCTACGTTAAAACGACGCTCTGCTACACATTAATTTCGACGATCGTCTTATCTGGAGGACGAAGATTCTGCTTTGGTAAGCCAGACTTCTGAAAATAAAAACGAAGAAAGGCGATGCACACCACCCGCAAGGAAAATATTGAAGTCTCCTTGCACAAGAAGTTGAAAAATCATCAACAATGATCTGGATCACGAAGTGTCTACCCTCACGTCGGAAAGAACACCATGCCGCATCGTTTATTCCGTTAATGATCGAGTTTCAAGAAGCATTCTTCTCGCTACCAGCAACGCTTCTCTGTGGAAATGAAAGCTACCTCAAAGTCGTCAATAGCGGATCCAAGGACATCGCAGGCAGGAGGGATTCATCATACTTCGCGCCGAGAGCTGCCAGGAATCATGCTTAAACAACCAGGTCAGTCATGCCATGCCAATGTTTGCAAAATGCCATTAGCCAAATGTGTTTTATATTTGAGTGCCTCGTGTGTCGATAAATAATCATAAAATGCCATTGGTGACCTTGACAAAACTAGGATAAGCCTGATAAGCAAATCTGATTGTAATCAATTTATTAGTTTACTAGCTGTTGCCCGCGATTTGCACGCGCATATCCCGTTTTATCCCGTTCGCGTGGGAATATCCCGTTACCGTATAGCCTATAGCCTCCCTCGATAAATGAGCTATCTAACACTGAAAGAATTTTTCAAATCGGACCAGTAGGTCCTGAGATTAGTGCGTTCAAACAAACAAACTCTTCAGCTTTAAAATGTACCTACTATAGTAAATAGTACCTAATATGGTATATAGTATAGATATAAAATTAGTATAGATTATCTCGGTATAAAACTGCTTTGCTAGCTATACTAGGGAGCTGGGAAGTTGGAATATACAGATTTAGTCCAAATGCGCATTAAGTACACGTAGGCCTTAGGAATAGATAAGCACATCACAAACAGAGATTGTTAGAGTCAAAATTAATGAGCCATTGAGCCAGCAGGTATTATAAAAAGAACCCGAATTGATGAATGCCACTCTTATTGTTTAGTTATGAGAAAGAACGGAGATAGTTGCCTATGTGTCGATAACAGAGCCTTAAATGCATTAATTGTCCGCGATAGATAACCATTTTAATATAATATCGATAAGCAAACTAAATTATCTGGTAAGAAGTACCTACTTCACCAGTCTGAATGTAGTCCAAGGGTACCCATAAACTCAGCATCCATCCTAAAGATACATTTAGCGCTCCCTCAGTTTTTATGCGCTGAATTAACAAGTTCGTAGATAGTTTAGTAATTTCAAAGTAAATTATCAAATAAAAGTAACTCCAATAATGTCGTCAAATGGTCGGGATCAAACGCAGAATTTTTATTTAATTATGTACATGTGGGTAAATGTAAATTTTACAAAACAGGATTTCTTATTTAGCTGTGTTATTTAGTGATGAATTATTATGTTCATGGCATTGAACCGGGTGAATTTAAGTTTGCAGCTGTGTCTCAATTTCCCGTTCTGAGTAACATACACAAAGTGCGTCAGTTCATTGGACTATGTAGCTACTTTACGAAGTTCATCCATAATTTTGCAATAATGGCTCGTCCACTAACGGAACTAAAAAAAAAAAAAATGAGATGTGGGTATGGTATAAAATCTTAGTTTTGCCAATAGAAATTCACACGGATGCATGCAAGTTACCCATAGCAAGTATTCTTTTACTAATACGGATAGGCGGTAGTTTGAGCTCTGTCTGTTGTATTTTAGTTGCGTTACAAGTCGAAAAAAAAGTGTTTTTCACAGCGTTATTACGAAGTTTTAGAATCTGTGTTGTGTAAAAATGTCCGTGTAATTACGGATTGTAGTGCAGTTCGCGATACAATGACTAACGTGATCTTATTGCACGCATTGCCTACTGGTGACTTTCAATTCGAGACTTTAAAATTGCCGTTGACTATTTTATAGACCAGGTAAGCGCTTAGAGCATATCAACGCCTTGAGCAGGAATCCGCCGTGTTCCGTTTAAAAGTAAACTGTTGGTTTCGAAGAGTGCAACGTATATTGATCTATTGTAAAGTGGGTGCACAGATAGTGATACTGTAAATAATTATGGGCTGTCTCGTAAAACGCTTTACGATAACCGATCAGTTGTGCCAAATTTCGCGCGTAGAAAATATTTCAAATGCATCAAAACGATGGCCATTACATATAGGAAATATGTGACGTCGTGTTTACATTGTGCGTACGATAAAAGAGAATACGGTTGAAAAGAAGGCAAATTACATCGAATCCCTAAACCTATTAAACCAATGAAAATGGTAGACATCGATAATTTGAGCCCTTTTGAGCAAAATTAAAAAGGGGTGCCAATAAGTGTTAGTTTTGACAAATTCTTTCTCTAAATTCGTTGTTTCTGAGCCTACACGTATTGTCAATTCTGTAAAGACAATTACCGTCTTATTACAAAATAAAAGCGCGTAAAAAAAAAAAAGGGTTTAACTAAAAACCCAGGATTGAATCTCGTAAAACGGTTTGCACAAACGTTATTACAAGTCGTGGTTTTGTGATAAACCATGGTCTAACAGTAGTAGCTGTCAAATGTGTGTGAAAGTTTCTGATAGTAACTTTTTCATTGTGTTGTTGTTTTATGTTAATTTCAGCCAAAATGTATTTAAAAATTGTAGATTTAATTGTTTAGACAATGGTTCAAAAAAAAAAAACGGCACTAGGTCAGGTCAAGGTTAAATCTATGTTTTGTATACGGAGAAATTTAAACCGCGGTTCCGCAGATAAGCCTGAACTTGGTAGTCCAGGTTTAAACTAAGGTTTATTCAGTTTTTGTGATTATTAGAGTTTAAACGCATTTCTAGTTTACTTAGTTTCCCAGATCACGTAGTTTCTGTCCATGGTAAGGCCTTTACCAGTAGATACTTTAAGAAGTTCGCAACAGAAAAACAGTTAAAGATAAAGATATTTTATTTGTTCAAAACATGCGTTTACACACAAATTAAGCATGCAAGTTCTTATAATTTAGTTTGTACGTACATGTTTTACCTGGTGAGGTTCACAAATTGTGCTTTTTTTACAATTTACTAGATAAATTACAAGTTTGTCTATTGTTGTACGTGTATTAGATCATGAAACTTTTTATACTAACTGAACTATTTGGGACAATAGTTTACCAAAGTCATAGAGTATTAATAATACTGTTAATGATTTAGCAGGCTATAATTTATACGAGTTAATGTTTGCTCGTGTAGGTAGATCTGAATGTGATGTTTCCATCCCTGGTTGGTTTATGATCAGTGCGATCTAGACGCAATAGGGCTATATTATAATCGAATTGAACAGCTAGCAAGAAAATGAAACGTAACTGCGATAAAAGGCGTAAAAATAGTACAATTTACAAAAAAAGCGATTAGGTACAGTTAGTAAGTACGTACTTTGTTGCCAGGCTCAAACTCCTTGCTGCAATAAGGTTAATTCCAGTCCGTGGTTAATTCTAAGTTAGATGATCTATATTCTGGCCCATGTGTTATTGCCTAAGGATTTAGGTAATATATAATAGCTGTAATATATAGGTAAATGTCTTAGAGGATACAAGAAGTTCACAGGCCCAATATGCGCTGATTTATTACGACCATATCGTAGCATTGCTTTTATACCCGATAGCGCCAGTAGTGTGAATCAACAGTAGGAAAACGAAGATCTCGTAGATCTCCTAGACAGCTAAATTATAGTCCATGTTATCGATATGCCATTTGCTCTGAGCTGACTTGTAATCACTGTTTTGTTGTTCCCATTGCGGGAGCAATTGTTCCAGGATGGCCGATTGTAACGCCAGATGTCGCCAGCGATGCCAGGCAAGCCTGCCAGCGCCAGCCAGCCAGCCAGCTGTCCAGCTCGCCACGTCACTGCCCTACCACGTGAGCCATCCCCGCCAAATTCTGAGCGGAGCGGGTGAAATAGCCGCCAGCCGGCGAGCTATATAAAAGCGAGGAGCAGTGATTTTGGTGTGTCTGTTTATAACGATAATTGTAAGGGAAAGCTCTGCCCAAATAAAAAGCGTAAATTATGTATTTTCTATTTATTTTCATCTTTGTCGTTTCAGAATTAAGTAGATTCCTGTGTTGTAGCAAAAAAGTGTGTTTGCAGGTACAAAAATTATAGTGTCCTCTATCCACGCCATAACCTAGTCCAACCAGTATAATTTAAGCAAAAAGTTACTAAGCCATTATCCCCACAGTCAACAGTTATTTTTACTAAAACCCACATTAAAAACGAGTCATTAAAAATAACCGCTCGGTGCGGCCCGGCCGGCCGGCCGTGCGGCGCGCGGCGCGGCGGTGCGTGCGACTTGTACCGACCCGGCCCGTGGTTGTAGGCCATTCATGGCCCAATCTCCCCCTCCCGAGGCCTCCTCCTTTACTAAGAGCGATAATATCGCCAGGTGTAACGCGTTATATGGGACAGATTATAATAATGCTTTTGTTAGATATTGTGAAAAAGCTTCATCTGACAGTTTGAGGGCGGATTTTAACTATAAACTGATCGTAATCCGCACATTCAAATGACGTTCAATATCATAATTCCTGTTGGATATTGACACTAATAGCTATTGAACACCGTTTCGATGTGCTGATTAGGTTCATTTTCATTGGCGATGTTTAAATCAATAGTAATTCGCCAATTTACTTTAAACGAAAAAAGTATATCTTTCTACTTTATTTTTTACTGTAAAAATCTTCAATAGCTGTCCTCCGCCCTGGGACTATTTAACAATATATAAAATTCTAAACTCTAGAGCTTTCTGTAAATAAACGAAACCCACTTGAACCTCTATTCACCAAACAAAACCAAGTTACATCAAACCATTGTACATTTGTCTCATGTCCGTTTATATTCCCCAGAGCTCAGTAGAACGAAAATCGGGATGTCCGGTGAACATTCAAACGTCTGGCGACACGTCCCTTGTACCCCTCCCCCTGTGCGTCCCCCCCGTCCCTTCTCCGCTCTTGTTTGAAGCCGACGCCTACGGAGTCCAACTGTGTGGTGTAATTATCGAGATAGTCGCTCAATATGTTGGAGAAGTATCAGCGTTTGGAGTGATATGGAGGTTGGATAGATTGTGTGTTGGCATGGTAGTGGTTTGGTAATCGATTGTTGTTAGAAAACCATTTAAATGACATTCTTGGCGCAGTTGCCTGAGGGTGTTTGTTTTTATTTTTCTAAAAGGAAAATCAATTAAAATGTAAAGTAACAAAAAAAATCGATTAATAACTGACTTTAATGAATTTCTATTGCCAACACCTAAATATAATTCATAAGGTGCCATACCCTAGAATGACCTTAGGTAAAAACAAGAAATACATCGAAAACTCATTTTTTTTGGAAATATAAACATAGGCATGTAGCTGCTTAAACTGCGAAAAATAAACATTGTTATATCTTAATCTTAAAAGCAACGCGTTTACCAAACCACACTATAAACGTTTCTTGATTAAACTTCCTCAACACAACTATTTTCTTTAAAAAGCACACACCCACTATGTCTAAACATTTTCTATCTAGCAACAAATACTATTGAACAACCAATACCAACCGGGGTACACGTGAAACAATACCAACTAATCTAAAAACTATTTACCGTGGGGTACAAGCGGGGTCGGGCGGGTACAGGTGCACTCCACTACTAACTTGTCTCCAACTTATTTGACAACTAGAATACAGGGACGCACTCGAAGAAAAGAGGGCAGCATTTTCTTGTGTCAAATAAAATAAAATGTAGTAATTGAAAACTAAAGGAATAATAGGCGTGGAGTAATAAAGTAATTGAAAATGAGTTTGAGACTCGTGCTGGTAATCTGATCTAGATGTTTGCATTTGTTGGTTGTTTAACATAATGAGTCAAGCAACTAAAACATGAATTGCGACGACAGATAATTATTTCAATTTAAAATATACATGCGTAGTTGTGAAATAAATATATACGTAATTTGTGAGGTTAGATGGATGTTTGTAATTATTTTACATAAAAAATACTAGTTTTGTAGTTATCCACATAGATAGTTTATTGACATTTACTTTTTATCCCAGTATGACGTTCCCGTGGGATAATAAGCGAACATTACGCGGGCATTGTCGCTAGCTTATGCTAAAAGTACAATAAACTCCTTCTTTATAAGCTAAATTTAATGGCAGTTTTATGTGATCAGTCGTCTAAAGTACATATTTCGGACTTGTAAATGTTATATCAAGCCAGATCAAACATTTAACGAGTTCAGACTTCGCAAGCCTCTAAATTAATTCAATAAACCCTACTGACGAATCAGTCTAATTAGTAGTAATTAAAAGGGAGCCAAAATTAATTTAGACGTGTTTAAACTGGCTTAAACTTTCACATGTTTTTTTGGGCCACCACCCTGAACTTTCTCACCTCAGTTTTTTGTACAATTAGGAGCCCATTTAAACCAAAAGCCGTCCCTGTACACAGCCCTTGCTTCAGTTAACACTGTTAACAGTTTAGAAAGCGGTGGCGGACGTTTTAATTAACCCTTTCTAGTCCATGTTAGCTGGGTCGAATGTACCCTGTTCAACCACTATTGCGTGTTGTGCTGTTGATTTAGTGGAGCTCAATATTGAAGCGTTTGGGGGTTAGACGAATATTTGAGCAGGTTTTAAGATTGGTTGGATATTTGATCTGCGTAGGATGAACGAATCCATTTCGTGTTGGCGAAAACAATTTATAGACGTCAAATTTTGAAGCTTTTAGCATTTGAGTGTTAATTTTTTGATGAATGCAGCATTCTGGGAGTTTGAACATGTAAAAAACATAAGTAAAAGCCCCTGTAGCGTAATGTTTTAAAGAGGTATTGGTATTATAGCGGTGCAAGGATTTTAGATGAGAACTAACGCCGACATTTTGAATTTTCCATGTTTTTTTACCATTATCAGCAATGTCAATGTCTTTTTTTTGTTATTTTTATTTATTACACAATAAGGAAAAAATAAAATACATAAATTAACATCTCAAAAACCTCAATAGGTTTGTCCGGATATTGACTGTTTGACGGCACGGTGGCGTAGTTGTAAGCGAACGATTCCTATGATGCGTGTAGTTGGTTTGATTCTCTCACGGAACAAATTCTTGTATGACCTACAGGTAGCACTTTCGTTCTGGCTGTTTTGCAAACATACAACTACAGAAGAACTTAAATAAAATTACAAAAGCAACCCATCATTGCCTATTACTATACATCTCTTGTTTAAAATATTTTTTCTTATGAAAGAAAATGACTCGTGGCCTCAAACAAAACCTCTTTTCCGATTGTCGGCTATTCTCCGGTTGCAAGTTTTTATTTGTCCGCGCTTACTTAATCCGTAACATGATCATATTCAAGCGTGTTTTTTTTTTGTATGTTAGATTACGACCGTATCTAGCCGTAAACAAAATATTGAGTTCTGTTCTTAACTAGTTAGCCTAAATTAATTGAATCTCTGTTCGAAAAAGCTCTTTTTTCTAATTACCGAAGCCTGTCCGCACTCCAACTTGATGACAAAACTTGCTTGTAATTTTTCAAACCTGCAAATTTACTTTGATCCATTCAACGTTTTAAACAATACTAAGCAACGTGTATCACCTACTAAAATATGGACTCAATAGAACCAGCCTATAAATAATAATAATTAAATAACCGCGTGTCCGATAGAAAGTTATAATTACCGTAACAGTATCTGTTCTCGGGTGCACATGCCTAACTATCGGTATTTGGCACATAGTACCGCACGCGTCGAATGTTCTTAGGGTGTGCTGCAGCCCATTAGCAGTCGTACGTTTCAAACGTTACTGTAGCGCCAAAGAAGCACTTGAGTATATAATTACCGTAGCCCTTGGTTCAAAACTTTTCTAATTACCGTTATACTCATTTAAATACTTGATTTTTGAAGTTAGACCCTAATTGATAATGTAAATGAAACAGTACTTTGGCTTACGTATGTTATGATAAGCCAGTATTTGCAGATATTGTTGGTTTTCGAAATTTTGAAGAAAGTCTATCGTTTTCTAATTACCATATACTAATTACCATGTGTTAATAATTACCGTCGTATGAAAAACTTATAGGTACAGAAAAAATCAGACTAGAGAGTAATAAAAGACAAAAGGAAAAGGGAAACCTGGAAAGAATCGAGGAAGAAGTAGTCATAGATCTAGTCGTGCTTGATAACATCATATCAGATCCTCTTGAAACTCTGTCAAGACCATTTATCAACTCATCCTATTGCAGTCCACTGCTGGACATAGGCCTCTCCCAGGGAGCGCCCCAGAGCACGATCTTCTGCTTTTTTATCCAGCCACTGCCAGCCACCTTCTTTAGGTCATCGGTCCATCTTGCTGGAGGGCGTCCCACCCTACACTTACCTACACGCGGTCTCCATTCAAGAACCATCCTACTCCAACTTTCGTCGGTTCTGAGGCAGACGTGGCCAGCCCACTGCTACTTCAGCTTGCTACAGATTTGGAAAATATCTATAACTTTGGTCTTGTGCCGTACCTCATTCCGGATTTTATCCCTTAGTGAAACCCTAAACATAGACCTTTCCATAGCACGCTGAGTGACATGAAGTTGGTGGGCCAGCTTGACTGACATGTTCCACGTTTAGGCTCCGTAGGTTAGGACTGGAAGGACGCACTAATTGAACAACCGGCTTTTCAGACACTGTGGCAGTGGCGACGTGAGGATATGACGCATTTTTCCAAATGCCAAGCTGCACTCTTCTGGCGATTTTCCGCTTGAATTTATCTCTACTTAGCTGTAATACCTGCCCGAGGTAGATGTATTCTTGGACAACTTCGAGTGTTATATCTTCGACGGAAATTGGTTCTGGGATGACATGGTCATTGAACACGACCTTGCTCTTGTTTCATCCCAAGACCCACACGTCTCGAGACAGCATGAGACTGTTCAGCATTTTTTGCAGGTCTTGCATCGATTTCGCCATAATAACTATGTCGTCGAAAAACGTAGGTGCATTAGGTATTCACCGTTGACATTGATACCCAGTCCGTTCCAGTGCGTTCTTGAACAAATCCTCCAGCGCGTTGGTAAACAGTTTAGTTAGGGGATATTACAACTCCCTGTCTCACACCTCTTAGCAGCTGGATGGTGGTTTTGTACTTGGACCGACATCGACGCCATGCTATAATATAGTTTCCTGAGCACCTTTATGTACCGCCAATTGACTTGGCATCGCTGCAAGGATTCCAGAACAGCCCAGGTTTCGGAATCGAAGGGTTTTTTGTAGTCCACAAAGGCTAGACACAGCGCGAGCGGCCGGTTATACTGCTCTGTCTTCTGTATAACCTGCCGCACTGTATATATGTGGTCTAAGGTGCTATAGCCTTTGCGAAACCCAGCCTGCTCCGGTGGCTGGAAAACGTCAAATCTAGCGGAAAGCCGATCTGTGACGACCCTCGAAAACAGCTTGTAGACGTGACACAGGAACGGGGTTGGTCTATATAGTTTTTAGGAGATTTTGTCTCCTTTCTTGAAAAAAAATGTCACCACGTCCCTGCTCCACGCCTCCGGGGTAATCCCACTGGCTATGACGAAGTTGAACAGCCTCTTAAGCTCGCCGAGCATAGGTTGGCCCGTAGTTTTTAAGAGTTCGGAGGTGATGCCAACACTTCCATACTTACCTTAATAACATCAACTCCGCGTCCAACTAGTTCTCTCTCATCTTCTTCTACAAGTACTTTGTCATTATTAAGCAATTTTGAGCAAATGAAAGAAAATAAAGATACAAGTATGGAGATACAAAATATTTTCTAATTACCGTAGCATCAAATATTCAACTTGTCTAATTACCATACCCAACTTTTTTTTAAATCTCAATATCTAGAAAACCATCAGTAATAGTAGAATGCCAAAATAACTATTGAATTCCTAACTTTAATGTGTTTCATATTCTAATGTGTTTAACGTCATATCAGTGAAATTCAAAAACGGCACGGTAATTAGGCAAATAACACCTATTTGGAGAATGGCCGTTGTATACATTTTTCAATTACGGCAACAGTCCACGAAGAAAATAATTCAATGATAAACCTGTTTAATCCGTCAATTCGACGCCTGCCAGAAAAGATTAGCAATGGCTGTGACGTGCAACATTTTCCGATATTTCTCCTTTCCTGCCGTCCAATTTTGTCATTATGTATTCTATTATCGGTGAGTAAATAAATTATCGTTGGCTCTCCTTTGTTTTGAAAGACGTGCACCTTGTTTATTTTAGTTGACATGGAATTTATTTAATTTTCCTTTGGGACGTTTTGTTTTATTCGTTACCTTGTGAGTAATAATTATTTCGGGTGGCTTTGTTAGATCGGTCTATTTATGAATGTCTAGTCACAAAAATATATATTTTTAATGCGTTGACTGAAATTATAATACGACACTGATCCGACCGACACGTGACAATGCGGGAATCACCTCGAATCTTAACACGCTTATAAAAACTTAAATTCGACACAATTAATATCGCAAAATTATTGAATGCTATTCATTAATCATACTTAACTAAATGACCCATTGCAATTTTACTGAATAATCAAGTAAAGAATAATCGAAATGATCGAATACGTCAAAGTCAAAATTAAAGCATTTATTTCAAGTAGGCCAGTTATAGGCACTTTTGAATTGTCATAGACTATCAAATGAATATTATTAAACACTACAAGCTATGGTGCTACAGTCCCAGTCACAAGACATAAAAACCGTCATTATGTTTATATGAACTTGCATATGTCTATAACATTTTATACGCACTTGCAACACCACTAAACCTTTTACCGTAAGCTGCCATCCAGAAATGCGTTACCCAAATGCCTCAACTTTCTGAACTAGTAATAGTAAACAAAGATATAAATCGTATGTTTTTACGTGTTTTCCTACACATTATATACGTTTGTGTGTTTCAATTTCGCAGTAACATCGAGGAGTATGTGTTTTTCTTACGGTTGGATGACATTGAATAGTCTTTTTTTTTGAAATGTAAAATAGCGACAGTTGCAGTCAAAATGTTGTTGTCGTTTGAAGGTTGGGGTTTGAAAATATATAATTTGGAAAGTCCTTGTGTTCTTGAGAAAGACATGAAAAGTGTAAATACTTGTATGTGTTTGCTGAAACTCTTTAACGTAATGTGAAATTGAGACATATTATACTTACAACTTCATTTGTCAGACTATTGTCCCTTAGAATAAGTAAGCAAGTTTTGTATTTAGGATGTTTTATAAATTCGGGATCTATAAACGGGTCAGCTAATTTCGATAATATTTGCAATATAGAGTTTTAAGGGAGCAAAAAATCAATTGAGCTTGGTCAAATAATTGTAAATATTTGTTATCACTGTTTATTCACCAAAAAATATTTGCCCTCACAGTATGTTTAGACTTCAGTAATTTATCTATCCAGGTACCAAGTGCCAGAAATATAATTATACTTTAAAGTAAAGCTGGTGCAGTAACTGATTTTCCTGATCCTTCATTTGTTTTTTTAGCAAAACTCAACTAAAAACTTCACATACAACACTAAAACAACGTCGATTAAGCGAAAATAGCGCTTGAATTAATCCATACTAGCATTAATATCAGTGCCGCAAGCGGTGCAGCGCTACAGCGGGTGTAGATTAGCGGTCTGATGCAACTTTATTGCGCCTAATGTAAGCAATAGCGGGTAAGCTTCAAGTTATTGTACTTTGAAGAAGCCCCGCTTTTTCGTGAAACGTTGCATCAAAAATGTTCTAAGCTGCTTGAGTTTCAACGTTTAAAAGGATATGAAATCTCCATTCGAGATGCGAGCTCTCTTTTTTATGAGATAAATTTGTATACAATTTTTTATGTCTTCATCCATGTTTTTTCGTAGTGAGTGGATGAAACATAGCAGTGAACAATATAAATATTGGCTTTGAAACGGCTATAGTCACATAAAAATACGTCTTCAACTAGTCTGTTTTCATTTTCTAAATGCTACTAATATATTCACCGTGAAAAATAGCCACTATTGAAACAAAGATACTTTTAGTTTTACACTCATGTTTTGGTCAATCATTTAAAGTTAGCAGAGATGGAATTAGATGGTCTATCCATAAGCATCCACCAGCAATTACTTCATCAGTTCATCCATGATAATGAAACTTCCAACAGTGTCAAAACAACGAAAACTCAAAATTTAAAATGTCACTTACGGGATATCTTCCGTGATTATCTATTTGTTTGAGTTCCCAATATTTATAAGAGATTTTATAAGAGTCAACCCGCGATCATGGCGCTTGCAACAGCGTCGAAATATCGGGAACTCAAACAAATAGATAATCACGGAAGATATCCCGTAAGTGACATAATAAATTTAGAGACAAACCGTGAAAGCTTAAAACAGTGTTTAACGAAAACTCAAATTAATTATTAAACATGGTACGTAACCTGTTTTACATACTAATTTTAAACAGATTGAAGTGTTAATATGTCAGTAAGTGATCAAGCTTAGATTCAACCATTCGCAGTGGTAGGAACAACATCGATTACCGTAGACAAAGCGAGGCAGCCGCGGGCAGGCTGCGAGCCGACGTGCCGTGACTTATCGAAGCCACGTCAGATTGACTTACAGCGCTGAAACTCGGCTTTTAAATGCGTTATTTGATTTCAGGTTTTGAGGTCACTGTACGGTGGTATTTCAAATCTTATTTACGGATTCTGTGATTGATTTGTTAAATAGATTTGGGGTTGAGGTACTAGCGGGTCAGAGCCCATTCGTACCCTAAGATTCGCACCCTGTGCCCACTCGTACCCTGGAAGTTTTGAGGGGCCCACTCGTCTCCTGAAGAATATTTATTTTTATTCATTCTTCTAATATAAGTACATGTACATGTGTACACTGCAGCTTGGTAGTCCTGGTAAGTCGCGCAGAAAAGGGAAACACTAAAAATACAGTAATTCGGTAGATATCATGTTTACAAAAAGTAGATTAAGTTAATAAATGCCTCTAGGCTCTTGGCATTAAATCAGTCTTCAAAATTTATCAACTTTTAGTTTCTTGTAAATATTTAGAAATATATGATAACATAAGTAATCCCAGCAGCTGAATTGTGCAACTATTGAAATTGTTCAGTAATAACTGAATTTTATTATATAAATAATAAAAATTAAAATTTAGATAAATTCATTCCAGTGTACAAACAAATAAACAATTAATTTTAGTCTTTGTACAGTCAAAGAGATCTACAAAATAATGAATTTACAATCGCTTTGTTTAAAAGCAATATAAAAAGTAAAATCAGTCGTTATATACATAAAACTAACATTTTTCTAACAAAAATGTACATGCAAAATCACAATTATCCTAGAAGCTAAAAAATACAACTCTTTTTACTTAAAAATCAGCCTTATTGACCATCATTTAAATCAACATTAAATATAAAATATGCAAAAAAAAACACATATCAACAGTAAAT
This sequence comes from Agrotis segetum, assembly GCA_036375495.1. Classification (NCBI taxonomy): domain Eukaryota; kingdom Metazoa; phylum Arthropoda; class Insecta; order Lepidoptera; family Noctuidae; genus Agrotis; species Agrotis segetum. The sequence goes on from JAQSVV010000186.1 coordinate 148,851, forward strand.
AATCACTTCTTATTTTTTGTATATTTACCAATTACATACAATCATATAACTATAACATATATAAATCTAATTTGCTTGCGCGCAGATACTCTGGCTAAGTTTACCCCTCCCGCTTCTGCATACCACACCCCGCCCACATCTGGAGCGTGTCTGGAGTGTACTTACCAAATTTTAACGCAATTTTTGGAGCAAAACAGAATTAATGTTAGAACGTTCATCTTTACTTCACTTTTATGTTTGTTCGGGCATAACTCCGTCGCACAACCGATTTGAAAAATTCTTTTTTGTTGGATATTGGTATACTTCCGGAATGGTCCCATTAAAATTTTATCGAAATCGGACTAGCACTTATTGAAAAATCAACAAAAACATATAAAGTTTTCAACTTTGTCTACACCGATTACTCCGATGTTTCTGCCATTTGGCCCCATACAATTTGGGTTGAATAGTGAAACTAAAAAGGATAAAATAAAAAACTTTTTAAAAAAAATGTGACCGACTTCAAAACAACCACAAAAAAAGTTCAAAAAACATACAAAAAAACTTTTCTTTCGAAAGCGCGGTGAGAAAAAAAAGTTTATTTCGCTAGCCGAACTTCATTTATTAGAAGACCAAAGACACATTGAACAGTCTCGTATTCGCAGTCACTTTCAAGAACCATATGTCACCGAGGCAGCCATAACATAGAAACGAAAACACCTTATCTAATTTTGTAACCCGTTTTTTTGAACGAGCCATTCGTAGAGTGACAATTTTACATCGTAAGCCTATCGACAGGTTATATGATTATCATTCATCATAGCTCTTTTTTCAATGAGCTTTTATGATCGTTATATCAGAAATTAATTCCGTTAATAAACTGTTCACAAGTGTACTCTGTGAACCTTTCATAAGTAAAATATAGCTAAATTTATCTCAGGGGACCAATAGGCACTGAATAGGTGCCGAATCTTTAACTTATATTGTATTATATTAGAGGGTACGAATGGGTACCTTAAAAATAATATATTTTATTAAAATATTAATTGGTACCCTACCAGGAGACCAATGGGCACCTATAAAGGGGCCGAATCCACAACTTTAATGCTGGGGTACGAATTTTAGGGTACGAATGGGCTCTGACCCCTAGCGCATTCACATACAGTTCTTGGACTCATTAAAATGAACCCAAGTTAAAGGATACGACTGGCTACTGCTGATCGTTTAATCCAGCAACACAAACATGATTTTTCACAAAAAGTAATCTGTTAATTAACAATATCAGTGTCATATTAGTATTTGTCGTCTTTTGTGTTACTTACAAGTAAAAATATTTTCTGAAAACTTACGAAAGTAGAAATTGCCTTTATTTTTAACTAAAGTAGCGGGTTGTACGATTACAAACTCACTCGATTCTCAAGTAACGTATCACAAATAAAAAGTTCTTATCTAGACAATAGCATCAAAAAGTCTGACATTCAACAAACACCTATCTAGAGACCGTTCGATTCATTCAACTGCGCGTCAATTTTTCAATCCTAAAAAGAACGTAAAGAGCTCACTTAAGCTCAACAAACCTCGTGCGAGTAGCTGAAGCACCCGCGAGGGTACTAAGAGGGGGATAAGAGACAACTGAGGGACGAGGCACAAGGCACGAGGCGATGTGCCTCTCGTGGGCAAGGCGCCAGGTACTTACCCTATCAGGATTAAGAGGCGAAGTATAGCCTCTCTTTGATTCGAGAGGATGAATAGCGGCTTTTGACGGTTGAAAAGTTGTGACAGTAATCCTTTGTTGAGCGATGATTGAAAGTGGTTTTAAAGCTTTGAAAGTTCACTGAAGTCAGTTAAATTGGGTGTAAGACATTTTTTAAACTTCATTTTGTTCTGTTGACTTTTTTCAGGAAACTACCTAGTTCTTTTTTGAAGTCTTAGAATAGTTTGTGCTTTGTCTATAAATTTTGATTATTTAATGCAATGTGTGTATTTTTTGGAATCTTCTTAACAACTGATGTTACATTATCCCAGGATAAAAAGTATCCTATGTATTAATCCAGGTCATAAACTCACTATGTACTACATCCGTTCAGTAGTTTTTGTATAAAAGAGTAATTAACATCCATCAGAACATTCTGGCAAACTTTCGCATAAACAATATTAAGTTAGATAAGATAGTTCGCCTAGATTAATATAATTATATTTTGTTGTTACCTGTTCTTCTCAACAATGGCTAAAGAAAACAACAACATATTTCACAATATGTATCCGACTCCTACACAAAAATAAATTACAACACAACTATCACACAACAGCTTACCAGGATATACGCGCTTACAAAGGAAAATCATGAACTACTCGACACTCGTATACGAGTATTACTCTACAAACAGTACAGTGTTACATTCTTAAGCTTTATCGCCACTATTCACAATACACAACCTCCATTCTCACGACAGTATACACATCTTATTACTGTCTTCAAAATTTCAAGTAATTTCGAGGGTCGGGTACGTTGGTACAAATAAATTGCGCTGACAATGCCTTTGTTCCTAGAGGGATTAGATTACGATGATTGCCAACTGAGTTTCTAGTTACAGCCCCGTTGCTAACTAGCTGTGTAACGTGATTATTTAGGGAATAATGAGTTTTGGCGGGAAATTATGTTTTGACAGGTGGCCATCTTGTTTTTAGGTTGTGGGTCTGTAATGAGGTTGGATGTGCGAGTTGTTTTAAAAATCGAATACTTGATTGGACAGTATTTTTAAATGAGAACCTCTTTTGTTTATTATTTTAATACGTGACTATAATGGCTAGTATTGAGCACAAAATGTGATTGTGAATGCGAATAACATTTCAATATACCAGACTGTAGCAAATAATGAGATTATGCTTCTAGTTTTATCTCACGCAAAGGAACAAAACAAAAATATATACTAATTTACAAAACAAAACATTGGCGACAAAAAAGGTTCACATTTCCATCTCCAAAGCAATATTTACATTACCGCTTTTTACAGTCAACTTATTAAATTATTAAAAAATTTCGCGTCTCTAGCTGACATTTATATTGGCCCAAGTGTACTTAACACCACTCTGTCAGTTGCCAACCCCAACAAAACTTGGCAATTGAATAATAAAATGCGTAATACAATATACGACGGAGCGTAAAAAGTGAATTTGTCGTTCGCTACGTACACAAAAATATAAATTAGGTGTGGATCGATAGTACCCGCCAGTGTTTATATTTTTACCTCAAATTTTCAACATCATCTATTATACGGTTTATTTAATATTAAAGTTGCTTTGAAGAGCTGTCATACAATTTTGATGTAACTAGAGTCTGAATTCTATATGGTTCTCGCCACTATTTCTAGTTGAAAATATACGAGTATTCTCTTAATAAAGCAAAAAAACACTAACACGTATAATTCAGGCATATAAAAATGCGAGTATTTTTCTTAACAATTAAGAAAGCATCTCGATGTTTTGACCGTGTTTGTTCTTTATCGCAGCAGCGTTGTAAATTTGAAATGTCAGTCATACGTTTAGCATGTATTCCATTACGCGATTCATATTCTGATTCTGAAAGACAGGTGTTTTAAGATCCCTAAGCTCATCATGGTCGTCACTCCATGCTATAAAACAGTAACTATTCATTCAATACTGGCGAGGTAAACCGTCCCAAGTTTACGAGGGCGGCTGGCAGCGCTAATCCCTGAATGGGTTTAGGTTACGTCACTAAGTAAGATGGTATGCAGAGTTTTCATAGTGTAAGATAAGTGTCAAATCGTTTGTAGGTGTAACAGGTGACTCAGTTCAAATTGTATCTGTCCCTAAGACATATACATTTAAGGGCCTAGGCAAATGCTGATGGGCTTTCTAAATAGGTGATGTATATAGTTCACATCGTATCGATCCATAAGACATCTAAGTGCCTAGGCAAGGTCGCGGGACTTATCATTACCGTGACCATGGATCATAAAGGGCTACTGAAGGACACCGTGGATTTTAGTCAGTACGAGTCTGACAGTCCAGCCTTGCCATGGGTGGGAGGACTCAGTTGATGATTTTACCACGCTAAAAAAAAGGGCAGGTGATGTGTATAGTTGAAATCGTAACTGTCCCTAAGACATGACATTTGAGGACCTAGACAATAGCTACGGGCTTTCTAAACAGTATACTACGACCAAAGGTATGTCAATGAACAGGGTTGATTTTACTCCCCTCTAAATATCTTTCTACAATAAGCTGAAAGTATATGTAAAGATTAGCGACTCACTTTGGCTTTGCACAGGTCTAATTTGAAAACATTTAGTTTTATTTTAGAAGCTGATAAATTACCTACTTAAAATTTGAAATGTTCTAAACACAGATGAAGACGTCGAACACTCAAGTACATCCAACACGACCATTTAAGGCTCAAGCCAAACGAGTGTAATTTTTGAGTCGTGAGTTGCAGAATTTCGGTCACTTACAAGTGTAAGTCGCTTGTAAGCAACCGAAATTTTGTGACTCACGACTCAAAAATTACGGTCGTTTGGCTTCACTCTAAGAGTTAAAAAACAACAATTTCTCAGGCGTCTAAGAGATATGTTTTTGCTAAAATGTTAGTCCCTATGTACCTAAAGTTGCTACTTCATCTTGAAGTGGACCTTTTAACCTGTCCCCCTCACGACACGTCCCTAACCGCACGTTCGGGAGCCGCGCTGGTAGAGATTTTAGCTGCTTAAGTGATAGTTTTAAGCCTAAACTGGGGATTACAGTTTTTGTAACCACTTTTTGCTGGCAAGTTTTCGGTAATTCTAGTGGTTTATTGTGTGGTGTGGGTATTTGAATTGTCAGGTTTTAATTATAGTATTTTTAATTTACCTAGATCACAGAATTTACAATCGGCATTATTAACGAATTTTCATGTTTAAATACTCTATTTTCGGGTCTAAATTAAGATTAATTAAATAGAAGAAAATACGTATTGATTCTCATTGTGTGTTGTTTGGGGGCTGCAATCTTTTCGCACCACGAGCCGTAGAACTGTTTGTCCGTCTGAGTCACATACATGTCAAGCATTCTCCGACTTCGGCAACTTCAGGACATCATCAGATAGGCAGACTTTTTTAATATCCAGCATAAAATACTTTGATCTCTTAGCTAGTTTAAAAGGAAGAATAACAGCCAGTTAGTAACGTGTAAACCAGATTTCAAGAGATAAATCTCTATGTTCAAGTTTTGTCGAAAACTACTAGATATAATTTGATACTTGTAGTTGCTCCGACACCCCCATAACACTATAACTATGGTACCAAACAACCCGTCAGTAATATCATCAAGGAGCGTAACGCAGGAAGTTTGTAACACATATTACACGAATAATTTACAACCAGGATTAACTCGCTGAAGACGTATTAGTTGACGTATCATTTTCATACGATGACATGTAGAATAGTAATGAAGGATGTTATTTTAGGTGTAGAGAAACTGGAGTTAATTATGTTGATAATGACTTAAAAATAGTTTTATCAATATAGTCTTTGTAATACATTTGACAGAGCCTTGCTTTCTCCTAAATTAGTGGGTTCGAATTTCATTCTTATAAGCAGGTGCGCTGAATGAGTTCTTATTTTTGGAACTGACTGAATTTCTAAAAAAAATTGAAAGAAAACAATTTTTGAAATTAATTCATTCATCATTCATTAAATCAAAACATGCAGTCTCATATTTTAGACTATTTTTATAACATTTTTTTTTTTTTTCTAATATTTTCAGTCGCGAAGTAAATGAACAATAACAACATAATACAGATCAACCAATTAACACGTTCGGAACATTGTAACCACAGTAATTTGGACGCAAAATAACGGTACAGTATAATTTTATTAATTAACAAATAGGTAGTTAATTTAATTTAACGCGTTAATGATCGTGACTGACTTCATTATTAAAACGAGTATCTAGTAGCGTATTTATCATGTGAAGTTTTGTCATTAATTATGTAATTTTTAGGTGATAACACCGATGAGACTAAACGAGATCAGTATTCTTTAATCATGTTCAATATACATCGGTATAATCATCACAGCTTTCTTTTGACTTTTAAATGTGAGTTCAAATGACTCTGTTACGAGTACCTACAGAATCTGTTGTTTTTAGGATACTGTATGGAATGATTAGTACAATGACAGCTTCAAAGGGTTTTGGAAAAACTATGCTTATATGGGGTGACTGGCAATTAGTGTACGATACTTAAGCACGTGATTGTGCTCATGATAACAAACAATTTTTATTATGGGAGCAAAGCCGAAATCATGAAAAAAAATCAGCTGTTCAGTACATTTATGTTTGCCTAATGTGCTGAAAAGGTGTTATTTTTTTCACGATGTTTAAGACACTAATTCTTAATTGATCGTACACTAATTGCCAGTCACCCTATATAACGGATATGAGACCAACTAAGAGTTTTCAATGTTCTAACCATTCACAAGTGAAGTTGTAAATAATTCGGCTTTTAGTGATTTCTAAGTACCAAGTAAAAAGATTTCTATTGATTCCACCATTCCCAGTCCAGTCTAAAGCAAACTAATGTGAGCACGAACAAGATATATACTGGTCAAAAAACTATTAGACCATTCAGAAATCCTCCCGAGACCTGCAGATCCTGATTTCGCGCGCAACCGAGCACTTACATCTATCCTTTTCCAACGCACTAATCCGGGTGTACGAGCGCGTTATACTTGTCACACTCTAGCTTTCATACATCACGTATAAGAGCATTGTAAGCCCCTAAAATGAGTGTTTATTGCTGATCCTCCGAGTCGGACTCTTGTAAGCCTCGTCTGTGCAGGAAAAATGGACTTTGTACCCTAGGCATTAAGGTAACTTTCTGGTTTTCTGAAGTCCAGGTGCGTAGACAGGCTTATCCAGTCGTTATTCTTGTGGCAGATGTACGTAGTTCTCGGCCGCTGAACTATAGGGATTTGTCCAATTTGCTGTGAAAAATTATAGTCTGTTTTCCTCTTAATTCTTTTCTCCTCGTAACTTATTGGTAGCCTTTGTTCCTAAGGTTTGTTGTACCTCTATGCACTTAGTTGAAAAGTCAGATAGATGTGTCGAAAAGTCAATGGCTTACAGAATTTCTACTTTTATTGTGGAACTGTCCTAACAGTTGGATTTATTGTAATGAGCTTTATCTATGGCTTTGCAGTTTCTTTTTATTACTTTGCGCGATCAATATGGAGATACAGGAATATTTCTTCTTATAAATAAAAAGTCCCTCGTAAGTTATTCTATACAATTGTAGCGCAGGAAGCTACGTAGTCGTATATTGATAAGAAATTGCAAGTTTTCCAGGCTTGTGATACAAGCACTATAGGAAGTGTCGACGAAATTCTTTATACATATTTATGACAATATACATGCCCTGAATATATTTGCGAAAGATATCTCCATAGACATGTTTGTATTCCAGATACAAGAAGATTCAATGTTATTGGACTTAGGTTTCAATGTTTACCTCTTTTCTAGGAGCGTGTAAGTGAAATTAAGTTCTAAAACAAAGAACGTAAGGGTAAAATTACGGTATCAACACACCTCAGCTCTCGTCATATTATTATTAAATTGAAATCTCTGTTTTGTTGTTTTAGATTCCATTTCATCGTGTTTCAGTAAATGTTAAAGCTTGAAAGTACTTAATACTTTTAAGTCCATTATTTATGTTCGTTTAAAAAAATACGATCCTTAACTAATTCCCTTTTGCGTTTCGTTTCAATTTAAAACGTCTTTGATGTTTCTTTATTGACTCCTTTTCATTTTCCTTTTACTTTGCAATCAAAATGTTCTTTATAGTTATTATTTTGATTTACACAATTTCTGATTCAATAAAAAACCACTTATCTTAGTGTTTTAAGGAAGAGTACATAATGATAGATGCAAAATCGACATAAGTCGATAAGAAAGTGCTTTATCATGTCAATACAAAACAGCGAAACTGAAATAAAAAATCGTGTTTCATTTTGACTATGTGGGTCCTTGACACTGCATTGGACTATTAGCTTTACGTGAAGGATATACAGTCCTTTTTGGCTGACTTTAGACGATATTGCAGAGTCTGGCGTCACTTTCCAGTCAGTCAGTCATCATTATTACTCCTGTAATAATTACATCATAAGTCTTCTTTAAACTCACAACGTACTCTCCCAATGTGTAAACGCTCTACTATTTTTGTGTGAATAATTTCTTCTCACCAACCTCTCCCTTACTTAAATGAAAATATTCAACTTCTTCACCTACTAACACATCATCTATCTACCTCCACAGTATCGGAGCAAGGTCCTCACGAGAAGCGTCTCCTGAACGCACTCCTGGCTAACTACAACACGCTGGAGCGGCCGGTGGCGAATGAGAGCGAGCCGCTGGAAGTCCGGTTTGGCCTCACGTTGCAGCAGATCATTGACGTGGTGAGTCTGTTTGTGATTTAACGGCTTCTGTTGTGTTGAGGATCGGTAGGAAAATCTACATTAAGTAAGTCTTAAGTCAGTCTCCCTCAATTCCTTCGATGAACTTTTTCCCGGCCGTTTTATGATCGGAGAATCGTCATCTTCTTCTGGACCGACGTCGGTTGCGGTGTCTGTAATAGTAGATTAAATGACCCGTTTTATATAGCAGAATAACAATAGGTGGGTCAAGTAATGCAGGCCACTGGCTGTACCAAGAGTCTCTGGTAAATTCATGGATAGACAAACAGACGGATATGTTGAAATTATCGAGGTTCCTTTTGCTAACTAACATGTTGGGCCTGAAAGAAATATGTTACCATCGATATATGTGCATTTCATGTATCATGTTACACGTGTTTAAGCAAATAAATACATCTTATGTTATTTTATCTTACCTTATCTTAACTGTTACTCTGTTATCGCACTGCTGGGCAAAGGCCCCATGATTTCCTACTATTCCGATGGTTTATTTATTCCACTTTGGTTACCAAGGTGATATCATCCGGGTAAACAAAGTGAAACAAAAAAAATCCGATATACAACGATAGGTTATGGTAACTCACATTTCAAACAATCAGCACATATCTAAACCAACACTATAGGTTTGAAAGTCAAACTTCAGTTGAAATGATATTATCTAGATCAAAGTATCTTGGTTCATTTGTGTTTAATAAAAGGAAGAAGATAAAAAACGATTTAGGATAGGTATGTAAAAATGACCGTTAGTTTCGTTTTTAGATTTTATTGTTTAAAATCAGCATAATATAGTTATCATTTTATACCCGCTATAAGACAGTATTTGAATTTCCTTTGTAGGTATCTTAAGTTTATCCTGAAAAAGTCAAAGCATTCTCAGTTTTATAGATCTGTTTACGACACTAGAACTAAAATAATGTTGACTAACACGACAGCAAACAAACGTCACAATATTTTCAACAAAGAGCAGAATATGAGAGCAGAATAGTTTTATCTCCGTTCTACAAAAATAAATGGTTAGTTTCATTCATAATTTTAATAAAAGGACGCTTGAGCGAACCCGCTATAATAATTCTTGTATAAAGCCGCTATTTTTATGTGAAAAAGCACTTTTATGCGGGGATTAAAGTGTCGAAGAAATTTCCATCGCGGGTGGTTGACGGGCGTTGACAGCTTTCGGTAACCGTGTCACAAACTGAAGCATCTGAATGACCATTTTTGGATAATATTGGAGCTCCATTCTTGAAGGAATAAAATGTGTTTTTATCGGTGAACGGTGACAGTTTTTGTAAGAGAAATGGGTTAAATGTATGTGATAGACAAATTGATTTTACGGTACACGCAGTGAGCTGGATAGCGCGGGTTAGATTTCCGCACGTAACAAAATATATTATTGTATGATCTACAAGTAGTTATTCTGGTGGTAGTTTTTGTAAGAGAAATTTCTTATGTGGGACAACGTTTAAAAAAATAGGCTTGAATAATTAGAGAATGGAAAGGTGTGGTTGAGTTTTGGGTTGACGCAAAGAGTTTTTAATGTATCTTTATATTGCTGTTTTAGTAAAAATATCTCACCATATCACTTTGTATTTACATCCAACGTAGAACTTTACATATATTTTTCTACATATTCCATATATTACAAGTATAGTCTAAGATTTAGCAGTGTTTAACTTGAAAGAAATCGTGTCTTTACTTAGGTACCTACGAAGTGTTTGTATAGGTTCTCCTAAACTGTTTAAGCTACCTAGACGATTAAATAGATCAAGTTAGTAACTTTAGTCTGTAAGTTCGATCCTTACTTAGTATCCTCGGCACAACAGGAGCTTAACATACTTTATGTGTCCTAATACCTTATATTTAGTACCTAATTTACTGATATATTTGAGTACGGTCAGTTTATGAAAACGTTGATTACATTTGGGATTTGTTAAATGAACTGTATAAGGATGTTTTGGCGCGTGACAAGATGGAATCTCCATTTTGGATGTATTTTTTTTCAACATATTATAAAATATATTTTAATGTAATAAGCTCCCTTTCCGCGTTTTCGCCAAAAGATTTCTCGACAGATATTTGAAGTCAATTTTGCTATCAACGTTAGCAGCTCATACAAAGACAAGGTTCCAAATTTGTTCAAAATTTTCATAAACTGACTGTACTTTCAGCTAGTAAAACAATCAGTTTTTGTTAACCATTTGTTAAATAAGTCCCCCGCCTCAAAAATATGTAACTAAATGCTCGGCCAAAATGTTTACCAGCGAAAATTCCAGTGAATAACACAGCAGGTGGTCATATTGCTTCTGCGAAATTCGAGTAAACCAACATTATTTTTGTAGATCCAAAGTTTTGGGAAGCATAATATTATAATACATTTGCAAATTTAGGATAAATAATAATATTTCTCATTGTTTAAATTCGCTGAATTACAAGTGGATGGAATATCATACTGAATTTGTAAAGAGCAAAAGTTTGTTGCCAGGGGTTGTTTCGGAATCACCCCTTGGGTGAAGACCCCTCAAGTTAATCTGTTGTCATTTTATGAGATGAGGAATAACAACATATTTCCCTGATTTGATAGGGCTTCAATGTTCCCATTTTGTCGTATGTCGTTAAGTTTAATTCAAATTCATGGTATTTAGATTGAACCAATGGTATTTATTACATTTAAAACGAACAGCAAGTAATTAGATTGCCTCGTTGGTCTTATTGAAATCGCAATTGTCAGCAATTGCGATTGCAATAAGACCATCGCCTTCGTACGATTCCCAGGTCAAACACAGTGATATTGGGTTTTTCTATTAATAATATTTTAGTAGCAGTCAGAGTCAGGATTTATGCCCATAACAGGCGAATTGCGGGTGTCGTGCTATTACGGACACCTCTGTAATCCCTGAAGGGTGGGACAACAGTGATGGTATGTGTCAAAAGAAATGACAGTGAATGCCAAAAGGCTCAATACGCGTGACATGAGACGGAAATATATGTATGTTGCAGAAAATAGGTGTGGGTTTATTATTATACACATGTAATTCTTGGGGAACAAGGTAAGCGTGGTGCTTTATTTGAAGGTGAAGTTTCCCCCAGTTTTCTATATTTTCTCTAGGTTTTATATATAAGTTAATAATAGAAATCTTTTACTTTAAAGGTTCTTCAGAGTTGCCCCTTTTAATTACCGACTATTATTAGCGTGACCTTTTCATAAGAGCCTTTTATTAGGAGCAAAATTTCTGACACAGAATACCTAATCGTACCTAAGTTCATTGACCTTGATAAATGACGTCACAAGAAATAATGCTCGATTACCCTTATTAGTAGGGTAACCATGTAATTGGATACTTGTTTGCGGACAATTTCTGTGGCTCATTCTCAATATCGGCCGGTACTGCAAACATTATAACCTACCCGGTTCATGATTATATTTTACGTTATGTCGATAACTTTAATGGTTCCACAGGCAGTTAAGGTTAAGAAAATGTCCCACTAAAATGGTTCATTATGTGGGTTGCAATTAAAGTAGATTGTTTTAGGTTATGTTAGACAGTCTGTTTACGACTTGCGTGGGAGCATTTATAGAGATTTTAGCCGCAGGAGGCCGTCAGTTCCACGAGTATTACGAAGACTGCCTGATCGTTTTCCCCAAGGTACGGACTTATTTATTTATACAAACTTGCATCAGAACAGAAAAGAGTTCGCGAGCCAAGCGGCTACCAGCGCCAGTAAGATAGATAGGACCGGTCTCCGAATAATTGACAAAAATGAATTAAGGGACTTTACCCATGATCGCGATGCGATTCGACCGGTTCCAACTACAAGTGTAAACCACCTTGCTGCTAAGAAATAATGATGCAATTCGATTTTCTTGTCGTCGTCGTGGCGATCGTGTTTTGTTTTTTATTTACCCGTAGATAACAACGTGTTTTATGTCATATAACTATGTGACTGGCCTGTTGGTCTAGTGGTTAGTGACCCTGACTGCTATACCGGAGGTCGTGGGTTCGATTCCCACCCAGGACAAATGTTTGTGTGATGAGCACGATCATTTGTTCTGTGTCTGGGTGTAATTTATCTATAATATGTATGTATTTAGAAATATATAAGTATGTTTATCAGTTGTCTAGTACCCATAACACAAGCTCTGCTTAGCTTGGGACTAGATGGCGTTGTGTGATAGTTGTGGAATATTATATTATATTATTATTAATGATGCAATTCGATTTTCTTGACGTCGTCGTGGCGATCGTGTTTTGTTTTTCATTTACCTGTAGATAACAACGTGTTTTATGTCATATGTCGTAGGGATAAGGTTGATTTTCTTTCACTTGTAGTTGGAATCGGTCGAATTGCAATCGCGTGGCACCATGGGTAAAGTTTCTAAGTCCCATTCGGTCAGTAACAACATCCCTTTAAATGTTTGAAAAAGGAAAAGAGACTATTGAGAATAGTCTAGGTCTTCAACCCAATTACTGTTTTAAGCAACCCAAATGTGGACTGTTCCAGCAGTTTACCATTGACCAACATAAATAAACAGACCTCTCGAGCAGTCCAGTCGGGATTGCGGGACTAACGAGTTACCGTTAACCCGGAACGTATAGGGCTATTGAAGAATGTAAGTTGATTTTAGTCACTACAAGTCTGACAGTCTTACATCGCTAAAAAAAAAATCTGCTGCTGTATCAATACCTCCTGAAGCAATTCGTTTCCTCGAGCGGTTCCGTCTATGGGTGTTATAGAAGCTGTTGCAGCTTGAAGCAATCGGTACTGACTTCTTCAATAAGTCTAAGTTACCGCCCGACTAAGTTAATGAGGTTTATTTTATACGAATATTTGAATAACCTAGATGGTTAAGAGGAAACAGCACGGTCGTTTTTCCATACAAACGTAGTCCCCTGTTTTCTTCCTGGATAATGCCAGTAGAGCAATAATTTTTTTACAAAAAATCTATGACCACTATTGGCATGTCTCTATGTTTTCCTTTTTTCCATAAATTAATTATTAAAAGAGATATGAACATTCAAAATCCTAAAAAAATAGCCAGATTTTCCGCTGTGTTCAAATATCCAGAAAACAAATTTGACGAGATTATATAAAAAAAGGAAAACAGGAACACGGTCAATGCCTTTCTTTATTTTATAAAGAAAAAAGTAGTGAAATCGGTTAAGTTTTGGAGGAGTAATGAGGGGACTACGAATCGTTGATTTTGTGCCATTTAATAAGGTATTTTCGGTCCAAGCTGCTGTTGTCTCTATCGCGCTCTGTAACTCTGTTGTGGGCACTGCGCGACAGCAATAGATTTTACAAATACCTATTTTTCAATTCTCCAGCCCTTGCTGTCTCCTCTTAATTAGCCGCTGCACCTAATACCAATATGACAAAGTTTAAATTACCTGCAGCAGTTGTGGAACGTTTAAATTCAAAAACAGTTTCGAATTAATTAGAATAGTGTTTCGATACGAACATGTTGGAACATTTTCAAACTGATTTACAGTAAGTTAGTAGTATATGCAGATATCTGAATTGCACATCGTACAGTTTCGCTGGCAAAACTTTTGATCAAACTCTTCTTTGCTGAAGCCCAAAACATCAAAGCTGCCAATTTTGCTGCACTTTTTTTAACATCCGAATAGGTATTTTTAGTAAAAGAGAATACGTAAAGAAAAATACGTGGAATTTATCGGGAGCTCTGTTTTCATAGTTTTGAATAGCAAAAGAAGGGTTGAATATAAAGTTCGAAAACAAAAATGATTGAAAACGGCGCTAAATATTTTGACGTGTATTGAAGCTACAAAGCCAGCAATGGTGGCCCAGTGGTATCGGTCCCGACTTACGAGTTTTAGGTCGTGGGTTCGAACCCCGCCAAGCGCTATACTTTGTTTAATTTATTTCATCACCACTCACTGCTCTCAAAACGGCGAAGGAAAACATTGTAAGGAAACCGCCATGACCTAGAACCAAAAATTCGAAGACATGTGACATCTACCAACCCGCACTGGGCCCGCGTGCTCGATTATAGCCCACTCCCTCTCATTGAGAGGGGGTCTGTGTCCCAGCAGTGGGAACATTATAAGCTGATGATCCGAAAAAAAGTTAAAGTTTTATTGTCATCAGATAGTATGATAGTTGACCATTCTTCTTTTTACCCGACTGCGCGACGCAAAGGAGGGTAATGTGTTTATCAGTCTATGTATGTATGTATGTATGTATGTATGTATGTATGTATGTATGTATGTATATATGTTTGTTTCTATGTGGCGTTCTAGAGACCAAATGCGTAGGCCGATTTTGATAATTTTTACGTCAATCGATTCTTCTTAACCTTGCGAGTGTCACTAAAGACATTCCAGTAATCAAAATTCACCACAGCGACAACCAGACGCCATATTATCAAAATGAAAAAAAAAAATGTCGATGAACTATGTCATGTGGGGTATCGTTGAATAGGTATTTTAAAATCAACTATAGGTTCCCTTTATCATTTTTCATTTTAAATAATAGTTTAGGATATATAACGATTTAAAGTTGTTTAGCAAAACAATAATTCTCTGAATAGTAACTAAAAAGTATGAAATTAAAAAAAATATTTAAAGAAAAACAAAAAACCCGACTGCGTTAAAAAAAAAACTAAAAAGAAAGAAACAAGCCCAGTAGTTAAGAATTCACTCATTCACACTCACAGTCGGGGCCCGTTGAGAAGATTTGATTGGTATAATTTGAATGGGCCCCGACTGTGAGTGTGAATGAGTGAATTCTTAACTACTGGGCTTGTTTCTTTCTTTTTAGTTTTTTTTTTTAACGCAGTCGGGTTTTTTGTTTTTCTTTAAATATTTTTTTTTTTAACAGTTTTTGACGTATCTTCCAGGCGCATTTGAAATGTTTTAATGATCTATGTCCCTATTCTTTCTATAAAACCCCTAAAAAGCCTTACATAGAGTCTTAATTACTGCTATGAAAGTTTATGGCCATCTATGATATTTTCCAAGACAAGGATAATAGCTTAACCAAAGTTATAGTACTGGTCGTTAGAAGTCTATAAATATAAAGGGTTATTTTCACGACAGTTAAGTGACTTCTAAATAGATTTCCATAATTTTACATTACCAAACCGAGAAGCGAATTTCCAATATCACCACGATTTATTTAGACATTCGATTAAGATGTCATTGAAGTGGTACTGAAAATAGGCATTCCGCTAAGAATTCGGTTGATTTAACTTCGACAACGTACCGCTGAACAAAGCTATAACCAAATAGTATCTATACACTAGTAATGTTTCTTTCTTTTATTACGGAACCATATAAATGTGGGATAAGTGTGTGTAAATCTTGTTGTTACCTACTTTTATTATCTTCGTATAAGGGAGTAGTATTTTGGTTGTCCGTGGAGAAAGTTGTGGGTTCAATAACCTCATAAAGAAGAGACAGTGACTTAACTTACAATGTGCGTAGAACAATCTAGGTTGGTCGTAAATTATTTGTATCTCTGTTATTGATACTTGAAGGGAAAACTTGTATTGCTTTTAACGAAAATTAGGCGGATGAAGAAGTACACATGATAACAGCATTAATAATTTGCTTATGTAATTAGTCCGTTGGTTACAGTTTTGTAAAATAATAGATCCCTATTTTTACCATTGTTAAATCAGTGAATATTGACAATGATAAACCAATGGAGGCTTGGGACGTAAAAGTGAGTTAATTAGTTAGTTACGTACTTGTTTGACATGTGTTGGCAATTTTAAAGGTTTTGGTCTATATACACTTCTCATCAAAAAAATCGAAACACTTTCGTTTTTATTGTTTTTGTCCTAATTTTTTACAAAAGAGAATTAATTCCATGAAAAAAAAACATTACTGTGTAACTTATTTTTCAAGCCATAATCTCTGAACCGTTCACACTGAAAGCATCTAGTTTAGGACCTAAAAGATGGACATAGTCTTTAAACTTTCTGGACATTTACTGTGACTTTTAACTTTTTTTATCCTAGATACTTCGCCCGACAAAGCCGCAAGCAATAGTTAGTATCCCAACAGTCTCGATGCATGTTGAAAAATATTTACACGATCGCAGGAAATCTGATTAATTTGTAAATTGCATTCGTTCAATTTACTGTTTTAAATCTGATATGAATTCCATTACGGAAAATTAAATGCGTATCAACTTATGTAAGTAAAAGTATATTAAAATCGATTGGTTCCGATAAATAAAGTTTGATTCATAAAAAAAATTGGTGTTGCAACAATAGTTTACATATTTGAAAACAAGTGTAAAAATTACTCATTATAAATGCTGTATGGTAACGACGGAAGGAACAAGGTTACGTATTATCCTGTGATAATCCGCGAGTCTGGCTTTTCCATCGGCTGGCAATCTAATTAATTAGATAGCTTTAATACAGGAATGCCGACAATAGCTAATTGCATTGCTTGGTAATTATTTTAATAACTATAAGCAATTAATTTTGTGTTTAGATTAGACACTATATATTATAAATAAAATTGCATCTTAGAATTGTTGTTAATACTACTCAAACATATTGATACACTAGCTTTTTCCTGCATCGTCGCTCGCGTTATTTTAGAATTGACAATCAATTCTGATCGGTCAATGAGGCCGTCATGTGTGCTATGTATGAACGTTATTGTTGTTTTCTAACCTTTTTTTTTTAAATGAAAGAATCTAAATTTCCATCTCCGTACATCTGACAACGTATATGCAAAAAAAATTGTATGATGCGTTCAGTGGTTTGGGCGTGAAAGATAATAAAATAAACAAACATACTTTCGCATTCATAATATTACAATAAACTACTGTATAAATTATGACTACCTATATTACAAAAATGTGAAACAAAACTGAAATTACTACACCTTTAACCACTTGTTATTTGTCCAAACATTTTATTTAGGATTCAACAAGTGAATTGTATAAAAATCTCGTCACGTAAGTTGGACAGCTGAATTTGTGTTGTACGTTAAAAATGTCGGGTGAAAACATTCGGAAAAATGGTAAAATCAATGGGTACCGCGGAAATTGAAACGTCTGTCGACATCTTTTGGTGGAGAGGAAAATTGTAATGTAGGAGGAGTGATGAGGTACTTGGAGCAAGGGATAGGAAGAAAAATAGGTTGTATCCGTGTAGATACCTATAATACTACATTATTTTTTGTTTATGCGAAACCCGATACACCTGTCCAATGTTTTTGTGTAAAGAATCTATGTACAGAATTTTAAAACCGTATCATAAAAATCACAGTTATAAGCTTGTATATTTTCTGGTTGTCCGTTCAAAAACATGCTCATTTCGCGGTACACCCGCGTAAACCGCGTCTACTGTGTTATACACTAGTGATAATAGTTAGGCACTAGGTACCTAACCGTACGGTGATTGTATTGTAATTTACTGGTAATAAAATGTAATTAAAATATTTTTGAAAAAAAAAATAACATGGTGAAAAAATTATTGGAATCGAATCAGTCACTGATTCTGAACAAACTATATTCAGGTTTCGCACATAATTCCTTTGGTGGAGAGGAAAATTGTAATGTAGGAGGAGTGATGAGGTACTTGGAGTAAGGGATAGGAGGAAAAATAGATTGTGTCTTAACAAGCACACCGTGTATAATATTTTTTACATTTTACCTATCAAACTAAGGAAAGTATTAGTTTGATAGAAAAGAGAGCTAAATTATGTTAAAAAGTAATTGAATACAAAAAGATATACTGTAAGTTGTAGTAGGTAGTTAGTTTACAGGATTTTTATTTTTGCTATTAAAACATCGCCATCCTTAAATGCGTAAATTCTTCTGTCAACAAAACCCGTTTTTACGATGTCATGCTTCGTGTGCAGGTACGACACGGATTTAAGGACACCGAACAAATTTCTATCATCTACAAGTAGTTATTCCGGGTCTAGATGTTTTGCGTGTGAAAAATGCACTAATGATAAAAATATTGCTAGTAGGTAGGGCATTTTTTTTAAGAAAATACCTTTAAAAGTATTGTTAGGTACAAATTTACACCTATTACACCCATTTCAGAGAAGTCCATTGAGGAGTACCTTAAGTACAAATATAATTTGCCAGAAAGTTTTTAAAATCTCATCTAAAAAAATTGTAGTTTTAGTTACATTGTTACAAAACATTTTAGAATCACATATAGATATAGAATGCAAACATACTACATGGCATATTTTATACTGCAACCGTGCTCCCTAAAGGTACCAGGCGATTATAAACATGAAGGTTTCTACTAGAGAAGCTAGCATTTCTCTCAGGATACGATTTACGAAGCCAGCGGGAGCATGCTAAGAGATTGCATATGATTATGAATATAGCTACCTTTTGAACGATGCGATGCTCAGTTTCAACGTAGGTCAACAGACATAATGTTATTCAAAGATTTAGTTGCATCTGAGGGAAGAAATTGAACTGGAAAGGGCGTTGTTATCAGATAAGAAGACTTATAAGAGGTCCAAAAATAAATATTTCTAGTGGTAGACCACTTCTTTCAAGCTTTGGAATGGAGAATTACAATACTTTCGCGGTTATTGTGTGTAGTTCTATTGTTCGTTTGTTTGTGTATTCTGAATATTTTGTTTTAATTTTTCTTTAGTGCCTATCAAAATATTTAATAAAGAAACTCCGGAAATGTAGATTATTTTGCGGAAATCCAGTATGATTTAATATTATGAAAAATGTTTAGTTTTAATTCAGGGACAAAAGTCCAGGTAAAAAGTGCAGTAATGCAGATGCAGGTTCAAGTCTCCCCGATTTTTTCTGAAAAAACGAAAACAAAGTCTGTTTTTAAACTCTTAAAATGAGTTAAATTCTGAGATGATGGCTATTACAGATACAAAATACGTACATACATACCGGTCAAAATCATAACCCTCCTTTTGACTTTGCCGTAGTCGGATAAAAGACAGAATATGGTGGCTATGTCCTCTAAATTAAGCTTTTCCCTGTACTATAAAAAAAAACTCCCACGCATCAAACGTCACACATCAAAATTCCAAGTTTGAAAAAAAAAGGCACACAAATTTCGCTGCAGCGTAGCAGGACAAAAGCGTAAAGCGCCGGCAGCGACGCAAGTTCCCTGTGAAGCGTTCTTTGCAAGCCCTTGTCGCCTTGAGTGCGGTATTGAATAATTCTGTAGTTCTTATATTGAAGTGTTATAGTGTTGTGAGTAAGAGCTCTTGAAAAGTTTCAGTCTGAAGTCTTGCTAATTGAATTAAATGGATCTTAGTTGGGAGGAATTGGTTTGGAAATTGGATGTGTATGGTTGCTAAAAGGTTTTTTTTAAATGAGTTGATAGTTTTATTTGGATGATAGATGTTGTCCTGTGGTGTCAAACCCACTACTCGGCTTGTAGTGGTCGTAGCGTGATGGTATATAGCTCTTAGCCTTCCTTGACAAATGGACTATCTAACACAAAAATATTGTTTTTCAATTCGAACCGAAAGTTCCTGAGATTAGCGCGTTCAACCAAATGAACCGATGAGTATGGATTTCATAAAATACTAACGTATAGGCACAGTATAAATATCTATACCGTGGTATAGGTGTTAGTTATCTGCAAGACATCGATATCAGTGATAACTGATAAGACTGCCGTTGCACCCGTGTAATTAATAATAATTATTGTCAAAACAACTACGTTTTAATTTTGCTGAGCAATAAAGTATATTCTATCTATCTGTCAATAATAGTAATATCAATCTTATTTAACACACCAAATAACTCATTTTCGTTTAACTGGTGCTTCTAAATTAAATTGGTTTATATGGTGAAAGGTCGCCGGAAGACGCTGGATGCAGGTCGCTTCCAACCGGTATCTGTGGAAATCAAAAGGGGAGGCCTATGTTCAGCAGTGGACGTCTTATGGCTGAGATGATGATGATGATGATGATATGGTGAAAGCGGACTAGCAAGCGCAGCGTAGGACGTCTACCAGCAAGGTGGACAAACGACCTTATAAAGGTCACCGGAAGACGCTGGATGCAGGTCGCTTCCAACCGGTATATGTGGAGATCAAAAGGATGATGATGATGTGGCGAAATAACCTGCGCTGAGTGACGCGGATTCGATCCCCGCACGGAACAAACATTTGTATGTCTGCAAGCACGAGTAGTTGTTCCGGTTTTGGTCCTTGTGTAAGTGAGTTTTTATGTTTGTAAACGCACCCACGACACACGAGAAATTCATAGTGTGGGGCAACGTTAAAAAAAAAAAAAAAAAACTCCGAAATAATTCATAACTAGGATTAATAAAAAAGTTCTAAAACTTTCTCGAAGTCGTCATCCATAACTGTAATGTTGAAATTCAGAGGAAACGTTTTAATATGTCTCTAACATTTGCTTCGTATAAGTAAAATATTTTCAGTATCATCTTTCATATACTCCACACTAGTTTAGGACCGTTTAGAGAGAAGCGGCAAGTGTCCGGGGACAGTCGAGTTACTGGAACATAAAATATAGCTGTGCCAGCGTCTGCTATCATTTTATGGTTAAAAGCGTTAAGATTTTGAAGTTACGAATCGCTCGGTTGAATAGTCGTTTAAAATATAAATCGGAAAACGTATATTTTGCTTGAATTTCAGGGTATGCTGTATCTAGGTATTTCTGAGTCAAGTCTGTTCGATTTCAGTTTCATCAAAAATGCTTGTTGAAAATATTTCAGTGATCTTCGGATGGCAGGGTTAGTGCAGTGGACGAGTGGTCGACTGTTGGGACGCCTGTAGCGGATTCAATTTCCCACACAGATCAGTATTTGTTTGATCTATTGGTAATTGATCCGGTTTTTACTATTTGTATGTTGTGATTTAAATTGTTTGTCAACGCAACAATGAGAGAACGACAACCTTTTTTTTAAAAAAAATCATCCTCGTTTTTGAAGTTATTGAATATTTTTTACGTGAAGTTATTTGAATACGACAAAACGTTTCTCAATATTAACTTTCTGTAACTTTATCAACAGTCTTTCATCAGTAATCCAACAGTTAGACTCAATTACTTAACCAAAAACTTCTTAATCCACAGAATTAGCAATATCTTGAGAAATATTGTTATTACTTACTGTATTATATTCATAAAAGGCGCCATCCACCTAATCAATCAATCGTCCGTCCCTCCGGAACATAAATCTTTGCGTCATAAAGTTTTATCAGATGCTAACCTAACTTTATTGGACTCTGTAGAACGCTGTTTATATCCTTCCTGAAACTTAGGTATAAACATGTCATAGAATTTGGGTCCTGGGAGTTATGGTAGACCGTTTAGGGTTTGCTTCATGTATTTATTTGCATCAAAGTTTTGGTGGCAAAGTAAGTGAACTTTTTTTTGTAGATGTGTTTCACTTGTTGGCGTTGTAGAGCTAGAGAGTAAATTCGCCTAGATCGAGAATTGTAGTATTGCCATTAGGATTTATTGCCAGCTTGATGGCAATAGGCACGTCGTTATTACATAGGGCGAAGTATGGGCTAAACTTCTATAGAGAACCTCCGCAAACCCTTCAGAGATTATATGGCGTGATATTATGTCAGATGTGTCTGAGGGTGCTGATTTATCTCACAATATAAGCGTGTAAACAAAGAGATATGTCACATGTTAGTTCGTACAAGTAAGTTTATTTTAGGCTTATGTGTGTTTAGAAACTGAAACTGCTTTACTTAACTTTGGGTATACTGTGGATTTACTAACGTAATAAATCGCAGCTGAGCCATCGCTGCTCGTAACCAGACTTAGACGATCCTAATATCCATCTCAAAGACGGCGAGAAAGCAAAATTTGAATTCCTACTTAGACTGCAGCTACAAAATACGAATCACAACATAAAACGCCAAAATGAAATCTGTCTCCGTCAAATATTTCAACTTAGTCACAATAAAATCTGTCATATTTTACAAATGGCCGTATAAAACAACCGTCGAGTGGAATCGTAAAACGCATTACTCATCACCCAACTGCTCTCTGTTATTCACTGGAATATTTAATTGCTTCTTCGTAACGACTGGCCCCAGCATAACTGGATTATCCCACTCTTAAATCGAGGGCAAGAGATTAAAACGACTTTGTGGTTCATCTGTGTTTTAGATTGATATTTAGCTGACTTCAAAGAATACTCCACATTGTTGCCTTTAACTTTGTAATTCAATTCGTCGCTTTTGTTCAAAAAGTCGAGCCCTGAAATAATTATGTCATCAAGGTACGCGAACTTTTATAATTTTTAAATGTGCGTGAAGTCAGCTAAATTGAAATTAAGAGGTAAAAGCTTAGTCCCCTACACGGTACTATTGTTCACCATATTTTTTCGTTCCTTTTTTGCGTCGGCGTGCGTACCTTTTACAAAATAAGGATGAGAAAAATCAAATCCTGACCACAAACGTCTGGCTCAATTTGGTAAGTGGTAGGAGCCGGGTATGGCGCCTTCGCCCCCCGCCCCCCGCAATCCCAACACTACCGGGTAACGAGCGATAACTACCGTACTTTTCCACATTCAATCAGCACTATTTTACAGCACTTTTTTAATTCACCATTTAATGCACTTCGAAGGAAAGGTTACTGGAGGCGGGCGCGGACAGAGGGCGCCGCCTTCGCGGCAGATCTGTCGCATGGAGTCAGTGTTAAATTGTTGTAAACTACGCATATAATATCTATTTAGATTGTGTGTCCGGCGGTGCGCGAAAATAGCTTTTGACGATCGCATGATAAGTGATATTTTCGCGTGCCGCCCTGCCCCTAAGTATTGTGTCCGGCGGAGTGGAACAGTTTGTTTAGATCATCATACTGACTGCGCCCTTTCTGTTTTTGTTGACATCGTCTAACCCAATAGGACGAGAAGAATCAACTACTTATAACCAATATATGGCTGTCGTTGGTAAGTGTGAATAAAAGACAAACCTAAAATTAACACTAAAATTTCTAATCATTATTTTCGTTTCTACTCTTTTTTTATTTATTTCTTTTTTGTATATTATACCTTCGTTCTGTCTATCTGTTTGGGTTATTCTTCTAATCTATGACTGTTATGAAAATTGCATAGCATTGTGGAATATGCGGCAGTCTTTTTTGTATTCACTTGTTTATGATATTTGTATGGGAGTTGCTTGACATGTCCGTTCCTCGTCATCGCTGACCCCGGCTCGAGCTGTAGACTAGCCAGTAGACCCTATCATGCATCCCTTCATACAAACTGTCATAAGTTAGCTACTTAGTACTTACAACCTTACGTAGTCAGTATAGTCGGTACTGTACATTTACATACATCTTGACGGTGAGTATCGACAGAGATGTATAGACATTTGTGTATATCATCGACAACTGCCGTGTAAGCCGCAATGCATTTAACAATATGTACTAATGGTTGACGTTAAGTGTGACGTAATAATTTAAACTAACATAAAAAATATACATGTTTCTCAATTGAAAAATAACTTAAACGATGTGTTAAAGTGGGTCTCGTTAGGTCAATTGGAAGTGACATATTGCTGAAGATTTATGTTATATTGATATGCACAAATATTGTTATTGAGATGAAATGTGTTTTATGTACACTGTAAATTGATTATGCACATCCTGGGTACCCGCTGTTGATTTTATTTTGTTTTCGCTACAAGAAATTGTAGTATTTTTCATACTATGCATGGCCATGGAATGTTTATTATGGGAAATATAATATCCTCGTTCAAATTGAAGTGTGGTTACCATGCTCGAATCTAGTTTGCCTGCGGAGTTAAAACTCATTGGGACGACGTTTTCGACTAGTTATAATGTATTTTCTAAAAAGTATTTAAAACTCTTTCTTCCTCTTTGAAATGTTTTTGTCTTGGTACCTGTTTGCGTCATAAAATGCAGATTTTTTAAATATTGTGTACATAATTGACATTAAATGTACACACTTTTAAAATAAATTGTTCTAGACCCGTTTGATTTTATTTTTGTTTAAAAAATAGATGTTATGCTTCAGTTCCCGATTTTATCGATAACATTTTGGTTTTATTATTTGTTATTTTTTAATAAAAAGTTTAAATGATGACGCTTAATTTACATACTTTTGATGTTGGTCGCATTGTCTTGGTATATTACGGAAATGATTGAACATGTATTTGTGTATACTTTCTTATAGAAAAATGTATTTTATTTTTTACTTTTCCAGCAATAAAGGTATGTAGTTGAGCTATTAAAACTATAATTATTTTAGCATTTACCAATACGGCAGCTTAGATACAGAGACTGTAGTGTTCCCCAATCCCTTGGTATTGTTATTGACGAGAGGTCTATGAAGGCCAACATTTTCTTGCAAGGAAATTAGATAAGTCGAGCTTCTAGGTACGAAATGTACTGAGTATTATGGAGTTCTGTATTTGTATACGTTTCTGCATGTTTCCCATTGCACGTTTTATTGCTTTCTAGAGGTGATGTGTATACTGTATACTTCTTTTTTACCTATTGTATTCTTATATACTTACATTTATTATATTGTAGGCATATCGTGATTGTGTTGTCTTGTGTGCATCTGTATAATGAAAATTGCAGAATTATATGATTGCGAAATGTACAATCAACTTAAATGTACACAAAACCAGTTTTTTGAAATAATTTAAATATTTATTTGAATTCAAGTAATTTTTACTACCTAAGTTTTAAGAGCGTTTTCATGAAAATATGCAAAAACTCTATTGTCATTTTCATAATTTAATATTTCTTCAAAATTTTTCTACATTTTCTCGTAGTTCATTGTACATTGCTCTATACATTTCAAAATAAACTTGAGAGCTTTGAAATAAAGTTAATATTTCAAAGTTCTTGAATTTAACGACCAATTTACTAAGTTACCATGTTCTTTTACCAATTTTAAAGTTAGTGTTCTCTCTTGAAAGTTAGTTAAGAAAATTATTAAAATTTTTTTTTTGTGTTTTCAAAAACATTGATTAAAAATGACAGAAGTTTTATAGAACTAGTGAATAGTAATATTATATTATTCAGTCATTTTTATAATTAACTTATTATCTCTCAGATAATCATAGTTTCAAACAGGTGCTTAATAGATGACTAGATTATTCAGGACTAATTCCCTGTCATTTCTGAACGGTTGGAATTTCAACATACGCCTATCCCTTAAGCGCTTAAGTTACCCTTAAGTTACGAGTTGCCACATATTACACCGTATGCTTGAAAACAATAAAGCCGTTAAACTATCTAATTGATACACAAACCCTTCAAGAGAGAACATTACTTATATGTACATCTCACTCCCACACCGGCAATCGACCTCAATTCGATAAGCTACTCAAAGTGAGCCACTCAAATCTTCACAAATATCTTAAAAACTACAACTCTTATTTACTTGAATTTAACCTTCAATATAGCCTGTTTACCAAGCTACATTTAACCGAACATTTCACGAAAAACAGTAAAGTAGTTTAGGAGTTATGACCCTATTTGTAAGTGGTGCTGGCTGTATGGAAACTAATATGATACTGTACAAATACGTGGGTATCTAGAGGTAGATATGGCTAAGTTGGGGTCTAACTTTTGTAATATTAGCGCAGAGGGGGAAGTTTCAAGGGTTAGCTTTGTTTTGTCGAGGTCTGGACGGGTTGTTATCGTTGCTAGCGAGATGATACCGTTGCCAGTGTGGAATTGAGTACAGATGACTTAATTGGAAATCGTGTACATACTAGTGTGTTCCGAATTTTCTTCTTATTATGTGAATCTGGTTGAATATTTGGAAAATTATAATTTAAGGGAAGAAGTGTTACTTTACAAGATAGTCACAAAAATGTTTCTTTGAAATATCACGTTGTGAATACACGAATACCATTTCTGATGTACAATAACATACAAAGTTAACGGCCGATTTCAATGAAAAGAAAATAAAATTTTAAATAGAATTCAATTAATAATTGACGTCTATATTTGTATTCTGCGTGTTTTTCATCAGTCAGTAAGTAGATATCAATATAATAATATAATCAAAGATTTAATAATACTCATTTAATGGGTCTTCTAGAAGAAATTTCTTAAGAAATAAGCCCTTGTACTATAGTTTTAAATTTGCGTTATTTCATGTTCTGTTTTGTGTGTACTTACATAATTTGTTACATAGATAAATACTGGTTTTAACTCATTCAAATACGAGTATTTTGTAAGCAAAGCTTGAGAGGCATCCCTATTTCAAAGTAATAAATATTTAAGCAACCTTGATCAGCAAAACTAATCCCACTTGCAAACTTTTATAAGTTAAATAATTAAACTCCTTTGTTAGAAAATAACATAAGTCTGCAATAAGTTGAGTTAAGAAATGAGATAGGAGGTACGGTATTAAAGCCGATACAGTTCTATGAAGAATGAAACAGAACATAAAATATGAACACGAGAGTAGCAACAAGTTGAATCCACCTTTACAATAGAGTAAGATACCAGATAAGTATACAAGCCTACCCTACCTACCTACCTACCCTTGCTTCGCACGGCAATTGGATTATTGGGCGCCATAAAATCTGTCAATTCGTTTCAACTAAATATTTTCGGCTTTCATTAAAAAATCTGACTCTAAAAACCAACACAAAAAAGTGTAAAATAACTTATCTTTAGGAAGTCGGTGCCAAAAAGTCGAGGTACTGTCGAATGGAGACCCTCCTCCTTTTTTTGAAGTCGGTTAAAAATTAAATAAAATCCAAAAAAGTATGTACCCCATCACCGACTTCGCAAATACCGTATATGTTACAGGGAACGTGATTAACGGAGCATTATTAATAAGTACTTATAAACCTTCATCTTGAATCACTCTTTCTGTCTATCCATGAAAAATCCATTGCGTAGTTTGAAAGATCTAAGCATACAAAAGCGGCAAGCGTCTTAGTTTTACACTACGTATAGATTGTAGCTTTCAAATAATCAATATAGGTACAGAAAAAGAGAACATACATAGATGTATGTGTACTCAATAGGTATGTATGGTATAAGCTATACTATTCTCGTCGTATCATCTTAATGGATTCTATACAAATATTGATATAACGTAGAAATACAGTATCAATTATTCACAGGCAAGCGCACACGGCACACGGGTTTGCTTTCAGTTTTCCTCGCGATATGATTCCACCGGAACAGTGTGTGGCACATTTGTACGCGCACTTCAGCAGTAAATGTACTAAACTGGTGACCTACCATGAACTCTTTAGGCTGTGGGAAAGAGATGGCGCTAGACGCCTTGTATAGCTCTTTCTCTTTCCAACAGCATAAAATGGATCGCGTTAAGAGCTCGTGGTAAGGCCTCTGGTATCGCGTTTTGCCTCCGTGTCGGGCGAGGCTGGGCGTCACTTTTGTTCGCACACAGTGCGGCATAATAGTACAAATAAGCAGTGTACTCTTTGTTCACTGCTTATGTGTGCGCGCACAAAAGTATCCAGCTGTGTGCGAAATATCTTCAGATTGTTCGCGTCCAATTAGAGAGTAATTCCACTGTGGGAAAAGGACAGAGCTATACGTCATCTAGCGCTATCTCGTTCGCACACTGGAATCGCATCTTAAAAATATTTTTATGAAAGTCTTACAGTATTGACAAAGAGTTCATAAAAAATACAATATTATATGTCTACTGCAGACAATGTAAATTTTTATGAATTTCTGAATAAATTGTTACAAAAGTAAGCTGTTCTTCGAAATATTTGAAACTAAACATAATCATTCATTTCTTTGTGGTTTATACAATGCTTATTCGTAGAACTTTCTTTACTGTTGGCTCCGCCAATGGTATCATTTATTGCGTTTAGTTTTTCATAAACAAATAAAAATAAAAAGGATAATTATGATAAAGGATTCATTTCCATTCCAAAACTTTTATTATAACAAGCTGTACAATAGCTTTAATGTCACTATTATCAGAAAAACGTTACATTTATCTTTTTGCGATTGTGTATGAACTAACAATGCTTATAATTAGAATCACCCGATATGTTTGGTACACTGTGTAGCAACAGAATACAAAATTATTTCAAAGGAAATCTTTACGTTGAAATCGGCCGTAAAAACGACACCCACCATTGTTCCGTACACTGTCGAGCAGAATGACTGGAATATTTTTGATATGTATTTTTATATGACATTGTTAAATTCCATTCTTTGAGTCGAAGCCCCGTGACAAAGTTATATTTTTGACGTTCCAAATTGTTGTAGTTTTCTGCGAAGTTCACGAGGACGAGATTGTTATAACTTTGAAAAGGGACTATGTTATTTGGCAAAGTTAATACGAAAATTATTCATTGTTTTTCTGATGACATAATTATGGCATTTATATTAACAGTATTTTTTGCCACTAACTACAAAATCTCTACATTAAATTAAATTTAGTACACTACTAAATTTTCTCTCATTATACCGCTAGATAGGTACTAAGAACGCTATTTTAACACTATTTATCATTCACGATTCACAGCACCGCACTTCGAAACTGCTATGTTGACATTGAAAAGTTGTTCTTCAACCTCATAAGGTGTCTAGCACCGTTTTATTACAATTTTAACGTTTGCCCTAATTGAAAACTTCACTTTCTTATTTCAACCTTTTTTTTACAAAACCTCTCAAGAATTTTTCAATCACCACATTAAAAAAAAATTGAATAGCCATTTTTTCACTTATGTCACTTTTTTAAAATCAGAACTGCGTCCATTTGTCATTTAACTTTTTTTAAATCAGTACACGTCCGAACTTTTTTCTGCATTCTTTTTTCAAAACATCAGAAATGCTCCAATATTTTTGCTCGCACCTGTATTTGTGATGACGATGATATTTCTGATTGTGTGTTGATGTGCAGGAGTGGAATGACTACAACCTGAGGTGGAACGACAGTGAATATGGAGGAGTCAAGGACCTTAGAATCACGCCAAACAAGCTGTGGAAACCGGACGTGCTTATGTACAATAGGTGAGAGTACTACAAACGGGTATGATAGCAAACCCTATAATTTTTTTTTTTAAGCTTTCAATTTCAGAACGAACTGTGTATAGCTTTTTTTTTCGCTGCGAATTTCTAAAAGTATTTTTAGACTATAAATAACAGGGTAACAGTACCTACTGGTATTCTGAATTAATTTCAAACTCATCCCAGATAAGGTTGAGAGGTTTAATGGGGGTAACATTTTTTGTAATGTTGTGTAATTTTTGGCAACAAAGCTTTGTTAATTATTTTAAAGGGAACGGGACAAATGAAGTACTGTTTTTATTATCCCAACGGATGAAACAATAGGATACTTGATTATATTGTTCATTCGAAAATATTGTTGGACTGTTCGTGTTCATGTAATATTTTCGTGGAGAATTAAGTACTTAATACATTTTGTTTTTATGTAGGTTAAGTTATTGCATTTCTTGAGAAAGAAACTGAAAAATGTTGAAAATACCACCAACAATTTTTAAACGCAATATTTTTATGGAACCGTCAGTTTAATACGGAAACGTTCCTGCCATTTTTCAGTTCTAATTACTTTATAGGTTGGCGAAAATTATTTTAAAGTGACTGTAAGTAATTACGGGGCTTAAATCTCACTAGAGAGTCCAACTTACTGAAATATGCAGACAAAATAATTATAAATTTCTTTAATGTCCGACCCAACGTTTGAGGGGAAGAAATATTTTACCAGACTACTTTACATTTCAAAACCAGAAGATTTTAATTATAACCGAACACTGGCGAGCATTTTGAGCTTAGTATTTCTAATGTCTAAACTTGTTCACTTTAAATCAAGCCATCTGCGACAAATTTCGAAATAAGTGCTCCATTCCACGACATCGACTTTGCAACATGCAATTTACGGAGCTAGAACAGTAATATAATCATAGAATTTATTCGCAAATTCAAATGCAGTCGCGTCGTTCAAACGTCGTTAACGCCAAACAAGTTTTCTAGGCAAACAGACGTCCGCGGAAAGTGGCGCCATCTGGCTTTGCGCCAAACATGTTATTCATTACACCGTTAAGAAGCAAATGATATAAACCAAGTGTCACATGATTTAATGTTAAGTGTTTTCCATGTTTATCGGCACTTACCTGGCCGGAAGCCAGACGTTTATGGACGGATATCTTAGGCCGATAACTTTTACGAACATCCACGGATAAGCAGTTATGGCTCCAACACTACAATTTTAACGATGCCATAGAATATAAGATATTATGGAGAAGATAGCAGATTTACTGTTCAGCTAGTTTTTTCTTAGTCACTACTTTATTTATGGTGCTAATGCCCCTTGCAAACAAAAGTCCCAGAAAGGTACATGACCCCTCCTAGTTTCATTGGTGTTCATTGCTCCCTTTTTGTTTGTAACTTTCTATAATTTGATTTATTTTTGGATGTTCTTTCATGATTTAATGGCGCCTTAAACACAGAGAAGCGTCTATAAATATCACTTAATGATACAAGGAAAATCTGCGACTTTAACCAAAATTACATTAACGGTAATACATTACAGCTGCTTTATAATTTATCTGTTGCTTTTATACGAACATTAACCAAAACTCCGTAAGATTTTTAAGCGAGATTTGAACAGGCATCCGAATTAAAATAAAGGTCGGGTAAATTGCAGAGTTGCAGACTCGGCTCGTGTAATGAGGACATAACCGCTCCGCCGCCGCCGGTGTTAGCAACTGGCCGGTTTTCAACATTTCCAGACTTTTAACTTTGGAACAGTAAAACAGATTTAAATGGTGGAACTGAGTTGGGAACTAAGCTTGGAAGTCCGCCAGTCAACTATCCTTTTTTGTAAATAAAACTTTATACGTGATTTGTTGATGCGATTACGACGAAACGGGTTGCAATCTGCTAATAGAATGTTTTAAATGTACGGAATTTATGGGTTTTTTTATGGTATACTTTGCTTTGTATGGGCTTATTTATGAGATGTTAAATTAACTGCACAGTATAACAGTAAAATACACAGCAGATAGGGAACGATAAATCAAAACAAAGTCTATAAGTAAGAAAACAAAAGTAAGTTCATCAAACCAAAGCGCTAATCGACGTTATATATTTTCTTTCTGTCAAAGCAAAAATCCGTGTACATTTTCATTCATATTTTTTTGCAATGTGTACGAAATATATGAAAAAAGATTTGCTCACTCACCGCGCTCATTTTCTCCCGTCGTTCACGCTATGGGCGTATGATATTCGTTACGTGGGTGATCCACAATTTCACTTGGAGCAACATAATTAATGTATAGCCTTGGGAAGATCGAGCAAATGTACTCGTCGTGAAAATAAGTGTTTGGGAAAAAGATGGATGTACTTACCTGTACATGTAAATGTATTTAATTTGCAGTTTCAAGATCAATTTATATAACAGGTGATAAAAATAATGCTGCTATAAAAGTTATTAAATTCTTAATCAATGGGATATTGGTGATTTCTTACTCAAAATAATAGACACTAACATTCAAAGAGACTGTAATTATTTCTAGTGTCCGACCGAAACTGATTTTTCAGCCGAAACCGAAACCGAAACCGAACTTTCGGCCTTGCTCTCAGTTTCGGCCGAAACCGAAACCGAAACCGAAACTATTTAACACATTTAAAATTTCGATTATTTTCTAATTTTTTTAAAACATTTTTTTTAACACATAAGAAAAAGTGTATATACAGGATAACTGAAGACCACAGCCTGTATTATTACACCATTCGATAGTGTTGCTAATAAAGATCAAATTCTCGAAAGTAATGATAATACGGAAAACTTATGGACATATTTTTTTTTTCGTGGTAAAATCATCAAATGAGTCCTCCCACACTGGGCAGGGCGGGAAAGACTGTCACGACTCGTACTGACTAAAATCCACGATGTCCTTCAATAGCCCTTTACGTTCCGGGGTAACTCGTTAGTCCCGCGACCCCGGCAGGCTTTGGCCCCAAGAAGGGGCCCCGTTATAATGCTGACACTCTTTGAGGCTCCCGTGGAACACAACGAGCCGTAAAAAAAAAATTATGGTCATAGCTGATTTTTAAGAAATTGCTTTTTTGCTGTTCTTTAACTTCTACTGAGCCGTATTCTAAATTATAAACATAATTTTCAATTTTTCACTGGATTTGTAGTCTCAATAATCGTCCTTTTTCAGAAATACGAAATTACTGAGTTAAAAAAATAGCATTATTTCAAAGAAGAAACCGTTAATTTATGTTTCAAATACAGTCACTGCCTTGACGTCGCACGAAAATGCACGAACACTTCAGTTTCGGCAGGGCCGAAAGTTTCGGCTATATTTTGGCCGAAACCGAAACTAAGGCCGAAACTGGATTTTTTGGCCGAAACCGGCCGAAACCGAAACCGAAACCGAAATTTCGGTCGGTCACTAATTATTTCAATTATAATTATTTACATAATTCCTGTTTTTGCAAAGAAATAAAAAGATATATTATTTTCATGTTATTCTAAATGCGAGAAAAACAGTGTAATATTTTTATGCAAACATATACTTTCATTTAATTTGCTCCCGACAAAAGAATTGTCTCGCGAGTAAACGTTTGCTTAGCCGACGTTTTATATCCTATTAACATATACACTGACACTGGGGTTCAAGTAAAGCTGGGGCATTTGGCACAGACAAGTGTATACCTAAGGTTTTTGTTGGCAAGAAAAATGTATACTTGCATTTAATAATAAGAAAAATACATGGTCAATGAAATTCGTTTCAAATGTTAAGTGAAACTAAACATACAAAAGGACGAGTTTGCGATACGGATTCTTTACTTTGATATGATATTTGAAAAACATTTGGGAATTCGAATTTAATTATAAAATGTATTTATGAATTAGTTTGGTCTTAAATTATATTTTTTTAAATCTTATTTTGTTTCCTTTTTTGTTGGCACAAAAAAAGACTTATTTTTTTGGACTTTTGGATAATGCTTTTGTACTATAAGAGTGCAGAGTTATTCATCTTTTTCTCTGGTCTTTGATAAGTTATTGATATGTAGTTCAGTAAGCAATCTATATGGTAACTGTATGCGTCAAATGTCTTCGGCTGCATCGCAAACTAAGGCAGACTAAGTTAGTCGAATCACATTAGATTACTAACTTAATTAATCGGTTTACCGCACCTTGGGATAGACTTACATGAGGCTGTGATTGTCGAAGTTCTAGGTAAACTAATCGACAGATATTAATATATCGATTGTAGAGCTTCTGGTTAGTGACAGTTTTCAGTGAATTATCTAAGCCTGGGTCGATTGCTTACTACATTTTTTTGAGTTGTCGATTAGCACACCAATAAATAAACTTAGTGATAATTGCCTACAGAAAAATAATAGTGTATTTTATTTAGTGAGAATCACCCAATAACCTATTAAAAGTTATGTCAAATTTTATTTTCATGTCTTTTTTCTGTCACAATTGAAAAAAACTTACCTAATGTAAATCAAAAGTGTGGTTTTCTCATATCTTAATATAAAAGCTTAAACAACAAAAAAAATCAAACATTCGAAATACTCATTAAAAAATCCATCACTCACAGACAGAACGCACCTAATAGGAAAATCAACGAATATTTCAGGAAACATTTCAAATAAATTTACAAAACAACAAATTTCATCCATTTACGATATTGGCTTTACGTTGCGAATATTGGCGCCTGTTGGCTCTAGGCCAGTGGGCCACAGCCCAGCTTTCGATTATGAAAGCTTTTAAATCACTTACAGCGCGGTGTGATGGCGGCACCTTGTTTACCTTCTTCGTGACTGGCTGTTGGTGGTAGGGGATGTGTGTCACACCGAAGCGTAATTTGCAAATAAAAGACAGAATCATAAGAAAAACTCGTCTGATCTATGATGTATGTAATAAAAGTAAAAATGGTCTTGCTCTAGGTGTCTGTCAACCTTTAAAGAAAACCTCGGCACAAAAAATGCAGTGATAAGTTGAAGAGCACATCAAGTAAGATTGCAAGAAAAAGTACTCGTATATGACAAAAGGTAAAATCTAAACCACTGTTGAAAACTAAATGATACGTCACAACGAGACAACTGCAGTAACCATACCATTGAAAAATCAAACAACCAAAAAACACACTACAGTAAAAACATGACAAAAGAAAACTGTCCATTCGGGTATTCGCAGCAATTGTATGTTTTATTCAATTCACTGAATTACACTACTGTTTGACACGAGGTCCACGTTAATACGGATTTGCTGGCGGGACGCCAACTGACGTACCTAGCGGTTACATGTCCGTACGCCATGAATACTACATGCAAGCATGACAGCACTTTTGTCGTAGTGGACGCCCGTGGACGTTTGGGTTTTTCGCTATCTGAGGATTTTATCTTGTTTGTTTTTAGTTTGTGGGTGACAGTGACTTGGCAATACGTTGTCCCACTGAGCAATTTATGCAACTGAGCTATAGTAACATGGGTATATAAGAAAATGCCAAGGTCATGGTAACGGGTTTTAAAACAAATGAAAAAAATTACAACTTGAATGTTAATAAAATAAATATCCATTCTGTAACAATTTTGTAGGTTGATACTCTAATTAACTACCTAAATATTCAGTACGAAAGTCATTGGTGTAGAACGCCAACATTAAACTCAGTTCCAACCTTTTAGCACTACAGACACTAAATTACTTCTAAACATAAAACATTCCACTTAATTCCGAAAATAAATCCCAAAAGCGAATTAAAATTAACTCCTTTAATAATGGCAACATCAAAAGTTAGTTTAAACCAGTTAGGGCCAGTACAAGCCGGTGGAAACCAGTATAAACCGGTATCTTGGTTTCATCGACTCTTGTCCCCGGACACTCTGGGACAAATTACTGTTAAAGCTCAGACTAGATCTAAAATCTTCGCTTTGTGGTTTAATGATTAGAATTCTGTTTGCTGTGCTAAACTCGGTTTGAAGATACGACAGATTTTGTTTTTTAAAGTGATATTAAGGGAGTTCAGAAGATCCATAAATGTTTAAGAGCAGCGAAGTTACATTCTTCGATTTATCCTTTTCATTTTCCTGGCGAAGTTATATTCTCGATTAATCATTATATGATGATAATAAATTATTGTTATCTGTCCTTACTTGCAAACAAAACCATGCAAATTAGACACTAGTCTTTTTAGCTGACCCAGATGTTATGAAAAAAAGCTATAATTCACCAAACCTAACATTTACTTTGATGCCAGATAATAAATCCGATTAGAATGGTGTTCATTAAGGGGGAGTTGAATGAAAAATACTAATGATCAGATTGTGGGCTACGTTGATAAATGAATGTGGGCGATAAGAGCCTTGTTCTTTATTTAGCACATAAAAGCCTTTGTGGAGACGTGTGTAAGCCTGCGGGAGGTTTGTTCTAAACTTGTACAGCAGAATAAGCAAAATAAACATGTATTCTAACTGCTAACGTAAGTTGAAATATGCATCAACCAAGCATTTTGTTTCATTCTGCCTATTTTCTATTGCTTAGCTCTAAGATGACCTTTATAAACGTTTTTTTTCGTGTACCTTTATTTCCTATTTTTAAAATTAATATATTTAACTACATAATTTTCAGAATTGTGACAGCACAGTAGGAGGTAATCCCGAATGTGATGATCGGTACTTGACCCCTTTATAATATATTTTTTATTTTATTTGAAAAGTAACGATCATTCGCGAGGTTGAAAACTCCTACTCGGTGCTGCCACAAATAAAAATAAAATAAACGTACATGGCACGCTAGTCGCTGATTTGAGACACCACTGTCATTGTCTCGCTTGTCAGATGTTTTTTTTTTGTAACTTGCAACTTCTTCCTTTTGCCACACTTTTTTGAAAAGAGCTTTTTTTTTCTAAATCTGGTGAGCGAGAGGATGATTTTAGTGCAGTCAATGATAAAATCTATCCTAATTTCACCTTTGTCAATGACAGCACATTTTTAAATAAATAGTGTCCCAGATGAATCCGAAGCACTGAAATAAATAAATAATATTAAACGCTTTATTATAAAGGCACATTTCGCTTTAGACATAGCTTTAATAAAAAGTAAATAAAATGGTCTGTATCTAATTAAAACTTCTGTTATAAATTAAAGTAAACATGACGTTCTTCATTATTAGAAAAACAGTTTTCTTTGATATTGATTCTTATTTTCCATTCGACTTCACTGACGCTTTTCCGACTTCATTTTCTATCTAATTGAAATGAAAATATATATTATGACCTAAGTTAATTTAAATGATAATTACATTTAATGAATAGAAAATTAGGATTCTTTACATGTTATGTGTTCAAAGGATTTTTAAATTAAATTACTAAACTTGATCAAAGAATGCTCTTAGTACCCTACATTGGTTTTCAATTGTAAGGGTTTGATAAGGGTCAGTTGGCCCATCTATTTATTTCTGTAAAATTTTGTACATACGTAATTTATTTACAAAAGTGTTCCTTTATTCATTATTTACTAGTGAATGAATGGAACTGCGAAAAACAATCAAGCGTAAAATCGTTGCCTGTTATTTGAAACATGGCAACTCAATTACAAGTATTTACTCACATTTGGCAAAAGAATAAATAAAGATGTGACTTTAGAAAATGTTTGTAATGGTAGCTGGGTTTTTCACCGAATTCTGCTCGGTGATTTTTGTCGAATGATGAAATGTTTTACAACAAGTTACAAACAGCATAACATAACAAAACATGTTTGAAAAACATACAGTTGGTTGATGAAAACATTTGTATTGATACATAGTGCTGACGAGGGTTTTGACGGGACCTACCAGACCAACGTGGTGGTCAGAAACAACGGCAGTTGCCTGTACGTGCCTCCTGGCATATTCAAGAGCACATGCAAGATAGACATCACGTGGTTTCCCTTCGACGACCAACACTGTGATATGAAGTTTGGTAGCTGGACATATGATGGCAATCAGGTAGAAAACTTTAGAACGTTCAAGATTCTAATATTATTTGGCTCTACTCACTAGTTTCTCTGGCTCTTTAAGGAAAGAATTATATTATATATCAGTCACGGTTCCACTCGCGATTTATAAAAAAATTATAAAAGCCTCTATTTTATTCTTTGACGAGTTCCTTACGAACTGTCACATTTTCAAATCATGAATCGACACTTTTCTGTTTAATAAAGTCGTTAGTAACTTCTAAAGTTCCTTCAAACGGGTACGGACATAATGCGGACAAGGCTCCGCACACCGGTCCCTAACAGACAAATAACTGAAATATCTGTAAGTGTCCGATGTCCGCAGCCTGTCTTAAACTTGTCCTCACCTGTTTGAGCGAGCCTCTTTATCTGTGATACAGCTTTAATTCTCGTTTCTCGTAGGTAACATCTAGAACGAAGTTTAGTTAAACACACGTTACGGATTTACGGATTCACCTGTCTGCTTTACATTTTAACCTAAGATTTATCTGCTCGTGTACCCTCGGGCGGTATTTATGTTTCTAATGTTGACTTAGACTCGAGTTCTGTTTTATTTTAAAGGAAGGGTAATTAACATCAGGCTTGTAGTATGAATTTCAAATGAGGCCGTATATTTTGAAATGTAACATTTGTGTTTGCAAAGTTATTACAACCTAATTGCGCTATCAGAAGTCTTTAGCGTGTCTTATTAATTACTGGCTGAAATTTATGGTTTGAAGTACCATTAAAGAAATATAAGTCTTTTTTACAAATTCTCTGCGTTATTAATATTAGCACACACTATTATTTTATAATAAAAAAATACATGAATCAAATAAAGTGTAAACTTAACCGTGCAAGACAGGTGAATTAGTTAAAATTAAATAGATGAATAGCTCAACTACTTAGTGAGTCTTAAAGTAAAATTAACACCTTTTCGTTAACAAAGCAGATAACTCGAGCCTCATTACAATTAATTACTGTTAAATTAACGAGATTTAATTACACAATAACATTACAAATAAGAGCCGTGGCTGGAATAATTAAATTAAAAGATCGCGAGAATTAATCTTATTAGGATAAAGTACAGGTTAGATAGCTAAGAGTAAAATAGCTTAGATAGCTAGATATTTTAGGATTAAGTTAGGTTAGGGAGAAATCTAAGGGAACCATGTGAGAAACCTAGGATATTTCCATATCCAGTTTTGTGTGTACTATTTTGCATGATGCAAAAGATTAGCACTGTAAATAATAATGGAAGAAAGTCACTAAATTAATGAAATTATTATGAACCGCCATACGGAAAATTCTGTAGAATATTTGTGTGTATATATGTATTATATAACAACCTTCATTTTTCCATTTTGATTGAAATTTGTGGTTACTAATGTAGGCTGCTTTGTATTCCTTTTTCTAAATACGATAAAAAGTATCTAAAAAGAGTAATCACATTGTTTCAATTAAATTGTATGAAGTGTGATACATTTTATAGGGTGTGCTGTAAAATGTATGCACTATTTATGTGTGTCTATCGTTTGTCAATGTGTGTGTTTAGATATATTATGCCAAATATATAAATCATGTGAATGCACACATGATGTTTATGTTTGAAGGTTTGCTCTATTTAAAATAAATGAAAAAATATAAATTGTGGTTTGCTAAATTATTCGAATTTATAATTTGTGACCTTTTTTTAAAAAAAATCAATGATTTGGAATTAACAGTCCATTTAATTGTATGTGGCAAGTTTATTAAAATAGTATAAATATTTTTGATATTTTTTAAAAATACGTTCTTGAAATCTGTTATTTTAACAGAAAAACTAATTTAAATGTAGTAAGCCACAATTAATATTAAATTAATATCGTAACACTATATTTAATTATTTTACAAATTCCATTCCATTGTTTTCGAGTTTATCAGGAAATGAAATTCATGAACAGCTTCATTAATTTACAGGAAATATAGTAAAAATAGTAAATTAATGCTTAAGCTTTGTAATTTTGCGAATTTGGATCATAAAATTTAAGTATAAAATTCTGAGTATTACGGTATGTTACATTGATTACAATGAAAATGTAACAACTATTATCAAGTTTAAGAATTTGATAAAACTTTATACTTAATTGTTTTTAGTTTATCCAACGTACTCGTAAAAAAAATAAAATTCAACAAAATGTTAAGTTCAAAGAAATATCAAATATAAAAAAAAAATTCATGCCGAAGGTTGTGATGACTAATATAAATACCTACTGTAAGTAAAAGATGAGTTACGGCCTCAATTTACTTGATACATTAAGCTACGTAAATTATTACTGCGTATGAAATATTTTTTTAATACCATTTATAATCTTACTCCCAAGTGAATGTGCTTTTACTCATAATTTAACAAAACCTATAAAACGGTCACCTCTAAACTCGCGTCTATGTTGAATAAAATAAATCGAAATGTTTCGAATAATTTAGCATACTTTCAGACGTTTCAATCCGTTTTCTATTCGGGAGCTTAAATAGTCGTCGTTTTAGTTTAAAACTTAGCTCTTTTTTGTAGTTTTATTACATTTTAAATGCACGTCTTTTTATTTATTTCTGTAGATATTAACATTTGCAATAGATTAGTTTTTATTAGATCTAGGTATTTATTTGTAAATATTTTCATTTGTTACTCTTATCGGTATTTATGACAGTCTGAGAATGTAAGTATTGATTTTCGATGAAGAGTTCACTCACGTTTTCTCGTTGTAATTTTACTTCGCAGATTCTGCTGCACAAATAAAATATCGTCTGTGACATAAAATGCGACGTTTATAAAATAAATATATTTTATTTCTGTCACCCGATTGATTTCTGCTCGGACAGCAATTCGGTTGATGGAAACAAATGTGAAGCGTTGTTGGTACATTTTGAAACCGATTGACCGGACTAGCGGCGCTTTGTTTACAAATGACCGCTGCCCTGAAATCACAAGCTTTTGTCAATCGTTGAACACTGTCAAATGAAACATTTTTATTAGCGAATAGCTTTCTAAAAGCTATTATAAAATTCGCTGTTTTATTATCTGTGAGTTTGTAAGCAACATATTAAATTCTTATTTTGTATGTGTACTTCGGTGAAACTTTTGCGTCGTTGCTTTCAAATTACTTTGCAAAGTGTCCTCTTCAAAGTTGAAAAATTCTCGTAAAATATAAAACAAAAGCTGTCATAAATATCGTGTACGCTGAGTGATAACTTCTTGAATAATTGCGTAGTGTCCCGAAGTTGGGGCGCGCCTCAAACCTCATTACTCCAGTCTCGCGCCACGTGTTAGTTATAGACTTAATCTAACTTTGCCTTTGTGTCCTCGTATTATTTTAACTTTCATTATAATGAGTAGTTTTAGAATTAGAAGTCTGACGTTGTTTGAGGAAATTGGATAAGCTGCGTTTGTTACTGACAGTGTTTGACTTTCCACGATGCACGAACTTTAGTTTTTGTTAGAAGTTCTTACTTTTTGGAGCAAAATCGTATTTTAATATTTCAAAAGCTAGTTTATAGTTTCGGTATTGTCATAAAATATTGCTTGGATTTTTTATATAATACGTTTGTAATTTGTCTTACTTTGTACGTATTATGTTTATTCCTATGTGCTTATTTATTAGTAGATTATACTACATGTAGCCCATTAGATTTTTACCAATAAAATTCCGTATGGCGGCGATATTTTCCAATTGTTTAAAGCATGCTCTTGCATCCCCTTCCTTGTCTTGCATTTAGAGGTTCTCACATTTCCCTTTCGGTCCAAGGTATAAATTATTTACAAGAAACTTCAAAAACTAAGATGGCAGGATCAAAAGATTTCAGACAGGCACTAAGTAAGTCAGCAGATTTTAAGCCGACATCAAATAATAGGCTTCAAGACGTTTATAAGTTACGAAATCTGCTGAAATTTTTTATCCAATAAAGTATGCAAGGAAAAGGAATGAAAAGGACGATGGAGAAAGAAATGACGAACCATTTCATTACAAAATTGCTTCCTCTAAAGCAATCATATTGTTCGAACAAGTCGGTATTGTGAGGCGAATAATAGAAGATTTTCTCTTTACATTTGGTCCTGCTATCTCGTTACAATTGGCATGTTTCCTTGTATGCGTTAGGGATATTAGTGCATCTTGTTGAATGTGTCAAACTACACCGTGTTTCGCCCTGACAGTTGGATCTGGTGCTAAAAGATGAGGCAGGCGGAGACCTGTCGGACTTCATAACAAATGGGGAGTGGTATCTAATAGGTGAGTTATGATGGTAGATATGTATCTCTTAAGGCTATTTCCTAGGTACTGTTGACAACAGCAATATCTCTTAAGATGTTACCCTTCTCTTATATTTAACTGTTGATTTAATTAATTAATTTATTTAAGTTTTCTTCCATCAAATTGTCATAAACATCACTTTTTTTTGTATTTTCAATTCTTTATTCAAACCAACTTGTATAATATGACCAATTTTCCACTGACTTGCCCACCCACAGGAATGCCAGGCAAAAAGAACACGATAACGTACGCGTGCTGTCCGGAGCCCTACGTCGACGTGACATTCACCATCATGATCAGGAGAAGAACCCTGTACTAC
Source organism: Agrotis segetum (assembly GCA_036375495.1). NCBI lineage: Eukaryota > Metazoa > Arthropoda > Insecta > Lepidoptera > Noctuidae > Agrotis > Agrotis segetum. The sequence continues at coordinate 190,765 of JAQSVV010000186.1, forward strand.
TTCTTCAACCTCATAGTCCCGTGCGTGCTCATCTCTTCGATGGCACTCCTCGGGTTCACACTGCCGCCCGACTCCGGAGAAAAACTTACTCTCGGTCAGTATACTTAGCTTAACATTTAATAGAAGCCTTAGTAGGTAAGAAAGAGGTGTATACAGTACGTGTGAAGTCCCTATTTATTGGGGATGATTCAATTTTAATGAGTTCTAGACTCCGGGTTATTAGCAAATTCTATGACATGGTGTTTCTCTGGTGAATCGAAACTAGTACAGAACAGAACATGTATAGCAATCGCTTACAAGACTGCAAGAACAAAGAGACAGTCGACCACACCAAAGTATCTTACTGTCTTGAACGAAACTAGATAATTCACTACATCTAAAACATTCAGCATTCTCCGAAGAAAATCTGCTTTGTTGACATATGAATAACGCGGGATGTGTAAGCAAAAGAGGTACGGAAGAACGGAGCGAAATCGTGTTCCATTTTCTTATCTTGAAAAGGCCACAATGTGCATATTCGTATCGCACTCGTGTATATGGCACAAGTGCTGATGTACGTTCGAGTTTGCAGTAAATTTTATATGTGTCAACAGTACAGGAAGTCTGTAAGTAGGTTAGCGTTATAATTGATATTAAACTGCTTATGATGTTGGATAGTATTGGATAGGTTTCCTTTAGATAAAACTTCATTTTAAATGTAGCTGTCTCCAAAGCCAAAGTCAGTGGGCCACCATCTAACGAAAGATTACAAGGAAAAAACAAGGCAGTCTGGTTCAATAATTTGTAACTAAAGATCGCTCATGGTCCGTAAAAGACAGTTTTACAATTTAATTATAAGCGATGAGACTTGAGTATTTAAAAGCAGCTCTACTGGAACTAAGAACGTACTTAAAATTAATGGGGAACGTTTGAAGGAGGCGTTAGAATTATTATTGCACAGACTAGAAAATTGGCCTTGTTCAGAGTCAGATTTGAAGTATCATTCACGGTTGAGTTCCGTCCAAATGTTCGGGAATGTTTAATAAATTGTTCAACTTCTTGATTATGTTTGCGTGATGGTATTGAATAACACTGAAATTGTTACTTAGATTTAGTAGAAATGTTACAGGTAAAAATATTAAGCCGTTGTATTGTGTATTTTAGCAATTCCAGCACATGAACTTACTCAAGTAATGCAGTACTAATGATGATGTGAATGAAAATGTGGTAGCCATTCAAGATAATGACCACCCAGAAAAACAGTAGAATGCTTTTATTACACGCTATCAAGCAATAATCAAGTGCTTATGGTATTACGTGTAGCGTTTCATTCACTTAATTACATTATGTTGGCCGGTTGGCAGGTGTGACAATCTTGTTGTCACTGACCGTGTTTCTGAACCTGGTCGCAGAAAAGATGCCGTCCACGTCTGATGCAGTGCCATTAATAGGTACCGCACTGTACGATATAGTGCCGGTAAAAGTGCACGCTGCTACCGTTATTTTGAATACAATCATCAATGGAGTACCTCAAGGAAGTACAATGGGGCTAGTTGTTTGTTTATCAGCAAGAATTAAGTAAGATAATACTGGCAGGAAAGCAGGAATTGCAAACGTGTTGAAGGAGAATTTAATTGATAGGAATAATTTCTAACAACATTTCATCCCATTGAAATTCAAAAGATTAATCATACTCAAAATGAAACAACCGCTAGAAAACCAATCCAAAATTTTAAAAATCGTAACAAGAATTGCAAACGCATTTAAAATTCATCCCAAACCAACGATAAAAGCAACAAGAACCATTTAATATTACATTGTGGAGGCGAGAATTAATCAGAAATAATAAACGTGTACCGTAAAAGCCAAGAATTCACGCTGTACAGCTTGTTGAACGTACCAAAGGGGTAATAAAACTTTTAAGAGCCGTTCGGAAGCAGCGTGCACTGAAATGAATATTAGATTGTCTAGAGTGTGGTATGACTGTTTGTGTCGGTGTTAGTTTGCCGCAAAGATCCAGACACATAAAGACGGTAAGTGTTTCTTGGCGTAGATTGTCATTCGTTCTTGTCATCATTCACAACCGTATTGCTTAGGGAACGTCGACTATGATTTAGAACTTGGAGGAGTTGATTAACGAAATCAACGGCAGTAGGGATGTTAACCATGTGTTTGATTGCAGGAGTCACTATACTTCTCTCGCTGACGGTGTTCCTCAACCTGGTAGCCGAGACCCTGCCACAGGTCTCCGACGCTATCCCCCTGTTAGGTACACTACCCAAAACTAACCCACACCGTTTGTCCATCCCGCTTGTTTCCCACATTTATTTTCTCTTCATATTCATGATGTCCTGGTACTTTTATTTCATCTTTCATACTATTTTTATTTTATTTATGCTCTCATTTATTTTTGTTATTAAAAATGAATAATTAATAATTATTTTAAAACATTACAAGGAGTAAATTATGTACGTTTAAAGTTAATTTTAAATTGTTGTGAGCTTAAGGTTGCTATTAAGTGGTTTCAAGCTTTCCTGTTATTGTCTGTCGATAAATGACGTCAATTACTTACAAGACGTTGTTAAAATGCTTTTGCTTAAATAATTAATTCAAGATTTTTTCTATTAAAGAGCAAATTGTACTTCTCTTAAAAGTGACTGAAGGTAATTTTTCTTTACGTATTTTCTCAATGATTTCGGTTAAAATCTTGGAATCGATTCCGTTATTCTTCGCTTCAGCTTAGTGACTCGACTACTATTTTATTTTGTTTATTTGATGATACACTTCTGTAACGATACTAACTTTCCGATTAAGTGGCATGGCATGTGATGTTAACTTTGACGAGAGCTTTTAATTAATAATGGACACTGAAGGTAAGTTACGATATTTTAATTCTGAATGTTTTACATTCATATTTTTACTATCTTCAAGTATGTATGTGAATTCGCTGTCTACGTAATCGATTCCATGGTGTACGTTTTGTATTTGGGTGTTTATTCTGAATGTTACTGTTTTTTCGAAATATTTGTCTATCCATAGGCTTAAAGCCGCGGTCTCTGGATACTTGGAGGGTGGTGTAATTTTAGCTTAAACGTCTAATATAACCCTTCTCCTCAATAAATGAAAAATTTAATAATAATTATAAAACGCCAGTGATAAAACCCTCTAGTGTTTGCATGACTATCCTTATGTTTCGTTTATGATTTCACTTGAGCCCCTGATACCGACTCAGCACACAAACAGGACGAGAACTAACAACGACGTATAGACTGGATGGTACATAGGTTTAACCAATGTAAATAGAACATTTTGATTTGATTTTGTTTCATAGTTTATATTGATCTTTGCAGGTGTTACAATCCTCCTGTCGCAAACTGTTTTCTCTCTATTGGTGGGACACGTTATCACAAAAACCTCTGAGGCGATCCCGCTAATAGGTGAGAAAAGTACCTCGCGTTTGTTATTTTTTTTCCTAAATAACTGAAATATAAAATGATGATGAATAGTTTATTTTTCCTTAAACAGAATGCAGCTCGAGGAATATTTTGGGGTGTTTAACCTAAAATGTCCCTCTTCTCATTCATGAAACACCAACTTAACAAAGATCTAAATAGATATTTTTGCTTGAATTTTTGAAGGAGAGCGTATAGTTTCTTATATTTTTCTGTTTTCAACTTGCATTTTAGAGTCTCGTCATCTCTGGAGACTGATCTATGCTTTTACAGCGCTCTTGCGGCTCTCTCGACACATGAAATAGAGTTATTGCACTTTAAATTCGTGCTGTTGAAATACGTAGCTAAACTGAGTCTATCTAAAGGTAATTTCCTGAGTTTACTGGCACTTGATCTTCTTGTAATGTATTAAAATAATCCTACATTACTTCTTGGTCCATTCATTCAAATTTCATTTTCAAATCTTTTTTAATTTCGTTGTTTGATTTTCTATTGGCCTTTTTGTAGACAGCCGTCAGATATACGACTACAGACGTCAGCTTCGAGCATGATTTTAAAATGTTTGAAAAATAATTAAAACGGTGAAAATTGCCGTAGGTACAACTCTCCGTGTGTAAATGAGCTTCTAAATACTTAATTGCTTGTAGTTTAAAAGCAGGATTTAAAGTTAAACAACAGTTAAAGCAACAAAGTGGATGCGGGTAGTGAGGGTCCAGCCTCCAAGTATCTCGTGAACTTCGGGTCTCAACTTTGCCGGGTCTGTTACTATCCTTGTAATTGACAAAATGATAAAACTTATTGAAACCTTTGACAAAGGTATTTGTTGAGATGAAAGTTTGACCAGTCCATTCTATCTGAGTTTTAGTACAGGTTCTGCAATAAGGTACGGTTTATTTTTACATTTAAGTTCTTAAGTTCCTTTGAAAATGTTTTCAACATTGAAATAGTATTAACAGATTCCTTTGTCATAGCCTCGTGTAATGTTAGTTGCAATTTAAAAATGGTAATTCCTTTGAAGTACTACATTTATACAAGAAAATTAAAAGCTATACTATGAACTGAAAGAGCTTTTCGAAAAGATAATAATAGATAAATGCATAATAATGCCGAAAGTTATCAAGTTACAGGCACTTTCTTTGGAAAAATACTAATAAAGTAGGCAATGAAGAAAACAGGCACAATATTTTTTTGTGTAATTTTAATTATGAATTTAAAACAAATATTTTTTGTTGACAGACACGACAAAATATCATAAAACGTTGACTCATTAAAGTGGATACCGTCAATGTAACGCATAAAAGCTAAAACTCATCTAAATGTAGATTAGAACATCGCATGTAAAATTAAAATGCATGAATGTGGCTTTCTGTGTCATTGTTAATTAGATATGGAATATAGCTTTGAACCACGTGATATTGCAATTAAAAATATAATTCTAAAAGTATAAGATAAAGTACCTAATTTTCTCCTTACCGTGTTAATTTTTTTTCGTGTTTGTTTGTCACCTTAGATTTAAGATGTAAATACAAGTGTGATTTTGCACCAAACAATCCCTTTGCTCAAGAATTTCTAAACACATAATTCAATGAACTTTACTCAAGTACTTAATTCCGTAGAATGATTTAAATCCACACTTTGTATCAAAACCAGATAAAGCAAGTAATTGTTTATCTCTTAAAGTAACGCCAACTGTAATGTCGTCAATATAAATTTGTAAAACGCAACATGTAAAACTAGACGTTCTATGTAACAGGGACATACTTCAACTGCATCATGTTCATGGTAGCGTCGTCAGTTGTACTGACAGTAGTCGTACTCAATTACCATCATCGGACTGCAGACATACATGAGATGCCACAGTGGGTGAGTATTTGATGAAAACCCTTTGACAAATCCATTGTTCCATACAAACACAAAATCTACAGAATGAAGACACCTTGTTGTGGGCAATTATTTGTGTTGTAATATAGTTTCCTGGAGACTTAATTATATTTTTATTGACAGATAAAATCAGTGTTCCTGCAATGGTTGCCATGGATACTTCGAATGTCGAGGCCAGGGAAGAAAATAACAAGGAAAACAATAATGATGAACACACGAATGAGGGAGCTAGAGCTTAAGGAACGGTCATCCAAGTCTCTTTTGGCCAATGTACTGGACATAGATGATGACTTTAGGCATGGCCCTCCACCTCCAAATAGTACAGCATCGACTGGGAATTTAGGGCCCGGGTGAGTAAAAGCTTATTCTTTTGTTTGAACTCATTTAAATAAAACTAATATTTGAAGCAAAGCGAAAGGAGTAATTCACTTACTTATTTACAATTGAATCTGATATTTAATTATCATATTACTATTCTTCGTTTTCATCACTCACTTTTTGTCATATAATTAGAATCTTGAATCAGTGTTTGAAATCGCTGTAATGTACTTTCCATAAAGCTCCTTTCACATTTCTATGCTAATACACTTTTTCCAATCTCACTATATTGATTTAGGTGCTCAATATTCCGGACGGATTTCCGTCGGTCGTTTGTCCGTCCGTCCACTATGGAAGACGTGGGCGGAGGGCTAGGGAGCCACCACAGGGAGCTTCATCTCATTCTGAGGGAGCTGCAGTTCATCACTGCTAGGATGAAGAAAGCAGACGAGGAAGCTGAGCTGATTAGCGATTGGAAGTTCGCAGCGATGGTTGTTGACAGGTTAGAAGTTTTTTTTTAAATTATTATGTTTGTTGGATAGTATGCCTTAATCCGTATCGTACGAGGTTAAAGCCAACTAAGAGGGCTTGTGTTGAAGCAATGTAAATACCATAAAACTGATTTTTACAATGCTAATAATTACTAAAGTATTTCACACTAAAAAAGTATTAACGGCATTACATTTGGTGAAAATGAGGTTTCCCAAAGTTTTACCAACTATCAACAATATATATAGATAACAGATTTTGACGATAAAGTAAAGAATAATTTTCATGGCGGTAAATGATTTAAACTCTTTGCATATGAACGAGACTCGCGGGGGAAAGTTTCAAGAGTAAATAGAACGTGACCATACATAATAGGTAACCACAGAACAAGCAGGGACTATAATATCGGGGATAAAGAAATTATCCGATTCAATTTTGAATTCACCCAAATCCGAAAAGCTCCAGCGAATTGATTAATGAATATGGTAAAACTACATTCATTGATTTATGACTGTATTGTTTTCACAATAAAAGGGGATTAACCAGCATCGGGCTTTTGTTTCTACTTAAATGAATAATGTTGGTATTTCATTTCCGTACGAAACAACATGTTTTTGTGGCAAAATCTTTTTTTTATTATGCAAGTTTTTGTTTTATGATTAGTTTCTGTTTATTAGATGATTTACTGATCAAAGAATAGGAAGAGAAACAGTAGAGATCATTTAATTCTAATCGTTGTAGTTTTGTAAGTCCTACAACCTAACTAATCCTATTTCAATAATAATAGTTTAATAATGTTACAATAATGATATCTGTAAAGCCTGAACATTTAAAATAGATACTGTAGAATGATCATAAAGTGCTGTTTTTTATTAATAGGTCAATAGTACCTAAACATTATAAAATTATTCATATGATGTGACTTGAGGCGGATATAAAACGGTTGAGTCAACTCTCCAGTGAAGTCACACAACATTTATGAGATAAAAGAAGTAAAGTCGGAGAAAATGTTGTGTATACTGAACAAAAGCAGTACCTTTATTAACATTTTGTTGAATTTAAAGTCAATTTTAAAGAAAAGTTAGGTATAACGAAAATGCTAGTTATTATTGTAAAATAAATTAAATCAGTGCTTGAAATCAAAACCAGATTTAAAATCCACAGAACTGCTTAAACTGCAAGCATAAAAGTTATTGGTTGAGCGCTTATAGTATTGCAATAAATACTGAACTTCATAAAATAGTGAAGTTAATGAAATAGCTCTAGAAGCCGCACAACATTTAATTAGCAGCGAAAAGCTCGTAACCTGCCAGTTTTATGGTCGACTAACAACCTTCCCGAGATCTGAACATCTACCTACCGCAGTTTGTATATTCGTTGGATATGTGGAACAATTTAAATGGGAAAAATGAAAAATGGAAACATGTCACTGTAATACTACATGGTTATCTTTGTGTTTAGCCTCTGTCAGTCTCTTGTATGCTTAGGGATGACGCTCCGAGAGGACAAAATATCTAGCTTCAACATACGGTGATACAAAATCAGCTAATGCGGCCAGCCTGCAACTGGCTGATAGGATAGAACGCTTGGCTGCAAAGTCTCATGCATTGTTTTAAAACTCCTGACATTTTGTATACAGTTGGGATTTTTAACTGAAATTCAATTTTGTCTTCATTTTGAATTGCATACGAAAATGTAGAAACATACGGGTATACATTTTGAATTTCAAACAAGCAGTTTTAAATAGCGAAGGGAAATAAAGTAAGGAGTGCTTTTATAAAGAGAGTCTGAACTTACGAGTATAGGAATGGGTAAAGTACCAACTGCTTTGCAATATTGTTACAGCCTGCATCTTGGCTAGAGCGAGGCATTTGATTCAAAAGCTTACACTGAAGTAACATTTGAATATCTCTGCTGTTGTGTCGTGTTGTTTGGTTCTTATATCTACAAATATATGTCATGTATATTCATACTTCTAAATTAAATGAATGTTCATGAAACTTAAAGGTTCTTAAACTTTGATTTTAAGGGTTCCCCAGGGAAGTATCTTGTCACCGTCTTTATTATTCATCCAAATAAAACATGTTACTTTTGTTCTCAGGTTTTGCCTGTTCGTGTTCACACTTTTCACAATCATCGCGACAGTGGCTGTCCTATTATCGGCACCGCATATCATCGTGCAATGAACCAACTATTAGGTGCCTCCGGTGAGCCGGCACAAGTATGAGAGAACTAATTATTAGATTGCCGATTTGTAATTGTAATTGATAATGTAATTAAATTAAATACGTGGTTGAAACGCACACGTCTCCATAACAAAGTCTTAAGACATTAAATTATAATAAATTTACATATTGTAGTTAAGTCGAGTGTTAGTGGAAATTTTTGCTGATGTCAAAAATAGAGGTTTTAGTATTGAATTTAGTTCTATTGATGTAGATTTTAATAAGATTTGAGTAACGATTTTTCAGTTCCAAGTAAACGTATTTCGTTCGTTTACTGTTCAATTCTTCGAATTTATAGAAATTCTTTGGGCTCAGATTGAAATTTCCATTAGCAGATATTTAAAAAAATGTGATGTTGACTAGGATGTTATACAGATAAATGTTGACGTGTATGATTTGTTAAAAAACAATATTAATTACTATTATTAAACGATTATGTATAAAAAAAATATTAATGAGGGTTGGTTTGACGCAAGAATGCTTAGCAGGCACAGAGTTGCATTAATTTGGAAAAAGAAATTACGAAAAGTTTGACTAGAAATCAAACTCTTCGGGTGAAAAGTGAGGTTCGATCAAAAAAGTTTGTAAAACAGAAAGTTCGGTTCAGAGCGATGCTTAAATTAAAATTCTTGTAAATTAAAGGGAAAGGCGGTCTTTTGAAAAATTAGAATCGGTATCCTTTTTACATGTAATGAGGGATCACAGACGATGACATAAAACCTTAGGGTATTAAGTAATGTACATAATGGATCAAATATCGGTAGAGTCAAGAATAGCTTAACGATTTAAGATTATTCCATTCGATATTAAAATTCGATTAGCGATTATCGCTGCGTCTACATCGATACATATCGACTTGAATCGATATGTATAAATATAGATAGATCGGAATACTAGTGATGGGTATGGAAATAAATTTGTAATTATTAAATGATTGACTACGAAGATTAAATCCAGGAATTGTTAAACAGTTATGGAATTGATAAGGATTCAACAATTAATACGGAACCAAAGATAGAATAGGTCTAGCATCAGAGGGTTGAATAAAAAAACGAATTAGGACCGACTTAAATGGAAAATAATGATTTCTAAGTTTGTAAAACAATGATCGATAATACAGAGAACCTAACTGTTCATCTCTCGTATCGATAAATGCTCACTAAACTATCGATAGTTGATAATTATACTGTTAGTATATCGATATGAGAGTAATCCCTAGCATCAGAAATAGTTATAACTATTTAGGAATCGGATTGTGTTAATGTTATGCTTAGAGGAAGTAATACAATGCTGTTAATATCACTAACCACCACGTAACCATAATATTGATAAAGTGTACATACAGAATAATGCAGTGTGTATGTATTTGTATATAAACTTTAGAAAAAAATCGGAAAAAAGACTAAAATATCGCATTTTTCACTCTAGTATTATAACAACCAGTCTTATTGGGCAGGAATAGTACACTATTACTCGTAAGTACTAGATACTGTCTTTATATTGATATCATCTCGATAAGTAAAGTATTATCTGATTAATTTCAAACGTAGATCGATTGGAGGCGATCCGAAATTTTTCGCGCCCAATAAGACGTCAACATGTCGCTTCGACGAATATTCAATTGAAAAAGTTTTTTGATTGAAATTGGTTGTTATCGATTCCAATTCGTCAAGTGTCTACTCGATTAGAACCTTTTAGCACATACTGTAGCATCTATATAATAGTCGTATTATTTAAAAAATAAACAATTTAAAGTCTTTATCTATGTCCGTTCCTCAATTTCGCTCTTATAGATGTCGTGATAGCCTAGTGAATGTCGTGTCCCTTGATTTAAGCTAAACTTATAATGGAATAACTATCAATAAGGAAGCTCACTAAAATCTAGATATATAAAATTTTACGCAATCTGAGTGTTTTCGCATATTATTTCATTCTCTTTATTTCGATAACGAATAAACATAAAAAAACGAGTTTTACGAGTTTTACCTTTTTCTCGAAATCTTAGAATTCTGAATGTAAAGGGTCAGGAAAATTAATGTCTCAAGAGAAAAGTACAACCTGTTCATAAATTGTATTTGCCAGAACTGTAACATTAAAACCTAATTATGTTAATCATTCCTGAGATTATAAACGTTGTCGTTTCGCAGAATTTATTATTTTCAACAGTGTGGTGCTGAAAAATATCAATTGTCAGTTTATTTAATATTTCGTATTTATAATTGTTATATATAATTTTAAATTTCATAAACCCTATTGTTAAATTTGATTGTGTATATTTCAATTCGAAAGTGATGATAAAAAAATGAAAATTTGTAAAATTAATTAATATATTTAATTAGATTTGTTAGTGCCAAAAATAGGGTTTATAAATATTGAAGTTAAGTTGGTTTTAGGTATAAACGATGAAGTTGAGAAGATTATTGTAAAGAAAAAATAAAAAAAACGAACTAGGGTCTTTGTTAACATGTAATTTAACTGGTTAATGTTTGTATTGGGCCGCGGCTACGGGTTGTTCAGCCAATTTTAAACTTATTTTGTTTCAAAAAAAATAAATGAGAGGTTGTGAAATCGAATGTAAGGCCCGTGGTAGCGGTTCAATGATAAAATATAATAAAATATATTGATAAATTTTAAAACAAGTAGAAACGATCTACAATTTAATAAAACCGAATAATAAAACGCCTGCATGGGACCGGGTTAGAATATAAACCTACAAATGAACTGACGACGTAACCACATCATAATATATGCGATGCATACACATTTTACAAGCAGTATTTATTGTTTTAATCTCTCACTTTTACAATGTCGGTATAGCCTAATCTTCTGATATTTTTGAAAATTTGTTCAAACTTCAAGTAACAATGCAAATTGTAGGGGGAAACTATGGTAACTGACAAAACATTTTTTTTTAATCAAAACTATCAAATTTTCTTATCAAAAAAAAATATATATATTACGGCGGGTATTTTGAAAACTTACGAGTATTTATGTTTTTTCAAACCTTACACTATATCGGTCTGTTGAAGTTTTTAATATATTTCACTTAAATTGTATATCAATAATTCATAATATATAATTATCCTGTCAGTTGTGTATGTTTCCTCAAATATTTTGTAGATTTTAACTCTTAATCTATTTCCGAATTTCACTTAACACTGAGGAACCAGTTTACACACTATCGTCTATGTCTACACTACTACATATATGTATACATCTATATATAATTTAAATGTTTGTATGGCATATGACACATAATTTTCATCTTGATTTTATAAATATTATATCATGAAACTTTTTAAACATTATATAATTACTTTTATTTATATTTACAAGACGTTTTAATTTTATAATTGTAATCTACATCAGTATTTTCTTAATTTTACTCTTTTGAGTAAAGTCTGGTTCGTTTGAAAGCCTTATTTATCCACACTGTGTTTTAATTTTATAAATTATACTTATTAGAATTTATATTATACTAACTTAAATATCTATGCATATGTCATACAGACTGCTCTGCATACTGCACAACAGAAACAAAATGCTTTAATCGTGAAACAGGTATTTTGGATTTCCATGTATATTCTACTTCTGACGCTGTAAACTAAGATTTTAAATATTTCGAGTTTCATCTACTCTTGTGTCGTTTATTAGTTTAGCGGTAAGGAAAAATTTACAGCGTTTAAAAAAAAACTTGTTTATCAAAATTTTGTTGCCAAGGACCTAAGAACCTACCAAGCTAAGGTACATTAATCAACCCAATAATGTTACGTTGTAAATGAAAGTTAAGGGAATGATAAGAAATAAAACAACTGAATTTTATAACAATTTTTGTGTCTTCTTTAATTTCCCAAAATATTTACGGACCCATCTTGTTCGCGTACACAACTCGATTGAGTTTAGGTTACGAAGTCACATTTCGATAGAACACACAAATGAAAAAGTCAATTTTAGGATACGATACGAAACTTTCTCGCATTTCTAAGATCGAAAAATATAGCGTACCTTTTCACGTAACTTGCGAACGACGCCACATATTGACAGCTTGTTTACTCGTCTGCTCGTACCCCAGTCTCGCAACGTGCCGGTGCGATCCTCAAACCGATACGAACCGAGATCTATTGACACATGTCGTGTCTGTAACTTAGTATACTCGTACCACTCGACTCTTTGAAGATAGCGCAAATGCGTGCTCGAAGAAACACACTCGAAATAAATTCGGTGCCAGAATATTTGGCTCTCAATTTAGAAATTCGGATACTTTTTAAAGTACTTAAAATAATGAAAACGAATTTGTTAGTTCTTATTTTAAAATTAATTATAAACTGGGGCGTTTCAATTATAAACTTTTAAAAGGCAGTACCTATCTATCTTTAAGCTAGACATTTTTAGCCTTTATAAGTAAAAAGCGGCTTTGTATTTTATGGCAACAATTTTTCTTAAAACGAAGATTGGATAAAAACATTTTTTCCGTTCAAAAGTGGTTCTTATGTTCTTAGGCCAACAAATGTATATCTGTGTCTCATTCGATCGCTATTTAACTACATCTATAAACATTACACCTGGTGTTGCTCGCTTACTCAAACACCAACTCATGTATGCAACAACGTTATATACAATAATTGTTTTTTACATTTCTCACATTTTCATCTGTGTGTTGGGTTTAGCTGCTCAATTAAAAAAAAACACTGGATTTTAAAATTGAGACCATTCGAATAAAAACATAAATATTTGAAAAAAACCATTTAAAAAAGCATAACAAAAAAAATTCTCTGTAGATTTATATTGCAAAAACAGTAAAACAGTAACAAAAGAAATCGAGACTACATTATTTAAGAAATAATTTTCTAAAACCTAATTACACATATTAATTGAAACGCCGAACCCATACACATTCAGAATCACGTAAATACAATATCAAACACACTTATTTTCCACTATCGAGCTTCTCATACATAGTTCGACATTTATTTTCCTAATTCACACATAATCCACATTGTGTTCCTGTGGCTTAACCATAGTCGAAATAATTAATTAAAATTAAATAAAAAAAATATACGACTGCAGTAAGTTGAATAAATACAGCCGAGTGTAATGTAAGTTTATAATGAAAAGCCCCTATGGAGGTTTTTATAATAGATGAAAAATAATAAAAAATAAAATACAAAGGTAAATTTGTAAAAATAAATACAACGGGTAAAATGTTTATTCGTTAAAATTGACTATCGTAAGTAGTATTCGATTTGTATAAAACTAAAATAAATTAAAGCAATCTGATTTATAATATTCTTGTCGTTTTATTTGAGCACCCTGTATCTGATAACATTGTTTGAATACCTAGAAAGATAGAATATTCTGTCAGTGATGAAATAAATCTTCCTTAATAGATTTACAATATTGAAACAAACATGGATATCTGTTCGCCGAATGCTGTTTCAATTAAAATTTCAATTAATTTGCAAAATCCAAATAACTGTGAACCTCACTGAACTATCCGTTCTTCGAATCTAGTCAATTTCAAACATGGAATTGTATTTTTTTCAATTACTTTTATAAACCGTGAACAGAATATTAATTCATTTGCAATTTCATTGAAACCTTCCGGAAGATTTATTCTGCAACATGCATAATGTTGCAGTTATTAAATTAGAAAATAAATATGCATATTATTGGATATGTAAGTAATATCGTGTTGGTAATAGTGTATCCGACTCGAAGAACTATCAGATATTTGGTAAAACAATAATAGAGCAAAATAATGGAAAAAAACCACATGACTAGGCTATGGTTTCTTGGAGTCGCACTCACAATACAATGGAAATATAACCATCATTTCAGTCATTTGTTTTTACGAAATCTATTCATGTAAATATATTTAACACTTGTGCTACTTTTATCCCAATATGATTTGGCAGGATAGATCAACTCCACGTGGGCTACACCGCAGGCTTAATCTAGTTATGTAATATTTAGAAACAAAATTATAATACGAGCATGATCAGTATTTTATGGAAACATTGATTTTCTTCAATAATAAATATTCTCGGAACATCGTTTGTGCAGTTTCTTTGGAAATTCAATTCAAATTCAATTCAATATATTCAACAAAAGATAAAGCAAAAATCTTTAAAAGAGAATCTGTTGAGAATCGATAAGATTAATATTGGTACGACAGGTGGGTACTTCAATTTTTCTTTGATGTCTCGAGACTCATTTGTGGTGTTATTATAAGAAAGTAATAAAAAGAGGACTTTATACTATCGTCAATAATGACTATTAGCAACATATATTGTCACTGTATTTCGTCACGATAATTTAAAGTGCACGCGTGTTGTTTGTCCGATAATTAAAATTAAACCCATATTTGAGAAGAAAACAAGGAGTTTTGTATTCCAGTCGCCACACACTTGGCATAGTCAACAACCTACAAAAAGAAATGCAGTCCACTCAACAAGTCCCCAACAATAATGACTATCAGCAACATAGGTGTTTACTTATTTCTCAGCTAAATACTTGTAAGACCTCGTAGAGGATGATGGGACGAGCTGGACAAAGCCATCGACCTGTGACTCACATTGACCCTGGATCGGAACAGGTGGAAGTCATGGGGCTTTTACCCAGCTGTAGAATGACCCCGACAGTAACAAAAAAGTGTGTTTTAATTCTATAATACGAAAGGAACCATCGAAACTTAAGCAGCAGGTGACGAGGTCGGTCCGTGGAAATCTTTGACGTCGCCCGCACCATGGATAGTTAGGAACTTTACGCATGGCGCGACATTCCAACTACAAGTGAAAATAAACCTTGCTATTAAGAAATGAAGATGAAATTCGATTGACTTGACGTTATCATAGCCATCGTGATTTGTTTTTCATCTACCCATAGATAACAACGGGTTTTATGTCTTATGTCATAATTTTAAGGTTGATTTTCACTTCTCGCAATCGTTTGAACGCGCATTTGGGCACCACTGTCGTAGATGATGGCAGGACGGGCTGTACAAAGACCGACCTGTGACTCACATTAACCCTGGATCGGAACAGGTGGAAGTCATGGGGCCTTTGCCCAGCTGTAGAATGACCCCGACAGTAACAAAAAGTGTCTTTTAATTCTGTAATTCGCAAGGAACCATTCAAACTTAAGAATCAGGTGACGAGGTCGGTGCGTGGAAATCTTTGACGTCGCCCGCGCCATGGATAGTTAGGAACTTTACGCATGGTGCGATGCGACGCAACGCTACGCGATTCGAACGAATGAAACTACAAGTGAAAATCAACCTTGCTGCTGCTAGAAATGAAGATGCAATTCGATTGACTTGACGTTATCATGGCCATCGTGTTTTGTTTTTCATCTACCCGTAGATAACAACGGGTTTTATGTCTTATGTCATAGTGGTAAGGTTGATTTTCACTTTTAGTTGGAATTCGTTCGAATTGCGTTGCATTGAGTAAAGTTCCTCAGAGACTTGAAAATCTGCCAAAAAGTTTTAGGTACTGGTTTTAGCTGTATCCAGTACGATAGGGCAAACGCTAGATAAATAAAATACTTAAAAGTGTGCGTCGACCTAAAGGCGTACTATGTATGGCATTATCATTTTATTTATTTTCTGTTTCTTTTATTATATTCATATTGTTCAGATTGGTGTCAGTCCAGAAAAACTCCAAAGACAACGCAGGCTCGAAAAAAAAAAGCAGTCAAACAAAAATAATCGACAAAAAGATTTACGTGTATTCTTAACTGAGCCAATTTCCTTTTACTCTACCACTACATACTCAAACACTCACAGTATTTGCTCAACTTTTGACGTGACGGGCGGCAGGTGGCAGGTTATTGCTTATCTGACAGCCAACGGGGGTTCAAAGGGGGTCGAAGAGGGGGTGTTCGATACCCTAGGGGGGTCTTCAATGACACGGCATTTTAGAAAATCTTTGCCAATGGATTCAATTGTCACAGGTGTTTAAAGTATAAAAGTCTATTGAAATGTTAGGGGTTTTTCTGAATTAAATATTTAGATTTGAAAGCTTGTTTGGGAGTTTCAAAAGCTTTTTAGGTTGAATTGAATGTTGTGTAGGATAAATGTTTTTATTGGAATTTAGGAGAGAATTTTACATACAAAGCATTTTTGTTGTTCAAATTGTATTGATTGTCGTATATAAAATTGAAAAAATGATTGATAAAATGTTTGCAAAGTATAAATAATGAGCAAAAATTCGAGAGAAGTGAAATGGATGGAGAAATTAAACGAAGTGAGACAGGAGAGACAAATAAAAGAAAAAGAAATTTACTACTACTACTCGGTGCCTACATTCTATACATTGACATGCACAACGCCAAAACAAAACCCAACAAAATAAAAACTCAAACATTTCAAATCATCCAGCAAAAACACCGCTGCATTAAGCTATCAAGCTGTCAATTTGGCGTCCAGGAAAGCAACGTTCTTGTCCAACGTTAGAATTATGCAAAGCTAGCAAAAAGCGCTGCCGATATTACGAGCTAAGCGGATTATAAGTACTATGGCTTATTCTGGCCTAGATTCGGAATACGACCTCGCTTTAACTGGAAAAATAAACTTTAGTCGGATTTGCAGGTATTAGGTTTGTTGTGCTGATTTGGTAATATAAATGAAAGGTAGGTAGTTTGATTCTGGGAGAGGATTATGTACTCGTGTAAGCAATTTTAGTTACTGTTACTGAAGATACGATTTGATTTGGCATAATTTAGCAGTATTTCATGAAATACTAAGGTAAGTTTTTGATAAGAATAATAAATGAAGGTTTTCCAAGACCTCGGTGTGAACATTATTTGTTTAATGTGCATTCATAATTTAATATTAATAGCCCCGCAACACCAGCAGGCTTTGATCCTGTAAGGGGGGCTTTAGAAAGCCCCCCTTACAGGAACAAAGCCTGCCGGGGTTGCAGTACTGTCTTATATGTCTTATGTCTTAACTGTAACCCTGGAACGTAAAGGACTATTGAAAGATTTCCGTGGATTTTAGCCAGTACAAGTCTGACAGCCCCTCCCGTCCTGGAATCATTTGATGGTTTTACCCTCAGATCAAAGAAATAGGCAGATAGAACGCTCAGAACACGCGAGTGTGTCCACCAAAGTAAATACAAAATCAAATCGAATTACATTCCATATTGTTTTCTTTGTTTTCGAGAACAACTTTTACAATGTTTAAAGACACGAGACGGCATATTTTGGCAAACAACAACAACGACGCGCAGCTTGGTACGACGCGTACCTTGGTACTGTCGCGACTTTCTATTTGATTTTGTATTAACTTTGGTGGACACACTCGCGTGTTCTGAGCGCTCTATCTGCCTATTTCTTTGATCTGAGGTTTTACCATTGTTTTGCTTACCCTTGATATGTCGTACAGTCGCTTTCATAAAAGATTTGACCTACTTGTAGTTTCTTAGAAGCTCCTCTTAACCGAAACACGTGCCAATATTACCGTTAATAACAAGTTGGAAGACATTCATGATTTAATTAATTAATTAGTAAAGAGACTAAAGAGCTCTTTTCTCTGTAATAAAAGGTTTACAGAGGCCTTATCACTATCACTATTTTCCTTAACAGCGTCTTTCCAGTATTTATAGCGTTTTTCGTAAGGAAAAATGGAACAGCGCCTCTGGTGTGCGAAGAAGGAACTAATTTATTCCTTGAAAGTTAATTTGAAATGTCAAAGTTTCAGTTTACTTTACGTCAGAATAACTGAAAACTCATGATAAGGCCCTTGAAATCGTTTTTTATCGTGTTTATTTTACCGGTGCCTCAACTCTAGAGAATTACAACCCAACTTTCAAAAGAATTTTAAAAATAAAAGTTAAACTCAAACATTTTTCTAAAGTCTCCTACTACAAATATGTAGTTGTAAATATTTTACTTTTAAGTAGGTATGTCGTAATAATTAAATATTATTATATTCAGTCACTTGCTGTTAAGTGATGTTCACATTCAACATTGCACATACATAAAAAATATATTCAATTCCGTATAACACATTATTATGATTTTCGAGTAATTTGAAAGTTATTTCCAATGTTCTCTCATCAGGTTGCGCCTAACTTCTAATCAGCCTGCTATTTACTTTACATTATGCTTATTCAAAATTCTCTGGCCTCTCCAAAACAAAAATCCTCGAAGTGCTTTTTACCAATGCCAAGTAAGGGGTAGTTTTTTGATGGTTATGATAGTTTGCAGTAATGTTTGATAGTTTTAGTAATGATACAAAATCCGATACATTTTAAAACAAATTAATGGTTAAAATGTATCGGATTACATATTTTCAACTCCAGTGGGCAACTCACCTTAAGAGTCCAACTTTTTGTTTGTGAACACGTTAACATACACCATTTAATCTCCCCAAAAGAAAACATCTCCTTTAAAAAGGTACCGGTAAAAATCTCAGTTGGGCACCAAAGGTCCAGTTATATCATTACCAGAAAAATGTTTGGGCACTTTCAGAAAACAAGTGTTGTGAACTTTTTCACTTAGTTGCGAAGACTTTAATGACTTCCCTGGGACACAGGGCCGTACTACGACCACAGTATTAAGATAAACAGTAAACCAACTAAGCCCTTTTTGTGGAATCAAACGAGTTTGTGGGTTGTTAACTTAAACTTTTTGGAGAGTTGCAACTATACGAAACAGTACCACTTGTATAGATCTGACAACCCCGGATTAATTACTAAATCCCTCCACAAAGATTTGGTCTGGAGTTGAATTTCGAAGTGAACTTGATCTATTTGATTTATGAGTATTGAAAACATATCGGAAGTAGGGAAAACCTGTCCAATTGTGTTGTCATTCATTCTTTGTACGGGCCTCAACGACTACTATTTTATTTTTGTAGGTGATATTGAACATCACGGGGCTCCCTCAGAGGGGCAAAGGTTACCCCTCGCGGAACTAATCACATACCTTGATTCCGGAACGTAAAGGGCTATTTAAGGACACCATGGATTTTAGACATTTCAAGTTTGACAGTCGCTCATGCTTTGCCTGGGTGGAAGGAGTCTTTTGAGGATTTTATCATGCTAAAATAAAAGTGAAACTAAACTTCCTACTAGGCCGAAATGATTACTTCTACGTTCTTCGAGATTCAATCTCCTGTAACCTGAAGTCATTGTCACATGAAAATAAGTTTTCTTTAATGTATTTTTGTTCAGAGGACCAAAGCCTGCAGGGGGCGCGGGATTATTTCCTTACCGTGACCCCGGAACATAACAGGTTACTGAAGGACACCGTGGATTTTAGTTAGTAGAAGTCTGACAGTCCCTCCCGCCCTGCCCGGGGCCGGAGGACTCATTTGATGATTTTACCACGCAAAAAAAATATATTTTTGTTGGACATATCTTCGCATAACTATCTTCAGGTGAATTAGTGGCCATATATCAATAGTAGTTGGTTAAAAAGCACCAATTTTGACCACTTGTTCTTACTTGAAATACTACAGTTATGTCTACTAATATGTCTACCTTGTCTTAAGAATGGGTCGGCAGAATTATTTTGTTATAAACTTTAACCAATTTGGATAATGTATGTTTTTTGTTACATTGCGTTCGTCTTTTGTTTGTTCCGTGTCTTTTCTTGAGTTGTAAGCCGCAGGCGGTGGTCGTTGTTTGTGTTTTGAGTTTTAATGAAGCTTTGGTTGAGGACTCCTTACGTTCTAAATTGAGTTCTTTGATTTGTCTTAGTAAAGTTCAAACTAGGAAAAAATCGTAGGGAATTCAGTGCATTTTTATTGTATTTTTATCTTCAATGTCTTCCAGTGGACGGCCTTTATTTTAAACCAACGTTGCATTAGGAATCTCTCGTGTGACGTGTCGTTTACAAACTTATAGACTCGGAACAACTACTTATAGATAATGAAAACATTTTTAATGCAAAGTAATCGAAGTCGCGATACGCAGTGCAACAGTCCAGTCACAGTTAACAATTTTGCGTCAAGTTAGTCTTTTTTCATTTCTAAATACCATTTTTGCTTCTTCAGAACTTAGCAGCATTCAATAATAGTGTTTCTGTATTATTTCAGTTTATTTACAAGGGCTTCAAATTTGGAATTCTGACAACAAACCTTGTGCCTGAAACTTCCTGCTTCTTGTAAAAAACTCTTTAACTAATGAAAACCTTCGACTTTCTTAACCCTCTTTAAAAAGTTACCTCACATAGCACCTCCACCTTTATAAACAAATTGTTGTCATAAGCGCGTCTCAAAAGGCCGCCAAGTGGCATAAAATATAAACGGTACACCGGGGCCTAGTAAGGTAAAACCGCCACTTTGAGAGACCTCGCACAACTTTGTCGCAGCGTTTTTGTGATCCTACCCACGGGGACTGTAGGAAGAGGTACCTCCTTCTTCTGGTAGACTGTAATCAATTTGATGGAAAAGTTTAAAGGTATTCCACAAAATTAAACGGGGTGGGTTTGATGACGCCATATTTTGACACTTTTCAAATTTCTTTTTTTTAAATGCCCCACACTTTAACTTAATCCTGTGTTTACAAACATATATAAACTCACTTACAGAAACACCCAAACCCGGAACATTTGCTCCGTGCGGAAATCGAACCCTGCTATCCAATCGCTCGCACCCACGTGGCACAAACTTGCATTACTGTAAAATAAAACAATACACATGATAAAATAACATAAACGATATATGTCATAAAGTTAATAAACTTTATTTTATATATTATTAAACAACAATTGACTCAAAGTAATTTTGTTAAACTTAATAATTGTCGTTGCAATATAGAGTCACTTATTTAATTAACAGGCAGTTCATTTTGTCGCATAGTACCTTTTTTGAACACTATAAAGTGGCAATTTAATGAAGGTACCTATCAATTTTTTTGGGTTATTTATTATTTTAATGTTGAAAATTAAATATCAAATCTATCTACGGTGAGTTAAAAATCTTTTTACATTTCACTATACGTGAATGCCATATTGGCTTCTCGATTTTTGCAACGTTCCGATTTTTTTGCGATGCGATACAACGTGCGTTTGCAATCCTGCATGAGCAAATATTTGTTGGCTTCTGGATATTCAAAGAGTAGTGCCGCGGTTCACAGAACCGTTTTTAATAGGTTTCTGGCTAAAATCTGACAGTGCTTTTATGTCTTTTATTAATACTTTTATGTTTATAATTTACATGATACAGGTCTCTTCTCTGAGAGGTTGAAGTGGGCTGAAATCCACCACCCTGGCCCAGTGGCGTTGGAAGATATTACATAATATCTTCAAATTTTAGGTTCTAGGACGATTGAAGATGCCTCTTTGATGATCCTTTCACCTCTTGAGACCGGTGGGTATAAAATGAATAACAAAAAGACTCTTAAAACGGGGCCGTTATCACGGGGCCACCACTGCTCTCAATTATTGTTCTAGTTATTATTTTCTTATTTCACTCTTTCTTTTGAAGGTTTACTGCCAAAAAATAGTTTTAAAATAAGCAGTGGCAGTATTAGATTCCTGTCAACTTTCCAAGGCGAGTGAGTTTACGACGCGTTGACCCGGGGATCTGGTTAGGCCACCAGGATCTATCAGCTATCACCATAGCTTATGGGCCTACCAGACGCACAAGCTTCACTACAGTTTTGCCTGCGCGTACTTGCCTGTGCGTGTGGTTGGGCGTTCAGTCTTGCCGACCGTGTATTGTTTTTTCATGCGAGAAGCTTGCGCAGGCAAAACTGTGGTGAAGCTACTGCGTGTGGTAGGCCCATTACAGGTAGCCTGGGATGCTGTTGCCCTGTGTGAACGGCTAGAAGATGATTCCCCCAAACCCCAAAGACCAGTACTCTTAGCACGAATTTTCAGTATTTGAGACGTAAAGTAAACTGGAACTTTGACGATTTCAAATTGACAATTTTCAAGGAAAAAAATAGTTCTTTCTTCACACACCAGAGTGGGCGCTGTTCCATTTTTTCATACAATAATGGTGTAAATACTGGAAAGACGCTGTAAAGTAAAAGAGTGAAAATTCGTGCTAAGGGTACTGTAAGGAAACAATTGTAATCTATTTATTCATTATTCTGGATTTTACGAAACAGTTTCTCCGATTCAAAGGCAGGTTGAGTGCGGTTTCCTATATATTCCACCCTTGGGTATAATGTAACGAGGTGCCGCTAAGCTCCGCAACTAATTACCGTAATTGACAATCCGTTTAGTGGATAATTAGGCGATGGTGGTGTTCTTGGAAAGGTATTTAATTGATTAATAAGACGAACTTACTTTAAGTGTAGTCTGATTACAATTTCATGTAAGATGGACTGAATTATAATTGATGAACAAAGTAATTACCAATTCGCTGGTATTAGGTATTCGCAGTTTTAAAAAATAAAATTTATTCTCTATGAATTTGGCAATGCTGATAAGACGCTTTTACCGCCGATGGCATGAAAAATTGTTTCCAAAGAAAAATTAGTTCGAAAAACAGAAATACAAAAAAAAATATTAGCTGGGCCTCACAACACAGGGTATCCTAGTGTGGGGTCCAGAGCAAAATTATGAAATACTGAAACCTCTTTTTGTGAAGTCAATAAAAAAAAATTATTATTATTAAAAAAAAAAGCTATATGAACACAATACTACTTTCAACTACTTTTCCTAGATTAGTACTATTGCGAATTCGCCTTGTGTTGCAAGCGAGCGTCAATAAGTGCATCAGCCACAAAAACAAACGATCTTCGCTTCTGTTTTGTTTTTGTTTTCTTCTTCTTGTTGGTATATTGACTGTGGCGCGGCCAGGAAGTACCACACTGATTACAATTATGCCACACAAATTTTATTCAGTACCACCATTAATCATTGTCTGCAAACTATTAAAGACTAATTGGCCACAACATAAACTAAAATGTACCACAAAAATCTACACTGCTTACTCTCAACTCCGGCGCTGAATTACCGATAACTTTACAAGCGCAACCGCTGCAATAACTCAGTGAAACGAAATGGAAACTTGGTTATTTTTCAAAAGAGCACCCTCTCTCCCCCCTGTTTCTCTAACACTAGTTCCACTAACATATCGCCGGCAATAACTTGGGGGAAATAGGGGAAAAACGTTCAAGTACTGACCACTGATGAGGTTATGAATTTTTGGGTTGAAAGATAGATTCGGGATGAGGAATCGATGATTGTGTGATCTTTCATATTTGGGTTTTATAGGTGGGAAAAAATAATTGAATTGCTTCGTAACTTTTTTTGCATGACAGTTGTTTCCCACTGTTATCTTTCTTGTTAATTAATGTAAGAATTGAACAGTTGTCATCTTTTTTTCCTATAATG
The DNA here is from genome assembly GCA_036375495.1 of Agrotis segetum. Taxonomy (NCBI): domain Eukaryota; kingdom Metazoa; phylum Arthropoda; class Insecta; order Lepidoptera; family Noctuidae; genus Agrotis; species Agrotis segetum. Next base: position 214,409 of record JAQSVV010000186.1, read on the forward strand.
GGTTTGCTGATGGCCTCAATTCAGCTCATACGTAAGGATGAGGCCTAACGTGGACCAAGTACACACAGAACGAACTGGAACTCCTGCGCATCGACGAAATGCCGTAGAAACTGTTTGGATCTTTAGCCTGTAGGAGGTGGATAAAATCCCATATTAATATAATTTAACACTATCGTAGAAATAAGAATATAGGGCCAAAACCTGACAGGGTCCCGGGATTGCCTTTTCAGGTAGGTAACTATGGCATCCTGTCCTGGGTATGTAAAAAAAGGAGTACGAATAACACATAAGAAAAAAGGCAGAAACAATCTTCTAGTGCGGCCAGGCTATAATTTTCCTTTTAAAATCTTCCGAGTATATTTTCTAAACACTTCTCCAAACAAAATCCATAACTAACCAAAGTACCATCGAACAATTCAGTCACCTAATTTATGAACCCCATAATGAAGCCGACGACCGCCGTGAAAACATTTAGAGCGCACCAAGCGTGAAGCACTTACTTTTTAGCGGCGGCGGCGGCGGTTACGGACAAAACAAAACAGCAAAAACTCTCCATTTCGGCTAGTTTGCGGGGGTAAACTGCCAGCTAATTTTCATTCCTATCAGGCTACAGAATTCGAGAAAAAAATGCAATAAAACTGGAATAGGGGAAAAGAAACAAGAGGCTGGAATGGCTATGTCCTAACCTCATAACTCGAGAAAAACTCGATTGGAACTCGATTCGATCGTAAGTCTTGCAATCGAGCCATGCCAAGATTGGATTCAGTAATAAATAGTGTTCTTAGTGGCATTTCGATTCTATTACGGTTTAGTTGGAGCATCAATTTAGTGCTTTTTGTCGGAGTCTGAACTGTTGGGGTAAAAAGCTGGATTATAGTTCAGTAGTCAGTGGATAAACGCGTGATGTTTATTGTACTTTTTGTGTAAACCTGAATAATCTACAGACCGTTGAGATGTAGTATTTTCTTGGATTCGTTTTAGGAAGATTATGTAGATGATTTTGTACAGAAAAATATTTTAGGTAGTCGCTTGATTGTCATAACAACAGGGTACAAATATTGTCCTGCAATGTAAAGAGCTACTGAATATGGTTTTATTTAATTTACTTAGTAACTAGACTGACAGCCTCTTGCCAGCCCCCGGGACACGACGGCAGGAGTTATTTGATAATTATGATACCAAAAATCAAAAGAACTATTTTCATCATCATCATCAGCCGGAAGACGTCCACTTCTGAACATAGGCCTCCCCCTTAGACCGCCACACCGAACGACAATTCACCACTTGCATCCATCGGCTGCCCGCGACCCTCACGATGTCGTCGGTCCACCTAGTGGGAGGCCTGCCTACGCTGCGTTTTCCGGTCCGTGGTCGCCACTAAAGAACTTTTCTTCCCCATCGGTTGTCAGTTCTACGAGCGATGTGGCCTGCCCATTGCCACTTCAACTTGCAAATTTTATGAGCTATGTCGGTGACTATGGTTCTTCGCCGAATATCCATGTTCCGGATTTTATCCCGCAAAGAAACTCCAAGCATAACTGTTTCCATTGCTCGTTGAGTGACTCTAAGTTTCTCTAAGAGGCCAGCAGTCAAAGACTAATTGGTGTCAAAGTTTAGGCATTTTCACCTGAAATTCAGATATGATATATCCATTGACACCCATGTCCTATTTTCCAAATTTCCTGGTTCCTAGAATTTTGAAGTAAATATTCGACTAACCGGGTCAAAGCGTCCAATTTGTATAGCGCACACTTCCCGGACACACTGTATTAACATGTGGTTAAAATGAAGTGTTCCAGGAAATGTGCGCTGCAGAAAGTCCCTTTGCTTCAATATCGGGTCAGCTTTTCACATGCATCTTGTTTCGATAGATTTTCTCTGAATAATTTAGATTTACTGATTAAAGTTTGCCCCCGAATTTGGTAATTTATTCCTTGTTACCGTCAAATTGTATTGAACTTATGTAAAATATTTATTGAAATGATTTTTATTTTATATCATTTATTATTTTTTTATTTATATTTAATGATTTTTTAACAGATTTCCCTTCGTCGAACCTGCATTGTTTGGAATTTTACTGAATCATAGCCAGTTTTCGCGATATCTCTAAACTTTTGGAAAAAAAATCGGTTTGACAAATATACACGTAACTTGTACGAGTATATTGGAAACACGGCCTTAGTCTAAAGTACATTCAACAAACTCAACTTAAGAGCAGACCAGAAGCAACATCGCTGGAATCTAAACCATACTATGAATTGCAAGTCAGTTGTCCTTTAAACTACAGCAGCTCTCAAAGTTCGCGTATGAATTATTTATAGAGCGCCGCCACCCGGGTACGTCTGGGTACATCTTGTGAATTGGGTTTGACTTACAAAGATACGTGAGTAAGTATATCTGTATGGGTACGCTTGTGTTTAGTTTCCGGTTTCTCTGTGAGACATGGGTGTGGGTTTGCTGAACTGTTATTATTTATTTGTTTTACATTTTAAGATTTTTCTTTGATGAAAATCTACATGCGACATTAAAAGCTTCGATCAAAATATAAGTTTTTTGTTTTGTTTTTGAATTTTAATAATGTTGGCCCGCCCACACTAGGAATTTCTCCTGTATCGTGGGTCCATTTACAAACATAGAAAGTCCCTCACCACGAGTATTCACCCTTAAATGTAACGTTACAGATTCGAACATTTTCATCAGTGAAGTAAGACAATCGAGCATCACAATGCGCACCTTTTATCAAATAATGTATGCGAATGATCGTCAGTCAGGGTCGTCAGTATTTTAGCATAAATTACAATACTATCTATTGTAATTAATACTACCTATTGTAATTAATGCTCAAAGTCGAATCTATAATGTTACACTACACGCGAATGCTCCCGGGTAGAGGGAACGAACGCCTCAAAATATTTTTTAAAATTTTTCACCTCTAATGTTTTTTACTTTTTCCACATAAATAAAGGAACACGGTTCACATTTTAGAATCTAATTGCGAATTCATCCAAAGATACTACAAAAAAGCGAAAACTACCACAGACTCGAAAGTTCTTAATAACTAAACAAAAGAGGAAATAAGTACACTCCCTACTTTATAAAGCGACACAAAAACAGACTTAATAAAGGGATAGAAACTGTCTATCCTTTAATACAACCATCAATCACGAACTCAAAGCTTATACTAAAACTTTATCCAAACTTCAAAACAAAATCTTCTTCGCCAAAGAGTCAAAGATTTAGAGGTCACGACAAAATTAGTGTTTTAATAAATTAAAAGTAAAACAGGCTCGTAAGGGCTCGGTATAACTCTGGCGAGTGACAAAAGCTGGTCATTAAATTTAATATTTTACGGAGTGGCGCTAGTTTTCCCACTCGACCTGGTTCCCGGGTTTCAGCGGTGTAAAGTGGATGGCGAATCGAGGGATTTTTTTTCTGAGGTGTTGCTTACCGGGAGCTTTTTTTGTTTGTTTTGGTGTTGGAATTTTTGACGCTTGCCGGAGTGTCACTAACAGAGTTTTGTTTGTATTAATCAGTTTTTTTTTATCCTTTGAAATAAAAAAGCGGGACTATAAGTCCTTATTTTGTTGTATCGAAACGTCTGTAAAACATTATTTTCTGGTAAGGCGATTTTTTCAAATTTTCCAAATTTCGTTTTGTAATTTACAAAAGTGTCGTGGTCAATTGCTAATTAAAAAAGTAGTTGTACACCAAAATTGTTACACAGCTCTTCACAACAATAGACACGGTTCAGTAGTGTTCATATCATATTTTTCTACCTTAAATTTAGTCAGTAGTCAAAGCAGCATTGAAGGATCTTGAGGAAACCGGTATGTCCTAGAACCAACAATTCAAAGACCTTTGCAAAACCTTTCTAGCAACCCGCAGAAGGCTCCTGTGGTGGATTACGGCCCATTCCATGTCACAGAGAGGAGCCTTGTGTCCCAGTAGTGGAAAAATTCTAGACTGATTAAGCTTATGCTAATCAGTAATAAAAAGTTTCTACAGCCAATAAAAACACCCACACTTACCGCATAATCTCCATTCTTTCCTTCTCATTTCCACCTTTTTCGGTTCCCTTATTACTGAGTGAGACAGCAACAATCTGTTACTCACACACACACAGCTGTTATTTAATCCTGGTATTAGTGTAGGACGTCTGTTAAGCGATATTAACCTGTCGATTGCAACCATTACTGGATAGTTATCCTTTGCGATTGAATATTCCAATGTTATGAGCAGTTGGGTGGGGGTTACTTTTATTTTAAACTTTTTGTGAATTGATAAAAGAGTAGGTCGTTTCAGGTCCTTATAGTATTGTATGTTTCACATTTATCGTTATCATATCGCTACGTTTTTCATACTAAATATGACAATTTATTCCATGTGTTCACGTATATTCGTCTATTAATCATTGGAAATAGTCTAATATAACATTAATACTTTCGTCCTAGCTATCGTATTAGGTTTCAAAACCTGTAATGGTATTTTTTTTGCGGGAAATAAAAAGTTTTACCAAGTAGAAAGAAAGAAGTAAAGTAAGAAAGAAAGTAAAGTAAAGACACCTGATAACTGAGTTCATAGAACAAATTGGGGGAGGCGTTTAGCTAGCAGTGGGACAGTCAGTATAGGCTTAGGTAAAATAAATCAGCTGGCTATGGTTTGAACCCATGACTTCCTACTAGTTGTAAGTTGAGGCTGTTACCTCTTGATCACCACTGCTCTTCGGAATATAATATGACAGAATTTCATTCGAAAGGAATCATCACAATCACATAATTTATGTATTACTTCTTCACCTCTTTTTGGCGATATTACAACGACAAATCCACCTAGTCTTTGAAAATAAAAATCCGTCTAATCCAAGTTTACAAAAACTAAACGGGGTTTTAAACTAAGCTTTAATGTCTTCAAAGCCCATATCTAGTCGTAAAACACTTTACGACTTCAAACTCCTCTATTTTTGTGCCGCGCAACACAATTTCAGTTCCGTTTGAGGTTGTTCATGATTCCGTGTTTTTTTGCTCGGCTCTAGTTTAATTTAAAGCTAGGCTGAGCCAAACAACGCTGCATAGTCAAACACCTTTGATAGCAGCGCTTGAATTAATGGCTTGAAGGAGTTCAAGTGTTGTTCAATGATTTTTGTTACTTTTTGCGGTATGAATGAATACATATTGTTATTCCTCTTCTTTTTGCGATATTTATCAATTCCATTTCTAATGAACATCTCTCATCCTACCACCTTTATGCTGACGATCTACAAATTTATTCGCAAGCTCCCTTAGATAAATTGTCTGAGGCGGTGCATGTGGTAAATGCAGACTTAGCACGTATTTCAGATTGGAGCTCGGCTCACGGTTTGAAAGTTAATCCTGCGAAGACTCAAGTCATTGGGCAGTTCCAGGCTGCGTTCAAAAATTGACTGGACGAAGATTCCTCAGATTGTTTTCGATGGAGCTACAATTCCCTACAGCGACTCGGTAAAAGACCTGGGTATTTACATCGACAAAGAATTGTCCTGGGGTCGACAGTTGCAGGAAGTGAGCCGCAAATTATTTGCATCCGCAGGGTCTTTATACGCAGGTTGCGTAATTTTCTGCCAACTGCCACTAAAACTGCGCTCGTACAATCCCTCCTTCTCCCAATCCTTGATTATGCCGATTCCAGTTATCCAGATCTCACTGAAGTGCAGCTGGATAAGCTTGAGCGCCTTCAAAATTTTTGTATTAGATTCATATTTGGTTTGCGCAAATATGACCATGTTTCAGAGTTTCGCATTAAGCTCAAGTGGTTACCCATTCGCCTTCGCCGGAATGCACATATTTTATCATTACTTAATAGTATTCTTTTCAATCCCACTACCCCTTTTTATCTCAAAAAACGTTTTAAGTTTCTTCATGACACACATATTAGACACTTGAGATCATCGGAAAATTTGAGCCTGGTGATGCCTGTTCATTTTACAAATTTTTATGATATCAATAAAATAAATCATTTACCGTCCAAGCTATTCGTTTGTGGAATGCATTGCCTGTATCAGTGAGACAAGCTCAGTCACTAGTTACCTTTAAAAACCTGGTTGCAAAACATTATCTTTCTCTCTAATTTAATAGTTGTTCCTGTTAATGATGTAATTTCTGTCAATAATTGTTTCTATCTTCATCAATCTGTCTTCTCTTCTATATATTATTGGAAAACACGTAATATATTTTATATATATTTATGTATATATATATTTACATATGTATGTCTATTTATTTATGGTTATTTAGTAACTTAATTTTAGTTAAAAATTTGTGTAGTACCTAGGTACATTTATGTGCATCACTGACTACCTCCATATTTTTTATTTTAGATTCATACAGCTCATGTAAAGGTTGTCTGGAAGATATCGCTGTTAGCGATAAGACCGCCTTTGTTACCATAGAATTTGAAATATTGTAAAACCGTTTTTATGTAACAATTTTGGTGTGCAATAAAGTGTATTCTATCTATCTATATATCTTCAGTGCGAGTACGAGAGAGAGTCTCCATCTGCGAAGCAGTCATGCTCGCGAAGGAGAAGGCGGGCCACGTGAGGGAGAGGACAGCGTCTTCGCTTCACCCCAGCCGCATTGGTCGCTCACGGCAGCGGACGTCGCTAGACGATCTCCGGCACCGAAGGCGCGGGCATTCGGGCGGCGAGTAATAGGCAACCAGCATTATGACGGGCCCCCTTTTAGAGGGCCAAAACCTGCAGAGAAGATCACGGAATGTAAAGGGCAATTGAAGGACACTGTGGATTTTAGTCAGTACGAGTCTGACAGTCCCTCCCGCTCCGCCGGGATCTAAGCCTTTTTTAGGTAACGCTAGACAGAGGCTGAGTCCTGTTCAGCTTGCTTACTCTAAATTAAAGTGTATTTTATTCAATTTATTCAATTCAAAATGTAAGTAGCATCCCAAAATAGGGATTTCTTTATGATTCATCGCCTTCTGAGGAAATATGTGCACTACATGTACATTTCAGACCTTACGAGAAAAACCACAGTATCGTGCTAGTTGCAAGCCACATCATACTGGTCTTATTGGAAATGGGAGACGCTTATGTAGAATAGTGCAATATGTAGAATAGTAGTAGTAGTCCTACAGCTAATGATGATGTGGATGATGGTGAAGATGCTTTAAGAAGAGTGTAAGGTTATGAGAAAGACATTGTCCCAGCAAATTAGGTTTTTATTTAACGTACGTTTTTTCAAAATTGAGTCGTTATCTGTATAATTAATTAAATACATCTTATATATTTTAAAACAGCCTATAATTAAGCATCGTCTAACATTCCACAAAAAGCCCCTTTTCTCAACCCGTAATTTCTAATTCTGAAGGCGCTCGAAGAAAGAAAATCCGTCTTTAGTAGGGCTTTGTAATTAAAAATGCCAATACTTTGTGATCAAATGTCTAAAAACGAGTATACGATCTCAAAGGGTGAGTCTTAATTGAAACCTGTTGAGTATATACAGGCCGGTGTTTGGACAACGAACCGATACAATTTTCTTGAGGGATTTATTACCTAGAACCTAATCTTCTCCCACGGATATGTATTCAATTTCACAGTAATTGAGATATTCTATTTACTTTATGAGATGTCATTTCCAGACCACTGTTGTAATATAACATAATAATAAACACTGTTTTAGGCTATCACGGTTTGTTTCACAATTTAAAATGTCACTTACGGATATCTTCCGTGATTATTTATTATTTTGAGTTCCCGATGTTTAGACGCTGTTGCAAGCGCTATGAGTCGAGTCATCCCGCTATCATGGCGCTTGCAACAGCGTCGAAATATCGGGAACTCAAAATAATATATAATCACGGAAGATATCCCGTAAGGGACATTTTAAATTGTTAAACATAATAATAAATATTGTTTTAACTATTATGTGGTAACCTTAACTGTATTTGTAGGGGGAAACTGTATTTTAGAACCGTTTCGGGTTGAAACTTTATGGCCGTGGGGTCCGAGTGCTCACAGTCTCTTTAAAGAAAAACTTAACAAAAGTTCGTTGGTTTTGAAAAACTGCAACTTTTACTTTTTTTTACATCATCATCAGCTGGTAATGTTCCCATTGCTGGAACACAGGCCTCCTCTCTCTGAGAGGGAGAGGGCTGTAATCTATCATTGCATTTTTGTGCTCGCTACGCTCTAATTCTCATTCTCTTTTCTCAATCTCCGAAAATAAATATACGAGACCGTATTCCATTAAACACCCTGTATCTACACTAATCTGTAGAAGGTAATGTATTTAACTGTCCCATGTGGAACATTTCTCGTATTCCGTATTGAACTTGATTGAATTGTTAAGTTTACTGCTTAGAAACTATCGCTATATGGCGGCCAATTTGAGTGGAGTCTTGCCAAAATAGCAGAAGTGATATTAATGTGTACAACGGGTCTTAAACGGCCACTCAGCAATAGCTATGTTAAATAAAAAAGTGATTTTATCGCAGTAGTCGATTGCTCTTTGAGAATTTTGAATGCATGCAATTTAAGGATAGTTTAGAAACCGTATGGGTGCCTTTATAAAGAAGCTGGTTGTCGGTACAGATATGTACTGGTTGTCGCAGGTAGGACTCGATGACCTTGTTTTGTGGTTTTGGATACTTTTTAAATCCTAAAAAAAACTTAGTCAATACAACACTATAACTATAAATAATACACACTTGAGGAGTCTGATGACCTTTGTCACATAGAAAGAAGGACAAAGTCAAAGTCAAATCATTTATTTCAAATAGGTCATCAAAAAGGGAGGCACTTTTAAACGTCGAATATCAAAATTAAGGAAATGGGATGGGACGGTTTTCTTAGTTGAAGTTATAAAACTGACTTTATGAAGACTCCATTTTTATTATTACTACTTTTATTTTTCCTTTGTGACCAAAAAATAACTAAAATACCTAATGTTGCTTTACTTTAAAGTGTCGCCTACAGTCCGAAGGTAACCTTTTGTCAAAATGTCACTGAGTAGGTGTTTACTGAGTTAAAATTTTATTTCTTTATTTTTGAAGATAATCCTTAACCTAGTTTTTTTTTATAATGTATGTGTTAATTTCTATAGAATAAAAACATTGTTACTATAATTAAAAATAGTTTACTAAAAAAATAGTTTTAGACCAGCATAAAGTTTGATTATTAAATAGTAACATGAATGTTTGTTTTTATATCCACAATTAGTAAAGACAATTTTGAAATAAATACATTATTTATTTTAAAGGAGTTTATAGTATTTTTTGATGAACTGATGTCGATGCAAAGGGATTAAATCTATATTAGTACATATTTTAGACGCTACCCTCATATTGCATTTGATTTTTGTCAACGTTGAGTTAATTGTGGATTTTAGTACCAGTCAGTTTGACTGCAACCTTCAGCCGAGCAGGTTGATTTAATCCCTGATAGTCGTGAATAAAACTGTTTGAGTGATAAGTGTGAATTTATTATTTAAAAGTGGAATAAATCCGTAATTTTAACGATTGTGAACTTATTATAACCAACGAGCTAACAGTAGTGTAGTAATAACTTATCGATAAGAATGTAATAACATGTTGTGTATTTTTTTTGTCGAAACTTTGTGGTCACCAGGACGCGCGGACCGTAGGTAAGGGTACATATTTGAATATCGAAGATTAAAATATCTACGCTTAAAATATCGATGTTCAAAATATCGAAAATGAAAATATCGAATGACCATAAAATCGAAAATTAAAATATCGAAAGTTTAAAATATCGAATGATTAAATGATCTACGTCCAATATGTCTAAAATCTAAATATCTACAAAAGTTACATCGAAAGATCTAAATATCGAAATACAGATTATCTAATGTCCTAAATATCAAAGTACAGATTTATCGATGTCGAGATATCGAACCTAACAAGGTATGGCGACGGAGCCCCGCTTCGCGGGGCTCCTATTTCTGTTTGTAAGGTTTAAAGTAACCTAACACGAAGAGGATGGCGGGGTCTTTCAGACCCCGCCATCCTCTTCGAACCTAACCTGTCCGAGTCGGGGTGCCCCAAGTTCCGAGCTCGCTTCGCTCGCTCTTGCATCCGAAGTCCATCCAGCTACCTTGTTGGGTAGTAATCAGTAATTTGACTAAGGACGCAAGAGCGAGCGAAGCGAGCTTGGGACTTGGGGCACCCCGACTCGCACAGGTTAGGTTCGAAGAGGGTGGCGGGGTCTGAAAGACCCCGCCATCCTCTTCGTGTTAGGTTACTTTAAACCTTGCAAACAGAAATAGGAGCCCCGCGAAGCGGGGCTCCGTCGACTTACTTTGGTAGGTGGATATTTCGACTAGTAGGTATTTTTAACGTAGATATTATGAAATTAGATATTATGAACTGCGATGTATTAAACGTTGATATTTTGAAATTCGACATAACGTCTTTCGATATTTTGAATCATTCGACATTTAAATCAGTCGACATTATAATCTTCGACGTTTTATGCGTAGATGTAACATTTTTCGATATTTTGTTACAATCGATATTTTAATTTTCGATATTCTGAACATCGATATTTTAAGCGTAGATATTTTAATCTTCGATATTCAAATATGTACCCCGTAGGTAAGTAACATTTAAACTATAATAAGATTAATATTGTTACTCTTCTTACTAGATTGCACCAAAATGATCCCAATTAGTAAACAAAAACATACGTAAATCATGTACAGCTTGGCCAGAACGGATTGAAACGGAACTAATCTTTTTGTTTCTGACAACGTTTTAAAATCTTTGATATTTGATGTAAACATGGACCGCAGGATTGTTACATTTATTATTGTGCCATAAAACTAACGTAATAAGTGAAAAAATCATTCAAAGTGCTGGTTGCGAGAAAACAGTGGCAACTTTCCATAAAATAAACAAAATCCAATGCACTTACATTAATCCTTCATAACGACATGAAACCACCGACAAACAATCCGTATATTACTACAAAACCGTTTCAGATTACAGCCGTGTACTCTAATATATTAAACTGGCTAATTGGCTGAAAACATTGATATTATCAAGTAATACCGAGCTAAGTGGCTTGTGTTTGTTTTCACTACTCCAATACCGAAGGATATTGATTTTGTATTAAGAAATGCTTTTGTACTCGTAATAGGAGAAACGATTCGTTGCAGTTTTGTTTTTGTTAAAAAACTGGTATTATTTTCGGTCATTTTTAAATTGGATGCCTGAAGAAATATAACGGAGCTGGTTATTGGATGTGATTGTTCGATCGCAGCTTCGGGCGATGAGACGTAGGTCGCGAATTGTGGGCGCGTATTTTTTCCTCTCCGTGGTACCATCATGGCCTGGTAACGATTTACGAGGAACAAGTAAAAGAGTGAAATAAGGAAAAAATCCCCAATGAATGTTTTGGACTTAATATAATTATGTTCATCTAGACCTAGACACTAAGGAATAGTAATTGCCTACTTTCAAAACTACACCAATATTTTGTTCTAATTTTCTTAAATACTAGCTAGCCCGGCAAACTTCGTACCACCTATAATAAATAGCATTTTTTTAGATTTTCCTCTCCATGGGAACCATTCTCGTACTTCATGGAATATCATAAAAAAGAGTAAGCGAAATTAGTTCAGGTGCTCTCGAGATTTGCGCTTAGCAATACATTCAGAGAGTACATCTACAAATTGTTGGTCTGGGTACTTAAAAAAAAAGGAATCTAAAAACACCACTCGACCGCGGAATCGATGAATTTTGAATAAACATTTCACGTTGATTCAATATGAAACTGTACTGAAAACTAAATCAGATGCAGTGACTATCATAATTATTATGCTCAGCCTATCCATCAGAAATGACGGCCATCTTGTGAAGGTTCCTCTATTTTTTATCATAAAATATCCATCATCACTCTTTGCGGAATTCAGCGTCTTTTCATAGCCGCTATTGATAAGGCACGTCTGTTATTGGTTCCTTTATCACTTGAAAACCTTTATTTATTAAAACTTTATGCATAAGCAAAAATTACCGTATAAGGACTTTGACTATTATTACCACGTACCTTACGAGGACACATACTTTACGAATTCACCCTGGCTGGGAGGACTCCCGCCCAGGGTGGCTCAGAAGGGACTGTAGGGCTCGTACTGCCTAAAATTTCAAATCACTAACCACTAGGCCAACAGGCCTGTCATTTGATTCATTCATACCCCGACACTGAATAATTTCATATTTTAATGCAAGCAATTAGAAATTCGGAACGTAAAGGGCTATTGATGGACACCGGGAATTTTAGCCTGACAGTCCAGTCTCCTGCCCTGCCTGGGTGGGAGGCCTCTTGTTATAATTTTACCGAGCTAAAAAAAAAACAATTAGAAAGTACCAAACAATGTATTTATAGTATATTTTTGTACTTGATTATGTTTCGCTTCCTCATTACAGTAAATAAATCCATGTAATGGTTGATACGAAAAACTGAGCGCCACGTATCACGCACTTGGGACTCGTCGGTGAACGAAAAAATGAGTAAAAGTTTTTAATATAACCTTGTTTATGTATTTTTTTGTCATGTTTCATTGGAGTTTTTTTTTCTAAATTGGTGTGGTCATAAATTGTGGATGATTTTTTTGAATAATATAAAATAATTAAATACTATTAATAAATTAAATTGAAAATATTTAATAAAATAATGAAAAAAATATTATACTTAATATTTTCAATCTAATACAATTTCCTTCTTCATATTTTAATTTAATAGCCTTTAAAATTAAAAGCAAAGAATAAAGTGTTCTCGTTTTTACGTAAATCATGTTTTACGACGAGTTACAAGTCATAAAAAATATTTAGTGGGTATCAGACGGCGGCCATAAAGATGATTGATTAAGTTCAAGAACTTGTGAAATTGTGGGACCATGAAAGATACTCGTTATTTCTACTGAAGGCACTATTCTTTGATACATTTGAAATCTTTGGGGCATAGATATTCGACGTAAAAATGATACGCTTTACTACGGCTTTTCTATAACTATATAAAGCACTGTCCAATTATGTTGTTACTACAAATAAGATAATATAATTTGATACAAGTAATTTATTTATTTTTTTTGTTTAGTTATGTCTGTAAATATTTTACTCTTAATTTTAGTTTTTATATATAGTATGTCCTTATATTTTAATTAGAAAAGTAGAGTTTTTCAATAACATAACCAAAGTCAGTAATTTATTGGAAAATATTTAATCGAATGAATTTTAATCCTTTCAAGAGAATTGACAATTCTCAAGACAGTAACGTAGAAAGGTATGTCGAAGAACGTCTACGCCGTAGTACGTCTACGCCGTAGTACGCCTACGCCGTAGTACGCCTACGCCGTAGTACGCGTACGCTGTAGCATGCCTACGCCGTAGCGCGTCTAAACATTCTGCGATCACAGATTGTTATATGCCCTGTGGCTCGGACTGTAGCTTCATATAATGTTATTTTTGACAGATCATTTAAATTACAACTTCGCTTATCTTTTATACCACTGATACACGATCAAGCGACATTAAATTGTGCTGTGTGTGTTGCTGCTTGCGTCTTCGGGGTATAAAACAACACTTTCTGTGTCGTTTTATGGTACTCATACGAAGGAAACTAACCAGCACAAGTCCCATAGGACGATTCATTGCCTGAAGTCATCAACAAAAGCGTAGCTCGCCTACGGCGTAACATATCTACGCCGTAGCACATCTACGGCGTAGCCCTTTTGCGAGCATAGACCTTACTTCCTCTTTAAGCTTTGTCACTTTACAACTTAGTTCATCCCTCTAATACATGTCATATTATATAAGTGAGTGTTAAAAGCTTGTTTCGTCTTTGTTCGTACAACCACATGTAGTTCAGTGTCGCACCCGTGAGTATGTGGTTGTAGGTACCTAGTGAGTACTTCGTTACGAAGTTACTTCCGCCCTTACTTAGCTAGCTTAATGTGAATATGTGCATGTATTGTGTTTATGGATTAAAGGTTTTCGTATCGTGGGGTGAATCTTTTATAGTTATTTCGAAGCAGCAGTAGATGTTGGCAGCATTAATAAATGCAAATCTAATTAGCCCGTTTGTTAGTTTTGAAAATGATGGCAAGTATTTTTTTTAAATCTTTTTATTTACAAATATGAAACGCATCAAAACTCGAAGACAGGGCTCGTGAAGTCTGAACCCAGTATAAACAACGTTTTTAAAATTAGTAATCATCACAAACCTTACTAATTTTAAAAAAAAAAAAAAATCGTTTACGTCTTTTGCTGTATGTCATTACTTCTCAGAATTTGATCCTTATTAGCAAGAATATCGAATACTGTAATAATCTTTTTTTTTTTTGGATTCGATTCCTTGCCAGGACTATTGAATTTTCTAAAATCCAATGATGCTGTTTTAGTTTTAATCAAAATCGGTCTGACTCCTTTCGATGTTTTTCAGTATTTCTCATAGCTTGGGATATAGCCATCCACGTCCAGTAGAAAAAAATCACTATGTATGTGTATATTATATAGTATGGTCCCGTGCAAAATTTTCCTATTATCACGAGGGAAATACTTATTTTCAACATACTTAGCAACAAAAGTACTGTAACCCTGTTAAAATAATAAATTTGTTCCCAAGAAATGAAGAAGGTTACGTATACTATTACATATACAAGTATGTGAAAGCCTTTAAGGCAATATGACATCCACCAGTTTCTAGCACAAATTTTTACAGTCTCCAAAATGCCTAAAGACCTTTTTTATATCTTTATTTCAGGCACCAAGGCTTCCTATTTCCTTAGAAAGCACCACTCCCACGCACTATTTTAACATATGAAAAATTTTATACACCAGAGAGCAAAGGCACTGGAATTAAAGAACACAGGGGCCTACCACCACCTCTTCAAGCTCATCATACTTTTCCTTTTTCGCGCTATGTATTTTGTGGTCGGGTTTCTGGTTCATCTATGTGATCTATAAAACATATAAGTTTTTAAACTGACATGGTCACTATTATAAATATTAGGGTTTAAAACAGTTCATCCGTGATTATGGTGCTGGCAACAGTGCCGAAATATCGGAAACTGAAACAAATAATAAACATGGTAAATATCCCGTTTTAAACCCTAATATCTATAAAACATAATTACTGAGTAATATGATATACCTTTGTTGGAGTGATTTTGGTTTTGGGGCTGTTCTGTACCAGTTTTAAACGTTTGCCAGTATTTTATAAGGAACGGCGAAAATCTTCACAACTCAGTTACTGGGTGATATAATATTGTTTCGTTAAAATAACTGTCAGACTTTAGATTGGCAAACATCTAAATAAGACAGCTGGGACTACTAATTTTACATAAGCAACCATCTCTTTTACACACACATTTGAAATGTTCTATTAAAAAAAAATTTTTTCTTGTAAAAATAACATTTTTGGTATGGCATTTCTTTTGTAAGGTCTGCCTAAATCCATTTTATGCAAAATCAATGAATTTCAGAACATTTTATGATGATTGTGTATATCGTACGAAGCCAGAGTGGGTTGCATGTAAGTATATAATAATACTGCCATTAGAGGTGGCGGTTGGCCCACATTTCACGAGAACTCTTGCAAATATGTAGAGGAACATTTACATTTATTCGGGGAATACATAATATGAAGCGAGAGACGCAGGAATTGTGCGATTAAGTTTGTATGTTTGTTGCAAATTGTGGTGCAAACTGAAGAAACAATGTTTTAGAGAAAAGAGCATTTTTTTTTTTTTTTTTTTTTTTTTTTTTAGCGTGGTAAAATCATCAAATGAGTCCTCCAACCCCGGGCAGGGCGGGAGGGACTGTCAGACTTCTACTGACTAAAATCCACGGTGTCCTTCATAGCCTGTTACGTTCCGGGGTTACGGTTAGGGAATAATCCCGCGACCCCGGCAGGCTTTGGCCCTCTCTGAGAGGGGGGCCCCGTCATTATGCTGACGCTCTTTGAGGCGCGCGTGGGACACAACGCGCCGTCGACCCGGGCATGGTCCTTGGTCGGGCAGCGAGTTGCCCTTTACTCGCTGCCCGCATGCCCGCGCCTACGGTGGCCGGAGATCGTCGCGCGACGTCCGTCGCCGTGGGCGTCCTACACCGCGGTTGGGGCGGAGGGAGAACTCTGTCCTCTCTCGCTCGCGGCGCGCCTCCTCCTTCGCGAGCATTACTGCTTCGCAGAAGGAGGCGACCGCTTCCCACTCCGTCTCGCCCCGCAGCATGGCCGAAACCAATGCCGGGCGCGAGAGGTCTCCGCCTATCGCAGCCGTGAGGACACGTCGGTGCGCCGCCCAAGCTGGGCAGTCCTGCACCGTATGCTCCACCGTGTCCTCCGGGCGATCTTCGCAGTGATGACACCCAGACGTATCCTCCTTCCGCATTAGACACAGGTACCTCCCGAAGCACCCGTGCCCGGTGAGGACCTGCGTCAGGCGGAAGGTAAGGACGCCATGACTTCTCTCCAACCACTCCTCAAAGAGGGGTCTTACCGCCGCAATTGCGGCGTGCCCGGCCGTCGGTCGCGACAGTCGTTCCTTCCATACTGCCCTGAGATCGCGCCGGAGGTCTTCGCGCCGCGCCTCGACTTCGCGAGGCAGCGGGCTCACGCCCCGGCGCTGCGCCTCCACGCGCCACTCATAGACGCGCTGGAGGGCAGTCGCCTCCAGATCCCAAGGCAGCAATCCGGCAAGCAGGTTGGCCGATTCGCCGGCAATCGTGCGGTATCCCCGGATCATTCGGATAGCCATGACCCTCTGGCATGCGACCAGCTTCTGTGGTCGCGTCCGGATGCTCAGGGCCCACACAGGGGCCCCGTAGAGGGCCATGGACCGCACGACACCAGCGTACAGCCTACGGCAGGAAGCGTTTGGCCCGCTGAGATTGGGCAGCAGTCGCCTGAGGGCGGCCGCTGCACGGTTCAGCCTTGGGGCCAAACTCAGGAAATGCTCCCTGAAGTTCCACCGGCTGTCGAGGACGAGTCCCAGGTACTTCATCGTCCCCTGTACGCCGATTGGAACTCCTTCCACCGTAATGCTGTAGCTCGACGGTGGCGCGTTACGGCGGCCATGAAAACACATGGCCTCCGTCTTGTGCAGCGCCACCTCGAGTCCCAACCGCCGGATCCTCCGACAACTGTCGCGACCGCTTCCGTCGCCACGTCGGCCGCCGCCTGGTGCGACTCTCCCTGTGCAAGGACGAGCGTGTCGTCAGCGTAACAAATTACGCTGACGCCGTCAGGGAGGTCGCTGCGCAGCACCCAGTCGTATCCGATGTTCCACAAGGGCGGTCCCAGGACCGAACCCTGTGGAACACCGCACGACATCTCTCGCCGGTTCCACTCTCCCCGGTGACCGGGGTAGATGACGGCTCTGTCCGTCAGGTAGTCCTCGACTATTCGGCGGAGGTAGGTCGGCACCCGGTGATACCGGAGTGCCTCCCTGATGCAACTCCAGGGCAGGGTGTTGAAGGCATTGGTGATGTCCAAAGACACCGCCAAGACGACCCTGCCCCGGGCTACTGCATCCCCCGTCGTGAGGGCTCTCAAGCGCATAATTGCGTCCACCGTCGAGCGCCCCCTGCGGAAGCCGAACTGGCTCTCCGACAGGTTCGGACCCACTCGATTCAGGTGCCCGGCGAGGCGGTCTGCAATGACTCTCTCAAAGAGCTTGCCCACCTCGTCGAGCAGCACGATGGGCCGGAATGCGGACGGAGAGTCCGCAGGGCGCCCGGACTTCTGGATCAGGACCAGTTTCCCCGTCTTCCAACGAAGCGGGAACCGGCCCCTCTCCAGGCACGCGCTTAAGAGCCCCCCCAGTCGAGGCCCGAGAGTCCCGAAGGCCAGGACCCAGGCTTTTCCTGGCAGGCCGTCGGGTCCTGGGGCGGTATTTTTGGCTTTGAGCCGTTGTACCGCCACTCTCAGGTCTACCTCGGTCACCTCTGGAGCGTCGTAGACGTCGTCGTCGCTGTGATCCGCGTTTGCGTCAGCTTCCTCCTCAGATTCCGTCGGAGACGGAGCCATGGGCGGGGGAGCATACTCCTCCCCTCTCGAAGGGAACAGGGCGCTCACCACGTCCTCCACGAACTGAGGCCGGAGACTCTGCGTCAACGGGGGAGCCCAGGGGCGGAGCTTTTCTCGCACCCACTTGTAGGGGCGGCCCCATGGGTCCCCGTCCAGAGTCCCCAGCATCTCCTCGCGGGCCAATTCCTTGGCCCGCCAGATCGCGTCGCGGAGGGCGGTCTTCGCTGCCCTGTAGCCCTCGTGCAGCTCCGCCTCTACAGTCGCCGCATCCGGAGGTCGGGTGCGGCGCCTGCGGAATCTGGAGTACCGGCGGCGCGCAGCAACGCACGCTTCGCGCAGCGCTGCCAACTCGCTTGACCACCAGTACAGCTGACGCCGGGCGCGTCCTTGCCGGACCCGGGGCATGGCCACGTCACAGATCTCCGACATGGCCTCCCGGAACCACTCAGCCTCGTCGTCTACGTCGGCAGGCCTGTCCGGTGGTGACACCCAGGCCTGCACGATCGAGGCTTCCAGGAATAGCTCCCGGTCCAGCTGCTTCAGCGCCCATCGCGGACCACTTAGGTTCCGTCCACTTGGGACCGGCGCGTCTGAGGTCTGGGTGGAGACGTCGAACCGGATATACCGGTGGTCGGAATAGGTCTCCACCTCCTCCACAACACGCCAGTCGGTGACGCGCGGTGACAGGGCGGCGCTGGCAAACGTTACGTCTACCACCGACTCGCCCGTCCACCGCACGCACGTGGGGACGGAACCCCGGTTCTCGATCACCAGGCCATGCGCACGGGCCCAGCGCTCGAGCCTCCTGCCCCGATAGCAGTCCGTGCTCCGGGAACCCCAAGCCGGACTTTTGGCGTTGAAGTCCCCCAGGACGAGCGCGGGGAGGGAACCGAGGGCGACGACGACGTCTCCCAGCTCCTCTAGGGAGTCTTGGAACTCGGCGATAGATCGGTTCGGGGAGAAGTAAACGCCTACCACGGCGATCTCCCCGAACCGGGCTGCGACAATCCCGTGCCCTCTCTCGACACGATCGAGGGGCGGGGTACCAGCGGCGGCCGACGAAATTAGGGTCACCGAGCCGTCCAGGTCCGCTACCCAGTCATTCCTGGGCAGGACAAAATACGGCTCGGCGACCACGGCGACGTTGATCAACCACTGCGCCATGCTCTGGAGCAAAAGATCCTGAGCAGCGGCGCAGTGGTTGATGTTCGCCTGGAGGAAGCGCAATGGAGACATTAATCTGAATCCATTGCGTCCTCCTCCAGGGCCCTCCTCGAGGGCGTGGCCACGGCGGCGGCGGCGGCGCGCGGCGGCGGCGGCGGCGGTGGCGGCGGCGGCGGCGGCAGCAGGAGCTGCGGCGGCGGCGGCAGTAGCGGGGACAGCGGTGGCAGAGGGCCTACCTCTGCTCTTGGTCTTGGCGGGCGGGGCGCAGGACTTGCCCCCTGCCCGGTGTTCGGCCGGCTTACCAGCCGCCGCACATAAGAAGCAGTGCGGCGGGGCATTACAAGAGCCGGCCTTGTGACCGGGCCGACCGCAGCGGAAGCAGTCGCCGCTGCGGTCCACCTCTGAAGTGCACTTGCATGCCGCGTGGTTGCCCACTTGGCAGCGGAAGCACCTCAGAGGCCTGGGTTCCAGCAGTTTCACCTGCGCGGACACCCAGCCGACCAAGAGCCTTCGGCCCTCTCCAATCTTTTTAGCCGCGGACACGGGGCAGCTCACTGTCACCGACAGCAGCCCCGCGAAGTCCGGGCGAAGGGTGCCAGCCTTGATCTGGTCGCCAGGGCATTCCCCAACCCTGGCGACGGCGGCCACCACGTCCCTCTCCGTGATCGAGTCGTCCAGGCCCATTATGCGCAGATCTGCGCGCTTTACGGGCCTGGACACCCGAGCCTCCTCCGCATCTAAGGACGCTCTTAGCCGTTCGGCCAGAGCGTCAGCGGTCGAACCACTGGAGGCGCCGGGAATCGAAAGCAGTCTGGCCCCCGTCGCGGTGACTTGCACCCGGAGACCCCCGTCGATTCCCAGCTCCCGGAGGTTCACTGCCTCCTTCGCCTTCGCGAACACGTCGCGGTACGTCACGCCCCTCTTGACCGCGTCCGGCTGCAGTGTGATAACTACAGCCGCGGTCTTGGGGGCGCGGAGTTTCGCCGCGACGTTCCGTTTGCGCTGCTTCCTTCGCTGTCGCCGCCTTTGCTTTTTTGCGGCCCTGCTCTCTCCCGCCACCTGCCATTCGGCATCGGCTGGGGGAGGACGCGAGGGCTGCGTAGGCGGGACAGGTCGGGACGGCTGGCTCACCGCCGCCGCCGCCGGAGCTCCCTTCTTCTTCTTAGAGGCGGCCGAGCTCTGCTGGGCCGCCTTCACCTCCGCCGGTGCCGCCGCCGCCGGAGCCGCTCTCCCGTGGCCTTTTTGGGCGGTGCCGGTTTCGCGTTAGCCGCGGCTCGCTTCTCCGGGGCTGGCCTGGGCGGCGCGGAAGCCGCTACGGCCGCGTAGGAGGAAGCGAGCGGGGGGCGCAAGACGCGGTTTTCCAGCGCTGTAAAGCGCTGGTTGAAGGCCGCTAGCTCCTGCCGCACCAGATTTAGGACAGCGTTACTGCTGTCTTCTGGTGGTGCGGGCTTCGCCGGCGGCTCTTTCTGCCGCGCCTGCGCCAGTGTCCGCGTCTGGGGCTGCGGTTTCGGCTGTGGGACCTCCTCCCGGCGCCCCTTCCGCAGCTCGGTCAACTCCGCCTTTAGTTGGATGTTCTCCTTCCGGAGAACATCCATCGCCGCCGTAAGCTTCGCGACCTCCTCCCGCATTTTGGACATTTCGTCCGTTGAAGTCGATGCGGGTGGAGGCCGGCCGAGGCTTTCCGCCGCCGCCGCCAAGATTTTGGCCGTGACCGCACTTATGGCCCGGTCTTTAGTGGCTCTTTTGCCCGGCTGTTTGTTGGTGAGGGAGCGAAGTGCGTC
The DNA here is from genome assembly GCA_036375495.1 of Agrotis segetum. Taxonomy (NCBI): domain Eukaryota; kingdom Metazoa; phylum Arthropoda; class Insecta; order Lepidoptera; family Noctuidae; genus Agrotis; species Agrotis segetum. The sequence goes on from JAQSVV010000186.1 coordinate 235,388, forward strand.
CTCCACCGTCTTTTCTAGGGAGGGCTCAGTCGTGAGCCCTCTACCTCCAGTCCTGCCTCGGCCTTTACCCCGAACACTTGTCGGGATCTTGGGGCCCGAGGGAGGACCCTCCTCAGACGAGGAAAGAACTTGTCGGGAGCGCTTGAGGAACTCGGTCCTCCTATTGGCGCTTCCCTCGCTCCTCCTCGTTGCGCTCCCAGAGCCTACGCTCTGGAAGCTCGTGGCGTCTGATCCCGAGTCGGAGTCCGACTCGAGAACCATCGCCCCCTCCCTCCTCGGAGCGGCACTCTGTGCCCGCTCGACCTTCGGTGCCTGTGAATCGGACGTACTGGACAAGTCCAGTGACTCCTCCTCACGGGCACGTGAGCCTCCCTGGCTCAATGCGGCGACTGCCGGAGCGAAGACAGGGTAGAAGTGATTTTTGTCCCCCCCAGAATACGGTGGGACAGACCGAGAATCGGTGCGGGATTCTCCAGCTGCGGAGCAGCTGGTACCCGCCTGGGGTAATAGTTCTTTAAAGCACTTATCCATGTCGTTTTTTACTTTTTTAGAGAGGTGAGTTCCTCTATCCTAACCCCGAATTTCCCTCCCCGGCTCACTTCACGGTTACGTCTATAGACTAGACGCGTACCGGAAGTGAGCATTTCCCCCCCTGACCCAGTCTCAGACGACTGGGCCCGCGCCGCCTGAAAGCTCGAGCTAACTGCTCGATCCTCCAGGCGGCGCGCCTTTCCCCGGTGTATCCCTCTTAGTTTAAAAGCCCCACCACGACGACAACGTGGAGATACGACGGTGGGGGAGAAAAGAGCATAAAGATTTTTGAGCTTTCATTTTTTTTGAGAATCAGGTCTGTTTTTCTCAGTAACCTTTTTGATTTTTAAAAAGATAAGGCGGGCTTTCACGACCCGATGTATGAACGTGGACGAGGCGAAAGAAGTGGACAAGGATCGGAGCAGGTAGCATTCTGTATTTTCTGTCTAACTCATTGGATTAATACTTAGTGCTTAGTAGTTCGTATCAAAACACAAAAAGAATGTGAAAAATCTTTCATAAGGATTCAGTCAAAAACAACATATGATTCCATTGTTAATAAGTTAGTAAACAGAGTGCACAAAACACATACCAAGACAATACACCCGAGACAAGCAAAGCCACATAATCTCCCAAGTACACCGAAAACTGTAGACAAAGGAATATATTTTTGTATTAAGCATACCGACCTGCTGTATTTTGTTAATAACGCGCCCAGATCTCTCAAGAGTCGCCTGCTTGCCTCTGAAATTTTAATCTTATTACCATATAGATTAAGTACGATTTCCAACGACAGTGGCGGGAAGAATTTTCTAAGTGAGTACATATATACCGTTTTATTGTGTCCCGCAAGAGTACTCGAGTTATGATTGAGTTTTTTGTGTAACTTTGTTATGGAAATAACGACCAATATGTTGTTTTGATTGTGATGTAAAGGTGTCACCAACACTTTTGATGTTTTCCAAATGTTTTCAATGAAAAGTGTTGTTGTGTTCAAATTGTTTTGTGTTTCGTTTACTGATTTGCTGGTGTAAATTCGGATTCATTTGTATTTTATTTTGCTGAATATATTATTGGCAATATTTTGTGTTTGATCTTTAATATCGGATATGTAAACTGAATCTATACGATATTGGTTTCCTGAGAACAAACGCCGTGACTAATTAATTATAGCGTTCATTGTTGGTTGTGAAAGGCTTTTAATCTTCTGTAACTGTAGATAAAATCGTAATTCTACATATTAATAGGTACATTAGTTGTTTTATTAATCCTAACTAATATTATAAACGCGAAAGTAAAGTAATAATAGTTGAAATTAGTAGTAGTTGTTTATTTCCTCTTCACGCTCAAACCACAAGCGATAATTGTGAAATGTCCATAGGTATATGTTGTACTGCATACAGAGATAAACATAGAGTATTTTTTGTCTGTACTGTTACCGAGAAAAATAACAATATATAAAAGATGGCACCACGTGTACGATCCGAATTGATATCGAATTTTGAATTAACAAGAGCGAAGTTGCAGTTAAAAGATATATCAGTATAATCTATACTATAAGTAACTACAAGTAGAATCCACTATCACTCTTCAGTTTATGAACAAATCAACCTCATCCCAAATGAACACAACCAATAAAATAAATAAAATCAGTGCGACATTGTCATAAAAACTTCTTCATAAATATGGACATCGATACTTCATATTATATTATTCGAACAGAGGCGTCGCCATCACATTATTTAAATACGCGGGCTTACTAGAGGCCACGCGTAAATAATTCGGAATATCGAGAGCGCGACTCGAATAAATAATCGATTCGAATCGATACCTACTGTAGTTCTAGTCGAATTTAAAATGGCTTCCTTGTCCGCATCGAAAATAAAAAATGCATCTTATGTAAATTCACCATTGGGATTTGTAGTAGTTGTACATTTTGAAGATGGGTTGCGGTTGTGATTTCTTTAGGTAAAGTTGTCGTAGATTTTAGGACAAGTATTCTAATAAAATCAGTATCTCTGCAGATATCTTGCATAATAAAAGTAACGATGTGAAAATAGGTGTTGTAGTGAAAGTTGGTTCATACATCAGTATGACTTTTAATGTTCTTCAGGGGGGGGGGGGTATTACAACGTCTTAGAACCAGGCTTATTCCGGCGAGTGAAAGTGACAGAGCTATACAAGTCGTCTAGCGTCGTCTCGTTCACTCACTGGGCAAAAAACTCTATTATTTTGAATTATTTAACTTTCAGCTATTACGCATAAGACTGTTCGTTTCTTCTCTGCAATGTGTAAAAAACTACGTAATAGATTTCAACACGGTTTTCAGTAGACACAGTTCTTTTCGGTAGACAGAGTGAGGAAGGTTTATCTGCGCTGGTAATGGAGGAGTTTTGAACAAGTTTTCAGCATACTTCAAATAGCTACCCAAAAAAGTCAAGTTACCAATTAATTGAGTGGTTTTTCATGATATATAATATTGTTTTATCGCTGTAGAGTCACTCAGTAAGCATATGGAATGATTTCATCTGACTCCGGGTGTTCACCGCGATTGGCATTTAATTAATACATACTTGTTTATCAACTGTCGGGCTTTTTGGTGAGTTTGGTTTCGATTTTTATGTTGAAAATATTGTAAAGGTTGGTCGCATGATCCAGAGGCGATAGCACATAGATAGATAATACGCCGTTTTTTTTTAGCGAATATAAAAACAACCATTTATAATTTTTGCGGAAAGTACAATCATTCTTCCAGGAAGATACTCGTATGAATAAATAAGTAAACTGAGTAAATTTTTAAGTCAAAAATATTTTTGATGTCAAGTCGAAATGTTTACATTTACGTTAGGCAGTCATGCCTCCGACTCAATATTTAGGTTTTTTTTGAAGACGAGTTGCATTTCGAGTAATACCAAAGATTAGAGTTGAAGTAATCATACCATTTATTACATGAAAAAGATAACTGTTTAGATGTATATAATTGCCTACAATCAAAAAAAACGCCTATCTTTATGTTCACACAAAAGAATACCTTCATTGCATGCATAAAAAAAAATCATTCGCAGTTTTTTTCTCATATAGACGCAAGCTTTGCACTGCTTATACTCATATTATAACACACATAACAATATCAAGCTATAAAGTTATAAAACCACAGCCATTACGCCGCTAGAGCAGGACGGGTGCCAAATGGAATGCGCCCTTTCCCTCTAACACACGGTTAGGTTCAAAAGTTCATGGTGTGTGGTTTTTGTTGAAGACCATTACAGCCATATTATGTGGTCGTGTCGGATCGTTACGCCACGGTTTTATTAGTTAAAAGGCTTATTTTAACATTTGGTTAGGATATTATTATATTAAAATAATTGGAGGAAATTATTTATGAAAAGCGTAATATTTGAAAGCATCAAAGGGCCTAGAAAAAAACTTTTGAAAGTTTTCATATCTAATGACTTTCAACGGTACCGAAATAAGCAACTCAATTTTCAGTGCTTGTGTCCAATGAATTTCTAACTTTTCAATGTCTATATCGCCTGAAACATGTCTTGTTATCTGGCTTTTCTTGTGTCATGTTGACGGTAGCACTCAGATTTGGAAATTATCCTATATCCAACGTACCTAACTAACTTCCCTGTATTGAAAATTACTTCCCATCCAATGTCGTAAAAATTGTTTTCTGTAATCATTTCCATAGAAACTTCTTCCCCAGTATAGTTAAACAATCGTTTTGTCTCAATTTGGGTTGTTGTAAGTTCGCCCTATTTCGAAAAAAAGTTTTGATTCTGTTCTCCTAGTAGTTTCTCAGATTTCACACTCGTTTTCGGTAGTTTTTGGAATTTTATAATTTAATTGTTTGCTAGCCCCGTGCAGAAAAAAATGGATCGAATGTATGACAAAAACCTTTGGTTAACTTATACATACTTTTTTTCGTGGGGAATCATTTTTGTGGCGAACTTACAACAACCCATTAATTTTGTCTGTACGGAAGCAGAATTTTGAAATAACAAGCCATTCAAAAGTTACGAGCTTCCAAAGATTCGTTATTATTGCTAAAAGCATAGCAAAAATAGCAAAATTTCCATAACAAATACCGAACACAAAAATCGAAGAATTCCATAAATTTTATTTGAAATTGATTGATGCAGTGGTTTTTTCGTAAAACCCCTTCTTCCAAAGACCGTTTTGTATTTTTTACTCACTGAATAATGTTTTCCCCTGTTTTCTCCAAGGGCGGATGACCCTCGCGGACACATGAACAATACGGCTCGATTTCAGGTGAAATATCATGGTTTTGACCATGCCTGCCAGTGAGTTCGAGCTCGCGAGAAGCGCCGCCTTAAAGTATGGCATAACTAAAAATTATGGGCAAAAACATTAACTGAAAGCAAGCGGCGCCACGGCTAAATACTAGCGTGTAAAGAATAGCAACAGCTTCCGACAACTCTATCCAGAGAGTTCTCGAATATTTTTCTATCTTTATTTTTGTTTTCCTTCGCTCAGGCGGTAACTCATCCCGAACTTTTAGCAGTAATTTAACTTTATCTGGTTTCGATACTTCATAGAAACATTTGTAACTATAGCAACACTGAAATAGAAAGTCTCTGATGTTCTTCTAGTGTTCAATATTCGTGGAAGGATGTGGAAAGACCAAAAAACTCTGATAATCTGGTGTCTGTGTTTAAGCCGCCTCTGGGAACCTCACAGGGCTTTAGGCTTCAGGTCAGGTTTCCATAAGATGTTTTCTCTCACCGATATGATTGATGTCCAAGATATAACTTAGAAAGTACATCATAATCTACTTAACCTTTTCCCATCTACATACTCGTATATTGGGGTCGGCTTCCAGTCGAAACAGATGCAGCTGAATATCAGTATTTTACATGGAACGACTGCCTATCGGACCTCCATAACCCCAGTAACTGCGTAATGCTATCCTATTATGACGTGGTTTCCGAGGCACGGATTAAACTCGCTATGACAGATGGTCACCCATTCACAGACCAACCTCGGCAAGCCTGGCTTAACCTGGAAGATCGGTCTGTGCGGTTGTAATTAGCCACGAGCTCCTCTTTGCTATGTTTCTTTCTCGTATTAGAAAACAAGATGAGATACATTGAAACTTATTTCGATATACTATGTAGTAAGAATATCAACTGTTCCTTACGTCCTGTTTATGCCGTGGTGTTCTAATTTTCCACGATAAACGCTTTTCTGCCTGCTTGCCTGTTTTATTGTCAGTAAAAGTATTGTTTTTCATTATCTTATCGTACTGAGTCCTAAATAAAAGTGTATTCTGTCGGAAAACGGTTTAGGTCGATCTTGATAGGGAAAGTAGCTTAAATGTATAGGTGTTTACATAAATAACTCTAGTCCCTTGTGTACTATGTTTATTATAAGTGTACTATGGAACACTAATATAAATAATAAAAAGAGAGGTCGGGAAAAATTTTCATTGAAAATGTGAAGTTTTCTGTTCTTTTTTTATCGTGAAACCGGGACCAAATTAGTTGTATGTGAAAGACTAACCAACAACTATTCATCCTCATAAACTTTTGCATTTTTAGTATTAAATCCTCAATACCATTGAAAAAATCTAAATTAACCTACTGGTTTCTAGAGTTATCTTTGACATGAGCTTCATCAAAATACTTCCTCCATTAATCCCTTTATGCCAAAGTTTAACCATTCAAAGCAAGCAATTAGAGAATGTCCAGTTGTAACATTTATCAGACGCAAATCACCAGGAAACGGCCATCAGTCTTCAGTAACAAATCCTGCCAGCAGTTATGCAAATCACGGCAGTTCAGGATTTCTACTGACGTGGTACGACAGTCTATTATCTTGCTGAATTGAAAGCAAATGGTTGGTAGTGGTAGATAGTTCAGTTTATGTATTCGTTGGTGAGTTAAGCTTGTGTTTGAATCCTAAAAGCTTTTAAATGTCTTGATTTTGAATAGCAATGTTATAATAATTATGTTGATTTTCATTCATTGTTAACATTTGTATAAGAACCGCTATTTGAAACCTATTGTAAACGAACCAGCCAGTTTGGTTGGTAACGTGCTTGACTTTCGTGCAGTGGGTCTTGGGATCAAATCTTGCATTATTCGTTTTCACTTTTTGTGGTTCTTTTTTTTGTTTTTATTTATCCTGTGAGAGTTTCAAATAATCAAATAGTACAAGTAAGCAGTTGAATAAGCTATTGGGCAAACGAAGTTATTAGGAATATAACAGCCCTTTTCACCTTATCCAGGACGAGAGGACTCATTTGATGATTTAATACATTCAGCGGCACGCCGCGGCTGAGCAATTGGACTGCTGCACAGCGTGACGCGGCGCGGGTTCGATCCCCGCACGGAAAAAGTATTTGTATGACCTACAAGTAGTTGTTCCCGGTCTGGGTGTATGCATATGCACACGTACCCACGACACAGGAGAAATTCCGAGTGTGGCCACGTTTTTTTTTTTTAAATATCCTAACAAACTATTTCCAAGTAGCAGGTAATTTTATCGTGCAAGAGGTTGGCTTTGCCATCATTTTTTGATACTTTTAATCATGATTTTTAAACAGAAACATTTTTAAGACTACGTATCTTTAAAATATATTAAAAAATGTATCAAATGTGGTTTACAATTTACAACGAAAAAACGGAGATAAACACAAAAGTAAATTACTGTGGCGCAACTAAAAAATATCGTATATCGTCGACGTGTTAAGAAAACAAGCCGCGTATCTCTTGCTTGATTGCAATCTCCTAAAAAGCTTTCAAACCTTGACCGGGATATAAGACAAAAACTCAGAAACACACACCGCTGCCCATCTTCTTATTATAATCTCTTAGTTGTTTGTTCAAGAGAGGTGAGGCCTTCACCTGCTTCAAATAAAATCAAATCAGTTATTTTACAAGCACTTTTAAATTGTCCAAAGACATAAAAAAAATACAAGAAAGTCCATGGACACTCTTTTTCAATCGTCAAAATTATAACAGAACCTTTGTTACATCATTAATCTTCAGATGATACATTATGTGAGACCGATATGTAACAACTTAAAAGTGTCTAAAGTTAAAATAGGTACATAAAAAAAAAGAAATATATGTTGTTGATTCCTATCTCTGTCTGTAAGGGCAACCGGGACCCTAGAACGCACAAGGCAAATTAAGGGTCAGTAAGAGTCTGGCAGTCCCTTCCGGCGTCCTCAAGGCGAGTGGACTCATTTTTTATCTCAACCACCAAACAAATAAAAAAGGTTGACTTGACTAATGAATCTTTTAGGCGCGTCAAGGGACACTCGGATGGAACATAATTTACTGTATACACTCAACAAAAATAAAATCGTCGCGACGTAAAACATACAGAAGTGACGCTCCTCATCCATTTTCGCTCGTCTTTTCCGTGGTCCGAAAAATCCACTCCGTAGTCAACGCTCCTTATATTCCATGTCCGTCCGTCTCCGTCCTCCGTCCTTCACTCCACGTCCACTCCGCTCTAGCACGCCTTACTAGCGAGCTGTAATTTGGTGTGATACTTCGTGTCCAAAAAGTGTCGTGACAACTTTTCGTAAAATATTTTTTCCTAGCCTCCAGTACTTTCACGTAACGCGCGTTATGGAACTTCGTATCCAAAACGCGCTATGACTTGACTAATGATTTTCCATTAACGTTATAGGAGAAAATCCATGTGAAATATTTTTAAAGTCATTGCTATTCGAGTCAAATGAGTCACCCAGAGCGGGATGGTAGGGACTGTGAAAAAATTCACTTGTACTTACGAAGTTTAAAATTCATGCGATGATCAACTTACGAGTAATAGTCGACCAACTTATAAAATGTCCTTGGGCCACAGTTACTTGAAAGGCATGTATCGCGAGCAACCGGTAAGTTCCCGCGACCCCGGCAGTTCTGTATGTTTTTTGGCAGATAGGTAGGATATATACTAAACTCGGCATACACTAAATTAAGGAACAAAAGGACTATTCTAAATTCGCTGAGGTACTACGTAAGTGAGGGGGATAATGTATTTTCCCCGTTTTGTCAAAGACTCCTGGACCTAACTTTTGTCTTCAGCGAATCACGTTATAGTGTAGTTCGGCATAAGTGGTCGAAATGATGGGATATTCTACGGAATCCTACACTGTGCGTGGCCCGACACGCACTTGGCCGGTTTTTTTTTTTGCCTAATGTGTTGACAGACATCGTGCATCGGTCCCCTGTTATTACGAGTCTAGTTATATATCGTCGTTGCCGGCAGTTCTGCGACCCAGGCAGTTCTGCGACCCCGGCACTTTTGCGACCCAGGCAATACGGCGACCCTGGTTACTCCTTGTGTGGAACAGCGATTAATATAAAATAAACTGATGTTGGTACATATAACTAGACTCGTAATAACAGTGTGTATGTTAAAACTCACGAACGAATGAATTCCAAGAGTTTCCTCTTAAAAAAATATTACAAAATATATTTTCACAATTCTCTGCTATTACTCGAGCAGATGAGACCTCAGTTCTCAGAAGGATGTTTCTGTCGGCAGTGAGCTCAATTAATTTTTCATCAGGGAACGTCTATGTTATGTCGGGGTTCAGAAGTAATAGCCTATTAATAGCCTTTTATATCGAGCATGAGAACACGAGGAACTGAGTAGACTTTTGCTGAGTTTGTTTTGATTTTTTAAATTATTTTACGTTTGTATCTCAGAACGCGTGGAAGGTCCAATTCTATGTCTATCCTATTAGAAATAGACAAAGATATTTCTATACAGTTTGAGACCCATAGAAGATTTAAGAATATGGCAAAAAACAAAACAAACAGTATATTCTTTTTTTAAAAAAAAACGTTGCAGCCACACTAAGATTTTTGTCCTATGTCGAGGGTGCGTTTACAAACATAGAAAATATACTGTAACATAATATCTATGTTATTGTTAGCCAACTCTTTTAGATGAAGTGAAAGTTATAAAATTCGTATATTTTATGAAATATTCAAGAAATATTCTCTAAACAAATCAACGTGAATTGGTGAAAAATGCTGAAAGTAACACATTAGACATACGTCAAACAAACTATTTTTTTTTTAAACAAATAAATATTAAAATGTTTTTCAATTTTCATTACAAAATCGTGCATAAAATAAATTAACCAGGGCCTGTGAACAGTATTGACCTGCTAAGCAAAACTTCATGTAAGTAATCTATAAAATATGTAATCTTTGAAACTGCATTAAGAATTTCAATATCGCCTGATTGGTTAGTAAATACTTCCTGCAAGTAGATTAATAAGTTAAAGTTTGCTAAACTAACTACATACGTTCCTGAAAGTTGCCCCCTAGGGAATATGTGGGTTTTAATGGCCGTTATAAGTTATCTTACAGTTAAAAACTAACATACTTTAAATTACTTTGCTACACTAGTTTTTATATTACGTTGTATTTTTTTTTTTGAGAGTTAAATATAATGAGTCATTCCACTCTGGCTGAAGCGGACTAAAAACTAACTGCTCCTTCAATTGCCCATTGCATTCTAAGACAGCATGGTAACTCTTTAAAAAAGATCCGCAAGTAGCATTATTTTCTTCGGGATTGCAATGCGATTTTTTTTTTAAATCGGTGTTAGATTAAAAGAAACTGCATTAAATACAACTCTCCATCACCCTTAACACTCCAGTACCTAAAATGTTTAAAAAGTAAAACGATAAAAAGAATCTTGGCAACAATACAAAACGACGCTGAACAAACGCTCACGAACCGCTGATAGATCGCAGCGAGGTGCGAGGGACAAAGCATCGCGTGCCGCGCTTACGTTTATCAACTTTAGATAAGCTGGACCGCTTAGTCTTAATCGTACCGCTGTGGGCGTAGGTTAGACATGATGTAGTAAATATTTTAAGGCCTAAAACATGTACTGTAACGTGTTGGTGATTTTTATAAGCATGTTATACCTTCATTAATTTAAATAAACTACGCAAATAGTGTTCCTTCGAAAGCTAGACAGTTCCACGAACTCGACAGGTTTTGGGTGGCACGTCAGATTGCTATCAGCTTTTTGAGGCTCGGCCACTCCGCCTCGGGTGGAATACGCCGTCGACTAGGGTATTATTATTAGATCGGACGGCGAGTCACTCATTACTCTGTGTAGTTGAGTCAGGCAAGCGTGGGCATGACGCTTGCCTGACTGCTTCTTAGAAGGAGGTAACTTCTTTTCATTCCGTCGCGCTTAGCAGCATTGCTTCGATCAAAACCGAGGCTGCAGCTGTGTGAGGACACGACGGACTTCACCGTTTCTTTCGGGCGGTCTTCGCAGTGCTCGCTCGTATATCTTACCGCTCAATCCGAGACAGGAATCTCCCGAGGCACCCGTGTCCAATGTCGAACTGCGTCAGGCAGAAAGTGAGGGCGCCGTGTGGCCTTTCCAGCACCTTTAAAAGGTGATATTTGGCTTAGGACATGGGACTGATCTCACGTCCTATACAGGGTGGAATTTTGTAATGCTACCTGGAGGGAAAGTTGTTTCAGATTTTAGCAAGGTCGATTCCCGAGTGTGGCAGAAGAGAATTTTCGAAAATCTTTGAATGCAGTTTGCTTTCTATTCAAAATAAAGGAATGTTTCCTTTGAGAAAAATTTTCTATCTGCAGTATTAAGAGTACTTTCCCTCCAGGTGGCATTACAAAATTCCACCCTGTATGGAGTGTTTGTCTAAACACATACTGTATCCCTTAGACCTATAATACACTAAAATCCTTCTTTATCAGCTTACCATAGTTTGTAACAAAGTGTGAAACGAACAGAAGCACAAAGAACTGTCCCGCTCATACAATGGAGAGTTTAAAATATATAAGAGGCAGTACTGATACCATTGTGTTGGGATTTACGCCTTTATGTTATCTGTGGATAAAGTGGTGGTACTTGTCGGACATTGTGTGAGATTTGTTTGAGAATAGTGTATAGTAAAGCATTGTAAGAGATCGGTATTAGAGGTTGAAGTACTTGAGAATATATTCAAAGGTGTGATTGTGTATTTTTTTTATCGTGATAAAATTATCAAATGAGTCCTCCCAGCCAGGGTAGAGACTGTCAGACTCGTACTGACTATAATCCATGGTGTTTTCAGTAGCCCTTAACGTTCCAGGGATACGGTAATTCGATAAGTCCCGCGACCCCGGCAGGCTTTGGCCCTCTAAAGGGGGGGGGGCGCGTCATTATGCTGCAAATCATCACCTGCCTAGCCTTTTCCCAACTATATTGGGGTTGGCTTCCAATCAAACCAGATAGATCATCAGTATTTTACACGGAGCGTCGGACTCCCACAAACCAGTAACTGGGCAATACGCTACACCATGGCAAGACTGGTTGTCAGACTTACGAGTATGAGCTTCTGCCTCACAGCAACGACTGTCAAATATCAACAAATGACAGCCGGGACCAACGGCTTTACGTGCTTTCTGAGAGACGGAGGAAACTCGCTATGACAGATGGCCACCCATCCACAGCCCAATCTCGGCAAGCGCGGCTTAACCTGGAAGATCGGCCTGTGCGGCTGTAATTTTTGAGCCACGAGCTCCTCATACATCAAAAAAGGTAAGTATCAACAAAAACAATCACAAAATTACGAACCACATTGTCAAAAAGCAAATATCGCGTCTAATACACGCGCGTACGTGAACAGCTGTGTCACAGAGTCTCATATAAATTCACCGGCGGGGGATATTTAGGAAATGTGCCAGCAAATTGAAACGTTATGACGTCGTATTAGCATCGTATATTGTTCTTACAATGTATTTTATAAGGCTGTGGTGCCAGCTTCGAGAGGTTCGTAAGTTTTTTTGGAAGAATTTGGTATGTAAGTGCTGTAGAATAAAGAAGTTTTATGAACGTTTCGTTGCCCGTTACTGGGAATTTCGCCTGTATCGTGGGTGCGTTTGCAAACATTTAGACTCGAAGTCAAATTATTTATTTAAATTAGGCCATTAAACGAGGCACTCTTAACGTCGATCCAGTTTAAATTAAGGAAAGGATGGCTATGACGACTTGTAAATCTACACTCTTTCCCACAGCTAAGGTGGTCGTGTTAAGAGAATAAGGCCAAGGAAACTCCATACTTAGGCCATTAAAGTTTGCGCAATAACTTTGATAAATTGAACTGCTGCGCTGTGAAATCAATGTACATTGCACGGAACAAATATTTAGATGATCTGCAAGTAGTTGTTCCGAGTCTGGGTGTTTGTGTATGTGAGTTTCTATGTTTGTAAACGCACCAAAGATACAGGAAGAATTCATATTGCGAGGCAACGTTTAAAAAAAAAATTGTCCTGCTGCAGCCAATTAATAGGTGTACGTCATATTAACACACCATCATTATGCACATTGTTGTTTTTCTGCCTGATTTCTCTATTTGTGTGATGATTAGTAGCTAATTATGTGTCATCTTAATTAGTTATTCCTCTGGGTGTTTGTTTATGTGTTTTTCTACTCTAAAAAGGATCGTACGCAGAATTCCTGGAGAAATAATGTCTTGCAGACGCACAATGAGAAACGTCTTTATCTAAGTATGTGAATGCAGTTAAGTGATTATGAGAAGACGAAGAAGTTGAGCTGCTGGACCAATTAAGATTAGCCCCGAATTGCTTGACAAAAAAGATTTTTATTTTGTTCTATTTTATGACTACGTTATTAATATAATATTGGGAGAAAACCGTGGTTTTTAAAATTTCAATTGCCAAAAAGATCTGGCAACATCATTTAGTCTCTAGAGTAACATTAAAACTTGCAACATCGTCAGAAATTCGTAGCAATGGCCGCTGCCCGCCACTCCTGCAGCGTTTAGTTGCAGAATATCATTATATACATTGTGGTTTTTGTTGTTTATTCAAAAGTTTAACTTTTACTGCATTTTAGAGCAGCTGCAGCTGCTCGAGCGCTTGATATAATGCATTTTTTTTTTTATGGGACAAACCCACCACACTATTCCCAACCACTGCAACTCCTGAAAGCCAGAATCAACAGTGGCAACCACCAGAAAAGCGCCGAGACAATTAAGCTCGACGTGTCCCGGAGAATGAATTTACCTGTCTTGGATCCTGCAACGAAATTAATCAGAAAAGAATAGTGGAGGAGTAGGAAAAAATATATGTTCCCACTTCCCTCCATGCAAGCAGGAGACAGAACCAAACAAGGCCAATAGGCACAAAGGGACATTACAACTGGGAGAAGCCCAGTTGCCTAGCACCACGGGTAAAATGACTAATATTAATGGGTCCTAAATTGTGAACTGTTATATTTGATTCCAATAATAGGTATGGCAAAAACGCTTGAACGCACGGAAGTTTGTTCGAGTTTCCACAAGGTCCGTATAGTAAACGACTCCAGATGTAGCCTGTACAGTATCCAACATAATATTGCGTTCGTTCTGCCAAAGAATACACTCCCATAGAATATGATGTGCTGATTGTTCATATTCACAATCTGGTGTTGAACATTGACAAAAAGGCGAGGGAACAAGCTTGAAGGAAAATAATTTACTTTTAAAGTTACCATGTCCCGTGAGAAATTGGGCAACACAGTGATCCACCTCCAGCCACGTCCTAGCCAACCGCTCGCGAACGGATGGAAAGAATTGGTGGAGGTGCCGCCCCTTGATGGAATTATCCCACCTACATTGCCATTCGGATAAAAGTTCCTCCCAAACGTCACTTTGTGGTTTGAATAACCTAGATATTTTAGCACGTTCACGTTGCGGTAAAAAATCAGCATCAGTGGTCTCCCGTGCGGAATAGTACATTGCAGCACGTCGCTGCACTTCAAGGTCGACTGGAAGAACACCAGCAAGTACCGGTAAAGCTTCAGTACTGACGGTCCTGTATGCTTTACTTAAGAATAACAAAGCCAAGCGCTGACTCTGAAGCAATTTACGCCGTGCCGCCCCTATGGTGGCCCTATCGGCCCAAACAGGTGCTCCGTAGCACATACAGCCCAAGTAAGTGGCCCCGTAAATAGTTTTTAAAGTTAAAAACGACAAACCCCAAGTAGATTTTGATATTCTCGTTAAGGCATAAAAGTTATTTTTAGCTTTTTCCCCAACCGTTTTTATATGATCTATGAATGTAAAATTTCTCTCTAAGACTAAACCGAGATAGCACACTGATTGCTTCTTTTTAACGGGAACATTGTTGAATTTAATACTAGGCCACGATTTAAGGTCTCCTTTTAAAAGGAGCTGATAGGTTTTATGTGGTGCAAAAGTCAGACGGTTTCGATCGCCCCACTGAGATATTAATCGTAGGCATGTGTTAGCCAAATTCTCGAGTCCAGCACGAGTACTCGACTGAATGAGTAGGAGACCGTCATCCGCGTAACCAGTTAAAGAACAGCCACTAGGAAGTGGAATCGCGAGGAAATCATCAAAGCCTAGATTCCATAAATGGGGACCGATAACCGAACCCTGAGGACAGCCCATGGTGAGAGGTTTCGATACGGAATTATGTCCGAGTTTAAGTTTTGCAGAACCATTTGAAAAGTATGAGCAAAGGAGATTATATATATTATTATAGCAACCACGGCCTTTTATTTTAAGCAGAAGCATTGGCCACCACGCGTTATCAAAAGCCCCAGAAATATCCAAAAAGATTCCAAGTACGTACTTGTGTTCGGAGGTATTAACTATTTTTCTAACAGAGAGTGCCGCGTCTACGGTAGATTTCCCGACAGTAAAACCAAATTGGTTTTTATGGAATTTGGGTCCGTCCGGTAACAATCGCGGAACAATAAGCCGCTCAAGGAGCTTACCCAGAGAGGGTAATAATGTTATGGGCCGGTAAGACTTAGGGTCATCAGGTGGTTTGTCGCCGCTTTTAGGTATTATACGTATAAAGCCGTGTCTCCATATACGAGGAAAAACGCCTTCGGAAATACACCGGTTGTAAACAATTAATATCGCGTCACCCGCCGATTTACACGCTTCCTTTATCATACGATTCGAAATTTTATCTTCACCTGATGACTTGTTAAGGGGCAGTCTCCTGACAACATTAAGGAATTCGTCAGTTGATGGAAGGTCTGACGCTGGTGATTCAGGTGCGACTGCAGCCCACGCTCTTATTTGTTTGTGGTAGTCATTGTCATTAACAGATGAATCATCCGGGATAAGAGTATTTAACAGAACCTCAGTTGTTTCTTCAATACCCGTCGTGTGTATATTATTTACTTTAATGTTCTGAACAAACGCGAGGTCGACTGATCGATTGGCTTTAAACTCATGATATAAAGGAGACCACGGACCTTCTTTTTCCAATTTATCAACTACTTTACGCAACAGATTACCCTTAGCTTTTTCAACCGATGCTCTGTAACGGGACTTGGCAACTCTAAATGTATTTAAAGCAGTTGTTAGCAAGTCTCCGGTGACTTGACGTTTTTTAAGCTTGTTAAGATGTTTACGCGCCCGTCGATAAGTTTTACGCTGTTCGGTTAGGTAGTCACACCACCAGTCACATCTACGTATATTGGTCATAGATCCGCGACCAATGGCAATGTCAGCACAGTACGTGAAGGTGTCTGACATAATTTCAGCACTTTCTTCAGCTGACAGCCCATCGCGAGTGAACTCTTTGGCATGACACGCAAAAAGTGATCTAAAGAATTCCCAATTAGCGCCTTTACTTTTGTACCTAAAGTTACCAATGACATGTGAGGAACCCTGAATAAAAACCGGAACAAACTCGTACACGATCAAGCGATGATCACTACAAGACGCGTCCGGTAGGACACGCCACCTATCCAGCTGTACGTCGGCACTAGAAAGTGTGACGTCAATACAAGATTCGCCCATTGGGCTGCAAAAAGTAGGTGGTGCATCGGGGGTGTTATGAATTGTTAGATTCATTTCAGCAATGAAGTCTTCTACAGCGCAGCGCCGTTCGTAGTCCGTGGACCGGACTTTGCCATACCACAAGGACGAAGACGCATTAACGTCTGCGCCTACGATAACTTTGCAGCCCGCGAGTGACCGCAAGACGTGACGGAGGTTATGTATGTGAGGAGCAACAGGGTCTGAATATTGAAAATAACAGCTCACAATGTAAACTTTAAAAGTAGCGGATGAGACTTCCGCAACTGCACAGTGAGGCGTCATGAGGTTACGCAAAGACGTTACTGTAAAGTTACAAGAACGCGACACGTAAATTCCGGCTCGTGCCTTGTTATCCAACTGAACTACCTTGTGACGTAAGCTCGTGTTTTGGTATTGTTCTTGAATCAGTACAATGTCTAAGTTATAATCGATAATTAATTTGTCCAATTCAGAAGTCGCCACTCTGTCGTTATGGAGATTTAATTGACCTATTTTTAAACCATCCATTATATTAGTAGTTAGTGTTGAGTATTAACTGTTCGAGCCTAACTTTATAGGTGGTACACTGTTGAGAACCGCACCGATGGTCAAACGGTTTTTTAAAACGTTTACACGCCACACATACTGGTGTAAAATCAGAGTTATCCTTATGCGGGCATTCTTTTGTTTCATGTGCTTCAGAACAATTAGCACAGGTAGGCGATTTATTAACGCAGTATTTTTTTACGTGACCGAACTGCTGACAATGCAGACAACGTACTACATCGACATCATCAAAAAACCGACAAGTCGCGAAGTCAATAAAAAGCTTCTGTTTGGTATTAACTAAATGCTGTCGTATGGCGGCGTCGATCTCAATGCCTACCCACTTCCGACCGTTATCTAGTTTACGTCGACGTATAATTTTTGTCGACTTAATAAAGTCTTCCTCTTTGATTGACAATTCGTCTTTTATATTTTGACGGTACAAAGCAAGCAAAAAAGTGTTGTCTTCCATTGAGGATGGAACGTCTTTGACTAATATACGTGGCCTTCGTCCTTTCGGTTTTTCGAGTCTTAACCCGGCGGATCTAATACCTTCTACCGATTGCAGCTTATTTATTTGAGTGTCGTTAGCGACACGTAACACAACGCCCGATTTCGCGATTTTTTTCATGCCTACAATTTGAAAACCGTCATCACTTGGCTTAATAACTTTTTTAAGAGCTTCCTTGGTAGCTGACGAAGTCGCGAAATCAGCTGACTTTTCATTGGCGGGGTATGCTATCACGCACGGAAGCGGTGGTCTAGACTCCATTACCGGAGCGACCTTCGGCAGACGAAGTTTCAGGGAATCAGCATAAGAAATTTTGTTTGAATCGTTTTTGACAATACTGACATTATTATTTGATTTTACTTTATCCAGTTCGCGCTCAATATTGACTAACTTTGTTTCATTGGAAGATGACCGTATGGCTAACAAAGAGACAATAGACGTAATACGCTGTGTCATGTCCATAATCGCGGTTTTATTGGCTATATTAATACGGGATCCTTGATCGTTCACAATGTCGTTTATTTTCGACAAATATGCAGACGCCTGATTTACTAAGTCGTAATACTCTTCGTTCGAATTAATGACATTAGTTGTTACCGGCGACGATTTTTCAAAAGAATCGGTTAAATGTTGTCTCTTTGGGTTATCCTCAGGTGTTAAATAAGAGGGAGACATATCAACAAACAAACGTTTTGAATAAGCGGAGGTCGGTGACCTGTGTGGCTTTGTTATTCGACGCGATGAGTCTACACCACCGGTATCAGGTGGTTCATCATTACTGGACAACATAATATTGAATTAAAAACAACAAATAAATTGAAATAAGAACGTAGAAACGAAGAAAAAATTCGACAAGATAATTTTTTCACGGTACCCCCAGAACCAAAAAATAAAAAGTACTCACCGAATGCTGATAAACTAATTTTAACTATATTTACCAATAAAATACGCGTAAAAAACCCTTAAAAACTCACAAAACCACCACTAAGCACAAAAGCACACAGCTGGGATCAATTCACGAGCCGGTAATCGACGACGAAACACGTAAAAAGTAATAATTATCGGCAGCGAAACAAATCACCACTACACTGTACCGTTGCACGGAGGGAAGTGATATAATGCATACAGCACTTGCGTCTAATCATTTTGGGTAGACCGCAAGTTGTTTAGTAAAACTTGTTCTTACTCTTATGAAAATATGAACTTTACCCGCAATTAAAATTTAATTAATATTGACAGTTATTAAAGCAACCAAGTGAAAAGCAGAGTTGTACGAACTCTGCTGTTCATTTGGTTGCTTTGCCCACCGTTCGAAGTCAAATAGTGTTACAAACGGCTTTTATACACAGATGAATAGCGAAAAACATAGAAAGATTTATGTCGTCAGAAACATACTGACAAATCGAATACTACTTTTCCTGACCTGGGAATCCGCCTGATCAACGAGGCGAATCCATTTGTGATGAAATATTTTAATAGGTTATTTTGGTAAAATTTTTTCATAAGTCTGGAAGACAAATTATCAAAAAGTATAAGATCAGTATTTTTTATTTCGTTACTTTAACCAAAATTGATGAAAAAACAATGCTTTTAAAATTCACAAAACGTCAATAGGTAGGTATAATTTTACAAGCGTAATGACGTTACAAGCCCCCACTCTTGAATTTCGAAGCGTTTTATGTTTGACAATATTCATTGATTTAAAAAAATACGTTTTTTTTTTCAATTTACTACCTGAGAACAAAATGAAAAATTAATCAGGCCCATCAGTATGAAAAATCACATTTATTTTTGCGAATATTACCAAAAGTCTTAGAACAAACATTGTTCAGTAACATGGGCTGAGTTACCCCACGAGACGTTTTGCGCTATTAACGTTACACGTTGAATAATGTTTACATAGTTTCAAATCGATCCTATCACAACCATCATTACAAATCAAATGTTCAAACCAATAAAATGAATCGTTTAGTCAAACCAAAATCAATTGAACACAAAGCGTATTTAAATTAACGTTATCTATGCGAACTAACTACACATTTGAAGTCGCGAATTCAAACCGCCATTGGTCTGTTATTTGTAAATACTTTGTTGCACTAAATAACGTTTAGTTAAAACGGTAACTAACTTTATAGTTGGTAACGTAGAATGTTAGTAATCACGCGAGCTTAGTTAACCTTTTGGTTTAAACCTAAACGGGTACTGCGTTTGTTTATGAGTGCTTCCTAGACGTGACTCAAGATTAGGATACAATGTAAATTATATAAAGACATGGAAACACTTATCTTGACTGGCCTGTTGGTCTAGTGGTTAGTGACCCTGACTGCTATGCCGGAGGTCGTAGATTCGATTCCCACCCAGGACAAATGTTTATGTGATGAGCACGATCATTTGTTCTGTGTCTGGGTGTCATTTATCTATATAGTATGTATGTATTTAGAAATATATAAGTATGTTTATCAGTTGTCCAGTACCCATAACACAAGCTCTGCTTAGCTTGGGACTAGATGGCGTTGTGTGATAGTTGTGGAAATATTATTATTATTCTCTTTATTTATTTTTAGACCTATAAATTACATTTTTAAATATTTTTATAAAAAAGAAACAAAAAACATTTAAAAATATAAAAAATAGCATTCCACCAGCACCAGGAACAGGGTCCGGGCTGTCGGTGGTCAGGGCTCTTGAGAGACGAACTTCCTAAAATGCGCGCTGTGTCCAGGAGTACTGCCTTCTGAATCAGAGCGCTTGATCCAGCCAAGCGAGGGCCTCCTTAAGATGTTGGTCGAGGCTCTAGGCAATTAAGCCATTGGCAGACACGACTATCGGCACAATGACTGCCGTATTTACTTTCCATATGTCAACAACCTCGCGAGCCAGATCAAGATACTTGAATTTTATCTTTTTCTGCCCTCACGAGGTTCTATCACACGGATACGATATATAAACAACAAAACATTGCGTAACGGACGCTCCGATCGATCTATCACCACAATGTCATGCTTTTTGGCAACAATAGTTCTGTCAGTGATGACAGGTCGATCCCAATACAACGAAATTGCCATCTTCGCGAACTGAGTCGGGTGCATACTTAGTAACATAGGCATCATCAAACGAGTCCTCCCACAGGGCAGGGCAGAAGGAACTGTCAGACTGGTACTGACTAATCCACGGTGTCCTTCAAAACTGCGTTCCGTCACGGTAGCTCGTTGTGCCGCGACCGACAGGGTCAGGTGGCATGCCCGACATATACGGCACTTCTGATATCTCAAGGTTGTACTTTTTCCAGTTGCACAAGTTGCTGGTGGATAATCCTGGAAACGAGGTTTGTCTATGCAAATATTCGTCCATTAATTGAATTTTGAATTGGTTGTGATCTGAAATTGATTGAAATAAACGAAATTGAATTTGAAAGTCAGACAAGAACACCTAGAGATAATGACTGTGTCGGATCGATTTTCTCGGACGGTGGCATGCATGACATAAATTATGTCAAACGTTTATTTTCGCGAGTTATTCGTCATAACATCGTACAATTGCAAAGACAAATTCCCAAATAGGTCACCGAAGCGAAATTGTTTCTTGGTAATTAACAATCTTCTGAACATCTAAACTACAATAAGGTCTTACACGCCCTATTGAAAAACCCCCGCCGTGGGATATGACGTTCATGTCAGACATGACCGCGTTTGCGCGCAATTTGCAAGCACCGTACAAAGCGTTATCTGTCCAGATGTCCGCATCTACGTTACCGTTGTAAATAGTACTTGTCTGAGTCCATTTGAGTATGCCGAAAGAATCATCAATACGATTGGACCCAATCTCGTTAAATAAGTAACATTTTTTTTTTTTTTTTTTTTTTTTTTTTTTTAGCCTGGTAAAATCATCAAATGAGTCCTTACCCCGGGCAGGGCGGGAGGGACTGTCAGACTTCTACTGACTCCACGGTGTCCTTCAAGCCTGTTACGTTCCGGGGTTACGGTTAGGGAATAATGCTTCCGCGACCCCGGCAGGCTTTGGCCCTCTGAGAGGGGGGCCCCGTCATTATGCTGACGCTCTTTGAGGCGCGCGTGGGACACAACGCGCCGTCGACCCGGGCATGGTCCTTGGTCGGGCAGCGAGTTGCCCTTTACTCGCTGCCCGCATGCCCGCGCCTACGGTGGCCGGAGATCATCTTGCGACGTCCGTCGCCGTGGGCGCCTACCACTGCGGCTGGGGCGGAGGGAGGACGCTGTCCTCTCTCGCTCGCGGCCTGCCTCCTCCTTGACGAGCATTACTGCCTCGCAGAAGGAGCTGACCGCTTCCCACTCCGACTATCGCCCCGCAGCATGGCCGCAACCAATGCCGGTTCGCGAGAGGTCTCCGCCTATCGCAGCCGTGAGGACACGTCGGTGCTCCGCCCAAGCTGGGCAGTTCTTGCACCGTATGCTCCACCGTGTCCTCCGGGCGATCTTCGCAGTGGTGGCACCCAGGCGTCTCCTCCTTTCGCATCAGACACAGGTACCTCCCAAACTTCCGTGGACGGTGAGGACCTGCGTCAAGCGGTAGGTCAGGACGCCATGACTTCTCTCCAGCCACTCCTCAATGAGAGGGTCTTACCGCCGCAATTGCGGCGTGCCCGTATTTTGATAAGTAGACATAAGAAAAAAATAAATATACAGATATGTGCGTCTTAAAAATCTAAAGCGAACTGTGCAATAAAAAAAAATGACATTTTCGACATGTCCGTTTGTACGTAGGGACCGTCGATATGAAGATTGCCAAAAATGATTTAATAAGTCTGCAACCTCTGCCTTTCCTGTCCGCTATCATCACTGGCCCTGCATAATCAACACTACAGTGTAAGAAAGGGTACTCTAACTCAGTTCGAGTTGTCGGTAACTGTCCCATAATGGGTTGCACCGATTCCGCTTTGTATCGACAACATCGGACACACTTATTTACAATGGCTTTAGCTAGACTTCTGCCACCCAAAGGCCAATAAGTTTGCCTAGCGTTCGCTAGTAAGAGCTGTGGACCGGCATGTAAATATTTTAAATGTAGATGCTCAAAGAGTATCTTAGTAAAATGATGCTTGCTGCACAATAAGACAGGATGCTTTGTATCGTACGTATATGAGGAGTTGTCTAGTCTACCACCAACACACAATAGGTTATTGGGGTCTAGAAATGGGGACAAGGAACTGAGTCTATTCTTCTTAGGTAATACCTTTGCCGTTTTAAGAATAGCATATTCGTCAGGAAACATTTCCAACTGCACCTTGTGCAATATTAAATTTAAAGAATTTTTAAGTTCGACAACTAAAAATGGACCAGTACGTTTATTGGCTTTGTTTCTACAATTATGTTCAAACCTTTGCAAATATGCTATTGATCTTTGTACATGAATTAACTTAGATCTACTGTTAATCAAACTACTTATAGGATCTACGTTAGAAGTACTATTAGTTACTACCACAGAACAAGAAATTAACTCTGGTAGATCGTGTCTCTCGTTATGATTGGGCATTTTTGGCCATTCACGTTCATCTTTCTTTAAGAAAGTGGGACCAGACCACCACAAGGATGAACCACTGATGGAATCAGCCTTCAGCCCACGAGAAACAAGGTCCGCCGGATTGTCTCTCGACCGTACGTAGCCCCACACGTGACCCTCTGTGCTCTCTTGAATTTCGTGGATTCGATTACGAACGAAATTTTTTAGTTGCAGTGGGGGTGTAGATAACCACCCTAGAACTTTAGTCGAATCGCACCAAAACCTACATTTGCTTATCTTTAGAGTAAGAGAGGTTAATACTTTTGTACACAACCTTGCAGCCAACAAGGCTCCGCAAAGCTCCAGACGAGGTATCGTCGTAGGCTTTATCGGCGCTACCCTACTTTTAGAGGTTAAGAGGTGTATCTTTACTGACCCTGACTGATCCACAGAACGAATGTACAGACAAGCGCCATACGCTCGCTCTGAGGCATCTGAAAAAACATGAATTTCATGAATTCCTGAGCTATCACTAAAAACCCATCGAGGAATTCTTAAGTGATTCAGAAGGGGTAAAGTGTCAGCAAATGCAAGCCATAAATGTTTGGTGTCTTGTGAGACCTCATCATCCCATGAATATTGATCGATCCACAATCTCTGCATGATGAATTTTGCATCTACAATACACGGGCCAACGAGTCCCAATGGGTCAAAGATCTGACTTATAACCGAAAGTATGTGACGTTTTGTTACTTTTTCATTTAACTCTAAATTAATTGAAAATGACAGAGTGTCCGAATCACAATTCCAGTTCAGACCAAGAGTTTTTGATGAGACATCTATGTTGGTTTGTGAAAAATCCAAAATATTGTCATTTGTGTTATTAGAATAGGGTGTAATTTTATTTAAAATGAATTTATTATTTGATTTTAATTTTCTTAATTTGAATTGGGCTGATTTTAAGGTAGATATGACTCCTTGAGTAATATCGATTGTTTTTTCTATAGAATCAGAGCCACCCAGGTAATCGTCAACATAAAAGTCTCTTTGAATTGATTGTTTGACGTCATCATCAGGGGCGCTGGAAGCTAAACTCACCAAACATTTGGTAGCTAAGTACGGCGCACTTGCCGTGCCATAAGTCACCGTGTTGAGTGTATATGTTTTTAAAGGCTCTTTTGAATCAGAGCGGAAGATAATTTTTTGTAGAGAGCGTTGAGAAGCCTCAAGTTCAATCGCTCTGTACATTTTTTCTACGTCACCAGTTACAACAAATTTATGCTGGCGAAAGCGTAGCAATATCGAAATGATGTCCTCTTGTACAGTCGGGCCAACCATTTGGATGTCGTTTAATGACACACCAGTACTAGTGGTAGCCGATGCATCGAAAACTGTACGAAGCTTGGTAGTTGTACTTGATTCACGGATGACGCCGTGGTGGGGTAGAAAATAGTTAATACCTTGAAGACAGCTCGGCGAAGACTCCTTATCTTCAGTCATGTGACCTAGGCGTTCATACTCTTGCATGAACTCAACGTACCTGCTTTTGAAGGCAGGGTCCCTAAGAAACTTACGCTCTAGTGACATGAACCGACACTTTGCCTTTGAAAAGGAATTGCCTAAGACTGAAGGATCTTTCTTCAGTGGCATGGTTACGACAAAGCGTCCGTCGTCTTTACGATAGGTACGTTCCTTAAAGCTCTGCTCACAGGCTCGCTCCTCAGGAGATAAGGAGTGCTTGGCTGCAATGGTATCTAATTCCCAAAAACGGGATAAATCTGGGTCGGCGTCCTCATTTAGAAAATGACAGACGGGAGAAGAAGAGTGTGACTTATGACGGGCAACGTACCCTGACACTAACCAACCCAATTTCGTTTCATATAACTTAGGCTGATTTTTACCTAAGTCTATAGAATTATTGCATAAGACGGACCAAAATACTTCGGCCCCAAGTAAGATGTCTATAGCTGCCGGTATATTAAATGTTGGGTCAGCTAGACTTATTCCCAATGGAAGAGGAATGTTATCGGCGTTTATAAATGAAGACGGTAAAGCTCTAGTGATCTGAGGTAAAATATGACAGTCTACAGTAAGTTTACAGTCTTCATCATAGTGGGACATAATTGTAAGGCTGCAAGACTGTGTACAATATGAAGTATTATTATTAATACCTGTCACGGTGGCGCTCGCACTATGTCGCGACAAACCCAGCTTACCGCATAGTGACTCATCTACGAAGTTGCCCGTACTACCGTTGTCCAGGAGTACTCGGGCATTGTGCACGTCGCCCTTGCTGTCAACCACCCTCACGATCGCTGTGGAAAGCAAAACATTCGGAGGAGTAGTAAACTGCTGAATATTAGTCGAACCGGCAAAATTATTGACGGGAATAACTGACTCAGGAGACGAAGTTGCTTCTGCCTCATGTAGATGAAGCAGAGTACTGTGCCTTTTCTTGCAGTATTTGCAAGGTACAAGATTGCACCTTGATTCTGCGTGCCCTAGTCGCAGACAATTAAGACAGACCTTTGTCTCTTTGGCCTTTTGTATACGAACTTCAATAGACAGGGCTCTAAAGGCATCACAATTAAATAAGAAATGAGTCTGACTGCACATAGGACATGTTAATTTTCTTTTATTATTATTATTGATTTTTTTATCTTTAGTACTGCTTTCATTTAATTTATTATCAGATTTCGTAGCTGTAAGTAGATTAGAATTATGTTTGGAAGTCGTGCTGCACATGTTCGTACGACATGTTTCTCTTACCATCTTGCGAGAATGGTCGAACGTAAGTCCTATCTCTGTTTAAGGAAATTTAAAAAAAATGTCTGATTAGCTTTTTCACCTCATTGAAATGATCTTAAATTCGTCGGAATAAACTACACCTTCTAAAAAAAAATCTTTTATGGTGTTGGTGATGATAGGATCCCGAAGAAATCGAAGGAACTCGTCACGATGACGACGAACTTGAAACGATGTACTGAAAAAAAAACCAAGTTAGGCCTGCTTTCTTATTGAACATTGGGAAAACAGCACATCTCTATGCTTTTCACGTTCCAAGTCAAGATGCCATAAAGTAAAAATTTTGAAAGCAGCCATAACTTGTAAACTGGTGACTTGTAATAAACGGAACGCACCCGGGGGCGCGGTTAACCGCGGTTTATTATTCAACCGGGTAGTCAACCGGTTTCAGCAGTTGACTATGTCTGCTTGATAAATTGATTCCGAAATCCGGGTATAGTTGTGTGCGAGTCATGACACAGAGAGAGTTATGACCGGGTCGTGGAGATGGAGGGCGGGATATTGTGGTGAAATGGGGAAGGTATTTAGCTACGGTGAGTGTAATTCACTAGATTTTAGAAATACATAATAAATTACCTTAACCTGTCGTTTCAGTTGTCCAAGAGGACAATAAAATTAAAAAAATGTTTTGCACTCACACAGGGCAGGAATTAAAATCTGTCAATGAAGTGGTGATCGTAAGATTAATTATAATATAATCCATCTCTTCAGCCAATAGCTGTCCACTGCTGGACTTAAGTCTCTCCCAAAGATCGTCAACCATCCCGGTCCTGGTTAGTAAGCATTCATCCACTGCCAGCCATCTCATTATAAAATCATCGGTCCAGAGCGGGCCTTAGAGCGTCCCACACTACGTTTGGAAATACGTTCTCCACTGTAACATAAATGTACGTAACGTAAATACTAAAATTTGTAGCCTAAAAGACTTTTGATGATAGTTAAGTTATTAGTTCAATGGAGTTTAGCATGTTCAGTGTAAGCGCTTTGGAAAATCAATAAAATTTGGCAAAAGTAGTTTAAGGCAGAGGCACGATGACCACGTGAACCGACAACCTGTGAAATTCAGCCTGGGAGATTAGATGAAGAAATTTTAGGCCTTGGCGTTCATTGGGACAGACCTCAGGCCGAAAATGGACTAATAATATGGTAATGATGATGTCGATTTAAATTAGTCAAAAAGATACTTAAAAAACACGTTGCCCTACACAAGTAATTTCTCCTGTGTCGTGGGTGGGTTTACAAAAAGAAAAATACATTGTACTAACACCCAAACCCGGAACAACTACTTGTAGGTCTCAAATATTTGTTCCGTACGGGAATCGAACCCGTGACAAACTGCGCCGCAGTCAATCATTCTCCTTTTTGTCAGATTGTAATTAGTTGAATATAATATGTGACGTGTCCCCACGTGTCCTTTCAATCCCATGCCTTCCTATTCCCTTTAAATGTAAAAATCGACGTTCAAAAGTGCCTCTTTGATGGCCTAATCGGAATAAATGATTTGACTTTGACCACAGATAATGGCTCACCGTCTCTCCAGCACCGCAAGTCCTGTCACATGTACGCTTGACGACCTTATGACTGCATCAGTGAGCAGGGTTCGCGTAGCTGAATTTTGGGCCAAACAAAATATATAAAATGATTTGCTGTGATTAGCTGAAGAAGATTAGTTGAATCTCGAATTACTACATACTCGTAGCTCAAACATCTCCAGCTCAATCTGGCAACATGTATGCCAAAACAAAACAAAATGCTCAAAAGCAAATAATTTCCCCAGCGTGCACATATGTACAATACATGTACATACATATTATGTATCTGCTAACACAAGTTTAATTATGAAATTGTCTCGAGCGAACAAAGCTTGCAGCTTGAGACTCGACTAACAGTTATAATATGTTGATGACATGCATTTTCTAGATGGTAGATGTCGCGTTGTATGAAATTAAAATATGGTTGTAATAAGCAGTTACGTTTGACGCTATCTTTTTATTGTAATTCTGTTTTTTTTTTTTTTTTTTCAATACTGTTTACGATTTTAAAAATATAGCATTATTAAGCAGTACGTTTGTATTCAGCACTAAATACTATTATGTTTTCATTTATTGTGTGTTTATTTAAAGAACTGTCAATTAGCTAAATTAAAGGCGATCTATCGATTTCACCCGAAAGACGTCAACAGTCGCAGGCTTTCCTACCGTGGATGAAGGGACTTCGAAATGCTCAAACCAGCAGTTTCTTCAAGTATTGCCTTGGACAAACTTCTAGTCGTGTGCCTAGGAATGTTTTCCAGTTGATATGATAATAAAACCTTTGTATTTTCTTGTTTGAGAGGTTTATTAAAGTATTTTTGATCTTTTGAGCTCGGCGCCATCGACCGCGCAAAAGAGATGATGAGGTCGCCGAGGTGAAAAAGAAAGACTCCTGCAAAGAAATGAGAGAGGCATTTTTCTATCAATGGCATAGTTTATAATAAGAAAAGGTTGGCAAACAACGTAAGGAACTCTAAAACTACCCCGTCAAATTAATAGTTCAGTACAAACACCTCTGCTGAAACCGGCCATTAAGCACTGTACCGCTAATATTAAAAAAGAGATTAGGCAAATTAGTTCGGAAAATTATACAGTCTACCCACATAGTTGCAAGCAACATCATCGCACGACTATAAAGTTACATATCACTAGAAAACTAGGAACTTTCCTTAACGAAGGCGAACTTTGTCGGCGCACTTACGTTTTTGCATAATTCATAAGCAATTAATGTCGAAAACTAAAAAAGGAGTAACTAGTTTCATGGAAAATGAGCCATTTTAATCTCTTCGCTAAAATGTTGGAAATTAAGATCGTGTGAAGGTCTTTTGTGTTCGTCACTGGTCATTTATTAAGGCATTTTTTGAGAGATTCATGGTAGGTAATTAAATTGGTACCTATTAGTGACGTACGAGTATTTACACAACATCAAGTTTGTGATCCAATCGATTGAGTAGGCAGGTATTTTTTACGTTGCCTCGTTCTAAGTTCTTTTTCCTATGGATACTTTTCACTTGCTACATCGTTCTCACATAATCTACCATCTCAAGTTGAATGATGTAACGAAGGACCATTATAATTTTGGCGATTCAAAAAGAGTGTCCATGGAGTTTTTTTGCTCATTCTTCTCCATAGAGATTTACGCCTTGGAATGAGTACCTACAGAACTTTCACAGTTTTTGTGTCTTGTGACTGGGACTGTAGCACCGTATGTATTTTAAACTATTTCATATTACTTTTTTGTCTTTTGACAATTCAAAAGTGTCTAGTGTTGGCCTACTTAAATAAATAATTTAATTAATTTTTTTAATTTCTTTTAAGAATTTCTCCAGTAACGTGGAGTCATAAACAAGGTCAGGGTGACCCTGAAACTACTACTTGAAGATCCTACAAAGGTGATAATCGAACCTGCGACACTTATGTCAGTTCAGTTACGATTTGGAAATAAGAATACTAGTTTAGTATACTTGGACATATTTTTTGTTACTTTCTACGAAGTAACAAAATTTAACATTTAACAAATTTTATTTATACCTAAAATCTATAGGTATAAATAAATATAATATTCTGAAAAAGAAACGATTGCATAAAGCGGAGATGAGGATGTTAATATGGATGTGTGGAGTGACAAGAATGGATAGAGTAAGGAATGAGTTTTTAAGAGGAAGTTTGAAAGTGGCGCCTGCTATAGAAAAAATAAAAGGGAATCATCTATCTTGGTATGCCCATGTGGTGAGAAGGGATGACACTCATGTGACTAAGAGAGTGATGAGTATGAATGTTTATGGATGGAGAGGAAGAGGAAGGCCAAAGAAAAGATGGATGGATTGCCTGAGGCCTACGGCCCACTCAACTAATGTTATAGCAAACCATGTCTTCCTGGTCCTGGAGGAGGCTCATCAGCAGCTTTACGTACATTAAAAAAAAAGAAGACCGGTCTTCTCTCTATGAGAAGATTAGTGGATGTAATATTTTTGGATTCTTGAAATCACAAATGAGTAAAGTTCTCCTGTGTGGAGCGGAAGAGATTTTTTGAATTAGGAATGAGTTAAAGAATAAACTGTTTCTTTGGTGGTTCGCAGTGTCCAAGGCTACAATACCCTGCTTCGACAGTCCTGGGGCTTCGGATGATCACGAATTTCTGGTCATAAGACATGCAGGTTTGTTGTTCACAATTGAGAGCATTGATAATGAAATAAAAACTTCAAAGTGGCGTGGCTGGCTATAAGAACCAATGAAAATTTCGTAGCCTTATTATCACAGTGTCACCACCTGTATCATTAATGTATGCATCAATCATTGTGGACTTCTAAAATGAAAACCAAAACTTGCTTGTGCACAACACATTTTAATCTATGACATAATACTCGTATGTGCAGTTTTATAATAGTTAGCTATACAATCCACTACAGAAACAGGTTTCAACCGAACTGGTTTTTCCTTCTTTGGTTTCACACGTTTTTCTTTTTTAATTGTTTTCGAGCAAACTGGTTTCTCTTCTTCAATTTCTTCTTTACTGTTAACTTTTGATGGGCTCTCTGAATTAGAGTTTACAGATACATAACATAGTTGGTTTCTAGTGTCTACGAATTGCCCTGGGAGTACTAATTTTGAGCAATTTTTGCTGGGACTCATTCGCGACGCGCGACGGAGCCTGTGTCTATATCTTTTACAACTGTCACATATCTTGCATTTGCTGAAGACACGCGTAAAAAAACTTTTGTGGAACCGGTTTACTATTGTTTCCATTGCATAAGCTTGTTTTATCACACGCTGTATATTTCAGTTACAAGTTGCATGGTTTCTTAAACTTTATTTTTTTGTAATTTTACAGTCAATATTTAATTTTTTCTGTTACATAACAGAACTTCATTAATAACTAGGCTTGATAATTTTGACAACTCCTAAAATTCTGTCACCTTCTTTCAAAGATGAAGGTTGACATAAACAATAATTAGTCTTAATTATGTTTTTTTTGGTCGATGATAGAATGCAACTGTTCGTATTCTGCCAACAGAGTTGCTTGAAAGAGATCCGTGTAAGGTTACTGAAAACGTTATGAATACATTAAAAGATCCCTTGAGAGATCTTGAGACCTTGCCGGGCAGGACAGCAATAGCTGTTAAAACATCTGGAGCACCTACTGTAAAGAAGGACGCAAGTTAGAGACCTGCTCGCAGTCCAATGATTCTTTTTGCAAAAAAAGTTTTAATAAACACAAACCGTACTGGACTCGCTTCGTGAACTATGGTCCATACTTTATCTTAAAGAAGTGGTCTATGTCCCAGCATTGGATACATTTTTTGGATCCGCACGAGCGTGTTTTTACATGAACGTTAAAAAAGCGCCCAAATATAAGAAATGCAATCCCACGTATCTGTTTACACGTCAGTGCTTTTAAAGGGCGGCGCTTTTTTTCAAACTGTATTTGATTTTAAGCGCTGGTCGGTGTCGGTGACTTAATTTCATTTCACCTTAAATGTTCCAATTCATCGGTTTTTTAACGCCAATAAAATAGCGCTCTTGCAAATGGGGTCTACTAATGACAAAAGTAGCGGCATGTCTACACAACTCTTAATATTATTATGCACTATTATAACCCCGTCAGCTACTTTCAAGTTAGAATTTAACTTGGATATGTACAAAGACTGTATGCACTTGTATTGTTATGAGCAAAGCTTGGGGGAACGTGAATATCTTGGGCGTATATGTACGGCGATACGTTATTAATGAGCTAGTGTAACTGTTGTGTGTATTACTGGGTTGGATTTGAGTATTACTGAAGAAGTATTTACGCCGGCCGTGGAACTTTCTAGACGGGGAACCGTAAAACTGGAACGTTAAAGATGATAACGATGAATTTTAGTCAGTACGAGTCTGATAGTACCTTCCGCACTACCATAAATGAATGGACTCCTGTTTATGTATATATGTTGTTATGTATAATTAGAAGCCAGATCTGATGGTCTTTCTCGCATGGGCCAAGGATCTAACTTTGGTCAGGTGCTTTAACAATTATTATAAACTCACATACACAAATACCCAGGCACAGAACAACTACTTGCAAATCTTACAAATATTTGTATCGGTAATCGAAACCGCGATACGTTAGCACTGCAGTCAATCGCTCGACCACTGCACCAACCTTGCTGTCAAAACGAGCCATGCGTGTCGTTGTGTTTAGAGTTGGCGTTTTTAGAATGTTATAATGCGGTGTGGAAGAACATATCATTGTTCTAAGCTCTGCGTAATTCACCAGGGAAACAAATATAGGCAATGTTTGTGTCATTTGTTATGTGAATGTGCCTTAAAAAAATAATCCTCCAAATGTTTTCAAATTATTTTATTTCCAGACGTTACAATACACTTACATCAACAATACAATACGGAGAAATACACGCGGACGTTACACAAACACATAGAACATTATTTTAAATTGTTCATGCCAATTCTGTTACTAAATAAAAAAAGACACACACAGACAGACAATTACATGGACATAACATGGACACACAAAGTTGAACTTATCTTAACCATTGTTTAACTAAAGATTAGTCGTGTTATAGTGACATGGCAGTTAAGGTTAATCACTCGTTTAGTGACAGGGGCTAATGCGGAAACAGTATGTAGTAAAGTAAAAATATAAGAATTTTAATGCTAAAATTAGGGGTGAAAGTATCATTAAATCCATGGTTTTGAAGAAACTATTTGCTTAATTATATGCCTTTACAATCCTCTTCGATATTACCTTACGTCCTTTGAGGAACAAATCTAAATATTCTTGAAATAGGTTCGGCAAAAGAGAGGTTAAACTCAGCAGTAGCAAAAAAACAGTGAAATCAGGCTTCAGAAATGACGCTGAGAAAAAAAAATCAAGCTTCTTCTGCTCCACTCTATAAACCTACTAAAATAATACAACAGTCCTTTTAAAAATAACACAAAAACCTTGCCACTATAACACAACTAAGAAAAAATCCCTACGCCTCCTCGTTGCAAAGTTCATTGAACTCTAAAAGGTCAGTTCCTGGCCTCGCGAAGCTGAAGTATAAGAAGTTCTTGGAGACTCTAAACGAGAGAAGCTTCAGATTTGGGGTGATTCGAACTGTCGCCAGTTTGATCGTATCCTGGTTTGGGTAGTTCGATTTTGGAAGCACGGGTGCTGAGCATCTTTTGAGGGTGTACGGGTTGCTTCTGAAACTGAAAAAATGTTATATTAATGTTTGCTGTTGAAATTTTAGCATTTTTACTTTGGTTGTTCAATCATCAAAAAGTCCTCGTGCCCTAAGTGGATTGGAAATATGTGTCGGACTGGAATTGACTTTTATTCTTTCAATAGTCGTGTAAGTTTCAGGGTCTTGGTAACCTGATAAGATAGTTCCGCAACCTCGGGACAGTCCGGCGACCCAGGAATGAGAGCCCCTGAAATCTTTATTTTATTCTGGTTTTCTTAGTAGGTTTTTTTTAGCGTGGTAAAATTATCAAATGAGTCCTTCCACCCCGAGCAGGGTGGGAGGGACTGTCAGACTCGTATTGACT
This sequence comes from Agrotis segetum, assembly GCA_036375495.1. Taxonomy (NCBI): domain Eukaryota; kingdom Metazoa; phylum Arthropoda; class Insecta; order Lepidoptera; family Noctuidae; genus Agrotis; species Agrotis segetum. The sequence continues at coordinate 268,635 of JAQSVV010000186.1, forward strand.
AAAATCCACGGTGCCCTTTACGTTCCGGGGTCACGGTAATGAGATAAGTCCCGCGACCCCCTAGGCATTGACCTTCTAGAAGGGGAACGCGGCATTATGCTGACGGTCTTTGAGTCGCACGTGGAACACAACGCACCGTCGACCAAGGCATGGTCCATGACAGCGAGTTGCCCTTTACTTGCCGCCGCCTGTCCGTTCTAAATAGGTTTATCAGTTTTTTTTTGTTATAATGGCAATAAAATTACATCATTTGTGAAAATTTCAACTGCGTTATCATGGTTCATGAAATACAGCCTGGGTGACAGATGGACAGACACACAAACGAACAGTGGAGTGTTAATTATTATTAATACTATAAGGGTCCCGATTAACGCTTTGGGTACGGAATCTTAAAAAGAGCTCTATTACGTTAACCACAAAAGCAAAATAAAATACCTATCAAATTCGTATCGAAATAAAATACCCAAAACTATAAAATTTCAAAATGAAACCGCTGCAACATGCATTCAATAAATACATTTCGCTTACCAAACAGTGTAAATTCTTTTGAGAGCACCATAAATTTTGTTATTCATTTTGATATTTTGAACTGGATGATTGGAAAATTTTATGTCACTTGAAATCTTTCATTATCGGCGGAATGGCATTTTAAAATGGTGTCGTATGATGTTTAAAACTATTGTCTATGTGTGCAGTGCTCCAAAGGTTTTAATAGAGGATTGTCTATTGATATAAAAGAGGTTTTACCAACAAGTCTGCATCAAGGCATCATGTAAAGTTTAATTAGGAAAAAAAAGATGACAAATCCCTATAGAAAAATTAAAATTCTCTTCTACCGATCATCGTCCTATCCTCATCCCATTATACTTTTCTACTGACATTTAAATATAAATACTACTTGTTGCTAGTGACTTCATCCGGTTTAATCTTCAATGTTGATCCATCATCATGCATCCGTTGAGGATACTTTTATTACTAGTGCAACCATCCACTGCCAAAAACAAAAACATATAAATGATTTTAATTACCTACATTTGACTTTTAAAATAATTTACATGTTTGATTGTTACCTTGATGCTACTTTGAGTTTATTTCGATCGAGACCGCGTGTTAAACAGTAAAGGTACTAGGTACTAAAGGTACTAGGTAGGTAACATGTAAGTCGGGGTCGGGTCGTTGTCAATATAATCTGTTTTATGTATACGGTACTCGACCAAAAATGCGTCATTTGAAATTTTAAATAGGTAAATATAGGTACGTCTTTATAGAACGTCGTCTTTCGCATGAGAGTCTCTTTCTAAGGCTCACTGCGTCATATTTACGCCCACGTTTACTTCAGATTTACAAAAAACTTTTAAGTGGTTAGATGGAAAGTTGCCCGGTCTTACGCGGCGTTTGCCCGGATTCTCTTGCCCGCCTGCCTATAACTCATCCCTCCAGTGGCAACTTTAAACTCACCTTAATGCTATTTTATTGTCGAGATTTTAGCGTCCAGACGTTTGTTTATTGCATGCAATTGATTATGTTTGTTTTTTTTATTTAAGTTTTGCGGTAAGTAATGTTGCAGAGGTATTTTACCGGGTGTATTACGTTACCTACTTTTTTATTTTTCTTGAGAGACTTAAGAATAGTGGTGGCGCAGTGGTGACGTGGCTAAACAATTACAGCTGCACAGACCGACCTTCCGGTTTAAGCCGCACTTGTCGACGTTGGTCAGTGGATGGGTGACCATCTAGAATAGAGACTTTCCTCCGTGTTTTCCGAAACACCGTTGGTCCTAGCTGTCATATTTTGTAGATTTCTGACAGTCAGAAGCCCTAAAAGTCTGACAACCAATCTAACCATGGTGTATCGTGTTACCCAGTTACTAAGTTGTGGAGGTCCGATAAGCAGAATCTCCATTTAAAATACTGATATTCAGCTGCATCTATGTAGTTCGACTGGAAGCCGACCCCAATATAGTTGGGAAAAGGCTAGGCAGATGATGAAGTTGTGGGTTCGAACTCAACCAGGCGCATATGACTGTGGAATTTATTTTATCACCACTGCGCTTATAACTGTGAAGGAAAACGTTGTGAGGAAACCGGCATTTCCTAAGACAAAAAATTGCAAGACATATTGTATTTGTGTTATTGGGTACTGTGCTTTGTCGCTGCGTAGGACTTTTATTACCTTCTGGGCTAGCTCGCTGCATTTTAGGTCTAATTTATGCTTCTGAATCTTCTTCAAACCTATTTTATTAATACTGACAGTTTAAAGATAACATCATAGCTTACACGCAAAATGGCATATTAGATGAAAGGTATAGTTACGGATCAATAGGGTTTCTGCTCCACTGGGTAACGGATTTGAAGTTCGGACGCAACAAATGTTAGAAAGGAACCAGTCTCCGGAACAACTGTTTTTTGATCTTTCCGGTTGTTTTGATACAGAGGAAAATCTTAGATGGCATGTTTTGTATTGACAGTTGATGGTGTACGTCTTACTGTTTTGGTCACTGAAGATAACATATTAGTCTTGTTTCTGTCTTCTTCGTTTGCGTGAAGTTTTCAACCCCGACTCACTGCGTCGTATGATAGCGCAGCCCTCCGTATAGTTATACTTTTTCTTCATGCTAAACAAAAAATGTGATAGTTCGGTTCATATTATAGGTACTCCATAGATATAATTGATAGCTTATAAACTTAATACCAGAAAAAAAATTGAAATGGATCATTAGGTCTGTAGATTACCAGAAGTTGGCGGCGCAAAAGTCGATGAATATAAATAAAAACAAAGCACTTCGTTTAGAATAGTAATTTTGTACTTTCGTGTTTTTTTTCATCCCATACTTATTCTTTCAGTACATCACATTTGAGCGCCAAAGAGAATTCCTTAGGTCAAAACCTGCCGGAGTCACGGGACTGTCTCATCAGGTAACCCTGGAACGTAAAGGATTACTGAAGTATCACCGTGGATTTTAGTCAGTACAAGTCTGACAGATCCTCTCGCCCCTGTGCGAAGGAGGAGACTTATTTGATGATGGTACGACGAAAAAAAAAGTTCACATTAGTCCACTTGGCAGTTTTTCCCATACATAGTTTGCAAGTCAGTTATTATAACAAAAAAAAAAAGTTTTTTTATCAATCAACTTTTTACCATAAGCATGCGAAAGCAATACTTTCAGTTACGTCTATCACCCGTTTACGAGTAAAACCGAAGCAAGATCGGGCAATAAAACAAAATGGCGGAGCTCCTACTTATCGTCCACCACCAGTTGGATTATGGATCGATCGTAATATTTACTTTACGAGCGTAGTACTAAAGTTATGACATTATTAATATAATTAACTTACGTTTGTACTACAGTCATTATTTTAAGTCCCATAAAACTTGTAGCACGAGTTTCCTTTATGTATTTTGAGTTACATCGTAAAGATTTTTGTCCCTGATTTTATTCATACATGTCATGGAGAATATGTTTTACTTTAATTAAGGTTTATGTATAGAAGTCTTTGTAATACATAATCCGTGAGATGAGATGACGAGTTTTTTTTTAAAACGTTGCCTCGCACTAATAATTTCTCTTGTGTCGTGGGTGCGTTTACAAACATAGAAACTCACATTCACAAACAGCTGCACCCAAACAACTACTTGTAGGTCATACAAATATTTGGTCCGTGCGGGAATAGAACTCCCGACACGCTGCGCAATCATGTCATTCGTTCAACCACTGCGCCAAACATGCCGTCATTTTGAATGGTCGTCTGACCATCTTTACTGAGTCGAACCCATTCGGCCACCTGCTCTGCGAGCATTATGGCCTGCCTATTGCCAGTATACGTAAAATCGCGCTTTGCCAACTCTTTTTGAGAACCTAGAGGTACGAGTAGCAGAACAATAAAACCGGGCTAATTTTATTGTTATTTTGAAAATTATGTCTTATTTTACAGGACACCCTATCCCTAAACAAAATTCGTTCTGCAGTAACAATTGAGTAACAATAAATAACCGTCTATCAATGCATCCATTCAAACATTTAAAATTTTACATGCCCATTATTAGATTGATACAAGTTAGATAAATGACACAAGTAACTTTGATACTTTCCTAAAAGTAAAGCCCAAATATCTCCAATAACTTACCTTTCAAATAACACAAAATTCAAAAGCTCGAAACAGAGAGGTAAGAACTTTCTCCTACTAATTTCTTAACTAGAGTTAATAATAATTGTTCATTACAAACGAAATTCACTCCGAACGAAAATTCGTGGAGTCGACGCAATTTCTTACAATTAAACTTTTGAGTAATCCTTTGATGTGTTTCGTGAAAGACCAGAAACTAATTTTGGTACAGGGAGAATGCTTACATTTTTGCTATGAAATAAGGCCCCGAGTGGTGGGAATTACGACGAAGGGGGAGAGAAATGTGTGCTTTAATTTCTACTTTATTTCTTCTGTATATAAGGTGTGTAATTAAAATTTGGTATATTAGGTATTTTTATGTAAAAGTTTGAGTTGAAAGTGTGACTGCTGCTGAGGATGGAATCTTTTGTACGATTTTTAGGTCGACATTGTTACCGAGTCTCCTGTTACTAACAACATTCCTTCATCCTACTACTAACATTATAAATGCGAAAGTTTGTGATAAAGGTATGTTTGTTACTCTTTCACGTAAAAACCACTTTACAGATTTGGCTATAATTTGGTACACAGATAGTTTATAACCTGGTTTAACACATGGGATAGTTTTTATCCCGATTTTGTGTTCCTGTGGTATAATTTTCGAGTTGTAGCGGGTGAAGCCGCTGGCAACAGCTAGTTGTTTATAAACCGTTCGCCCGGACACTCTATGATTTTTTCCTGAAACAATCGAATCCGCGACACCCAGCGCATCAGTCAGTCTCTCAGTGTCTGCGTCTACTGTGCCATTAAAATTGTTGGCAATTGAAACCACCTCAAATCCTTATCATTAAAATCACTAATAAGTTTACAACCCTGGTAGAGTGGCAGAAACTATCAGAGTCCTTATCATGGGTTTTCAGTTATTCTGACGTAAAGTAAACTGGAACTTTGACATTTTCAAATTGAACAACAAAAAAATTTGTTCCTTTTTCGCACACCAGAGGCGCTGTTCCATTTTTCCATACAAGAAACGTTGTAAATACTGGTAAAACGCTGTAAAGTAAAATAGTGAAAACTCGTGATAAGGGTACAGACTTGACAAAGAAACAATATATTCCTTTATTTGCCACTAACGTTCTAGAGCTACGGCGCATTTTTAGAGCAATAGGCCTCCACCACAAGCCCCCTAGAATGCTATAAGGTACCACGTAGTAAATGGTATTAGATATTACTACCAAAATAATTATGGTTATGCCTACTTAACACTTTTTCAATTACCCACAAAAATCCCGAAAACTTGTGATGGCGGTTTTATTGATAACTATTGATGAGTCCTCTTACAGTTAAAGTAAATGATAGTTGGAATAGTTCTAATCGCCCAGTCGGCTGCCTGCGCGGTAAGCTTGTGCTTAAGACCCTAATCCACAGCGGGTATAGCTCCTAGATATTTTAAAGCTGGAAGTATAGTGAGACTAGTTTTAGCGACTTTGTTGCGCTGTTTCATCATCTCCACTAGCATATAATAATCCCACCGCTGGGACACAGGGTTCCTGTCTGTGAGAGGGAGGCTATAATCCACCACGAGGGCTCAGTGCGGGTTGGTGGATGTCACATGTCTTCGAATATTTGGTTTTAGTACTTTTCTTCACGATTTTTTCCTTCACTGTTTTGAGAGCAGTGGTGATTAAATAAATTATACAAAATAATGTCAGAGATTTATTCTTGTTGTTATTATTCTTCGATATTGGTACATACAAATGAAAAGGTCATATTGATTATCAACAGCGTAAGTAGAAAAAAATTGCTAGATTGCTATCTACACTGATATTTCAGAAGATGCTTATCGTTTCACTGATGGTGGCCCAGGCACCTATTACCTATAAGGAAATACGTATGCAAGGGAATTTCGTTTCGTTTACAGTACCCGATTAAAGTATACATACCAATACTTACGGATGTCCCAAGGTGCACATGTCCCTTTATTTGCATTACAAATAGAAATCTCTCATTATTACATAAAAGTTAGTATGTAATCCTATTTATCACAAGTACCTAGTTATCCCCCTTGGAAGCACCATTTTTTCAGATGGTAAAATAAACAAATGAGTTCTCAAAAGAGCAGTGGTAGCCCAGTGGTTTCGGTCCCGACCTACGAGTTGCAGGTGCGTGGGTTCGAACCCCGCCAGGCACATTATTTTGTGTAATTTATTTCATCACCACCGCTCTCAAAACGGTGAAGGAAAACATCGTGAGGAAACCGGCATGTCCTAGAACCAAAAATTCGAAGATATGTGACATCCACCAACCCGCACTGGGCCCGAGTAGTAGATTATGGCCCACTCCCTCTCACAGAGAGCAAGCCTGTGCCTCCGCAGTGGGAACATTTTAGGTTGGTGATGATGATGAGTGGAGAGGAAGGGACTGTCGGAGTCGCACTGACTAAAATCCACAGCGTTCATTACTTTTTTTTTTTATTATTTTTATAGATCGCGTTAAACCACTATTTCGCCTGATGGGAAGCGAAGGTATGGTTGACAGTGAAGCACACTTGCCTACAAGTAACCTATTCACTCTTAACTTGAAGATCCCAAGAATATAGCTGTCGGGAAATGTAGACGCCGTCGCAGATTCTTAAATAGCCCTGTACGTTCCAGGTTCACGGTACCTTGTTAAGACAGTCACGTGACCTAGTGGGATAGGTGCTTCCAAAGGAGGTAGCCAGGTTGCTGGTGTAATCAATTGATGGAGCCTACCGTACTATGTAAACTTTACAACATACATGCAAAGCATCCCAGTGTCGGTAATTAGGTAAACTATTTGTCTAAACATTGTGTAACAAATAGGGCTATGATATCTATCAAAATAATGCTGCTAAACCTATTTACTTTGGAAGTATTTGTTTTAGATAAATTTACGTGTTTAACGGTTAGTGTTAGTAGTTAAATTTACTGATTACAGTATTTTAGACGTTTTGAGTAATTAATGAGAGTGAAACTGGATTTTATAATCGTCTGATAAAGATTTACTTGAGTAGTAAAATTTTAAAAGCTTAAAATATACAACTAAATAAATTCCATTAATAATTCTTTAGATAAAATAATCTGGAGACAAAAATTAACGGTTATTTATTCCAAGGTAATCCATAATCTATATTATAAAAATCAATGCCACTTTTCGTTGTAATTTTGTAACTCAAGCGTTCTCACCTATCCATTCCAAATGATTAAGCTTTGTTTGGACTATTTAGTAGATGGTTTGTTAGCTTTGGATGGACGGTTCTTCATTTTTCACATTTTATGTAACAAATTAATTCAATAAATGGCGGATCATTTTGTTAATCGAAGCAAGAACATACCGGGCCGCTAGTTATATTAATAAAAAATAACTAAAACAACTTTAATATCAATAAAAAAACAACTTAACGAAAAGCTTTTCCGGTTTTTTGTTTCCATATCCTAAAATATGCTTTTCTGGTACACGACGTATGAGTACCTAACAACTTAACAAGCATGTTAATTTTGCAAAATAACCACGTTTTTCTCGAAAGCACTAACAGAGAACACTAAATACTCCTCCCATGTATCCCCCAGTGTCAATTCAATCGCCATCCCCACCAGTGTACGTCCTCCCTAACTAAAGTACCACACGAGTCTCCCAACGGACATCGGTCACGTGCCGAACTTTGTCTCTATTGAAATTCGGAATAATAGATCTCCTCGCCTTACTGGGGCCCTGGTACAATGCGGTTGTGATGTAACGTAGATGTAGGTGTATTTGTGCGAGGAATTGTGTTTGACTTGGAGCATTCAAATTTTAGGTGACGAAACCAGACGGTTAATGAATTCCTGGTAGATTGTTTTTTATTTACGGACATAATATATACGTGTGGCGACCGCTTTTGCTCGGTTCCTGGCCATGCTGGGGGGGTGAAGGGGGATGAGAAGCAGTCACTGTCTAGAAGGCGGGCCACATGTATGTATATTTTGTATGGAAGTAATTAGTTGAATTTTCACGGATCATACTTTACCGTCATCATCAGCGGGTGGTTGATACTGACCACAAAATTAGTAGACACATTGTAACCACATCGCAATCATCAACGACTACGCGAAGTTACACCGGTCCGCATCACAGACGAATGTTGAGAATAATTACGAAAGTCGGAGTAGTAATCATCCGAATTGCTTAGCTATGTTGACGCTACCGTTTTCTGCATGGTCTAACTGGCACTTTTTTATACTTTGTGGTATTTATGAAAGAAGTAAACATTATGTACCTACGTTCTTTTTTAAAGTTCTTTCCTTTAAACGGAAATCTAAAAGAATTTTTAGATTCTTCGTCTCTAGAATATATTAAACATGTAGCTACATATTATGAAACCTAGAACAAAAAAGGAATATACAACATAGTTTATATTTCTTAAAATTGCGTTTCCAACTAGGATCCTGAAATTACAGTAATATCGTTTTCAGAAATTCCTATGAATATGAGTGTATCTCGAAAATGTATTCACGGTAACCTTGCAACAATCCTGTTTTTCATTTCTGGAAAATGGGTGAACAAATGTTTACTTTTAAAACAAAATTCGGTACTCCATGTTATTTTTACAGTGTATTTCAATATAGCAGTATTAATCATTTCAGTGTATCTGGAATCATAGTTCAGTCCACAATATTGGTATTTTCAGTTATTTTCCATATTGGTTTCAGGTAAAAAGTATCGGAGTTGGATGCAGTTATTCAGCGTTGATATCTGAAACTTTTAATTTGAATACCAATCCAATTTATTTCTCAAAACAAAATAACAGATGTAACTTCACAATGATTTTACAACAAATAATTGGTTAGATGTGGAACATTAGGAGAGTTTTAACTGGGAACAGATTATAAATATTTAATAAAGAATATCACAGAACATCAATATAAAACGGTTACTTTATAAATTAGTAAAATACTTATCGTTAATTTCTATATAACTATTAAATGATTATTTATTAACTATTAAAAAAATACCTACGTATACATACTACTTAAAAACTAACATTAAAAGTAAAATATTAACTAATCTCAAATTAAAAATCTATAGGGCGTCAAAAAACTCATTCACATGGCTTTCAATGGGGAAAGTGCCCAGAACGCTGACAGCATAGCCACGTTGAAAAATTTCGATTCCAAAGCGGAAGGCACGGTTGGTGCAGTGGCTAAGCGATTGGACTCTCTTGTGCTGCGTGTGGCGGGTTTTATTCCCGCACAGAAAATATATTTGTTTGATATGACAAGTACTGGACTGGTTTGTGAATGAGAGTCAATATTTGGAAACGCACCCAAGATACAGTAAAAATTCCTTTTGACGGGTAATGTTGAAAAAAAATACATGCTACGATAGCGTAGCCCGCGTAGGACATCAGCTACGGCGTAGCTATCTCGTAGACCTTTATAGACAGACTTTATCTTGAATCTAGCCACAGTTGCGAAGTACGTACTTGATAACTACTGCTTTTAGCTCCAATAACTTTGCATTCTGACCTCAGAAGCTTCAATCTATCCGTTTACAATTCACCTCAGCTCGTAACAATGGATAGTTATACCAAACAATTATAATTGGAGGTCAGTGCGACGTTAGACGTTGGAGATTCAGTTCAGACGTACTAAAGATGCGTACAGTAGAACCAGTTCAGGAAAAATATGCGATGAAATATCCAAGTCCTGGGTTTTCAGGATTCATTCATTCATTCTGAGTCCTGCTCACGAGCAGGACTCAGAATGAATGAATGAATTTATTTGCGGAACTGCGGAAGATTTTTTAGATTACAAGACACACACGCGTTTGATTTGTATCTTTTTTGTAAGTACCGTCTCGCCGGATACTATAATTATATCTTCCGTTCAAGATTTCACTTCAGTTAGAAGGGAAAGCTTGAACGGCCTGATTTAACATAATTAGCTATTATTAAGTTATTAAACATGCGCAAGTCAGTTAATTTTTAACCTTTTCACGCTTAAATATCCTGAAGAAATTATCTTGTTTTGTATACACTTTGTGAGATACTGTACAGAAACGGACATAGATTAGTGCAGTGTTTCGAAGGGCAAGCTAGTATGTCATTAAAATTGAATGTCTATTTGAGCTTGTAATGTGTGGCTTTTTTTTTTTTTTTTTTTTTTTAACGTGGTAAAATCATCAAATGAGTCCTCCCACCCCGGGCAGGGCGGGAGGGACTGTCAGACTTGTACTGACTAAAATCCACGGTGTCCTTCAGTAGCCCTTTATGTACCGGGGTCACGGTGAGGAAATAATCCCGCAACCCCGGCAGGCTTTGGCCCTCTGAGAGGGGGGCCCCGTCATTATGCTGACGCTCTTTGAGGCGCGCGTGGGACACAACGCGCCGTCGACCCGGGCATGGTCCTTGGTCGGGCAGCGAGTTGCCCTTTACTCGCTGCCCGCATGCCCGCGCCTACGGTGGCCGGAGATCATCAAGCGACGTCCGTCGCCGTGGGCGCCTACCACTGCGGCTGGGGCGGAGGGAGGACGCTGTCCTCTCTCGCTCGCGGCCTGCCTCCTCCTTGACGAGCATTACTGCCTCGCAGAAGGAGCTGACCGCTTCCCACTCCGTCTCGCCCCGCAGCATGGCCGCAACCAATGCCGGGCGCGAGAGGTCTCCGCCTATCGCAGCCGTGAGGACACGTCGGTGCTCCGCCCAAGCTGGGCAGTCTTGCACCGTATGCTCCACCGTGTCCTCCGGGCGATCTTCGCAGTGGTGACACCCAGGCGTCTCCTCCTTTCGCATCAGCCACAGGTACCTCCCGAAACTTCCGTGTCCGGTGAGGACCTGCGTCAAGCGGTAGGTCAGGACGCCATGACTTCTCTCCAGCCACTCCTCAAAGAGGGGTCTTACCGCCGCAATTGCGGCGTGCCCGGCCGTCGGTCGCGACAGTCGTTCCTTCCATACTGCCCTGAGATCACGCCGGAGGTCTTCGCGCCGCGCCTCGACTTCGCGAGGCAGCGGGGTCACGCCCCGGCGCTGCGCCTCCACGCGCCACTCATAGACGCGCTGGAGGGCAGTCGCCTCCAGATCCCAGGGCAGCAATCCGGCAAGGAGGTTGGCCGATTCGCCGGCGATCGTGCGGTATCCCCGGATCATCCGGATAGCCATGACCCTCTGGCATGCGACCAACTTCAGTGGTCGCGTCCGGATGCTCAGGGCCCACACAGGGGCCCCGTAGAGGGCCATGGACCGCACGATACCGGCGTACAACCTCCGGCAGGAGGTGTTTGGCCCGCCGATATTGGGCAGGAGTCGCCTGAGGGCGCCTGCTGCCCGGTTCAGCCTCGGGGCCAAACTCAGGAAATGCTCCCTGAAGTTCCATCGGCTGTCGAGGACGAGTCCCAGGTACTTCATCGTCCTCCCGACGCCGATGCGAACCCCTCCCACCGTTATGTGGGACTCTGACCGCGGCGCATTCAGACGGCCATGAAAGCACATGGCCTCCGTCTTGTGCAGCGCCACGTCGAGTCCCAACCGCCGGATCCTCTGAACGACTGTCGCGACCGCTTCCGTCGCCACGTCGGCCGCCGCCTGGTGCGACTCTCCCTGTGCCAGGACGAGCGTGTCGTCAGCGTAACATATTACGCTGACGCCATCAGGGAGGTCGCTGCGCAGCACCCAGTCGTATCCGATGTTCCACAGGGGCGGTCCCAAGACCGATCCCTGTGGAACACCGCACGACATCTCTCGCCGGTTCCACTCTCCCCGGTGACCGGGGTAGATGAATAGAATAGAATAGAATAGAATAGAAACCATTTATTCGATAATGGACACACACACAGACATATAAATAATAAAAATTCAAAAAACAGTGAGAATTTTGCTGAGCATGTCCACACCAAAAGGGTAACCAACTCAGCATATGCTGGGCGAAAGACACCCAGCGCTGGTTTTCAGTTGGCACCACGCAGTGACACACGGACGAGGGTAGGCAAAGAAAAAATAAATAAATAAAAGTGTCAAATGACATAATCAGTAAAAGTGTTAAATAACATAAACAAATAGAAATGTGTGTACGGAAAAATGTATGTGCTTAAATAAAATTTATATTAAAAATTATTATAACATTAAAAACGTGTGCGCTTTAACGATTTATATAAAAGTTTTTTAATATAACGCGCCCAGAATGACGCCACCAGTGGCGCGGCAACCGACCAATAGGGAGCGCTGCCTGCGCTATGGCCGCCAGACAGGCGCTAGGCGAACAGAAACAAAAACTCGCTGCAGTAGGTGCGACTTATACTTAAAACTCCGCTTTTTGATAAAAATAAGTGCCTAACAAATTCCTAACACCTAATTAAGACACGGTTAATCAATTAAACTCCGTTAAAAAGGAAAGAGCTCTGTCCGTCAGGTAATCCTCGACTATACGACGGAGGTAGGTCGGCACCCGGTGATACCGGAGTGCCTCCCTGATGCAACTCCAGGGCAGGGTGTTAAAGGCGTTGGAGATGTCCAAAGACACCGCCAAGACGACCCTGCCCCGGGCCACTGCATCCCCCGTCGTGAGGGCTCTAACGCGCATGATAGCGTCCACCGTCGAGCGCCCCCTGCGGAAGCCAAACTGGCACTCCGACAGGTTCGGGCCCACCCGATTTAGGTGCCCGACGAGGCGGTCTGCAATGACTCTTTCCAAGAGCTTGCCCACCTCGTCGAGCAGCACGATGGGCCGGAATGCGGACGGAGAGTCCGCAGGGCGCCCGTGCTTCTGGATCAGGACCAGTTTCCCCGTCTTCCAACGAAGCGGGAACTGGCCCCTCTCCAAGCATGCGCTAAAGAGCCCCCCCAGTCGAGGCCCGAGAGTCCCCGAGGCCAGGACCCAGGCTTTTCCTGGCAGGCCGTCGGGTCCCGGGGCGGTATTTTTGGCTTTGAGCCGCTGTACCGCCACTCTCAGGTCTACCTCGGTCACCTCTGGAGCGTCGTAGACGTCGTCGTCGCTGTGGTCCGCGTTTGCGTCAGCTTCGTCCTCAGATTCCGTCGGAGACGGAGCCATAGGCGGGGGGGTATGCTCCCCCCGCGATGGGAACAGGGCGCTCACCACATCCTCCACGAACTGAGGCTGGAGACTCTGCGTCAACGGGGGAGCCCAGGGGCGGAGCTTTTCTCGCACCCACTTGTAGGGGCGGCCCCATGGGTCCCCGTCCAGAGACTCCAGCATCTCCTTGCGGGCCAGTTCCTTGGCCCGCCAGATCTCGTCGCGGAGGACGGTCTTCGCTGCCCTGTAGCCCTCGTACAGCTCCGCCTCCACAGCCGCCGCGTCCGGAGGTCGGGTGCGGCGCCTGCGGAATCTGGTGTACCGGCGGCGCGCGGCAACGCACGCTTCGCGCAGCGCTGCTAACTCGCGCGACCACCAGTACAGCTGACGCCGGGCGCGTCCTTGCCGGACCCGGGGCATGGCCACGTCGCAGATCTCCGACATGGCCTCCCGGAACCACTCGGCCTCGTCGTTTATGTCGGCAGGCCTGTCCGGTGATGACACCCAGGCCCGCACGATCGAGGCTTCCAGGAATAGCTCCCGGTCCAGCTGCTTCAGCGCCCATCGCGGACCACTTGGGTTCCGTCCACTTGGGACCGGCGCGTCTGAGGTCTGGGCGGAGACGTCGAACCGGATATACCGGTGGTCGGAATAGGTCTCCACCTCCTCCACAACACGCCAGTCGGTGACGCGCGGCGACAGGTCGGAGGTGGCGAACGTAATGTCCACCACCGACTCGCCCCGCATCCGCACGCACGTGGGGACAGAACCCCGGTTCTCGATGACCAGGCCATGTGCCCGGGCCCAGTGCTCGAGCATCCTGCCCCGCGTGTAGTCCGTGTACCGGGAACCCCAAGCCACATTCTTGGCATTGAAGTCCCCGAGGACGAGCGCGGGGAGGGAACCAAGGGCGACGACGACGTCTCCCAGCTCCACTAGGGAGTCTTGGAACTCGGCGAGAGATCGGTTCGGGGAGAAGTAAACGCCTACCACGGCGATCTCCCCGAACCGGGCTGCGACAATCCCGCGCCCTCTCTGTACGCGATCGAGAGGCGGGGTACCGGCGGCGGCCGACGAAATTAGGGTCACCGAGCCGTCCAGGTCCGCTACCCAGTCGTTCCTGGGCGGGACAAAATACGGCTCGGCGACCACGGCGACGTTTATCAACCACTGCGCCATGCTCTGGAGCAAAAGATCCTGAGCAGCGGCGCAGTGGTTGATGTTCGCCTGGAGGAAGCGCAATGGAGACATTATTCTGAATCCATTGCGGCCTCCTCCAGGGCCCCCTGCGAGGGCGCAGCCACGGCGGCGGCGGCGGCGGCAGCGGGAGCGGCGGCGGCGGCGGTGGCAGTGGCGGCGGTGACGGCGGCGGCAGAGGGCCTACCTCTGCGCCTGGCTTCAGTGGGTGGAGCGCAGGACTTTCCCCCAGCCCGGTGATCGGCCGGCTTGCCAGCCGCCTCACATGCGAAGCAGTGAGGCGGGGCGGAGCACGAGCCGGCCTTGTGACCGGGCTGACCGCAGCGGAAGCACCTATCGCTGCGGTCCACCTCCGAGGTGCAGACGCATGCCGCGTGGTTACCCACTTGGCAGCGGTAACACCTCAGGGGTCGGGGTTCCAGGATCTTTACCTGCGCCGACACCCATCCCACCAGGAGCCTTCGGCCCTCCTGTATCTTTTTGGCCGCCGTTACGGGGCAGCTAACCGTTACGGTTTGCAGCCCCGCAAATCCAGGACGCAGAGCGCCCGCCCTCACCTCCTCGGGAGAGCACCCCCCAGTCCTGGCAACGGCGGCCACCACTTCTTCCGCCGTCACTGAGTCGTCCAGACCCAGAATGCGCATGTCTGCGCGCTTGGTGGGTCTGGAGACGCGGGCCTCCTCCGCATTTAAGGACGCTCTGAGCCGTTCGGCCAGAGCGTCAGCGGTGGGGCCACTGGCCGCGCCAGGGAGCTCCAACATGCGGGCCCCCGTTGCAGTGACCCGCAGACGGAGGCCGCCGGTGATTCCGAGCTCCCCAAGGTTTACCGCCTCGCGCGCCTTCGCGAGCACGTCGCGGTACGACACGCCCTTCTTGACCGCGTCCGGCTGCAGCGTTATCACCACAGCCGCGGTCTTTGGGGCGCGCAATCGCGCCGCGACGTCGCGCTCCTTTCGCTGTCGCCGCCTCTCCCTCCGCTTCTTGGATCGGGCCGCCTTGGCAGCCTTTCTCCTCTCCCCGGCCACTTGCCAATCGGCGCCGGCCGGAGGAGCCTCTGGAGGAGGCTGCTTCTGCTGGGGCGGCCGGCGATCTGCCTGGGCCCTCCTTTTTGCCGCCAGTGTTGGCCTCGCTGGCGTCGAGGTCGAGGTCGGAGTCGTAGTCGGCCGCGCCGACCCCGAAGGGCCCGGCCTAGCCTGGCTGGGCGCGGCTGGAGCCGTCCTCGCCCCCGCCGGGGCCGACCCCGCCCCCGCAGGGGCCGTCCGCACCGGGGCCGTCTGCGCAGGGGCGATCCGCGCCGGGGCCGCCCTCGCCTGAGGCGGCCTCGTCGTCGGGGGGGAGTTCGACGCGGCCGCGGCCGCGTACGAAGACGCCAGCGGGGGCCTCAGCACGCGGCTCTCCAGCACGGAGAACCGCCGCTCAAAGGCGGCCAGCTCCTGCCGCACCAGGGTGAGGACTGGGTTCTCCCCCGGCGCTGGCGCTGGCCGGCCTTTCTCCTTGGGGCTCTCCGGTGGTGCCCCCCGACGCCCGGCCGCCTGCATTCCGGCCAATTCGGCCCTCAGGGCGGCGTTCTCCTTTTGGAGAGCCCCCATGGCGGCGGTCAGGCGGGTGATCTCCGTCCGCAGATCGGACAAATCGTCCCTTGCGGACGGAGTTTCGCCATAAAGTCGCGCCGCCGCCACGATGGAGGTCATGGCCTCCGCGATCGCGTCCTCGCGCGTCTTCTTCCTTCTTTTCATGGCGACCACGCGCATCGCGGACGCCACGACCTCCTTCAGTTTGGCCTCGTTCGAGGCCAGACTTGTGTTGGGCTCTCCAAGGGAGGGCCCCCTCCCCGAAGTCTTGCCTCGGCCCTTACCCCGCACGCTCGTGGGGATCTTAGGGGCCGAGGCAATCCCTTCCTCGGACGACGATATAGCGCCTTTAGTTCGTCGGCGCTTTAGGAACTCGGACCTTCGGTCCGACTCTCTCCGGCTCCTCTCGGCGCTAGAAGCCGAGCTCCGGGAGCTGGTGGCGTCCGAAGCAGAGTCAGACTCTGACTCTGCCACCATCGTTGCATCCTCATTAGGAGCGGCACCCTGTGCCCGCTCGTTATTCGGTGCCGGTGAGGAGGACGTGCTGGACAAGTCCAGCGACTCCTCCCCACAGGCACGTGAGCCACCTTGGCTCGCTGCGGCGACTGCCGGTGTATTGGGGTTTTCTTTAAAAAATTCTTCCATTTTGTTCCCACGAGTAATATTATGTTTCCAACCATCCAACCAATAAACAGGGTTCGCACTAACGGCTGATTTTACCCACAGCTACCCGTCAACCAAGCTGTCAACCTCCCTCGCGGTGCGCCGCCGCTTGGAGGTTCGGGGTAATTTTTTATAGAGGTTTTCTTCCTCGCGGCCCGGGCGGTTAAGCCAAGGCCCTCGACCCCCGTCGAAAGTCATAGACGTGATCATGACAATCTTCGGGGCTACGAGAATAGCGGTGGCAAGAGGAGGCGGGAGTGCAAGACCTCCTCTTGCCTGCCCGGTGGCAGGGTTAGTGCACGCCGGGCCCGCTCTTACTCCAACCACTGTGCCCTCTGATACACAGAGGAACACGTGGTGGAGCGGTGTATCCCTCTTGGTTGGTTTCTCCCTCTGAGCGCAGATGCCCAGAGATCATTGAAACCGCAAGCCCCACCACGACGGCAACGTGGAGATACGACGATGGGGGTAATGTGTGGCTTGCGGCAGATTTATTGACGACTAGCACTTCGCCCGCGACTTCGTGACATATTAACAGCCTATTTTACTTGTAGATAATGTAGCTTTCTAATGGTGAAAATTTTTATAATCGGTCCAATAGTTTTTGAGTTTATCCATTACAAACAAACAATTTTTACTCTTTATAATTATTAGTATAGAAGATGTAGATACTTTCCACTGTGTTACTCTTAATTACTTATTTTCTACGAGCATTTTACTTTTAAACCGACTTCAAATAATTGAAAGACGTTAACTTTCTGTTCTTCTCCATCTACTGGCTTAAGCACGCCGCGTAAATCTGTATTCAATTCTAGGTATTTGCTCTGGCTAATTGGAACGATTCCTTTATCTAAACTAGGTGGGTTTGCAGTCGCTGCTGGCTGCTCAGAGATGCAGTAAATTGAAGAGGAGATACCAGGTTATGACAGTCAATTTCAGGTTGAACTAAGTACTTTCTTAATAGTGTAGAGTTGAGCTCTGAGTTTTACAGGAAAACTGGAGAAAATCCCTACTTGTCAATACTAATATTATAAAGAGGAAAAACTTTGTATTTTTGTTTGTAAGGGATAAACTCAAAAACTACTGAACAGATTTTAATAATTCTTTCACCATTAGAAAACTGCATTCTCTGCGTGTAACATAGGTTATTTCTTATTTTAGAAAAAATAGGGGTCTGTAAGATATTTAGGTTTTTCGGACTCAACGTGTAAAAAATTGAACCGACATCCACGCGGGCGGAGCTGCGGGCGACCGCTAGTCCGTAGTATTTTTGCCCTTATCACATGTTACTTTGAATTGGAGAAATACGCTTTTTACTTTTGTATCATTCTTCAACTTCGGTTCCTAATGTTGGTTTTGAAATGATTGAAGTATACTTAATATTTCTACATTATTTTTTTAAGGCGTATGCTCATCAAATGAGAACGGGCACCCAAGGCAGTAAACGTACTCTACACATATAAGAAAAAAAAAAACCCACTTGTAAGATTGTAAGACGTCCCTCTCCCTCTCACCTGGAAGAATGTGCCATTTTTATTTTGATAAGCCACGCGTCACCCTTTCACTGGTTATTTGACATGTAATGTGATTAATTTTGTTCATTTGCTAGTGTTTAATAGAATACAATATTAATTTAGTGACCGATTTAAAATTCAAATTATATGAAGAATCCCAAGACGTCTCCAGCTAAAAAACTAAAGTTCACTACCAAATGAAGAAATAAAACAAAGTCATATTCTTTGAGACAATAAAGTAACGCTATCACAAACTGTAAGTTCAATTAAGTGCCTCGCAACTGCAGGAGGATAAAAGCCTGCAATGTTCCTCCGGTAGAACCGGGATTAGCAATCCATTCCATCTTAGTGCACGGCGCCCCTTTATATTTTATGGGTGCCTTAATAAAATGTCACAATGATACCTCTTTGTAAAGTAAGCTTTGAGTAACTTGACTTTCTTTTTTTTAAGCGTGGTTAAATCTTCAAATGGGTCCTCCGGCCCCGGGCAGGGCGGGAGGGACTTCTACTGACTAAAATCCACGGTGTCCTTCAAAAGCCTGTTACGTTCCGGGGTCACGGTAAGGAAGTAATCCCGCGACCCCGGCAGGCTTTGACCCTCTGAGAGGGGGGCCCCGTCATTATGCTGACGCTCTTTGAGGCGCGCTTGGGACACAACGCGCCGTCAACCCGGGCATGGTCCATGGTCGGGCAGCGAGTTGCCCTTTACTCGCTGCCCGCATGCCCGCGCCTACGGTGGCCGGAGATCATCTGCTGACGTCCGACGCCGCGGGCGCCTACCACTGCTGAGTAACTTGGCTGAGATATTTAATAAATGTTTTTTTTAAGCGGGGATTTCACAAGAGTGACATGCCCGAGGGCATGTCTGTCGCCATAATACACAACAGATTCATCAGTTTGTTGTATGGCCATGTGCCAGCGCAGTTAAACTAGTTTCGCGCGACGAGTAACGGGCAAGTCTGCCAGACTGACTGTGACATTCCTACACCAGCAAACATTGCACAGATCTAAAGTTGCGAGTTTGGTGGTCATGTCTGAAGACTTGCCCGAGGGCATGTCTGAAAAGTCAATTCACCGTTTTATTTAGGTAGGTTGTGCTGCACCTACTAATATTATAACTTTTCTCAGCAGCATCTGGCTGGATTCGAATCCGACTCCATCATAATCCAATAGCTTACTTTTTTAAATTTAGCTATAGCCCCTATCTAGCACAAATTATTTGTTGATGAAATTGCCTAATTTTCTATGATTACAAAATAAAACCAGAATTTTATCACCTCAATTTCAAAATCCAAACTACTTTTAAAGGACTTGTAAACCCGGGTTCACACCCACTAACCCAGTTTACAGCCAATTGGCAAGTTTCGCACGTACCTAGACAGGTTTATGGCATTACCACCGCCGTACGTCCGGTCAACTTGGCATGAAATACAATTAATACAACTGCGCTTTTGCTAAATTGTGTTTTTCTTCATTTTCTCGTTAGTTATATTTTGTCAGACAATCTCGTGACAAATGACAAAGTTGTTGTGAATTTTAAAGGAATTTTGCAATAAGTTTTTATATAGAAAACAGTATTTTAGTTTTCATGCAATCCAACCATGATACCTAGTTCATGTTCACTTTATTCATGATACCTTTAATTTTTTACATTTACTTAGATCTTATCAAAAATACAAATATTTTTAGCCTATTCCTTAACAAAGCCAGGCCAATGTATTGTAACATTACCATTATCCTCAACGCATTGTCGAGGGTAAACAAATATATACCTACCTGTCTATGTATATACAGCTATGTATAGGTAGGTGTCTATTGATCCTACCATGGCACGGGTGTATAAGGGTGCCTCCGTTCTAAATTTGTGTGAATCAATGAATTGGTAGGTACCCGTATACCGCAGAGACGGATCTTGATACTTTAGGAGTTCGTAATAAAGGGTATTGATACTTTGTTTAAGTAGAATGTTGGTTTACAACTTAACTTTGCTTTTCATGAGTTTATCTTTGTTGTTTGTTTGTTGGTAGATGATCACGTGTTTAATTATTAAGATAATTTTTGGAATGAGAAAATTATTATCTACCTCTCTGATTTAATATGGTATGAGTCGGTTAGTTCTTTTATAACTAAGTTAATTCATTAATAGAACTTGCCCTCCTAATAATAGTAGTAGGTAATTAGTCAGTATTTCTATTGAATGGGATTTTTGCATTTATTTGCGAAAACTTATATTGTTATATTTTTTATGATACTGAGTATTATTTAGATAATTTTATTATGAAAAACCCCACTGAGTAGAAATACTGTCTAGTTGCCATTGATTTCGATGCCCATTGTAGCACGGTAGCATGCGAACGGTGAATTTACTTCGAAATTCTTTCTTTTATCTGGTGTTTTTTTTCTTTTATTATTAAATTTATATTTTTTTATGAAGTCACAACGCTTCACAACGATCTCCTGAACACTAGTGATTTTGTAAATAGGTTCTTTATTCGCTGCCGTCGAATTGATTGTCTAATAGTAGGCATACACCATCCTGCCTATCGATATTTGCAATTGTTTTTTATTTGACGCTTGCAATTGTTTCAAATCGGCAGTTCGTCCATATACACCATACACCATCCTGCCTAGATTTGTCACAACTTCAAATCTGCACCAGTGATGCCAACTCAGCAACTAGATCTGGCTATTATTCGGTGACGACAGCTACAATTTCTAGCACCTTTTCATTTCATCATGAGACTATCGAATTAGATTAAAAAAGTGGTGCAAGCGATTTTCGACCTTATCGACATTAAAATTTAGTTTGTTTTTCTCACATTCTCATTCGTTAACATTGCTTCTTCATTAAAATCAGGTGTTTGCATAAATGTCAATAAGGTCGAAAATAGCATGAACCTTTTTTTAACTTGCTTTCGTGGTCCCTTGACACCTCTCAAGTTTTCAATCGTATTTTGGTTTAAAATAAAATGAATAACTCTTTTTTTTACGAGTGTACATGCGATCCATGTGTGTGCGAAAAGCCTCAGTTTTCCTGGTATGGCCACGTTCACATGGCGATTATTTTCCCGTATACTGTATACAAGATTTTATCGAATAGAGCAGTAATAACAGTTCACAAATGAAAACTTTAAAATAGTTTAAACGGCGGCGTTCATACGGGAAAATCCCGTGTTTGAGAAATATAATATTTTACCGTGTACCGTGCAAAGTTGTCCTAAAACTGGTCAACTCTATTCGATAAAATCTCGTGTACGGTATACGGGAAAATAATCGCCGTGTGAACGTGGCCTAACCGTCCCTGTAGAAAAGTAGCTAAAAAGTTTAGCCACAAGTTACACTTTTTAGCTTTTTTTCTAGCACCTTTATAAAATTGGCTAACTATCTATGAAGTTGCTAAGATGGCATCACTGCTGCCGATTTGACGTTGTGTCAAAAACGATTTGATGACCTATCAAAATTGGCATGTCATGCCATCAAATTGGCATTCCACCCCCATACACGTTCAATTCTATTTGAGCAAATTGGCAGTTTTATGCCGAATTGACAAATAGGCAGTATGGTGTATGGCTACCATAATGTGACATAAGATAAATGTCAACGTTAAGTACTTGTCAGTTTGTAATATATAAACCTCTCCCAATAGCCTCTGAGAACCCACGAATAAAGTTACATTTTACTGCAATAAAAACTATTCATTTATCACACGTCAGTTCATCTCACAAAACTGTCACTCTACGGCATCGCTACAAACACGTTAGGCTTAAGTCACGCTTGACCGACATTCTTAATCACTCCGTCAAGTGCACCTTGGGCCTTATTTTGTCCCCTTCTCACTGTGACAGCGGCCCTCAGGGCGTATCTGAAGATATCTGCTATATCTCGAGATGTGTTTACCTCTGTAGCCGGTTGAATGAGCGATTCTGTTTTTGTATTATTTGTTGAGTTGGAAATTTTGACATAGTTTTGTTTTGAAGCCTCTGTTTGGAGTTGGCCCTTGGTGTTTTAGGGACCAAAATTACTGGTTTAAAAAGTCAAATTAACCTTTAACTATGGACGTGCGGTCTCACAGACCGCGTGCAGTTTGTGATTCTCGTGCCCCTCTCCTCCCGTGTACCCTACACGTATACACGCCTCAGTAGCTTCGGTTTTAGTTACTAAACGACAGTTAAGAGTGAAGGTTACGTAATCGGCTAAATACTGCGTGAGTAATTTCGCTTTATATTTTGAGTGCGGTCTGTGAGACCGCGCGTCCACATTTGTGGTATACATTGACGCCGACGATGATTTTGTTTGTTTTAAATTTTATAAGCTGAAATGTCAAAAAATGATCAATGAACGACTGTAGGCAAACGAACATCGAGTTCGTCTATTTATATAGCCGGTAAAATATTGCGATTAGATGATCATTCTTTGAAAACGAGAGTCAATGATTGCTTTTAGAATCGGTTCAGTGCGACAGAGATGGGGATGTTGATGATTGTTTGTTTTATGAAGCTGACATTGAAAAAAATCACTCGATTGAACGATAGATTATTGAAGAGAGTGATAGTACTACTAGAGCCGATGGTGACATAGTTACGATGATCGGATAATCCCACCAAAGAGGGGTAGACGAAACGGACAAGAAATGTTCAATTTATTCGAGCAGTCGCCGAACAAGATGATGGCCTGGTGGTGATTTCCACAGAGTTCTGGACTTGTGTGGAATTAATGCCTACTCTCTATTCAATCAACACCAAGACAAAAAAATAGAAAGAGGTCAATTTCTGAATAACAAAGACGAGTTATAATCACTCATTTGCCGTGACATGCCTGAAACGAGTTTTGGGCCCTGCTATGCCGTCCCAAGGGCCACCAAGTGAAGTAAATGCAGTTCCTAAACGTAAAACGTATAATCTGTGCCCACCAAATATAAAAACGAAAGTGGACCCACACTTATGTAGGCAATGATCTAAGCCTCTATACAAAGACTGTCAATAATTCTGTCAATAAACATGACCAAGTTGGGACCTTGTCAAATTTTTTATGTTTAGTTTTGAGAAACTTAATTTAATTTTTTTATGTCCTTTGTTCTTTATATTTTATTGTAAAAGAATTTAAATTAGCTAAAAAAGTCATTTTTCTCCGGTAATATACCTATAAAGTGATCTTAAGCTAAAAAATCTGAATAGCGCCTTTGATTGTTATATCGTTGCATATAGCTTATAATAAATACATTTTTCATTAAAATCACATCTTTAATGTATATTTAAAAACTCTTCTAAGTGATAAAAGTAAAAAAATACACAATTATTACGCATCAAGATAGAAATCAGCCCGTAAAGATAGCGGTCTCTGAGACCGCACGTCCAAAGTAGTGTATCAAAAATGGAACGTCCACAGTTAAAGGTTAAGCCATTGGTCTTCGCAGGACGATCTCTGGCCACCGTAGGCTCGGGCATGTAGGAGTAGGCAGCGAGTTAGGTAACTCCTTGTCCGACCGTGGACCATGGCCGCATTGACGGGGCAACAGCGCAATGACAGGGTCCCCCTTAGAAGGCCAAAGCCTGCTGTGGTCGCGGGACTAATGAATTACCTTGACCCCAGAATATAAAGGGCTATTGAAGGACACCATGGATTTTAGTCAGTACAAGTCTGACAGTTCATCCTTCTCTGCCCTGGGTGGGAAGATTCATTTGATGATTTTACCAAGATAAAAAGGCAATGGTCTTGCGTCTGATCTGTTCCTAGTCATGTCGGATTGCCGTCCCTTCGGACGAGTGAGTGCACCTGTGCCAGTGCATAGCTTGGACTATAATATCTCCTGCACCGATGGCTAATATATCATCTTTTCTCCGCTCAAATAGGGGGCCGTGGCCAACATCAGTCAGGAGAACAGACAACTACTACTTTTGTGTAATGTATGAACGTGGATGAGGTGGGAGGAGAAAACGTCGTAGCAGGTAACATTCTGTAGTTTCTGCCTATTCCCATACGAATCCACTGTAGATTTCTGGAATTAACTTCTTTTTCGTGAATTGGTATGTTGGTACTTCATCATCAGCCTATAATGTTTGCACTGCTGGGACACAGGCCTCCTCTCTTGTGAGAGGGAGTGGGCTATAACCTATCACGCAGGCCCAATGCGGGTTGGTAGATGTCACATGTCTTCGAATTTTAGGTTCTAAGACATGCCGGTTTTCTCACGATGTTTTCCTTCACCGTTTTGAGAGCAGTAGTGATGAAATAAACTACCCAAAGTAATGCGGCTGGCGGGGTTCGAACCCACGAATTACAACTCGTAACTCGGGATCGATACCACTGGGCCACCACTGCTCCATGTTGGTACTTAGTTTTCGTTAATTATGTGCTGGGCATGTTTTTTATTTATTTCAAATGTCAGATTACATAATACATAATCGTTAGTAACAACAAGAGCTTAAAATCTATGTCAGTAGGTACGTAATAAAAATAAAAATAAGTTTATGACAAGGAAAATATGGCTTCAAAATTCATAATTACATACACGTGTTTGTAAAATTATAAAAAACTTGGAGAGTAATGTTCGCATTCCGCCCCTGGCAACACTGAAGAGACAGGAGCGCGTGTATCGATTTGAACGATTGCATTACGTTCTGTACAGCTCTACCTATGTTCGGACTGTCTACGTGATTATTCACATCACCTGTGTGTTGATAGGTAGTTCTATTATCTTTTGTTCGTTTAAGCACACCATAAACTAAAATTATTAAAAAGTTTTCTTAATCATAATCCTAACTTCCGTATCCTAAATAATAATAACTGCGAAAGTAAGTTTGTTTGTTATCTCGTCTTGCTTAAACTACTAAAACTGATCATCCCAAAGTGCATAAAAAACGACTCTATTGATATTTATGTTATTGAATGTGATTATGTTAAAGAATGAATGATGTAACAAAGGATTTGTAATATTTTGGCGATCTAAAAAGAGTGTCCATGGAGTTTCTTGCCCGTTCTTCTCCATAGAGATCTACTTCTTGGAACGGGCATCTACGGCACTTTCACAATTTTTATGTCTTGTGACTGGGACTGTAGCACCATAACTTTGTAGTGTTTAATTATATTTTTTATGTCTTTGACAATTCAAAAGTGCCTGTAACTGGTCTACTTGAATTAAATGCTTTTGATTTGATTTGATAGCATCATTTCTATAGTAAGCTCTTCTCGAGACTTTCAAAATAATTATGTGAGTCCTCACAAGTCACGTTGATGAGACGTGGCGCGTTATCCTGAGCGTGAGGCGGGCAGAGGAAGACCTTCCATCAGGCCTCGATGATCGTTTCCCTTCGCAAGAGGGGAGCGTGGGGTACTATCGCTGTCTGAGTGGCTCATTTTTAAACCTTAGGACAACTTTTCGTCTGAAAATAAAAATAAAATAAAACTATTCCCGATTAAAACAACAATTAAATTCTTGAGATGGCTATAGAGAGCTTGAGATGGATTCGAGAGAAGGCTTTTCAAATTCTATTCATTCTGAGCGATCATTTTATACCAAATTCATGTAATACAAGCATGGAAAAAAAATCTGATCGATCCTTCCTACCATGGCCGCTGGCTAATTCTTCATGGTTGATAAAATCTCAAATGGAATTCGACCTATTCGAACCCCGCATGTTTCGACAAGGTCCTATATCCATAGCCCCGGGCAACCTCATATCTATAGGGCTGCATTCCTGAGCTCAGATATTAATTTACGATGTTAATGTATGTAATTCTGTGAATTTCGCCTTTGTAACGTGTCTGCGTTCAACTGAATTACTTAATTAGTTTGATTGGATTTGTAACCGATTGTGGTATCGGTATTTTAATTATTTTGTTTTGTATGAAATATCAATCCAAAATTCAAACTAATAAATATCAAGCCACAAGATACAAGCTGACGCTTAGTTTGTGGCTCACCAAAAATTGTCACATTGTAACTTTACTTTTTGATAAATAAAATTTATTATTATTAATTGTACATCTATTTTGAAAATTACGTTGATACTTACATATAATTTTCCACACTCACCGTGGTAACAAATACTTTTAAATGTCTGTTGGACACTTGTCTCAAAAAACGTCAGATTATGACGTTGAAATAAGGTTCTTATTACAGTCACACTTTTGTCTGAAAAAAATGTTCAACAGATGTTTAATTTTTGAAGTAAGGCTGTTAAAGTTTTAATAAAAATGGATCGCAGAAAACATTTTTTATAAGATAAATTATGGAATCAGGCGTTACTTTGCGGAAATCCATGACATTAAAATGTTATGAAAAATATTTAGTTTTAATTCCGCGACAAAAATCCAGGCTTGTTGCAGGATGCAATCCCACCCTATGCAGTCATAATCGACAAGCGCTCGGCTTCGAGGCCGAGCGCTTGTCGAGTCAACATCTCCTGAGGATGCCCCGTGGAGGGGCGAAACACGTGTCGAGTATAGGTTTGATTGCATGGCTTGTTTTTCCGTTTGTTGCATGTGTGCATATGCATGAGGGCGGGAGGGTGGGTCCTTTGCTGCATGTGCATATGCATGACTGCATAGGGTGGGATTGCATCCTGCAACAAGCCTGGATTTTTGTCGCGGAATTAAAACTAAATATTTTTCATAACATTTTAATTTTTTATAAGGATCTTAAACTTTTAAAGTACTATCGTATGGGGCGACCACTAGTATGGGGTAGTATGTAGTATGGGGCCTTTTGGCCTCATGCAGGACCCAACTTCTGTCATAATAAGTTTTATTATTTTTCTATTGTTTTTCGTATATTATTTCGTTCTGTTTAGTTTTATCTTGTTGTTCTGTCCTGTGTGAGTCTAATAAAAACCTTTTCTTTCTTTCTAGTTTATTTATATACTCCAAGCGTAGGTACAATTTTATTAATAACTCATCATCATCGTAACAATTTTAACTATCGACCACAGGACGTCCAGTGCTCTTGTGGCCTTCATCAAAATCTCATATGTCTAAATAGCGTTGTACTCGTGATTGAAACCAGTAGTATTTTTAAAAACGCTTCTCAATGATGCGGCTTGCTAACTGAGGTACTAAAAACCTTATAAGTTGCATGAAATTGCTTCATCATCATCATCATCAGCCGGTAGACGTCCACTGCTGAACAATGGTCTCTTAGACCGCCACGCCGAACGGCAATTCGCCACTTGCACCCATCGGTTGCCCGCGACCCTCACGATGTAATGCATGATATTGCTTGATAGGTAAGAAATGAGCCTTTTGAAGTCGAAATCAAAGCTCATAGACAAGTTGACTGGCTTGTTGGTCTAGTGGTTAGTGATAGCGATTCCCACCCGGGACAAATGTTTGTGTGATGAGCATGATCATTTGTTCTGTGTCTGCGTGTAATTTATCTATAATATGTATGTATTTAGAAATATATAAGTATGTTTATCAGTTGTCTAGTACCCATAACACAAGCTCTGCTTAGCTTGGGACTAGATGGCGTTGTGGTTGGCGCTGATAGTTGTGGAATATTATATTATTATTATTACAGTTATATCAGACATTTTAGTCATTATCCGAGCCAATCTTGATGCATTTACTGAATCTTTGTCACAAATAAGTCATTAAAGTAATAAATTATATCAAATGAATAAAATAATATTTTAGTAATAAGAAATTGCTTGCGCATTGCAAGTGTTCTTAACAAATTGCCCGCATGGTGATAAGTTACAATTTTGCCATTAATTCGCATTGCAAACTCTTTGTATTATTTGATTATTTCAGTTGAAATGAATCTCTTTTCAAATTCTTTTCATTATATGGGTACCTATCTATAATAAAATCAAGGTTTTATTTCTAATAATGATTTTATTGTATGTGCAGCTTTAATATAGGTAAAATATTTGGTGATTTTGCTGAGCTTCGTAAGTGACTAAGAGTAAAAACAATAAATATTTTATCAGATAGCAAAACACGTGCCAAACAGTACAATTTGGCCATCATTTCAGAAAACCGATACAAAATTAAATTAGGTACTAAGAAGTATTAAAAGGTAGCTGATATTTTTTTTTTGGTGATTTTTCGTAAAATGCTTCATGTGTTCATGTAAAACCTTTGTTAAATAAAACCAGTAAGGTAAAGGGACACTATTTGGTGAGACAGGCAACTCACTGATAGAGTCTTAAAAGTCTCTCAAAACGTTACCTATGCATGCTGTAATGCGAAATGATGTGTCACCACATCTTGTCCACTTTAGTGGTGAACTAGTTGCATCAATTCGCATTACTGCATGCATAGGTAACGTTTTGACGGTAGACTTTTAAGACTCTATCACTGAGTTGCCTGTCTCACCAAATAATCTCCCTTTGGGTTATCTGTATGTAAGAAAAAACCAAAACATAATATCAAAACAAATAAATTTGAAATCTGTTCAAACACAACGCATCATTGTCAGATGTTTTTCCACGCAAACCAGAGACAATGCGGATGTATTTTTTATACGACCACCCGGCGAAGGAACTGTTTAATTCGGCCAGGGTTTTCGAAATTATTCTCGAGTTTTACTATAGATGTCAGAAGGGTATGCGACTGCATATATTAAATTAATTAATTGAAAGATTGTGAGGGAGGCCCTCTGACGGCTTTAGGACCAAACTGAAAAAATATATATCATTATATCTTTGAATTCTATTTTAATAATTGTTATGTTGATCGGATTTCACTTCTGCAAAATGACGCATTGACATACAAAGTTATTAATAAATCATTAGTGCTCCTCTTTTTATGGACGTGTAGATAGTCACAGTCAGTAATTTAGTTTTTCTTAGCATTTTTCTTTTACAAAATAAGAAAAATGTATGAGAAAGTTCCCTAATATTAAAGAACCATTTACTTTCGCCCCACTCACGAACAATTTAGTAACAAAAACGAAAAATAAACAGAGATCGCTATAGAAAATCATTTCTTTTGTTTATATTCTGAAGAGAACGCACCAAGGCATTACGGAAAATATCTGAAAATATTCCGTTACAGCGAATGAAAAGAACTCTTAATTAAGGAAAGAAAGTCGATTGTATTTCTTTCACAAAGTTTTCAGCTTTGAAACAGCTAATTTAGATTTTCTTCGGGGACGTTTTTCAAGTATTTTATGCAAGCTTTTGTGTTTATATTTGAGTGTGATAATGTTTAATGAATGACTTTAATTCGGTAGCGAAAGAACCTCGGTGCCAACCACGTTGGCCCATACTAGGAACTGATCCTGTGTTGTGGGTACTTTAACAAACATAGAAACTCATTGCACAAACACAAACTACTTGCAGATCATTCAAATATTTGTTCCGTGCGAGGATCGAACCCGTGACACGCTGCGTAGCAGTCACTATCGCTCAACCACTGCACCAATCGTGCCGTCAAACGTCTTTCAAACTTCAAGTTGCCTTTCAGTCATCTCAACATGGCCGAACCATCAAGCATACAATGAAACCATGTCTTTGGAACGTAAATATACGTCTGTACATAATGAATATTGCTTGGAAAAAGATACTTTATTTGCTTGCATAACTCTCTCAGTTTCAATATTTTCCTATCTCTAGAAACTATAAAAGTTAGCGACAAAATGTAAACATATTTTTCTTATTAGAAGCTAGCGTATTGCCCGACGTGCCGTCCATGCAAACGGGAAAAGTTTTCCCATTAAAAATCAACTGAGACGCTACTTTGTGCTAGATTAAACTTAATGAATATAAGCTCCGAATAGACGCTAATTGAGTTTAATGAATATTTATTATGTGATCATTCGAAGAGGATTCTTGGAAATTGTCTTTTGATAACTAATTGCATTATTCAATTCAAGCGAGCAGACGGGTAGTCTGGAGACCTAAACGTAGTTATTTCAAAGAAAACTGTCTTTGACCGTTACTGGGTTGTAGAAGTCAGATAGCCAGATTCCTCTCAGGTGCCTTTCTCTTGGAAGCCGCGTCTAACTCAGTTGGTTATAGAATTCTGAGGAAGCCAAAAGCCAATTCCTCCCAGGAACCTTTCTCTTGGAAGCCTCTAACTCGGAAGAACAGAATAGTACAACATCTTATAAATAGGGTGACACAATGGGCGGTCTTATCGCTAAAAGCGATCTTTTCAAGACAACCTTTGGATGGATTTGAAACAGTAAAGGAGAAACAATACTTTAGGTAGTCTACGGTATACAATTTACTAACAAACAAAAACATACACATACAAACACAAAATATATAAACACTTTTAATTCTATATAAATATACATTAATAATTATGGAACATCGCTAATAAACGTTCGAGTCACACGTTCAAGAGGAAAGGTAGTGGTTTTTGGCCAGATTTTTAAAAGTGGACAAGTTGGTAAATGGCCTATTAAAAATGAAATAAATTATATTATTGATTAAGCTGTTTCATCGTTAGTCGAATGTGGTTGTGATAGATTACCTTCTGGGGAAAATGTCAAAACATAATGTACGTTATTCTGAAATGATCGATACGTGTATAGGGGAAAATTATGATTAATGTTGACAGAGCTGCACAAAAACTCAGTGTACATGAGACGAAACGATTCTTTTTTTAACAACTATTGATCAAACAATTGACTTCAAGAATAGATTGCTATGTGAGCTAACTTATATAGGGTGACTGGTAATAAGTGTACGATATTTAAACACGTGATTGTGCTCATGAAAAAAAAACAGCTGTTCAGTACATTTGTGCTTGTTTAATGTACTGAACAGCTGATATTTTTTCACGATTTCGGCTTTGCTCCCATAATAAAAGTTTTTTGTTATCATCTTAAGCACAATCACGTGTTTAAGTATCGTACATTAATTACCAGTCACCCTGTATAGGTCCTCATTAGAACCATTCTAGTACAACTTAATTAAAGTAAGGTAGTAAGTTATGCATTGTTTAGCAACGTATTGTTGTCTTCATCACGTACCTACGTCTTGTTTCTATGAATAATAATTATATTCTGCTCAGTAACTGCCAATCAATATTACCTGTCAATATGTTATCCTTCGTCTTAAATCTTCCATGTAATTTTTTGATACTATGCTCGTATTGAATTTTTCAAGTTGGATTGGTCACTTGGATGGCAACATTCGAGTCTTTTAGGAAAAACGAAAAAATACTCAAATGCGATTCATGCTGGATTTTGATGAATATTAACACTGCATCATTGTTTTTTTAATACGCTCTGTCTTAAAAAATACACCCTGTATACATTTTCTTTGACAGATTTCTAAAATAATGGTTTCCAATTTCATTCTATACTATTGGAGAGCAACGTGAGTAGACTGCTCGATAAGTTTACGACTTTGTGGCTTCGACAGACTTCGACAAGCGTAAATCAACGAACTATTCCTAGATATTGTATATTTACTAGGTATAGTTACTAAGTAGTATTTGAAGTGAGTCTTTTGATAGAATAGTCTATAAAGAAAACTTTTGTTCTAAGAAATCCGCAGTGATTGTTTCAAAATCTGACTTTTTTTTGCATTGAACTTAGATAAGAATTTTATTTATATTTCATCACTGCGCTCTCAAAACAATGAAAATAAATAACGTTGAGAATTTTAAGATATGTAGGTAGGTATATGGCATCCAAGCCATAATAGTGGAATACGAAACGCAACATTGGGAACTGGTGTGGGTCTCGGAGACCATCATGAGAACTGGTAAATAGGTGATACAGTTAATATTAGTTGATTTTTTTTTTAGCGTGGTGAAATCATTAAATGAGTCCACCCACCCCGGGCAAGGCACGGGAGGGATTGTCAGACTTGTACTGACTAAAATCCACGGTGTCCTTCAATATATTTGTGTTCCGGGGTCACGGGAATGAGATAAGCTTTGGCCCTCTAGAGGGCCCCCGTCATCTTGCTGATGATCTTTGACACAACGCGCCGTCGACCCGGGCATGGTCCATGGCTGGACAGCGAACTCGCTATCTGTGTGAATCTGTGTCGCATGCCCGCGAATATCAGTTGACATAGAGATATTTCAATATATAACTGTATTTGATCATCATCATCATATTAGCCGTAGGATATGTCCACTGCTGAACAACATAGGTTTCCAAAAAGCAACTTGCATCTTGCCCGATCCTGTGGTGTTCATCAGATCATCTGCCCACGTGGTCCCGCCTTCGCTCGCCACGTGCGTGGTCTCCCATCGAGTTTTTTTATACCGTAGTTGAATAAGACAACATGCATTTCTATTGTCGAAGCTACAAGTTCTATAAATTGAACTATAAAAATCTTAACCCAGTAACAATACCATTCAATACGAAGAAAAACAGCCTTTTGTCCAACTAACCTACGTTTTATAGTTGGGACAGAACGGTCGGACCCCATCGCAGTCACGTTGCCTCAATGAAGCAGAACGCTCCAGGCGGGCGGATTTAGGACCATAGAGTAGTTAAGGTCAGAAGGCCAGTTTCATACAATTTGTATTTTTGCAACTTTTTGTAAATAACAAATCTTTACTTGAAGTAACAAAAACAATCTTCATAATAATTTCCACCAGACATAGGTTCTATGCCACGCCATAACCATTCTTGTAGTACCAAAACAATATTCTTGATCTTCACTGTATCATTTGCTACTTTTATGGAACAACTACTAGTTTGATGCTTTTAGGCTTTTGGTCATATTATGATTTTCATGCAATGCGCACCACTGCCAAAATTATTAAAAAAAGAAACATCTTTTTGGAATGTTCGTTGTGAGTGTGGAGTGTGATAAGAGCACCACTGCTCTCAAAACGGTGAAAAAAAAACATTGTGAGGAAACCGATACGTCCTAGAACCAAAAATTCGAAGACCGCCCGCGTGGTGGATTATGGCCCACTCCCTCTCACAGAGAGGAGGCCTATGTCCCAGCAGTGGGAACATTATTAGGCTGATGATGAGAGTTTTCATTCATTGTACTTAAAGCTTATGTATGAGTTATGAGGACCCAACCTTCTGCCCTTAAGTATTATTGGTCAGTACCTAAAATAATTGGGGACAGCAACATTTGATAACACACGTAACATCTGTGAGTTGGGATTGAAAAGGTTACCTTTGCGCTGACCCTTGCGCTTGTGAAGAATGGCGTTAAAAGGTCCACACACTTCGTTGTTATTTAAAGCGTAGGAATTTTAAGATCTGATAAAGTTCGCAGTCTAAACTGAAATTCACCATTCGAAATTATTAAATGGATTTTTTTAGCGGGGTAAAATCATCGAATGAGTCCTTCCACCCTGCGGGCAGGGCAGGAGGGGATGTCAGACTTGTACTGACTAAAATCCACGGTGTTCTTCAGTAGCACTTTATGTTCCGGGGTCAAGGTAAGGAAATAAGACGACCCCAGGCTTTGGCCCTCTGAGAGGGGGCCCCGTCATTTTGCCGATGCTCTTTGAGGCGCGCGTAGAACACGTCGCGCCGTCGACCCGGGCATGCTCCATGGTCGGACAGCGAGTTGGTTAAATAGATCCTATAGGATTGACTAAGCGATTAAGTCTGACACAAAACAGTGAAAATGAATGCCTCTATTTCGATAAATAACAAAACAATAGTTTAACGTAACATACCTGGAATAAACTTATTACACCGTAGGCATGCGAATGGCGAGTAATGGGTATCATGCCCGGGTCGATGACCAATCTTGTTTCACGCGCACCTCAAAGAGCTTTCAGCAAAATGACTGGGCCTTAGAGGGTCAAAGCTTACCGGAGGCGCGACTGTCTCATCAAGTAACCGTGACCATGGAACTTTTTTTTTTAGAGTGGTGGAATCATCAAATGAGTCCTCCCAGCCTTGGCAGGGCGGGAGGGACTGTCAGACTCGTACTGACTAAAATCCACGGTGTCCTTCAATAGCCCTTTATGTTCCGGGGTCACGGTAATGAGATAAGTCCCGAGACCTTTACCATGGAACTTAAAGGGCTATTGAAGTTTGACCGTGGATTTTAGTCAGTACAAGCCCCACAGACCCTCCCGTCCTGCCCTGGAGTGCTTCTGATTTAAATTGAGGAGATCAAAGCAAACCCATAGAAAATTAAAAAGAGAAATCATACTCTTTAAACACTGCGCTCCAAAACACAAATCATTGACGTGGCTCAAAAGGCTGCCCAAATTAAATGGAACTGGGCAGGACATGTCTGCCGCATGCCGAGCGAGATGTGGGAACGCAAAGCTCATGATTGGTGCCCTGAAACAGTGACGCGGGGCTACGGTAGATCGCAAAGGAGATGGCGGGACGAGCTGGATGTCTTCCTTGAGAATTGGAAAGAGATGGTGGTTACGCTGACAGATCGATTTAATCTGTTCGACACTTCATGTCATTGGACGTCTAATCTGATTGGCTGTGACGTCCTACCCTACTCCTTTTCATGCACTGACCTACTCGCCGTCGGTCAAGTGACACGGTTAGCTCGCAACGGTTATCGCGTCGCGCGCCTGTGCAACAAATTCGCAAAGTGTCTTCTTAGCTATCGAACTTCAAGACGGTCGTCATCACAAGCTCCTGCAGCACCAGTCGAAGTGGACCCTCGCCCCAACAACGTCTCCGGAGAAGTAAAGGTACTGTGCATTCCTTCCTTAGCTTGTTCTGCATTCTAAACCCTCTGTGTCTCCCGGCATAACGACAATTCCCGTTTTTTCGTCATAGCCAATTAGTCTTTCGTTAACCCGCGCATCCAGATGGCGACAAGTCACGAACATTGGAAGGAATGGAGGGAGGCCTTTGCCCAGCAGTGGGACAGTTCAGGCTAATAATAATAATAATATTCTTCATAAACTTACCAACCTCACAGTTTTTGGCACCAACTATCTATTAGGCATCACAAATACACAATCATTCCGCTATAACGTCCAACAGGTGACAGCCAGCGCCTATCAGCCTAAATATCTAATGTAACAGAGCGTACTGTATTTATGTCCGTCGTTATTTACATTATTCAGCTAATGTGGCTCTGTTGTTTCAGTGGTTGTTTTGGTCTGTTTGGTTGGTAAGATGAATGTAAATAGTTATGGTTTATGTAACGAGAGCGAGTAATAAGTTGATTATATCTATTATGAATTAATTTTTTTTTTTTTTTACATTGTTGATTGTGGTTTTCAAGTAAAATGTTGAAATAAGAAACAATATCTAATGTCTTTAGGTGTCGATGCGATAGACATTAATACTGCAGCATCAATAAATCCCACATTACATATATATTTAATTCGTTAGTTCGTATAATGTACACATGAAAAGTAGCATACACTTTATTTAAAATCAACGAATACTGATATAGGAAATACGTAAAAAAACTCGGGAGTAACTATAGTGTCGTCAAAACTATGTTAAAATTATAGAAACACTTAGAACAGGTTATACAAATATTTGTTACATCGGGATCGGAACCGCGACATGCTGCGGGGCAGTCATAGCGCTCAGCCACAGCGCCAACCGTGCTGTCGAATGTAAGTAAATGCCGTCGACTATCCTACTACTATCCTACTACTATTATAAAGGCGAAAGTTTGTAAGTATGGATGTATGGATGTTTGTTACTCTTTCAGGCAAAAACCACTGAACGGATTTGGCTAAAATTTGGTACAGATATAGTTTATAACCTGGATTAACACAGGATAGTTTTCATCCCGTTTTTATGTTCCCGTGGGATTATTTTCGAATTGTAGCGGGTGAAGCCGCTGGCAACAGCTAGTTTAATAGTATTATTCTTCTTGTAAATATCGGTTTTTTATAATAATAGGTGTATACCTATTATTATAAAAAACCGATATTTACAAGAAGACATCATTAAAAACAGCTCTTGAACGTTGTTAGATGTTCTGGGGTTACAACGTCTTAAAACCAGTCTTGTTCCAGTGAGTGTACGAGATGGCGCTAGACTACTTGTATAGCTCTGTCACTTTCACTCGCCGGAATAAGCCTGGTTTTAAGACGTTATAATACCCCCTTCATCCTATTCAGTCGCATTTATGAAATATGCTATATGAAAGGTATTGAAAACAGAACTGTATTTAAAATAAATCAACAACTCATACCGTGTTTCTCTTCACAAAACCATTCCTTTCATCACATTCGTCACACAAGAGTCCTTCACCGCAACACATTTAGCTCGTATATTTAATTGTGTTTGCAACAGCTTGCGATTAGTCGCAACAGCTTAGCTAAGCTGTAAGCACTTACGTGAGTGCCGGGAATTGAGCTGTCTGAGGCGGTTTTATAATGAATTGGCGGTAAATGTTTCGAATTATGATTGTGTTTTGATGTTAAATGGTCATTTGGTTTATGTTTTTCGAACTTAGTTGGTTTCCAGTTCAATTGAATGCTGCTCAATCATCTCATCTGCCTAGCCTTTTCCTAACTATATTTGAGTCTGCTTCCAGTCAAACCAGATTCAGCTGGATATCAGTATTTTACATGGAGTGACTGCCTGTCGGACCTCCACAACCCAGTAACTGGGTAATACGATACCCCATGGTAAGACTGGTTGTCAGACTTTAGAGCTTCTGACTAACAGTAACGATTGTCAAAGATCTATACATGACAGCCGGGACCAACGGCTTTACGTGCTTTCCGAGGCACGGAGGAAACTAGCTATGATAGATGGTCACCCATCCACAGACCAACCTCGGCAAGCGCAGCTTAACCCGGGGAGATAGGCTTGTGTGGCTGAGATTATTTAGCCACGAGCTCCTCAATTGAATGCTGCTAAATATGAATATTTTATATGAAGGGTCTGCTAGCTTTGTTTTATCGTAGCAAAATCTTCAAATGAGTGCTTTCACCTACGATGGGAGGGACTTTTAGACTTGTACTGACTAAAATCCGCACCTCCAATAACGCTTTACATTTCAGGATCTCAATATTACCTGATGAGATACCCATAAGTAAGACATGTTGCCAGATTATGAAACTTCTGATCCGAAACGACTTTGCCTTGAAATGTGAAAATAGTAAAAATGCAATGTGATTAAATAAAGGTCAGAAATTGTATTTCCTTTAACTTTTTGTTTAGTGCAACTCTTGGACTAATGTTAACTCGGTTCAGTAGTTACGTCTGCCTTTTTAATGTCATCTTCATTACTCTGTCCTTATCCGCACCCATTTGAGGTCGGTGCCATTAATTTTCTACTACTCGTCTTTTTTACTGCATTGTCCTTCAAAAACTCCTTGCATCGTTTCTATGATCTTCTTCTAGACTTAGAACCAAAGTCATACCCTGACTTTGGACCTAAATGAGTTTCAAAGTAAAACAAGGTACAATGCAAACCCTAAAATAGAGGTCCTGTCACTAAACAGTACCGAAGTTCACGCCATCACCAAAGCGCGCTCTGACTAAAGTCAACGAAGTCACTAACACCATCGTAAAGAAAAACTTGTCGAATCACGATCGGTTCAAACAATGCACACAGTTTGATAATAAACTTGTGAAATTAAGGCGGTATTACCCAAACTAGGTGTGTGCCTGCCTTAATTAACGAGGCACGAAACAAAACAATCTAATAAGCAAAGTTGAGTGCAAAGTCGCACGCTTGACATATGCTGGGATGTGGACCAAAGTATAGGCGGGAGCGATTTGTGGGATTGGATTTGCATAAAAAACTTTGGTCCTGGTATATGAGATATTCTTAATGCTCACTGTTTACAAAGCTGGTGCGTTAGGTTTCCAATTTAAATTATAATAAACACGAAGTCAATTAATTTAAAGCTTTAAAGAAACTAGCTTCGATAAAGCTGTGCTGAGCTATCGACTATTGCTTAACGTATCGTGGGTTCGATCCCCACACGGAACAAAATATGTTTATGACCTACTTACAAGTAGTTGTTTTGGGCCGGCTGTTTTTGTACCTATGTGAGTTGCTATGCTTGTAAATACACTTGCGATACAGGTACAGTCACGAGCAATAACATGTAAAAACTTAACAAAATTCAAATGCAAATTCCTCGTGCAATACTGATTTCCACTTTGAAATAAGACCTAGTTTGTAATAGTAGGTATAGCTTCGGAAATAGAAATCTAATTAAAAGACAAAAGTTTAAACAATATGGCAGCAGAACATCGCGTTTGAATACTGCTACGTGTTACATACTATTGCTCGTGACTGTACGATAAATCTACATAAATACTTACTAGTCGCTGTCTCCTATACCTTGGTCTACACACATCCAGTAAACCGATTCCAGTTGCTCCGGGACTGTTGTACAAACTTAGTTAGCTCACGTTAGATGCTAGTTGTGAGCTACAGACACTATGCTGCATATTATCGCTACATTTATAACAATTGGGATTTTAGACCTATTGTTAACACTCGGCGAAGACCGTCTGGCGGGTAAGACCGTACAATAAGCAATAAATAGAGTCTTAATTACCACAGTAATTAAATGAAAATATGGTTCGTTTAAAGTGTTTAAACTTATTTTTCTGTAGTTCGGGTTGTCTTACTGTGGTTATTCAGACCTTATTGTATTGCTTGTTGTACGGTCCTACCCGCCAGACGGTCTTCGCCGAGTTGACCTTGTTTAACTGTATTTTTTAAATAAATGGCCTGATTTGGACATAAGTTTGCTGCATCCTGTGCTCCGTATGTATCCAACCTTTCCCATCTGTATGAGCTGCACATTTAGCATGACCAATTAAATTATATTCAGAACAGAATGATGACTATAGAATTCGTACTTTTTTTGTCCGTTTATATGTCATCAGTATATGTTACACGGCTGAAGAATAGAAACATTTATTTTCTACATTTTAAACGTCGATCGCCGTGTTTAGAATCTTTCTACATTCTGTCATTAATTTCATATCATTCTTTCGTCGACTAAATCCGTTTCTATAGTTTCTTAATAAGCATGCTGGAGACTTCCCAAACTCGGTGTTTATTACAAACCGTCATCGGCCACGAATCATATAGTTTTAGCTAAATCACTACAATAGTTTTGCCTGCCGGGGTCGCGGGACTTATCCAATTACCGTGACGCTGGAACGTAGTACGAGTTTTAGAGCATGGATGGGAGGACTAATTTGATGATTTTACAAAGTCACTGTACAGTTTCAGGTACTCACAACTTTAGGAATGCTATAATTCTAAAATAAGTGGTTTAGGACAAAAATGATTTGAAGTTAGCAAAGCCGGTTTTCAAACCCACCACGCATAATTACAAGTTATTTGAAAAGTAAGCAAACCATTCGTACCATAACATTTCAAGAAATATTTATCATCAAAAATAAATTAATTCATCGCACAATTTCTCAGTTATGAAATTCTACTTTCAAGCTAACAGCTCATAATGGCTAAAGAGCGCTTGCAAAGAGCTTCATTTAAGCTGTAAACTTAATATTACTTAAAACATGTCTTCCGTTTAACATTAAATATTCAAGTTAATTCCTCGAATCTTGTTGGGTCTTATTTTGTGAAACAAGGAACTTGTTTGGGGTTGTTGCGTAAAAGTCGAACTAGTCGGAACAAGTCGCGATGACTAGCCGATGTCGTGTTGTGCTTGACATGTTGTGTTCTGATTAAGTCCAAGGGATTAGGACCTAAATTTATTAAAGCACCAAAAGTTTTTAAGCTATTGTCAAACAGAGAGGCGTGCCGAAAGCGAAGCGAAGCGTTTTCATTTGTAATATAGGGAATTGTTTGAATCCAGTCACATAGAAACGCGAAAGCGATGCGATAGCGATAGCGATCCGAAGGCGTTGGCGATATTACAACTCAGCGAGGCGTGGCGAAGGCGAATGCGAAGCGTTGCCGAACTATTAGTAATGGCTGGCTTTGTATGCACGACGTCAAACATAAAACTAAGCGAAGCGTTAGCGAGGCGTTTCCGAGGCGAATCCGAAGCGAATCCGAAACTTGACAGTGCCACAGTGACACACACTGTCATGCCGATTTAAAAACTAATATTATTTACAAATTAGCTGTTCTGCTTTGTGAGAAATGTGGAATAATCGAGGACGTGCATCATATCTTGACCGAGGATGAGTGGAGCGAACGCTTCTGGTGAAATCTGTTTGGTCATCACGCTAGATATTGACGACAAGCTCAGGATGCCCACGGAATTTAACTGGTGCATATGTGGTAAAGCTACTGCTAAGCATATAGCCCGGGAGTGATGCTGAGGAAGCTGTTGTGGTGGCGTTAATTGGCACGCGCCACTGCTTGCTGTGTCCGGTGGCCAGCCCAACATACTGGCCAAAACACCTCTCACAAGAACAATCCGTGTAATGAACGAAGATCATGAACGGATGTATTTTCATGCGGCTTGAGTGAATAACGCGTACAAATATCTTTTAAATATAGCTATTTATGTAAGAAATCTATAAATACATTTTGTTGTTTTAATTTGTATTTTAATGTTGATAGGAGACATATCACTACTGGTCAGGTGCAGCAGCAGGCAACAGTGCTGCGCAAACACCTTTACAAAATAAAATGTAATTATGAGGACGTAAGTAACGCATTCCGTACCTATTCGTTTGCTATCCTCTTTATAAAAAGTAACGTATCTAATGGGTGCTTTTCCATTTGCCGGCATGGCACCGGCGCCGGGGCCGGCGCTGGCAGTGCAAAAGCGAGCCATACCATTTCATACATTTTTGCTATTTTTGCCGGGCCGGCTAATGGAAAAACGCCCAATAGGTGCACCGTGTAAAAATCAAACAACTTATTATTCAATTATTTTATTGTGATATTATCTATAACAACGATGTCATGAAACCCCTGCTCTTTAACATTTTGTTGATGTGTTTTAACCGTACAAAACACACATTACAATTTTTTTTCAGAATACGCACGAATGTATGTTCAATCACATGATTATGATAATAGCATTATTGTTTCCAAAATAGGACTGGAATTGATAAATTAATATTAGTGAAGCCATACTTCAACAGTCAATTGATTAATGCAAAGATATCGTAACACAAGGTCGTGGCATTCAAAATATCATCATTTAATCCTCTGTTTGATGTCGTACTGTTCTCATCTTCAACAAAACGACGGCTGGGCCTCAACTTTTTCAATGCAAATCAAAGATACTTGGTACCTCCTCAATGAAAATATAACTTATTGTTTTCCTTTATAGGTGGACCAATCCAGTATTCGAATAATCCGTTAACCGTGTCTTGAGAACTGGTAAAGTCTTAATACAGTCACAAATGTAAATACAAGTTGTGTTTGGTCAACAGTAGGTAAATGTCTGAATATTATTTTCAAAACCTAGTTTTAATCGCATACTGTGGTTTTTTAGAAAACTAAGTATGTGCACACCCACAATGGCTGCACATTTTCTTGTTGCATATTAGTTCATTACTTTACGCAGTCGGTCGATTAGTAAACAATCACGGAAAATCAACAAAACAAAACATGAAATCAAGAATTATTATCTAGGCAATATCAATAGATGTCAATTTGTGACATGTTTACGGTATCACTATTTTTTTTCATTAATTTTTGGTTACGACTTTAAGGCCTTTAAGCTAAGCTTTATGCCATTTTTGGGTAGGAGTAAATAAAAACTTGTCTAAAAGTTCTTGTGTATGTCTATCTAGCAGGCCCCAACGAGATTTATCAACAGATGATAGCTTTTCATAAAGACAGTATTTTATACCTAAAGAAAATAAATAATATCGTAACACAAAATTACAGACCGGGCCACAGTGTTTCAGGATTGCTTGGGAGCGGTCATGTTTTAACTAATAGCATATATCGATGTAGTACGACCTAACAACAAAAACTGCAAAAGAAACCCTATGTCAATTATTCATAGTTTTCGAGAAAAAAAATGCTAAAGTTGCTAGTTCAGAGTATGTGTCAAATAGGAAAACTGTGTTTTTTTCTTGAAGAGTCAAAACTAAAAGTAATATTTAATAACCTCGTTTTAACACATAAAATTATATGTTATTTAAGCTTTACAACAGTTATGACATGTAAGTAATTACGAAGAAATTAGCAAAAAAACGAATTTTCGTGTTTATTTTTTAGTATGATAATGACATCGTTTCCGCGCAAAATTTTCTCCTTAAGGGTAAGTTGACCTTTTGTTCATGCTGTATAAAAAAAATTAGCCATATAACCCGCAGTCTGATGAAGTTATAATTTTTTTATGAAAACACTTGACGCCTATATTTTTAGAAATAGCAAAAGTACTGTGTGATTTAGTTTGCTATTAAAAGTAAGACAGGCCTACTATTTAACTTAGACGATCAAACAAATATGATTATACCTAATCTTTAAAATAGAATAAATGAGAATTTTAGCTAACGTACCTTACAATTAAGCTAAGACGATCAAACAAATATAGAATTTTCTGCATCACTGTTAATAGCAAACTAAATCACACAGTACTTTTGCTATTTCTAAAAATATAGGCGTTAAGTGTTTTCATAAAAAAATTATAACTTCATCAGACTGCGGGTTATATGGCTAATTTTTTTTTAAAAGCAAGAACAAAAGGTCAACTTACCCTTAAGGAGAAAATTTTGCGCGGAAACGATGTCATTATCATAATAAAAAATAAACACGAAAATTCGTTTTTTTGCTAATTTCTTCGTAATTACTTACATGTCATAACTGTTGTAAAGCTTAAATAACATATAATTTTATGTGTTAAAACGAGGTTATTCAATATTACTTTTAGTTTTGACTCTTCAAGAAAAAAACACAGTTTTCCTATTTGACACATACTCTGAACTAGCAACTTTAGCATTTTTTTTCTCGAAAACTATGAATAATTGACATAGGGTTTCTTTTGCAGTTTTTGTTGTTAGGTCTTACTACATCGATATATGCTATTAGTTAAAACATGTCCGCTCCCAAGCAATCCTGAAACACTGTGCGGGCGGGGGAGCAATTCAACCAATATAAATATAAAGATACGATTTTTTTTATTCCAATAACGCCATAGAGGCATTTCGATACGTTGTACACCTTTTTAATTTGAGTGGAAACATAAGATCATGTACTAGGGATTTGACTTTGGTGTCCGCCTGTCCATCTGTCAAGACCCTTTTTCTCAGGAACGCGTGGAGGTATCAAACTGAAATGAAATACTCAAGTCCACCAGGCCCTCGAAGAAGAGAAAGAAGCAAGCGAAATTTGCTTTTTTTAGCTTAAAAAAAAAACAAAATACAGTCCGTAAGAAAGATTTATTGTGGATAAAATAAAATTTTTAACAAATTCAAAACAAGATTATTTGAATCGGTTTTAGTTTTTCAGTTTTATTCATTACGTACACGTACACACATAAATGGGTAGTATTTAAACGCAAATTAAAAAATATCCTTTTGCTATGCAATAAGATTCCGAATTCCCATCAAAATTACTGATTGCACAGCAAAATGATAAAAGTCAAAATATCACTAAATACACTACCGTTTTATTTTCAATTCAATGTCAAATGACCAGAAAATGTCGACGGAGCACCGCTTCGCGGTTGACGTCGGACGTCAAACAGGCATATATCGGCGTCTTTCTCTCCGTATAATACCTGACGGTATGCTTAAGAGATAAAATAGCACTCTCACTGGATAGTCCAGCCCTGAAACCGAATTGTGTGTGAATTATATTGTCTCAGCTAAGAGGTGAGAAATACTCCATTTAGATAACTATGTTTTAGTAGTAACTTTTTACTAAAAGTTAAGTACACTATATAGACTTTCTGATAATCCTCTCGTCTAGCAGCTAATACATGCACTTATGTTAGTAGAGGTGAGGATTGAGGGACCACTTTTATTATTCGCTATCTTCATATTGCGTCGATATATCTTTCTATTTCTTTTTTTACAAAATGCATTACGATTTTTACTAAAACTTTATGTGGTAACTTTATGAAAAAGAAAGATTTACTAGGTAATATTCACTAAAATAATTATTTTTCCTGTGTGGATTGAGGGACCACAGTTTAGTCGTTGTATATTTTTTACCTTTAATGCTTTGTGATCAGCAATTCAGTAAACATCTTTACAAATTCTTTACTAAATGTCAGTAGTCACAAAACATTAATTTATCAAATACTTTCCGAGATCTGGCTGATGGTCTGTGAGGACTGAGGGACCACACTTTAAGGGCTGTAGTTTTTAATATGTTTGTTTACAAATTCCCAGATTTGTTCTACAATTGTTTTAAGTCCAC
Source organism: Agrotis segetum (assembly GCA_036375495.1). Classification (NCBI taxonomy): domain Eukaryota; kingdom Metazoa; phylum Arthropoda; class Insecta; order Lepidoptera; family Noctuidae; genus Agrotis; species Agrotis segetum. The sequence continues at coordinate 312,817 of JAQSVV010000186.1, forward strand.
TACTAAATCTTACGATTTTTACTTTGCGCGTTTCAGTTTGGTCCCTTAGTTCACACACACATCCATTAATTTGTGCCTTTTACTTTTTGAGTAATAAGTGTACGATTTTGGTCGGGATGGGGATAACGGTTCCACATTTCTTCCCTCCTTATCAGACAACAAAACTTAAACAAAACTGCAATAGTTTAATAGAAATTACTGTGTCATTACATTTAGTGTCTTCGCTAATTAGTGGTTTAAAATAGTACAATATGAGAGAAATTTATTACCATCAAAAGTTATAATGAATGTGTTCACGGTCGTGCTAGCAAGTACATCACAAAATACAAAATAAAATAATATGGCGTTAAAAAAAACGCCGAAGAGAAGAAATGCAATTCTATGTATCTGTTCACACATAGCGCTTTTAAAGCACGGCGCTTTATTTTGTACTGTATTTGACTTTAAGGGGAATACATTGCTCGATAACCTTGAAGATCTAGCCTTTGTATCATTGTTTATAAATAAAGCGCCCTCTGCTGACAGAGAATCATACTACAACAAATTTTACTGATGATTATTCAAGATTACAGATGCGACGCAATATCGTACAGTATTTGCCTAATTAATTCGGTCTCTGAGAGGCAATAAGTACTTGTTTCTGATGCACACAGTTATTTGTGTCCAAACTCACATTACGTATTTCTTTTTTTTTATATGAATACTTATAATTATTTTGTAAACGCAACAAACTGAAATATATACTTGTTAGGTGAGGATAGAAGCTCTTATGATGACCAGGTCAGCGCCCAACGGTTCTCAATAATGGAATTAGTCAGGAGACACCAGTTTTCAAAATTTGCCTTTTTGGTCACAGTTGCTACTACACAATACAAGCTGAAGGTCTGATGATGACCAGGTCAGTGACCAACGGTTCTCAATAATGGAATTAGTCAGGAGACATCAGTTTTCAAAATTTGCCTTTTTGGTCACAGTTGCTACTACACAATACAAGCTGAAGGTCTGATGATGACCAGGTCAGTGACCAACGGTTCTCAATAATGGAATTAGTCAGGAGACATCAGTTTTCAAAATTTGCCTTTTTGGTCACAGTTGCTACTACAGAATACAAGCTGAAGGTCTGATGATGACCAGGTCAGCGCCCAACGGTTCTCAATAATGGAACTAGACAGGAGACATTAGTTTTCAACATTTGCCTTTTTGATCACGGTTGCTACTACAAAATACAAGCTGAAGGTCTGATGATGACCAGGTCAGCGCCCAACGGTTCTCAATAATGGAATTAATCAGGAAACATCAGTTTTCAAAAGTTGCCTTTTTGATCACGGTTGCTACTACAGAATACAAGCTGAAGGTTTGATGATGACCAGGTCAGTGACCAACGGTTCTCAATAATGGAATTAGTCAGGAGACATCAGTTTTCAAAATTTGCCTTTTTGGTCACAGTTGCTACTACAGAATACAAGCTGAAGGTCTGATGATGACCAGGTCAGTGATAGTCACCTAGGTCTCCGTGAGCTCTTTCAAATGAGTACTAACATGTTGGTTTACGTGTCTCATGATTGAGGTCTGCCTACCTTCGGAGTCCACCATCAGGTCAGTCAGTTCCTCTCAGTCACCTAGGTCTCCGAGAGCTCTTTCAAATGAGTACAAACATGTTGGTTTACGTGTGCCATGATTGAGGTCTGCCTACCTTCGGAGTCCACCATCAGGTCAGTCAGTTCCTCACAGTCACCTAGGTCTCTGTGAGCTCTTTCAAATGAGTACAAACATGTTGGTTTTCGTGTGCCATGATTGAGGTCTGCCTACCTTCGGAGTCCACCATCAGGTCAGTCAGTTCCTCACAGTCACCTAGGTCTCCGTGAGCTCTTTCAAATGAGTACAAACATGTTGGTTTACGTGTGCCATGATTGAGGTCTGCCTACCTTCGGAGTCCACCATCAGGTCAGTCAGTTCCTCACAGTCACCTAGGTCTCCGTGAGCTCTTTCAAATGAGTACAAACATGTTGGTTTACGTGTGCCATGATTGAGGTCTGCCTACCTTCGGAGTCCACCATCAGGTCAGTCAGTTCCTCACAGTCACCTAGGTCTCCGTGAGCTCTTTCAAATGAGTACAAACATGTTGCTTTACGGGTGTTATGTCATCATAGTGGTTTTCCACCATCAAGGAGTTCAAGATATTCATTTTATCTAAGCAAGCAACGAAGACTTTAACATCGGATGAATACAAAAAAAAAGTCGTTAAAATATTCCACAAGGTACGAACTTACTTTACTTATATTTTTGTTATCGAGTCAAGCACGTAGTACTTACCACTCAGCTTAGGTACTTACCAATAGTTTTGGAGAGCTCGGCCACGCTTCACTTGACTTTTATTTTTATATTTGGGCATAGTCTATGATAATTTCGAGAATAAAACTTAATAAAAACCGGATTTAATTACGCTTACTAACTTAATTACAATTTATACTAAATCAACAGAATTTTTTCCTAATATTAAGACTATGATTTCATTCAAGAATAGTGAATTTAAAATATTATTCGAAAAGAAAAAAGCACGTACAGTCCGCTCGTCGTAAGAGTCGTCAAGACACTAACAAGACGAATCCCGAGCAAGCGTCACGGGCAAAGCGGGGGTGCTTGGTGGGGAGTTTTGTAGAGATTCGGGTTATAAATGATTATTAAAAAATATAAAAATAAATACGTAAAAATAAACAATACGAGTTGTTATACAGGGTTTTCTCTTTCTTTTAGTATAAATATCATGCAAAATGACCCAGCCGTTATGTAGACAATTTAATATTTAGTTTAAAAAAGACCTATTTTCTCAATTTTTTTGTAAAAATTTGGCCAAGTTTATAAAAAAATTAAACAACACTAAGTTATTCCCATATTCTCTAGTTTACTTGTACATTTTTTTTATAGTAAATGCATTAAAGGATTTGTCTACAAACTTCATTTAACCGAGCGGATTTTAAGGGTTTGAGCGTTGTAATCCCCTTAAGTGCTGGACGGTGACATTTAAGTTCAATTTAATTTTTTGTTATCTACGCCCGAAAAAAAAGCGCTCGTGTGAATGGGGACTTATGTTTTGATCGTGACCTTCAAGAGTCGTTAGTGTCAGATAAACCAAAATAAACTCACGCGGGTATCCATTTAGTGCATTTTTGCTTGAGCACGCGTCGTGTAGGCTATTTTAAAAGTAGGTGTGCAATCTTGACGCCAGTTAAAATGTACTTTATTCTCTCGAGCAAAGATTTTACGTTTGTTTGACTGTTTTTGGGAAGTGACTCTTCTGTACGTAGTATTATTAAGTATTCTGTGCATACATAGACAACCACAATTTTTAAATGATTTAAAGGCCTATTCAGACCTAAGCGGTACCTATTCGCTACCGTCTGCGTCAGAGAAAACCCAGCGGGTATGCGGTAATATTAGGGTAGTTCTTCGAAATTTGATTCTTTGACTGATTCATATGGTCAAATTTTAAGTTCACTTTCTGCTCAGTAACACATGTTCATATGAAAATAGATATTCCAAATAACATTTATTTGTTTGAGGGACTTCTTTTTACAAAGTAGTTTTTGAGATATCGACGTTTAAAAATTTTGTGCCCAGATGAATCAGATTTTTTAACAGATGTAAATAAAAATGGGCTTTGTAATAAGAAAATAATCATAATATTATAACAACAATATTATTTTTTTATAAAACAATTAATTTATTAACAGTGATCATATTATCAAGGAAAAAATCTGGTCAATTCAACAATAAAATTCTTGTTTTTAAACTAACAATTACAGAAATAAATACTTACAGAAAAGCGAGATTTTGTTAAAAATAGGTACTAGATAGTTATTTGAATGATAGGTTATAATATTCTCTCTGTTTACTTTTGTTTTTCTCTCTATTTTTTCAAATAATATAATTCTTTCATTTCTAATTTCCACGCAGCATACTTGCCTGGAACTTTTCTTATTTTCCATCTTAGAAGGATGAAAAATTCGTACGTTTTATGAGTCTCTTTTTCTCATAGATATATTTTGTTCCATCTTTTCTACTATTGATAGTGGCATTGTTGTAAACAGCAATATAAAATAAAATAGATAGAGTTTGACTTATTAATGAATAAAAACCGAAGAATATTGTCAAAATTATATCACACACACTCTACTGACATGAGAAAGTAAAATAACGTAACAAAAGTGCTCCTTTCTGGCTGGAAAAGAGGAAAACTAATTTATTTTCAGATTCATATGGGTTTTTGAACATATAAATCAGGCACAGATGAATCATGATTTTGCCTAAAATCATGCTTAACTCATCATTCATACAGACTTCAGTATTATCATTTTTCTACACGAATCTGTAACCCAAAAGCATCACACGAAACTCAGATTAAAGTCTTAAAACAGCAAAATTAAATTAATAAATTAGGCATTGTAATCAGCAAGGTACCTAAACCAAGCACAGATGAATCAGACATTTACCTGTGTTTCACCAGGTTCTAAGCCAACCAGCCTCATGTCCGCCTTCTAGCACGTGCGTTGTACGACAGGTTTCCCACCACGTGGGATCCCAGACTCTCATCATTATTCCTCGACCAAGTACACTCAAGCAAAGCTTACTCCACATGAATCAGTATTATACGCCGGACACTTCTTATTTACTTAATTAAAATTACACTAACGTAGTTATATGTAATATGTATTTTTTTTGTAAGAGGTCAATTAATTACCTTTCGATATAACTCTAATTTATATTGATGAATCAAAAGGAAAATGCGACATCGACCATTTTGTTCCGGAAAATGGGAAACGGACGCCCTATATGAATCAGGAGAACAGACTTCAAATTTTTTTATTTTGTATCTAGATAGCTACTATTAAAAAAATAGAATTTGTCCCAGGTAGAGCTAAAGCTAAACTGTACAGAAAAAAATATTACATGCCGTTTTGTTAGTTGGTTACAGAAATATACCCACAGACATCGAAAATTTTGTCTCTGAAGAACTACCCATTACTGTTCACACCAAAACGGATTTCGCTATTCTTGTGGGTAGAATAACGCGCGGTATGTATGTACCTCTACCCACAGCGGCAGCGAATATCGCTCAGGTCGCTCTAGTCACGGTACTTGATACTAAATACCTGAGCGAAACCCGCGCGGTATGTACCTCTACCCACAGCGGCAGCGAATATCGCTCAGGTCTGAATAAGCCTTTATTTTACATATTAGTGCGGGAGAATGATATATAGAAACTCTTTACAATTTTTCTCTATGAATGTATTACTCTTTATTTTGTTTGTCACTAGTGCTGTCACTAATATGTCTTAAATAATATTATGTTAATTTTAAGTATTTTAAAACTTTTTTTTTTTTAAAGGTTTTGGTTAAATCCCTAACCAATCGTGAGGTGCGAACGGTGAGAGTCGTTGTGTCACGTCCAAAAACACATTGTGGATCCAGCGATGTGATTTATGCTGTGCTTATTGAGAATAGCATAGCTAGGCAAAGGTGACTGAGACGAAGCCTACGATGGAGCGAGCTTACCCAGAAAAAGCCTGTTCATTCTAACTTTGAAGAGAAAAGAATATGGATGCCAAATTCATTAAACACTTTGTTATGCCTCTCTGAGCTGCATAGAAGCTTCGCTCTAATCAGTATCAGTACCTATTTGTGTTGAAGATGAGGACATGGAATTAGACGAGAGTCTTATCTCTGGGAAAAGTACCCTATTCGAACGGAGGGTTTAATGGAGGAAGATGATTTATTGACAAGACTTTGCCACACGATACCTTAGAATTATTAATCAATGGATTCTTGGAGAATGACCTATTTGGAAACAACGCGATTGTCATAATATTTATCTATTTAAAAGTTAAAATTATTCAGTTCAGTAGGTACTTCAAGAGACATAATTATTGCCAAAAAATAGTACCTATAGTAATGTTTTAGACATTAACAAAATATTACTGTATGGGCAGGATTCCTCGATATTGTTGATAAAGATGATTAAATAAACAATTTTAAAAATGTTGTTTTTATTTTTACATAGTATACCTGATAAGTATTTTTATATTAGAGGGTTGCAAAAGGGCCACTACCAGCCAGCGCCGACTTACCTACAGGTTTAGGACCTAACGGCTCAGTTCCTGACGATGGGAAGAGACCAGACGACATGACGTTGGGATATTGGAAGGCGGGTGGGCCTTTGGTGTGTGGCGGTATTTGTGTCGACACCGTTGCGCTATCTTATATTGCTAGCACAGTGGCTGTGCTGTCGCTTTTGCTGTGGTTGCTGAGACCCTCAAAAGGCGTGAAATATACAGCATTTACACCACTTCAACTGCATTTTTGACAGTGGTAACCAGTGATGACATCAGCTGGCGTTTTAGTGGACCAGGCAAAAGCCAGCCGATGCCAATTGGGTAATATTGTAGGTTGATTTGCTGGCGTCTGTACCACGCGAAGAAAACTTGAAAAACCTGAGTCGATTTCATCGATTAGCGCACCTTATCTAATAAAAAGAATTCAAACTGTTTTCTCTGTGAAATTTCTCAATAAATTATCGATGTTACAAGAAAGAAACTGAAGAAAAAGAAAAATCTGGCAACACAAACAACGTGCACGCTTCGGTCTCGCTTTCCCGTATTTGCTCTGTTTGACGTCGTTCTTATAAAGCCAGCTAATACAACTGCCACGCCTCGCTTCGCGGGCACGCCTTTCTGTTTGACGTGGTCTCAGTTTCGGCGCGATATCGCTTCATATTTCCATACATGACGTAACAAAAACGCTCCGCTTCGCCTTCGGATCGCTATAAATTCGGTACTGGCTTCATACAAAACGTCGGTTCGCTGCACCCAGTTTGACGTCGCCCTTCGCTTCGCATTCGCCTCGGAATCGGATCGCCTCGCTTTCGCCTCGCTTTCGCCTGCCTGTTTGACAAAGGCTAGAGTTGATGGAAAAAATGGACACGTATTTTTTTGTTTTAATTAAATGAATATTTGTATAAATAAAACGCATCAAAACTCGGGAATTTAGGCACTTGACGTTAAAACCATGTTAAAATTATACCAAGAAGTGACGAATTTTGAATTTTAACGCGTCTTATCTTCGTTAATTTCACAAAAAATGTAGAAAAAAAAACGGGTCAAATATTTATTGATAATGTATCTTTACATCCTGAATCGTATATAAAATTATCTAAAAAGAGGCATTACGGTCGAAATACCTAATCTAATAACTCCGTAGATACATTATCAATAAATATTTGACCCGAGACGAGCTGGATGTCTTCCTTGAGAATTGGAAAGAGGTGGCTCAAAGTCGCGAACATTGGAAGGAATTGAGAGAGGACTTTGCCCAGCAGTGGGATAGTTCAGGCTAATTATAATAATAATTTGAGCCGTGTTTTTTTTTCTACGTCAGTTAAAATCTAGAACGCGTTAACAATTTAGCTTATAAATGTTTATTATACACTAAACAAATCAAATTGTATTCCAACAAACAGTAAATATTTTCTATTCCCCAAAAATCCGGTGACAGCCACGCTAAAGCAAGTAGACCAGTAATAAATAAAAAAAGCCGTGGAAAGTTGAAAAAATACCGGGATGTTTTCGTACGTACGGGTAAGCCTGTCCTAATAGGCATGTCTTCCCCATAAATTCTGGGGCTGTATTCATCAGCAAGTCAAAGTTCGGATCGACGGTCCCCCGATCGTAAATTCGTATGCTATCTGCGTGCTAACGCCTCAATCTTTTTTAGTAGTGCGTTTTAACAGTATGGGAGGACTTTGAAGTTTGGGCTTAAAGGAATGATGATAAAGTAGGGAATATCCAAACTCGTAACTCTTATAAGGGATTGTAATTAATTGAATACAAACTTCTGATGATTCTGACTAGGACTGTACCACCATGACTATTTTTTTAATTGTTTTATTTTATGTCTTTTGACTTATTCATAAGTGCCTGTAATTGGCCTAGTTGAAATAAACGATTCGATTTGATTTCATTTGATTTGATCCAAAAATACAATCATCAATTTAATCATCTGCCTAATCTATGTACACGTATGTACCAAATGGTGTTTATTGTATGGAAAATGAAAAAACGCCTTTGCTTTAGGGTATGAATGAGGAAGTAATTTTTATCATCAAATTAACGCCAAAGTTCCCGATTACATTATGAAGAAAAACGTGAAAAGCCGTGCTAGAGTCTCTGTTAATTTGATAGATATTTTGTAATATTTCGGAACAATTTAGACCAGAAAATTTTATTTACTTTTTTTTATACTTCACATCTTCAACACTAGCGTCTACCGTCAATATTACGCTGAACAAACCCACGACCCACGACACATGTTTACAGGCAGTAAACAGTCCATTTTACTTTTTACTGCTATGCTTTTTATTAGGGAAAAGCTTCTGTCATTTTAAAGTTTAGAGCTTTGGGGAAAATCTTGAAGGAAAGCTAGAATGTTCGATTAAAAAAAAAACATGTATTTAATTAAAAAAGTGTATACCCTCAAGAACTTCGTATAATGAGATATTCAACTCCTATAAATCGATTAAAACTAGTATTTATTTCATTTCTCCATCAGGGGGCTTCCTTTATTACGATAATGCACTAATAGTAGATTATGCACCGAGGGGCTAAAGTTGTGTCTTATGTCACGGGCGTCATATTGAATGTCGAGCGCAATGAAGGATTCGGGATTTAACTCACGAGCGAAGCGAGGGAGTTAATACAAGAATCCTGAATGCAGCGAGGGATTCAAGCTAGCCCAAGGCAAAGACACCTTTAGCCCAGAGGAGGATACTCTACTTTTTACACCTACTGTGAGAAAATAATAGCCATAGTACGAAAAACAAAGTATCTTCTATGGTTTTGTCGTGTTTGTCCTAATGATATCACTCTCATGGATGTGGCGTTTGTGTAAACTAAGTTTTATACAGGGCTGGTAGAATGGTTTTGGATGATTGGCTGTATGTAGAGATGGGTAACTAGCCGGATGCTTTGAGTTATTATCAATTTTAATCCATTAACAGCTATTAATAGCCATCCAATGGCTAATAACCCTGCTATTAATGTATTGTCAAAGAAATAAATGTTTTTTTTGTTTTTTTTTTAATCTGTGGGTGTGAATATAAATTGGGTGCGTGTACGCAGTGTGATTCAATGTATTGCATTATTCTTTTTATTTATTTTCACCTTTTTGTATGTGAAAAAGTGTTAATAATAGAATGAATACACATTTTTTGGGAAATCTAAAAAAATATAAAGCAATACAATATATTTATAAACTCGAATTCATTTCCTCGTGTGAAAAGCAGAGTACGCTCCTCGGGAGTAAAGCTGCCTTGTCTTGGGCTAACTTGAATCCCTCGCTCACTAAGGATTCTTTATAATATTAAAGTAGGGATTACAGGTGAATGTTCGCGGTGAGAAACGAATCGCTGCAAACCAGTCTTGGTAGGTGGTAATCAGCAACTTGACTGAGGATGTGAGAGCGAGCGAAGTGAGCTCATGACTTGGGGCACCCGGACACGGAACTTTGCAAACAGAAATAGGAGCCACGCGAAGCGGGGCCCCGTCGAGCCACCTTAGTAGGTGGTAATCAGCAACTTGACTAAGGATGCAAGAGCGAGCGAAGTGAGTTCAGGACTTGGGGCACCCGGACTCGGAATCTTGCAAACAGAAATAGGAGACACGCGAAGCGGGCCTCCGTCGAGCCACCTTAGTAGGTGGTAATCAGCAACTTGACTAAGGATGCAAGAGTGAGCGAAGTGAGCTCAGGACTTGGGGCACCCGGACTCGGAACCTTGCAAACAGAAATAGGAGACACGCGAAGCGGGCCTCCGTCGAGCCACCTTAGTAGGTGGTAATCAGCGACTTGACTAAGGATGCAACAGTAAGCGAAGTGAGCTCAGGACTTGGGGCACCCGGACTCAGAACCTTGAAAACAGAAATAGGAGCCACGCGAAGCGGGCCTCCGTCGAACCACCTTAGTAGGTGGTAATCAGCAACTTGACTAAGGATGCAAGAGCGAGCGAAGTGAGCTCAGGACTTGGGGCACCCGGACCCGGAACCTTGCAAACAGAAATAGAAGCCACGCAAAGCGGGGCTCCGTCGAGCCACCTTAGTAGGTGGTAATCAGCAACTTGACTAAGGATGCAAGAGCGAGCGAAGTGAGCTCAGGACTTGGGGCACCCGGACTCGGAATCTTGCAAACAGAAATAGGAGACACGCGAAGCGGGGCTCCGTCGAGCCACCTTAGCAGGTGGTAATCAGCAACTCAACTAAGGATGCAAGAGCGAGCGAAGTGAGCTCAGGACTTGGGGCACCCGGACTCGGAATCTTGCAAACAGAAATAGGAGACACGCGAAGCGGGCCTCCGTCGAGCCACCTTAGTAGGTGGTAATCAGCGACTTGACTAAGGATGCAAGAGTGAGCGAAGTGAGCTCAGGACTTGGGGCACCCGGACTCGGAATCTTGCAAACAGAAATAGGAGACACGCGAAGCGGGCCTCCGTCGAGCCACCTTAGTAGGTGGTAATCAGCAACTTGACTAAGGATGCAAGAGTGAGCGAAGTGAGCTCAGGACTGGGGCACCCGGACTCGGAATCTTGCAAACAGAAATAGGAGACACGCGAAGCGGGCCTCTGTCGAGCCACCTTAGTAGGTGGTTATCAGCAACTTGACTAAGGATGCAAGAGTGAGCGAAGTGAGCTCAGGACTTGGGGCACCCGGACTCGGAACCTTGCAAACAGAAATAGGAGCCACGCGAAGCGGGGCTCCGTCGAGCCACCTTAGCAGGTGGTATTCAGCAACTCAACTAAGGATGCAAGAGCGAGCGAAGTGAGCTCAGGACTTGGGGCACCCGGACTCGGAATCTTGCAAACAGAAATAGGAGCCACGCGAAGCGGGGCTCCGTCGAGCCACCTTAGCAGGTGGTAATCAGCAACTCAACTAAGGATGCAAGAGCGAGCGAAGTGAGCTCAGGACTTGGGGCACCCGGACTCGGAACCTTGCAAACAGAAATAGGAGACACGCGAAGCGGGCCTCCGTCGAGCCACCTTAGTAGGTGGTAATCAGCAACTTGACTAAGGATGCAAGAGTGAGCGAAGCGAGCTCAGGACTTGGGGCACCCGGACTCGGAACCTTGCAAACAGAAATAGGAGCCACGCGAAGCGGGGCTCCGTCGAGCCACCTTAGCAGGTGGTAATCAGCAACTCAACTAAGGATACAAGAGCGAGCGAAGTGAGCTCAGGACTTGGTATTAGGATGTTTGAACCATTCGGAATTATGAAAATCGGTATTTTGAAATTCATGTTATCTTAGTGTACCCGTAAATAGCTGATTATTTTTTTTTTAAAGGGCCAGATTATTTCTAAATTGCACATTTATTTACTACAAAGAAATATGATGAAAATGAAGTTTAATCTGACAGGCCTAAACCTGAAAGCCATGGGTTCAATCACTAAAAATATTAAAAAACATTAATAGCAGGGTTATCATCCATAATTGCTATTAACTGGCTACTAACTGCTATTAATTGCTATTAATCGATTAAAAGCCAAATGATATTAACCGGATTATTATCATTGCCCATCTCTAGCTGTATGCATTTTGAATTTAGAACGTCATTGGAGACGCTCGTGAAAATAGAGTATTTTTGATAAAATGTGATAAATCGACTATATTATAGATAGGTTTTATTATTTATTTATTTATTTACAAAATCCACGCAATCTTAGTGCAGTTTATTTAAAATAAATTAACTAATGTTACAGCCAATTACTGTTACCTACGGTATTACGGCGCGGTACGGTATTTGTTATTATTAATGCCAGTTTTAATGTTATTTCATTCCTTTTAAAAAATGGTTCGTAGGTAGTTATCTAATTATTCTTACAATATTATGTCTTCGAAAACATGGCAACGATATGAAGAAGCAATCGTTATGATTTTTTAGGAAATCGAGAATATCATCCACGCGTAGTAAGGGTTTCGAGAATAGCTTTCCTCTTTCTGGCACACTAAATCAGACTTGGCTGTATGGGCTCAGCTCCCTTTGCCTGCCCCAAAGAGGGACGAAAAGAACCAAAAAAAAAATCTAGGCTGCATGGGCTAGATAGATCCCTTTGTCTTCCCAAAAGGGAAATAAATAAAAAAAAAAAAATCTTTCTGGCACCAAAGGGTGTTTGTTGTTTATAAACATATTCCAAATTCAAATCACATTATTGACCAGCGGGTAATAATGAAATCCAGTACAACATTATTGACCGGCTGTGCCCTCGGCCACTAATGACTCACTTTAGGTTAAGGTTGCTTGACATATAATTAGACATTTTCGAGCAGGTGGTGTGAAAAATAATTTATTGCATTTTCGTTATTATATCGAAGACTGACGCACTTGAGTACGTGACTATACTACATTTTGGGAATAAACATTTGTAGTATTCTTAACTAGGCCAAAGTACAATGTGATGTTCCTTAACTGTACCGTATGTTGAGTCGAAGATAGTGATAATGCGAATGACGAGCCGTGTTTAGGTGCAACAATGTGGTCGACGGGGAAGCAGTTTTACCTAGAAGTAACTTATTCTTCACTGTTACCTTACAGATCTCTAGGTTGTAGCTATTAGGAAAGGATTTTTACAATAACATCTGATTACATAACTAATGAAGCGTAATACAGTCATCAAGTAAGAGCCGAGTTTGATTCATTTTCCGTTACTCCCTCACTGTGACCGAGACAATGCGATAGCACGCGGCCGCCTCGAGGATTCCGCCGCGTGCTATGCTATCGCATTATGCTTTCTGTCTCGGTCTAGCAAATGGCAGTTCTAAGCGACAGAAAGAGAGCCTCCTTCTGCGAGGCAGTAATGCTCGTGAAGGAGGAGGCGGGCAGCGAGCGAGAGAGGACAGCATCCTCCCTCCGCCCCAACCTCAGTGGTAGGCGCCCGCGGCGTCGGACGTCAGCAGACGATCTCCGGCCACCGTAGGCGCGGGCATGCGGGCAGCGAGTAAAGGGCAACTCGCTGCCCGACCATGGACCATGCCCGCGTCGTGTCCCACGCGCGCCTCAAAGAGCGTCAGCATAATGACGGCCCCCCCCTCTCAGAGGGCCGAAGCCTGCCGGGGTCGCGGGATTATTTTCTTACCGTGACCCCGGAACAGAAAGGGCTATTGAAGGACACCGTAGAGTTTAGTCAGTAGAAGTCTGATAGTCCCTCCCGCCCTGCCCGGGGTGGGAGGACTCATTTGATGGTAAAATCATCAAATGAGTCCTCCCACACCGGGCACGCCAAAAAAAAAAGAAGAAAAAATAAGGGTATCGCGGTTGGGCTAGGTCGGGTCAGTAGGGCCTTAGGTAAAGTACCAGGTTCAATTGGTTTGAATGTCTGGTACTTGGTACTGGAATTGGTATGCCTTAATCCCGGTGCGTATATTTTATACAGTCATACTCAATGACAAACAGATAACCGTCTTCACACTATCATCTTACAAACTTTCCATATCAATGGAGAAGGATTCCTGTCTCCACGTGCGTCCCTAATTAGTTTATATCAAGATCCTGTCAAGGGCCTTCCTCCTCAGAACTTACAATGGTACTCAGAGATCTGTAGAGGCATGAAAAGGTTCACACGAAGGTAGGGTAAGGAGGTACTGGTGTTATAAATGAGCATTTCCATGTACAGTTGTGAGCATAAACATGTTTAGACTTAGTAAAAATAAAAACTATTCTATTGGTTTGCATTTTTGTAATAAACAGATATATTCAAAAATCTTCACTTGGAGTTACAAAGCAGTTAGAGTCAAAAAGATTAAGTATGGAGTTTCGTGCCCATTCTTATCCAAACGAATCTATATATTTTGCGAATGGATGTAGAAGCAATCCCATCCCATTCCATTTCTTTTACTTTTAATAATCGGCGTTCGCATATTTGACGGCTTAATTGAAATAAATGATTTGACCATTTTAATGCTTATTGTAGTAACCCTTTAACACTTTTCAGTAATGATGACACTGAGTAAGCTCTTTTTACCCACGTCTTATAACCCTTATAAACAAACTATAACTTAAACTACTAAAACTATACCCTATGATTAAAAAATTTGGCATTTAAACATCATTTTAGCTGGCCCCCAAAGCATACCATAGTCGCACTACTCAATTTATTGACGTGTCGTAACGGTATCACACATTTTTTCGAGAGACAAGACTTCGGAACATACCGTGTTAAGAAAAATTACATCTGAAATTCACAAAAACTCGAAAGTGTCCAAAATTCGGCTACATAAAATCTCAATAAAAACTGACCTGTGGTATAACAACCTGTATTTAAACATCACGTTTTAACCTGCACTCAGTGCCCCAGAGACGCGAAGCCCCCACTATAGTCGTACTGCTCAATTCTCGCCGCGTCGTCACGGCCGCCGTCCGTTTAGTAACGGAGTCACGTATCGTCAAGACTTCAGGGCACATGTACTAGCGTCTGTTTGACAGGTGAAATAATTTGTTGTGTTAGCATCTGCGGGTTGAATGGTTGAATTTGAATGGTGGGGAGATAAAAATTGCACAAGGGTTTTCTTAGGGTTTTGAGAGGAACTGTTACTGGGATGGAAATAATTTTGTGGGTTAATTTTTGCTGTGTTAATTTTAGCTGGGTTTATTTTTGCTGTGTGGTAAGTTTGTTCAAATTAGGTTTAATTAAAGTTATATTTCTGTACTGCCCGCGACTTCGTACGCGGACCCTGTTGAAAAAAAAAAAGTTACTATTTCGGGTTTCGTTTCGTGTATAAATAATCCTCCCAGTGACCATAGCAATGGTTACCCAGAATAATTCAAATCAAATCAAATCAAATCAAATCGTTTATTTCAACTAGGCCAATTACAGGCACTTATGAATTGTCAAAAGACATAAAATAAAACAAGTATAAAAATAGTTATGGTGCTACGATCCCAGACACAAGACATAAAAACTGTGAAAGTACCGTAGGTGCTCATTCCAAGGTGTAGATCTCTATGGAGAAGAATGAGCAAGAAACTCCATGGACACTCTTTTTCAATCGCCAAAATTATTACAAAAATTTTGTTACATCATTCATCATCAGATGGTACATTATGTGAGAACGATGTGGCAAGATAATAGTGTCCATAGTAAAATAAAAAGACAATTCAAAATAAAGTTATTAATAATTAAAATAGACCGTGGCAGCTAAGAGATGACCAGTCACGACTGACAGTGCCCGTTCACGAACATGACACATGCATCAGCATCACTCAGCTCAACCATTTTGAAGGGAACTAAATGATCCGACACACGCGCCACCGCCAGCGAGACATTAGAGTGAGCATGACATAATCTCAACCGCCAGGGTCATTCAAGTCATTAAAAGACGTGGGTATCTACTCATTGAAAGTTATAAAGTACATTGTACTCACAAAATGATTCCTATGAAACTATATAATACTAGAAAGATTGACTCTATACAATGCAAGTTTAGTTAACAATCTTCATCAGCTCCGACATTAGTATTAGATGATACCCTACGACTGTCGTGAAAAAGAAGAGAATAAACACACACAAAAAAATTATTATCATAACAGCATAAAATTAATACATTGTTATTATAACTAGACTGTTGTTTAGTTAGTTAGGATGTCGGTGCCCATTGCCTTGGCATAATTAAACGCAATACGGTTATTAAAATACATCGCATGAATGCACAGTTGCAGTAATTGGAAGCATCTCATGAATAGCCCTTGTGTTCATTATCTATGCTAATTAAATTATTGATTACGATAGTATACGATACGTGACGATGACCGTAGAAAGCAGTACTAGTGTGGTGTCCGATGGTAAATTCTATACTTACGAGTTACAGGATTTCGGTTTGAACCTAGCCAGCCACATTACTTTGTGATATTTATTTAATCACTATTGCTTTCAAACATTGTTTTTTTTTACGTGGTAAAATCATCAAATGAGTCCTCCCACCCCGGACAGGGCGGGAGGGACTGTCAGACTGGTACTGACTTAAATCAACGGTGTTCTTCAACAGCCCTTTATGTTCCGGGGTCACGGTAAGGGAATAAGTCCCGCGGCCCCCGTTGTTTATTACAATAATATTCCACAACTATCACACAACGCCATCTAGTCCCAAGCTAAGCAGAGCTTGTGTGTGTTATGGGTACTAGACAACTGATAAACATACTTATATATTTCTAAATACATACATATTATAGATAAATTACACCCAGACACAGAACAAATGATCGTGCTCATCACACAAACATTTGTCCTGGGTAGGAATCGAACCCACGACCTCCGGCATAGCAGTCAGGGTCACTAACCACTAGACCAACAGGCCAGTCAATTACAAGTGCTCTATGTTTTATTACAAGTGAATGTTCAAGTCTATAAGCACATTAATGCTGGTCATATTTATTATTTTCCTATGTTTGTTTGAACAATACGACCTCCTTTTTATCACAGCTTGCAGAAATCAAATTAGTCAAAATCCACAAACAAAAAAATTCATGGACACAATTGAAAATCCGATATCACGCGACGTTTTTCATTGCACACCCTTTCAAAATACGATCCGTGATATAATCCCGGGGTAGATATCATCCCGTAACCCAAATGTTAAATTAAGCGAGGCATCTAACAATTTCAACAATTTTTCACCCAATAACCATTTCACTGGATTTATAAGCAATTGTGGAGCGTCCCTATCAATGGGACACCCCCATTGATAGGGACGCCGATTTATGGTGTTTTAAAAGGGATTTTATTCTGTTAGGCTTAGATTTTTGTAGTTTCTGTCCTTTGTGGGTAGGTTTTGTTTTAATTTTATGGTTGTCTTTCGGTCAAATAATTAAGATTTTTGGTTGTATGATCAATGTTTTAGTTGGTCCCAGTTAAATATTTAGAGATTGATCAGATTTTAAATCGAGAAGCTCAAAATTAAAATAAGAGGGCTGAGGATAATCAAGTTTACACATTTTTTTAGTGGTAAAATCATCAAATGAGTCCTTCCACCCAGGGCAGAGCGGGAGGGACTGTCAGACTCGTACTGACTATAATCCACGGTGTCCTTAAACGCCCTTTACTTTCCAGGGAAATTCGGTAAGTCCCGAGTTTCCCCCCAAGTTTCCATCACTTTGGAATTTTTGAGCAGTTATCTCAATACAAAAATATTTTACAGCATCATAAAACTATCGATGTCCAAGGTTAAGCCGCGCTTGGCAAGATTAGTCTGTGGAGGCCATCAAATACACAAATGTCAAATTGTTCTTATTCGTAAAGCACGCCGCGGCCGGTCCTCGCTGACATTCGTGATTCTTTGACAGTCGTTGCACTCTGGCAACCAGTCTTACCCAGCACTAATTGGGTTGTGGTCACATAGGCTGTCGTTTCATGATGTACTGGAACTATTTTACATCTGAGACTGAACCGACTCCAACATTGTTGGTAAAGGCTACCCAGATCATGACAACATTATCATGTAATGACCAGTATCCGTAGTATCATAATTAACTGACTTTCAACCTTATTGTCACATTCATAAGGTCTAAATAATTTTCCATTCGCTAATCCCCAGCCAAACTTTGTAGTCCGTCAAGGAACAAGTAAAAACAAAGTGTGACGTGATTGCAGCGAGCAGTGACGTCACAGGCGCGGACACGTGTCGCAACTCAATTAACAATCCTTCCGTGTTATGTAATTGAAGTCTACATCACTGTAGGGCTGCCCAAAATTAGAGTTTTAGTTTCAAAATGGCGGAATTCTGATTTCAAAGTGGATGAAACGGTGTTTTATACAATTTGTCAACCATATGTAATCTATTTTTGAAGACCTTTAATTAAAGATTCAGGCAAATATGATATCCATTGAACACACTAATAATATGGCTTAGTTTTTTACTCAAAATAAGAGATGTGTGACACAGAAATAAAGTTTTAAGCTGATTAAACTGTCGATATAACACTCCTTCCTACTTTCTCCGCACCCTCAAAAAGTACGCCTGTAACACCCGATAGATTGTGTGTCTGAATCCGTAAATTAAGACATAAGTCTTATTTAACAGTAGTAACGCTACTTGTGTTCTTGAAATATTGTTGGAGTCTGTCTTTTAATTGACAAAATCTAAGGGCTTTTAAGACAAGTTTGATTAGATAACTTCATTGCTTTCCATCAGGCGAGATGAAGGTCAAACAAGAACGTATCATAAAAAAAGTAGTTTAAGGGATAAGCACAGCCCTGTATTTATGTCCACTCCACTTGAAATTGTAGTTGAAAGTTGTTGACAGTTTATGAAATTTGATCATGTTTTGTGCGACATTCTGATGAAAATTTACTTTCTGAAAACTAGTCAGTAAATAAACGATAAACGGAGGGTGGTTTCGTTTTTAAACGCTGTTACTAGTTTTAGTGACTGGGAAGTTGAGAGCTATTGTGTGTTACTCTCGTACTAGATACGGTTGAATAGAAATTCGGTTTGGAATACTTTTGCTTCTGTACGTAGGTAAATAATTCATTCTTGCAAACGATTATAAAGTTGAAGGGATTAAGCAGCAATATTGAGAGCTCATAACAAGAAAAGACTTTATTTTATGTATTATTAGCATAGCATTCTGGTAACAGCCAGCGGCTATACCCGCTGCAACTCGAAAATTACCCCACAGTAAATATAAAATCGAAATAATATCTATCCTATGTGTAAATCTAGGTTATAAACTATCTGTGTACCTTTCATTTAAATTTTTTCGGTAGTTTTCGCGGTAAAGAGTAACAAACAGCCATCCATCCAAACAAACTTTGACGTTTAATATTAGAAGTAAGATTAGTAAGATAAGAAGTAAGTAGAAGTAAGATAGTAAGAAGAAGTAAAATAGTAAGAAGAAGTAAGATTATAATACGATCTGTCGATTTATCTCTTTAGTATATTCAATTATCGTATCATAAACATAATTAACTTTACCTTGAATTAAGCATTAGGAGACGTTACGTCAATTAATAACGCAGTTATCGCCTAGTTATTATCAATTTGCTCAGGCTATTAATTACATACAAACGGTTCGATATGGGTTGTCTCTTTGGAGGTCAACTGACATGGCGTGCTTTCCAGAATATAATTTTCTACCACAATTCCGAAAATAGGATTAATCGTTGGAGAATTAAAAAAAATGTTGTTTACAAAGGTTTGGAAATTTCTCGAGTTTATTTTATTTTAAATGTTTTCGTAATGGTATAAGTATTTTGATTTTTAACAGAAGAAGAAGAAGAAAATAAGTTTATTTGGCAAGCCTCAAGCACAAAATTACAGTTAAAATTACCAGAATACACTGAATGTAGGTAAGGTACCGTGTGCCTCACGGCTGTGCCAAACAGGCTCAGTTCAGCATGAGAAAGTTATACACACATGCGACATTATAACATCTTCCGTAATAAAATTCTTGAAAGTGTATTTTAGTATAGAGTGAATAATCTGAGTAGTGCGAATAATCTGATAAACGAAATAATATGTACAACAGTGAAAACGCTTCAACTACTTTAATTTAACACAACATTTTACATTTGCTACACGTAACAAAGCATCTTACTCCCAAGTACACTCGCAAACAGAACTCGTTAATTCACTAAACTTACAACGAGTTTGAATCAAAGCGAATTCGCTCACGATCGTACAATCGCGAAGCGAAATGCACCTCGTGAATAGTCCTTATAAAGTTTTGAGTAATTTTCTAGACATGTTACATTGAACGCGCTTTCAGTTTGAACTTAATTTTCTTTCTTAACTTGGCTTTTCTGAACGTAGTTTGATGAAAGGGAACTTGAGGTGCAGTAATTAGGTAGTGAAAGGCCATCATATGCTTGCTTTTTTTAGGTTTGAGGATGTGGCCAGTAGTGCCCTTAAAGACTCTGAAATGACTAAAGAATGACTTGCTTTGGAATTACTTACTACTTACCCTCTTACTCTAGAGTTTAGTATACAAAATTATTTTTAGTTTATGCGAAACCTGAATATAGTTTGTTCAGAATCAGTAACTGATTCGATTCCAATAATTGTTACACCACGTTATACAGGGTGGAATTTTGTAATGCCACCTGGAGGGAAAGTACTCTTAATACTGCAGATAGAAAATTTTACTCAAAGGAAACATTCCTTTATTTTTGAATAGAAAGCAAACTGCATTCAAAGATTTTCGAAAATTTTCTTCTCCCACACCCGGAAATCGAACCTAGAAACCATGTTACATGTTACGAGAGCTTTAATTTAAGATTTCCTGGTTTTCCTTTAATTTAATTTATCATGATTGTTAGAGAAAGTTCATCCTTATAATTGACCTTAACGATCGGTGCAATAAAAGTACAGGGTATAATTTTTTCAGATTTTAGCCGGTTCGATTCCCGGGTATGAGTAGAGAATTTTCGAAAATCTTTGAATGCCGTTTGCTTTCTATTCAAAAATAAAGGAATGTTTCCTTTGAGTAAAATTTTCTATCTGCAGTATTAGAAGTACTTTCCCTCCAGGTGGCATTACAAAATTCCACCCTGTATATATTTTTTTCAAAAATATTTAATTAATTTTATTACCAGTTAATTACAATGCAATCATCGTACGATTAGGTACCTATTGCCAAACTATTATTACGAGTGTATAATACAGGAGACGCGGTTTACGCGGGTGTACCGTGAAAAAAGCACGTTTTTGAACGGACAACCAGGTTATAAACAAGATTATAACTTTGTGATTTTGTATGATACGGTTTTAAAATTTTGTGTATAGATTCTTTACACAAAAATATTGGACAGACGGTGTATCAGGTTTCGCATTAACAAAAAATTTTTTTTTAATTGTTATTTATGAATAAAGTCTAGATTTTCCACGATATATTCTGCACCCATTTTTAGGGTTCCGTAGTCAACAAGGAACCCTTATAGTTTCGCCATGTCCGTCCGTCCGTCCGTCCGTCCGTCCGTCCGTCTGTCCGCAGTTTAGCTCAGAGACGCACAGTCCTAGAGAGCTGTAATTTGGTATAAATATACGGATTTGTTGTACCGAAAAAGTGGTAAAATAAAATCTTGTTAAATATTTTTTTTTAGAGTACCTCCAGTACTTACACGTAAAGTGAGGATTTTTTTTTTCTCGCGTACCCCTTAGTGTGGGGTATCATTAAATAGGCCTTTAAAAAATAATTATAGTTTCCATTAACAGTTTTTTGATAAAAAAATTCGTTTGTGAAATATTAAGCTTTAAAGTGCGTAATTTTGCTCGATTCGAGTGTCCCCCCCCTCTACCAGCTAAGGGTAGTTCTTCAGAGACAAAATTTTCGATGTCTGTGGGTATATTTCTGTAACCAACTAACAAAACGGCATGTAATATTTTTTTCTGTACAGTACAGCTTTAGCTCTACCTGGGACCAATTCTATTTTTTTAATAGTAGCTATCTAGATACAAAATAAAAAAATTTGAAGTCTGTTCTCCTGATTCATATAGGGCGTCCGTTTCCCATTTTCCGGAACAAAATGGTCGATGTCGCATTTTCCTTTTGATTCATCAATATAAATTATAGTTAAATCGAAAGGTAATTAATTGACCTCTTACAAAAAAAATACATATTAGATATAACTACGTTAGTGTAATTTTAATTAAGTAAATAAGAAGTGTCCGGCGTATAATACTGATTCATGTGGAGTAAGCTTTGCTTGACTGTACTTGGTCGAGGAATAATGATGAGAGTCTGGGATCCCACGTGGGGGGAAACCTGTCGTACAACGGACGTGCTAGAAGGCGGACAAGGGGCTGGTTGGCTTAGAACCTGGTGAAACACAGGTAAATGTCTGATTCATCTGTGCTTGGTTTAGGTACCTTGCTGATTACAATGCCTAATTTATTCATTTTATTTTGCTGTTTTAAGACTTTAATCTGAGTTTCGTGTGATGCTTTTGGGTTACAGATTCGTGTAGAAAAATGATAATACTGAAGTCTGTATGAATGATGAGTTAAGCATGATTTTGGGCAAAATCATGATTCATCTGTGCCTGATTTATATGTTCAAAAACCCATATGAATCCGAAAATAAATTAGTTTTCCTCTTTTCCAGCCAGAAAGGAGCACTTTTGTTACGTTATTTTACTTTTTCATGTCAGTAGAGTGTGTGTGACATAATTTTGACATTATTCTTCGGTTTTTATTCATTTATAAGTCAAACTCTATCTATTTTATTTTATATTGCTGTTTACAACAATGCCACTATCAATAGTAGAAAAGATGGAACAAAATATATCTATGAGAAAAAGAGACTCACAGAACGTACGAATTTTTCATCCTTCTAAGATGGAAAATAAGAAAAGTTTCAGGCAAGTATGCTGCGTGGAAATTAGAAATGAAAGAATTATATTTGAAAAATAGAGAGAAAAACAACAGTAAACAGAGAGAATATTATAACGTATCATTAAAATAACTATCCAGTACCTATTTATAACAAAATTCTCGCTTTTCTGTAAGTATTTATTTCTGTAATTGTTAGTTTAAAAACAAGCATTTTATTGTTGAATTGACCAGATTTTTTCCTTGATAATATGATCACTGTTAATAAATTAATTGATTTATAAAAAAATAATATTGTTGTTATAATAATATGATTATTTTCTTATTACAAAGCCATTTTTATTTACATCTGTAAAAAAATCTGATTCATCTGGGCACAAAATTTTTAAACGTCGATATCTCAAAAACTACTTTGTAAAAAGAAGTCCCTCAAACAAATAAATGTTATTTGGAATATCTATTTTCATATGAACATGTGTTACTGAGCTGAAAGTGAAATTAAAATTTGACCATATAAATCAGTCAAAGAATCAAATTTCGAAGAACTACCCCTAAACGGTTATGTTTGGGGGTGTGAAAAAATTCACAATAGTAGTGTATATAACGAAGTTTAAAAGAAAATTATCATGACTAAGTAGGCTTTACAACTTTACGAGTAATAGTCGACCAACTTATAAAATGTACTTGATATCATATTTTCTTAAACAAAATGTATCGGAGACAACTGCAAATGTAAGTTTGTCAACTTTATTTTTACAGCTTTTATAGGTATGTTTTTTGGGGATAGGTAGGTTTTTATCGTCAACTATTTTTAACTAAATTAAAAAAAAAGAGGAGGTTCTAAATTCGTCGTAATCTTTTTTCTTATGTATTTTCCCCGATTTCTCAAAGACTCCTGGACCGATTTTGAAAATTCTTCTTTTTAAAATAAAATTCAGCGAATCAGTTTAGTTAGTTCGCATAAGTATTTTGATGAGCAACTACGGAACCCTACACTGTGCGTGGCCCGACACGCACTTGGCCGGTTTTTTAACTCTAGTGTCTTGTTTGACCAGTATCTAAGATGGTTACCAGCATGATGACGAAAAAATGTGTCAACGGTGAAGAACGCCTGGCTAGAAGCGATGTCAGTGAATTTCAAGACACACATACCTATACAGTACAAATTCTTTGTAAAAGTCACATTGGTATAAACTCCATGTATTGAAAAGCGACGTTATAATAAAGTGAACACGTTATTTACTAACACCGAAGTAAGATCACCTGAAATTGTTTTTTTTCTAACTATTTTATCCCAGTGATGGGCAATTGTGTCGCCTTCCACTTTTTTCTTTGTGCTGTATTTCACTTCATAAATGCAACATATAGTTCCAAAACTCTTCAAACCGAATTCAAATCACAAAGTCAGACATGTGAATCTCTTCGTGTTGAAGCTTACATCCCCACACTTTAAGTACACATGCTTTAGTCAAGTCAGAGTTCACACGCTTCCAGTTTCCAGCACCAATGTTTGGAGTGTCTCTAACTTCCCACGTAGTTTGAAAGGGTTAACAGTTAAATTACTAGTATTCCAAACAAGGTAGGAAACAGTTTCAAGCCTGCTCGAAGGGATTGCGAATAATGGGTGACTCGCCGTCCGATTGTGAACCATCCCCATGCCCCTTAGAGGTCCAAAGCCTCAGTGGTAGACGCCCACGGCGTCGGACGTCGCAAGACGATCTCCGGCCACCGTAGGCAGGCGCGGGCAAGAGGGCAGCGAGTAAAGGGCAACTCGCTGCCTGACCATAGACCATGCCCGGGTCGACGGCGCGTTGTCTTCCACGCGCGCCTCAAAGTGTGTCAGCGTCATGACGGGGCCCCCCATTAGAGGGCCAAGGCTTGTCGGAGTCGCGGGACTTAATCTCATCACCGTAACCCTGGAACGTAAAGGGCTATTGAAGGACACCGTGGATTTTAGTCAGTACAAGTCTGACAGTCCCTCGCCCGCTCTGCCCGGGGTGGAAGGACTCATTTGCTGGTTTTTCCACGCTAAAAAAATAGAGGGCCAAAGCCTGCCGTGGTCGCGGAACTGTCCTACCAGGTAACCATGATACCGGAACGTAAAGGGCTATGGAAGGACACCATGGATTTTAGTCAGTACAAGTCTGATAGTCCCGCCCGTCACACACTGGATGAGAGGAGGCATTTGATGAATTTGCCACGTAAAAAATACGCTTCACGAAAGATAAAAGTAGAGTTGGAATTACATGTCTTTAAGTAAAGTTTCTTTCTAGAAAACTTGCTTATTAGGTAGCCATTTTAAAAGAATGTTGGAAAAGTTTTCACCACTACAGGCTGTAAACTGAAAATGTTTGCTTTAAACTGGATAATAGGTGTAAACAAGAGAGTTTAACTAGATCTTTAGTAGCAAGGAGTTAAAATTACGGAAGTAGTAAGCAGTTAACTTTTAAATAAAATTGTTAAAGTTTGGATATCAAAATTATTTATTATTTCAACTGCAATGAATTTAAAGAACACAGGGTCCCGCAGCCCAGGAACAAGGCGTTACTAAAGGAACCAGGTTACATTTTTTGATACAAGTCTGACAGTCCATTGCGCTCTAATCAGAACAAAATCATTGGGCATATTATTTTCTAATCTGAAAAAAAGATCACAGTTTTACACTTATTTTTAAGTTGATTTCCCGTTCACATGATCACTTTTTTTCTGTGCACTCACACAGAAAAAAAGTGATCAATTTCGGTAATTAAATATGGAGCGGTTGAATTAATGGATGATTCTCACTAGTTCCACTGTCAATTAGTTCCATGGAACCAGTGAGACTTTTTTTTCTCAGTAGTTCCATGGATTTTGACAATGGAACAAATGAAACAAAACTTAATCGAACTCGTCTCACTAGTTCCACCGTAGTTGTTCCATGGAACTAGTGAGATTGTTTTTTCCCAGTAGTTCCATTAGTTCTTTTTTTACAAGTGAAACTAAAGTAATTAATCACAACATCATTCTCATGCATAAATTGTACTAGGGTTGCATAATATTAAGGTGGTCTGTGGTAATCATCCGAATTAATTAATAAATTTAGCCAACTTTGCAGAAAAAAAGTGTGATGATTATTTAAATAACAACTAACTCTCATAAGTTCATATTAGCCATACTTTTTGATAATACTCGTAGAATTAAAAACCGGTCGTCAAAAGTTTAGCTAATAAAATCTTCAAAACCAACATTAAAATTTAATGAAAGTCATCTCGGTGTCAAGATAACAAAAGAAGATCACACAAACTCTAAATTCGAAAAACCAACAGTCGGAATTATTCGGCAACAATCGGCTTTTGTGCGAATGAATCAGCGAATCCCTCACGAAGAGTGGCCATCCACCGTTCACCTTTGATCTGAAGTGTCCTCGACAAACTCTTTTATTTACCACATCGATTTGTCTGAGAAGCTTTTCGAAGGCGTTGAGTCGATTTCCGAGGCGATAAACTATTTTGAAATGCTTTTGATCCGTTTTTGGTATGTTTTCGGTTGCCATTGTGTTTTCTTTATTCGGAATTAATCTGTTTTGGGTGTACAGATTTTAAAAAAGAGTCTTTAGACAAGTATCTATCTAAAGTAGTGATTTTGTGAATATCATATTTTGAAATTAAATAAATAAATATTGGGAGTTCAGCAGAAACCTCCGTCTTCAAAGTTGAAGCCTATTCTGGGTTTCAATTCATCGTCGATTTTATCTCTGTCGCCTCTAACCGAGAGTCGAGAGCAACCATAAATCGCAAACTAAAGAAAAAATTAGAGTAATTAGACTACACTACTGATTGGTGGTCTCATGACTGTTATCACCCAAGAATCTTCTTACATTATCATTACAATATTCTAGTGCATAAGCAAAATTAATTTGTTGATAAAATTTTGATTTGTTTTTTTTTTAAGAGGGAAGTAATAAAAGTAACCAACTTCGAAAACAAACAACTTTTCTGTCGGAAATCGGTGGCAAAAGTCTAAGAAAAAAAAAAAGTAACTAGTTATCCATAAAAAAAATGTTAGTATATCGTTTGTACCTTCTTGAGTGTCAAATAAACTCCAATTTTAAACGCAAAACTTACCTTTAACAGCCACTTCACCCACACTATTTCATCCAAACCAAACAGATACTTCTCAACAAAGATTCAGGGAAACTAGAGGCATATTTGTTCTGTAGTCAAACAGTATGAGTTTCGGGACACATTAGCATTTCGCTCGGGTTCATTTGGTTCCCTAATTGTGTACAATTTTGTTTGTTCCTCATCTGTATGCGTTGCTTGTACGCCCTACTGCTGGTTTAGTTTTTAATTAAAATGGGTAATTAATGTTGTTACTAAATAATATTGTTTTAGGGTCGAAGTTGTTGATGGGAGCTGGTTGTTTCTTGAGGTTTTGATATGGTATACTTTTGAAAATTATGCTACAAATAGGATATACGCTCTTGTGGTAAACGCAGCGTAGAAATTTAACTCACAAGTCGATCTAATGAAGGCCACAAGATCACACTGGATGTAAACTGCTTCCAAACGGTTCTATTGGAAGTCTAAGATGGGCCTACAACAAGCACAAAATTCACAGTTTTGCCTGCGCAAGCTTCTCGCATGCAAAAACTGTACACGGACTGCAAACTGAATGCTCAACCACAAACACAGGCAAGTACGCGCAGACCGGGCTTGCGCAGTCAGAACTGTGGTGAAACTTCATGTGATAGGCCTATTAGGGGAGGCATTTGTTCGGAAGTGGATTTCTTACGGCTGATATAGTGATGAAACGTAGTGTATGTACGTACAAGGTGGAGAGTCAAAATGACGCAATAATGCATTAGCTTATATCCTTCTAGGATATAATGATGATAACGCGCATTACCTTACTTTTTTTTCCAAAAACTTATGCAACTATCCCTCCATATTTAACCCACCCGATGCTGTCAATATTTGCATATTATTCTTTCGATAACTTGGCAGACGAAGTTGTGGTCTGATAGAAAACTGAAAATTCAACGATTCATCTTAATGGATTCGCCCATAACCGATTGAAAAGTTTTCCGCTTAGCTTGAACATAAGTTGCCTCTTTTCGAAAGTTTTTTCACATCTCTTATCAAGATTAATGCGCTCGCCCAAGTGTTTTTCGCGTAGGTTCTTTTTAAAATGATGAGGCAAATTTTTGAGTCCATTTAAGTTCAAAGTAAATTGGTAAAGAAGAATAATTATTACGAGTTCAATGAAAATAAATGCAGGTGGGTTTTTTGAATGATTTTAAAAGACAAAAGTTTTTCTTTGATATTTTGTTTTGTATTGCTTGATATTACTTTATTAATGGTTTAGGTATTTTGAACTTTGATAGAAAATAGAAAAACAAACTGAGTTAAAATACCCATTTTTTTTCTAAATTAGGGTAACCCTATATCTCTTTAAGTTTTCTGTAACTAATACTATGAAATTAGAAAACTCATATTAAAACCCAAAGCCTTAAATTGTAAATATTCCGTCTTAGGACATAAAAGATACAATCATTATTAGGTGCCCGTTTGTTGGGAACAGTAATCATAATCTGCCTAGCCTTTTCCTAACTTATATATGTATTAAGGGTCAGGTTCCTGTCGAACAAGATGCAGCTGAATATCAGCATTTTACATAAAGCGACTGCCTATCGGACCTCTACAACCCAGTTACTGCACACCCAACGACGATATAATACTAGACTCCTAATAACGGGCGACCGATGTCTGCCAACACATTAGGCAAAAAAATCTAATATTCGTCTCATTTCGACCAATCCTGTGAGCCGTAAACATACGTTGAGACAGCACAGACCTTGAGTTAGCCAATCACAACGCAGTACCCCGTCCCCCTCGCTTACGCAGTACCTCAGCAACTTGGCAGAATAGTTTGTGTTCTTTAGATCGTGCATGCGGAGTCTAGTATTATATCGTCGTTGTGCACACCCCATGGTAAGACTGGTTGTCAGACTTATGAGCTTCTGACTAACAGTAGATTGTCAAGGATCTACAAATGACAGCCGGGACCGAGACACGGAGGAAACTCGCTATGACAGATGGTCACCTATTCACAGACCAACCTCGGCAAGCGCGGCTTAACCCGGAAGATCGGTCTGTGTGACTGGAATTATTAAGCCACAAGCTCCTCGAGTACTACATTAATAAAAAACTTTGAAATATCGAACGGTGTATAAAATTTTCTTTACAACATAAAACTTTATAAGCTGGTTCCAAGAAAAGAAACGCCGAGGATAAAGTAGCAAGGGATCGGATTACTTTGTGAAGACAATTGTATGGGATTTACCTGGATAACCCAAGTATCAAATTTCTTTTGTAACTCTGCGGCTCTTTAAAATAAGGAGTTATATACAACGTGTGGTAGGTTTGTATGGTATAGAACTCTGTTTTGACAATGCTTCTGAACATCGGCTGGTACGAGTAATGGACAGAATGTTCATAAAAAAGCACATTAGCTTAACAAAATTTTGACTGGCCTGTTGGTCTAGTGGTTAGTGACGCTGACTGCTACCTATGCCGGAGGTCGTGGGTTTGATTCCCACCCAGGACTAATGTTTGTGTGATGAGCACGATCATTTGTTCTGTGTCTGGGTGTAATTTATTTATAACATGTATGTATTTAGAAATATATAAATGTATGTTTATCAGTTTTCTAGTACCCATAACACAAGCTCTACTTAGCTTGGGATAGATGGCGTTGTGTGATGGTTGTGGAATGTTATTATATTAATCATTAATGGCTTTTTTATTTTCATTTACCTAAGGGTGCTTTCATTCAAATGACAAAATCCTATCAGTAAAAAACATTTCCAACATTTACCTAACAATTTCACATACATCCAATTTAAAAGATACTGTAAGCTGTAACGGAGTTGGTATGCCTCCTGAAGGGACTGTTCCTTACTAACTAAAAGTGCTAAAAGTGCACATTGTAATTTGAACACAGTTTCGCCAAAGTTAAAAACTGATTGACGGCCCCCCCCTCTAGAGGGCCAAAACCTGCCGGGGTCGCGGGAATCTCATTAACGTGGCCCCGGAACATAAAGGGCTATTGAAGAACACCGTGGATTTTAGTCAGTACAAATCTGGCAGGCCCGTCCTGTACTGGGTGGGAGGAGTCCTTTAATTCATTTTCCATGTAAAAAAAGATGCACATTTTAATTTTAACACAGTTTCGCTAAAGTTACAAACTGATAAATCCTTAATGCAAAGTAGGTAACAAATGTCATGTGATCCGATAGATTTAAGGGAAAAAAAACCCGAATTGCTGGTCGGCAGATATGTATGGGCATTTTCAATTTCCGGCCATGTTGTGTCGTCATGTAGGACCTTGCTGACGAATATTTTGATCTCATTCTTGTCAATTCTCTTTAGATATTGCCTTCCTATTTGTGAATGGAAATTGTTATTTCATTATTATATCAGTTTTGGGTCGGTTACGTTTTGTTGGGTAACCCCAATGGTATATTTTGCGGTTTTTTTTTGTATTGGTAAGTGAGGTTTACAGAGTTTTCAATTGTGCTGACTTTGCAAGTAATGATGGTAGCATTTAGACTGTGGGAAAAAGTATTTTATTTATTCTTGGGTACTTCCGTGTAATTTTTGAAATCAGCTGATTTCAATCGTTTGTGAGGATAGATGTTTTTTACTCTTTGAGGTGAAAACTACTTTATGGAGTTTGATATTTGGTACAAATATACACCGTGGCTTTTTAGTTGTCTTACAAAAGTGGGCCACTTAATGTATCCGACCTAAAATACCTCTACGTGAGTGTTTTTTTTAACCCTTAATATTTTTTACTATTAATATATAAGTGCATTAGAAATATGAAATACCCTGTATAAATGTTTACGTAATAAGCTGTAGAGTATACCTACCCAGCGCCAATAGTCCAGCAGATCATTCTATTTCCATTTTCCATGAGACAAGGGTGTTTCTAGCTACGCCTTGCGTCATAATACGTGTACTAGTTATAGCAGCGTTTCCCAACCTTTTTCGCACACGGACCCCCAGGAAATCAAGCACAGTTCTCACGGACCCCCCTTAATAAAATAATAATGTAATCTCAAATCAGATTCATTCACAGCATTTATGTATGGTCCAGAAATGACACCGCGGGCCCCCATACATAGACTCGCGGACCCCCAGGGGTCCGCGGACCACAGGTTGGGAAAAACTGAGTTATAGGATACATCAACTGGGCTGCCGCGGCCGTTGTAAGGCCGAGACTCCACCAAAGCTGTGCGAGTCGAGATTTGCCTCGAACAACCAATAAAATTGCGTTGCCGGAGTGGAGCTGTGTCAATAACGCATATCTATTGGCCGCTCAAAACACGTCTCGACTCGCACAGCTTTGGCGGAGTCTCGGCCTAAGACGGCTAAAAAGTCACGGTGTATAGTTTATAGCCAAAATGAACAATTAGGACACCTTTATCTCGATAATACGATCCTGTGGGTCAATTACTCAACTCTGTGTCACGTAAGCTAGTACACAAAATAGGTAAATCCCGGACTTAGTTGTAGCATCGGAAAGTAATAATGTAAGAATAAATTAACAACAACGACATTTTTACAACCTGCCGCGTTCAGGCAGCGAACTTGAAGCCATTTGCAACGAGTGGAACTTCTAAAACTTTGCGATCAAACCAGGCTATAACAAGTCAAATTCATGACTTTCTATACTTAGGAAGTACTTCCGTGTTAATATTATGTGACGTGGAATAATAAAATACAGTGAAACCTGGATAAGTGAGAAAATTCCATAGCTGGAACTGATGCCCCAACACTTTTACCTCTGTAATGCCTTTGACAAACTGACAGACGAACCGAATGCGTGGCGTAGCGTTGTAATGTTGTAATGTGTATGGAATTGTTTGACGCTTGTCACATAGACTATCGGACCGTTTTCGCTTTTCTATATGACAGGATTCGTTTCGGTTCGCTATCGCCTGTCTGTTTGTCAAAGGCCTTAATGGAACAAAATATACCGCTGCAATTGGGACTAGTCTTTCGATTTTATCGTCATAATTACCTCTACAACTGAGATATTGTGTATTTTACCTCTAATAATTTAGAATAATTGAACAGTTTATGACCTTAAAACCATTATCATCATGTCCACTGCTGAATATACGCCTCCCCCATAGGTTGAGGACAAACGAGCGTAATTGTTTTTAATCGTGAGTCGCAGAATTTCGTGTTCTGGTACTTTGCAGATCACTTATTTTGCGTCGCGAAAGACTTTTTCACACACTTTCGCTCGGTTGGCCTTACCTGTAGACCGCCGTAGTGTAAAAAAAACTTACTCAATATTACGAATGCGAAAGTTTCTGATGCTAAGGAACAGATTTGGATAAAATTTGGTACGCCGATTATAAGTGGATTTAAGCTTCTATTCTCACTTTTCCTGTGGGAAAATTTCAAGCTGATGCCACTGAAAAAAGCTTGTATTAAAGTAATCTTGTAGTATTTTCACAAAGGAATATCAATACTTTCAAGTATGGTAACAATTTGTAATCAAATCATTTTCACAAAATAATGTGAAACCACTACAATCGTAAATTAATTATTCACAAACACAATAATACGCTTAGGCAATAAAATAATATTAAATTAATTAACTGGGTGATCAAACTCGTTAGTACAAATGCTAATAACCGTAGAATATGAATTATTTTATTGAGCATAGCAATAAACGATATGGGAATTCATATAATAATGTTAAATGAAGTATAATGATCCCACTAACACACTATTACGTATTTATTAACAGAATATTGAATTAATCTACAGGGTGGAATTTTGTAATGTTACCTGGAGGGAAAGTACTCTTAATTCTGCAGATAGAAAATTTTACTCAAAAGAAACATTCCTTTATTTTCGAATAGAAAGCAAACTGCATTCAAAGATTTTCAAAAATTCTCTTCTCCCACACCCGGGAATCGAACCGGCTAAAATCTGAAAAACTTATACCCTGTACTTTTATTGCATCGATCGTTAGGTTCAATTATAAGGATAAAATCTCTATAACAAACATGATAAATTAAATGAAAGGAAAACCAGGAAATCTGAATTTACATAAATAATTAAATTTTCGTACCACTTGCTCAAAAAAGTGACATTCTATGCCACAAAAAGCGTACATAACAATAGTCATTATTAATCTGTTAAAAACAGCTTTCCCTAGGGAAAGAAAGTTGTACTGAATTTCATTCATCCTCTAGGGAGAGAATGTGATTTGAATTTCGAATACTTACCGATAGTGAACTACATCAGTCTGTCTTTACACCATTGAGTTTGTATGTAAAGCATTATACAACTTTTTGAAAAAGGAATACGCATTTATTATGCAGTTATGATTTAATAACATTACGAAAACCGAAGAGGCCGTATGATCTTGATGCCTTTGCTTTTCTGAGAATACAATATAATCTAGGAATTTGCCGCTAAGTATTTTCGTCAAAACAACGTTTTGTTTTCTTCAAATACATAAACGTTGAGTTTATTTTAATTTATTTTTTAAATAAGTTATTGTTAAATTTAAATGTTTAATTAATGCTTATCTCATACATATTATTATAACGTTAATTTTTTCGCAAGTGGTACGAAAAGTAGAGTATTTTCCTCGGTGATAAAGCTGTCTTAGTCTTGGGTGAACTTAAATCCCTCGCTACACTCAGGACTCGTCTTAAATCCCTCGCTTCGCTCGTGATTTAAGTTTCTAACACCCTCGCTACGCTCGGGAGTAAGCCTCGAGTCCTTCGTTATGCTCGCGATTTAAATCGTCACCCGCGACAGAAGACACTGCTTTATCCCCTTGGTTAATAATCTACTATTATTTAAGCTTTCCTGGTTTTCCTTTAATTTAATTCATCATGTTCTGGTAAAATACGAAGAATTATGTGACGTCTACCAACACGCACTGGGCCCACGTGGTGTTTAACAGCTCACTCCCTCTCACAGAGAGGCGGCTAGTGTCCCAATACATATCGAACATTTTAGGCTGAATATACTGCATAATTTTTACCCTCAAAACATATATAGAAAAACCTCAAAAAATACCCGTTTCCGTAGTAAAAATGCCATCATACACGTCTGACAAAAATATGATAAACACATTGACTTACTAAATGAAGTCTCTACCAAAGAATGGCGTAGTCACGTAAAATATGATTCTGCCCAGCCCCTAGAGACACAACCTTTATAGTCGAGTCCAGTGCACCTGCGGATGAGTTATGTGCAAAGATTTATAACAGTAGATAAGGTTTTGTATCTGGTCGGTGTAACGCAAATGTTAGCAATATATCTGAGCTTTTTTCTTTGGTTTTTGTTCAGAAGTGTACACTAGTTCTTTTTGTACGGGAAGTGGGAAGATCCAAAAGAATTTTCGAGTTATTTTTGTACGAAATTGAACTTTATTTGTATTTACATTTACTGACTAATATGATTAAATTCTAACCATATTGTTTAGATGACACTGAATACACATTCTTTGTTGATTTTTAATTTGGAAAACTATTAACAATGTTCTAAGTATTTTCGTCAAAACAGACTCGTTTGACGATTTGGGTTGCTTCTGTACAAGTTGTTGTTTTAACCCAAATCTTTATTTTCTATAGAGATTTAAAATGTGAAATTTGACATTAAGGACATGATCAACTCAGCCCAAAACTTTAATTAGTGGCGAAAACTGATTCACAGTGAATCACTTCAATAATATTTTCATTCAATAGTAACAATCACAAATAAGAAATCACTTTCTGTTATTTTTAATTCATTCAAGGGTGAACCAATCAATCAAAGCGAAAGAACTCGCTAATGATATACCATCAAGCTTGAATAAAAATGGAGTAAAAATATTATAAAGAAAAATGGAGAAATAAATAAATGTCAAAACTGACCAATATCCATATCAAACCCAAAGGACCAAAAAAGTCAACCAACACTCCGCTTCTTTATAAAGACCAAAAGAAATCGAAAACTGAAATAGTAGATAAACTCGATCTACAGTCTTCCACGCAACGACGACATAATACTAGACTCCGCATAAACACGATCTAGGGAACAAAAAACTATTCTGTCAACTCGCTGAGGTACTACGTAAGCGAGGGGGACGGGGTACTGCTTGTGATTGGCTAACTCAAGGTCTATTCTGTCTCAACGTATGTTTACGGCTCACAGGAGTGGTCGAAATGAGATGGTTATAAGACTTTTTTGCCTAATGTGTTGACAGACATCGGTCCCCTGTATGTTATTAGGAGTCTAGTATTATATATCGTCGTTGCTTCCACGTTTCTAAAATTACAAGCCAGAATGATGACAAGAACGTTGTTATTCTAGGCTTTATGTTTCAAATGCTGTCTTTGAGATCTTAGCAGAAGATGTTAATTAATGCCAGTGGAAATCACTCCAAAATTAGTTTCAGTTAACTTCTCTTGTAAAGCTGTGTTCCAAGAAACAAACCAATTGTCAAACATTAAGATGAAAGCCGAAATTCGAACTCTCCGTTGCAGTTTCGCTTTACGCCTTCGTCAAATTGTATTCCGAGCGCATCTTCTGTGCATATATCATTACCTTCAAGGTTCGAACACAACCTCAGGCGATTCGAATCGCGACGCGACTGGTTCCATTTCCAAGTTGGGCAATGTTTTATTAGGTTTCTGAATCAGATTTATCATTAGTAGCCTTGGAGTCTGTATGGCATTCGATTGCTGTCATAAGATCGATTTCTATTAATTATATTAGACTCAAACATTCATTCAAGAATTCCGCAGTCGCCGCGCGCCGACACAAGCAAGACGCTCGTTCTTCGAGCGTACAGTTCGTGGCCAAGGGTTAAGGCCGCTCACTGGTAGGGTAGTGTTTCTAACTAAACTGGTATCGAGTTAGTCACACCTCTAGTCTAAGACATACGTGGTTTAAGTGAAAATAGAACAATGTTCAGAATACTGCCTGAAAGTGTTGTTGATTTTGATAGGAGGTTTTTGATGCTGTAACACCAGAACACAATATTCTTTTGTTTAAAAATGACATAATTAAGTCATTGCTTACCTAAAATAACGTCCATTTTACTCGCGTTTATGTTTTAAACATTTTGCCTGTGCTGTTCCCATGACACTTAAATAGATATTATTATGGCCATATTACTGAAGGAAAAAACCCAGTAACACTTCTTGTAAACTGGGAATAAAACCCTTATTACTTTTATAATTATCTTCATTGTATTATACGGTAATATGGTCGATAGACGATATTTTGTTTTTTGTATGACCAATTTAAATAAAGCATAGCTTAATGTCACCCAAAAGCTGGCTTACCTTGGCCAGAAGCTATGCATTGGCAAATAGCGAGATAACCTCGCCAGTGTCTTTCAGTGGGAACATTAGTTTTATTATAATTTAGTATTGTATTTTTAAGTATATTAATAATATCATCTTCTTGTTTGATATAACACAATTATTTACTAAAAATACATAATCAAGCATCTAAGAAATGTCCCCAGCTATTCCAAGAAAGTCCTTCATCATGAAATACGTCCATAACTTCTGCCCCAACGATCTTATACAACAAATTATTTATACTCCGCTTCTCGTTTATAATAGCCAGTAGATATCTGGCTGAATATGATCGAAAGGAAAAATTAATGCTCCAATGAATATAATTCCGATTTCATAGATATACCTTTTTGGTTTGTCTAGGAGCTAGTTAACCAATATAATATTTATTTATTTAATCATTTATGTACACAATCACATACACACAATATAAAATAAAGGACATACCAAAACTGAAAAGTACAAAGCACTGCAGGCTGCTACAGAGTTTTGAAACAACATGAAATCGAAGAAGTGAAGGGTTAGGGCCATGGAGGTGGAATGTGTGAGGGAGAAGACAGCCTCCACCTCACAACTAGACGGTATGGGAGACGCCCAGGACGTTAGGCGTCCCGAGATAATTTGCGGTTACCATAGGCGCGGGCATGTGGACGTCGAGTAACGGGTAGCTCGCTGTCCAATCAGGGATATGCTCGGGATGACAGCTTGTTGGTAGTGTTTCACGCACACCTCTAAGAGCTATAAGTAATCTAACGGGGCCCCAATAGAGGGCCCAACACCTACCAGGGTAGGATAGGCGCAATTTCGATTGCACTGATGCCAACGTCCATACCATGTTGAGAACACCGGTTCTCGTTCCGATCACCGAAGTTAAGCAACATCGGGCGTGGTTAATACTTGGATGGGTGACCGCCTGGGAATACCGCGTGACGTTGGCTTTTTGACATTTTTTTTTGTATAAAAATTGACAAGTCTGGGTGAAATTCTTTACGCTATTAGTTAAATGCTTTTCCAAATTCTGACTTTCTTTAGAATATCTATGCAGTTTGTGATTATTAAAGGTGGCAGGTCAACACTGGCTGTACTCTCTGGTACGAAGTTTCGTCACCTTTGGTAAAATGCTCTATGAGCAAAGTCTACTC
This sequence comes from Agrotis segetum, assembly GCA_036375495.1. Lineage (NCBI taxonomy): Eukaryota > Metazoa > Arthropoda > Insecta > Lepidoptera > Noctuidae > Agrotis > Agrotis segetum. The sequence continues at coordinate 349,682 of JAQSVV010000186.1, forward strand.
TACTGCAGGCTACTTGGGACACACAATTAGAAACCCCCTTTCCACTCTGCCACATTTTTATTTCTCAGAATTTTTCTCCTCAGGAGACTTTACTACCTTGAGATTAATTTTTTGTAATCCTTAGGTTTCGTTTTTGCCAACTGGTTTAAATATGTTCACTTCAAATTTACAACGTTCAACTCAAGACTACCACAGTCCTTTGTTAGACAAAGGCCTCTCCCAAGATTCACCACGTCATCATTTTGACCTCCACCACCGCCAACATAGTTGGGGATCAATTAAAAAGGTCGCTATCAACAGCCATTGGTACTTCAACGAACATGGCTAGTCCAGTCTGCCAGTTTGGCCCCAAGTGGTAGCTCGAATACTTCTTCGGGTGTTTTCTTTTTGGGATTTGTTGCAATATCAAGCCGATGGATAGAGTGTTAACCTGTTCTATTATAGTTGTAACTAATTACGAGTATATTAGATGCAATAGTTCAATGAATCTAATTTCAGAAATAAATAGTGTTTGGAAAACTGCCAAATGCGCTGAGAGTAAAGCGCAATTTCGATTGCACTGTCGCCAACGTCCATACCATGTTGAGAACACCGGTTCTCGTTCCGATCACCGAAGTTAAGCAACATCGGGCGTGGTTAGTACTTGGATGGGTGACCGCCTGGGAATACCGCGTGACGTTGGCTTTTTGATGCAATCTTCTTTTGTTTCGTTAGTAAAAAGGTTCCTATGTATTAGTATTGTTTACTACGCAACATTTTGTTTTTCTTTTTGCATATCGCCCAAACGCACTTTTTTCTGAAACCCAGGTTGGTAGACTAAACTAGACTACTTTCAAAAGACAGTTAAGCCGGATGGCTTAACTGTCTTTTGAAAGTAGTCTACAATCAGTCCGGTCTACTAAGTGGGACACTAGAGAGGGTTCTCTAGTGTCCCACTTAGTAGACCGGACTGATTGTTTTGATTAATTTCTATCAATTCTTTCAGCTTTCTGTGTGAGGTGTATCCCCAGAAAGAAATATCGATGATCTTAAAGCAGCGGTGCAAATAGACTTGATGTAAAGAGCAGGTTGAGGTGGCGCTAGCTGAGCGACCGATAAGGAATCAGACTGGTCAACTGCGTGTTGTGTTTCCACACGCATCTGAAATAGCTGTATAATTGAAGCATAATTGAAGAGGCCTGATATATGACTAATGTCTACCAGGGTTGAGGGAAGGTTCAAAAAAGTTACCGTGACTCTAAAACGCAAAGGGTTTTAGCAGTAAGGTAGGTAGGTTTTAGTCAGTAAGGGTCTGACACTCCCATCCTCTCAACCCAGAAAGAGAGATCATTTTGATGATTTCTGAATGCCAAAATGGATGCGATGGTTCCGTTTTGAACAGGTTACTGTGCAGTCTTGACTTTTTGGTCGCGAGTGAGCAAAGTCAGATCAGAATTTTCACCCCTACTTTTACTTCCTGAGATTTGAGACGTAATTGCATGAATCACGAAGATGTTCTCTTGCGAATGCACTTGTATTAATAGTGACAGTTCAATGAATCTAATTACAGAAATAAATTCTAGTTGGAAAGCTGCCAACGTGCACTGATACGAAGAATAATTTCAGCTGCACCGTCGCCAACGTCCATACCATGTTGAGAACACCGGTTCTCGTTCCGATCACCGAAGTTAAGCAACATCGGGCGTGGTTAGTACTTGGATGGGTGACCGCCTGGGAATACCGCGTGACGTTGGCTTTTTGACTTTTTATTTATTTATCTGTTACCAATCAGTTTTTCTTTATGCGTCATACTTGTTTCAACTGATGCTTGAATTACAAAATTTATTAACAGGGAAGCAGATTGGCATTTCGATGCGCCAGAAGCATTTCATTTTCACACGTTTAGTGGTGCGCATGAAATGTGTTTTTAATTCCAAATATGAAATTGATCATAATTATGATTCCAGTTGCACGAGACGCGATTTACGGGTTTCTTTAATTTCTGCACCTCACACGCTCGGAAAGATTCTAGTTGTTATTCGAAATCTGAGCGCAAAACTCTTTTCTACACTGACAGGCGATCCGGCCTCACTGCATTTCCTCGCTGCGTAGAGATGACATGTGTTGCGTTCGGCAGCAAAGTTATTCTGCGTCGCGTACCTTTGAAAACTTCGCTACGCTCAGGATTCTATATTTGCTCAATTTTCTATTCAAGTACTCGCCCCAAAACACAAGTTCGCAGCCTTGCATAACAAATAACTATTATTATATTTCTACAATAATTAAACATTACGTTATTCAGGTATACCATTCCATAAGCCTTTTACAAAACACCCAAGTATTGTACAATAAATAAGCCGCTTATGTTTGCGATATCATAATTAGGTTCTTTTACTACGAACCAGGTACAGTCAACGGCATAACTAACGTTTATTTTTGTAATTAGGGTCATTACTGGTGAAGATACTCATCCAGTCCTATGAATATGTTGCCTCCAGATCTAAGCGCCCGTGACTGGTTAACAAATAGCAAAATAAAAAGCTTAAAGTTCGGAAATTCATTCGAAGTTTACAATAACTGAAAAACAGGTTATTAATACCGGCCACTGTTTGAAGTGTATACTTGAGCAAATAGAACACTTTCGTTGTAAACTGTACTCAATACCTGTTTCTCAGAAATTTTCACTGCAATTTATAATACCTAGAGTTACGTTGCACGAGGATTATTAATTCTCTGTATTTCCACTCTCATTTATTTCATCAAAGGGTTCGAGGAAATCAAGAATACCAAAACTGTAGAACTAAGAGCCAATGCACACCACGTTTTTTAAACGCACTGCACCGACGCGTCGACGACGCGTTTTCATCAGAGCAGTTTCAGTCAGGCTGCGTCTGACTTTGCGTGCGTATCGCGCCTGCATCGCGTCAAACGCGCTGCACCGGCGCGTTTAAAAAACGTGGTGTGTATAGGCTCTTATTCCTGAAAATAGTAATGTATTTTCATGTTCAATATTTGTATCCCGTTTGAATATCTTTCAGAATTTCTGCGTACTAAAATGAATACATTTGTTTACTTTTTAAGCTGAATTCTGAAACACTGGAAATTTTTGATAAATTCTACGTGGAACTGTACTTTTTTTTCGGTAGGTATTGGGAGAGTAAAAGTATTTTTAAAGTAAAAAAATATTGAGACCATTACAACAATATTTTGAGACAAATACATTTGCCATTTTGACATGGCTTTTTCCATCAGAAATTTCTCAAAAGCAGTCCGGAGTCTGTATTATTTGTGGTGTAGATTTTATTAAACATTGGTATTTATTTTTAATAAATACCAATGTTTATTAAAAAGATTTCAAACATTGAATATTGCCAAGCCCATAAACACGAAGAAATAAGCATTTAATTAATGACCGAAAAGAAAAACCGATCGAAAAATTTCAGAAAATAAACCCAGCTGACGTTGCCAATCATGACACGACGTGGACGTGACGACACGCCAGCAACAAGTTGACTTGACGTCAACGGGTTTATTTTTTCTTTTTTACGACGTTCCTTTGGCAGTGAAGTGACAATTTTATGTGTGGACAGCTGAATATGAAGTGACCGAGTGGTGGTCACGTGTTTTGTGTTTAGTGTTATGTTCGTGCCAAGATCTTTGGATATCCTGTGACTTAGGCACATTATTGGGTAACAACGTTTTTATGAGTGAAGATAATGCTTATTTATTTGTTTTAGTACATATACTTAATACAGGAAATAAGATGAAGAAGAGTACAAATGTTTTTATATTTATTTGATACGTTCATGACTCTAGTCTATTGCTAAAAAGAAGAGAATTCCATTCAATCGCTTCGAATAAATCGTCAGCCATTATCTAAAATCACTACACCATATTCAATTCCGTGACTGTAGATTGGATTGAATTGCAAGCTAAGCTAATACTGCTACAGAGCAAAAGAGTCTAAAGTTTAAGTAAGTTGGATCTTTTCCCCAAGAGCCTGGAGCATGTAATAAAACTTTAAAAACAAACTGCTCACGCCTCCACTGCCATTGATTGGAAGTGTTTTCTTAAGTGCAAGGAGTTTTACTTGCTCTTAATGTGAGATGTTTCGATCGAGAAGTGTAAGGGACCTATCTAGGACTCTGAATAAAATAGTGGACTGTAGTTACAATAATTATAATCCAAATAGGTTTACACAATAACTCGATATTGGGAACTAAGGAGTGCGCGCGTGCCGTCGGTGGAGGTCGGTTGCGAAGTGATGGCTCGACGTCCCGCGCACCGCAGCTTTAGTCGGCGCAGCCGATGATTGCCGGAGACGCCCGAACAAGAAGGATACTTCGATAATTTGGAAAACTGGACTAATTTATTTCGGGTTGTCGTCGTAGTATAACGTAAATACTTACAGTTCACTACGGGCAAAAATACCAAAAGCCTGTAACCTGCGTTGACTACTGGAGGATCTCATTGGCTATGGTAGGCCTCACGAAGGTCACTTGGTTCATGACTACTTTCCTGTTGGAGACCGGCTCCAAGATTGGAGCCGGTCAACAGGTGTTCAGTTGGTATGCCAGAGTCTCGTTTCCTTCATCTTTGCTTTTGGGTTTGATTGCAGTGGTGAGCGATCGATAAAGCGATGTTGAGCAGTAGGAAAGTATTTATTTTAACACATAACGTTCTTTAAACATGAAATCCATCGATTTCCTTCGAGTATAATTATTGAAACATACATCTTTCGGTAATCTAAATTATTATTGTCCAAGCAAGAAATATTCAACCAGATCACCTGCTAGACAATGTTAGAAGTTGTCTCAGCCTTGATATTTTTTTCGTAGAAAATATTTTCAATCTAAAACAGAACAGATTGAAGACGAAATCTGCAATTCATATCGTTCAGTTCCTACGTTAACGTCGCCATTATTTATCCACAATCTTATAAGGTCACAAAATCCTGAGAATTTCGCCAAAAAAATTGGCCCTTACTTTAATAAATCTCCAAAACGACTTCACAACTTCAAATCTTGAAAAGGCTTCAGGAGTCCGGACATAATCAGTAATGAGGAAATCCGGACAAGAAATGGCAGTAAGTGTCCGGACCGTAGTCTGAACTAAGGATAGTCACGTCCAACCGTCCGGGCTATCTGGAGATGACAAGCCCTTGAACAGCGCGCGTCCATCCGGCATAACTTGAATTAATTTAAGCACCTACCCCGCCTCGAGGGGCACTACTACAGACATTAATAGGTACTATCTTAGTAATGTCAAATAATTCTTGAGACGAGCAATTTTGAGCAGACTTAAACAAATAGAGCTCTCTGGGTTAAAAGACCGTCGTGTCGCTAAAATGTTTCCATTTGTAAATAAGTATAAAAGAAAAGATTTCAAGTACTTACGGGCTTTTAATTTCATGTGTTTGCTCAAGTTTAAAAGTATCATTTAGTCTGTCTTTTTTTTCGTTTGTATCAACTAAGGGTCTCAGCACACATATGGGATCGGAAAGGGATCGTCACCGTATCGCCTCGAGCCGTTCAGAATGGTTTGTATTAAACTCCCTACTGCAACGCACACTAATCGGAATAATAACGTAATCGCCTCGCCTCGGAACAGGCTCCGAACTTGAATTCCCGCGCTTACGGCTCATCGTCCCCGCGCTTACGTTTCTCCGTCCCCGCGCTTACGCCTCTCCGTATCCGAGCTCACATCTCTCCGTCCACCCTTTCCCCTTTCCCCTCCCGCGACTTGCCTGCTAAAGATGCTTGCCTGCTTTTTCCTCTTCATCAAGTGCTATGGCTATGATAGCCAACTCACGTATTGTAAACCAAGACATAACCGTGCGCTACACTTAACGTTTGGATTCAAACTGATCTGGTGCCAACCAGGTCAGCCAGGGGGCGGCGAGGCGTAAGCGCGGTGTCGCCTAGCCGTAGCCGAGTTGACGTACAGGCGCTGCTGATACGCTTTCGTTACGTGCATACGGTAGGTTGACGCCTGGTTGACAGCGAGGCGAAAGGCGTTACGGTTACGATCCCTTTCCGATCCCATATGTGTGCTGAGACCTTAAATCAACCAAACCAGCAGTGTTAAGGAATATGGGCAGCACTGCCCCAGTGTCGGAACTACATTAACTTATAGTATTCCCTAAGCTACTAGGATAGCAACATGTCGCGACGCTGTATTCTCGAGGCTGTATCGACGACAAGTCCGTCGTAGTGTAACTGGCAATTATCTTTTAAATTTTTGGAGAATATCAAATCTGATAGGATAAAATCAATAATTTAAACTACAAGTGCAAAAGTTGATTCTGACACAATACAAATTGGAGTTAATTGTAGTATTGGCATTCAAAACTGTCATAAAAAGTTTTTATATTTAATTTCGATTCATTGAGCTGACAACGCGACTATATTAATGGCCCGACCACAAATGGGCCACACGTCCGCCATTTTGTCGGACTGCTACGAAAATGTCCAGTAAAATTCCGAAATTTCTCGAATTCCGAATGTCATCAAGTTTAAAGTATTCGGAGTGCTGAACTTTTGCTGAATGTTTGTGTAATAAAAATGAAAAAATATTTTTGTTTAATTTAGTTTTCGGACCGTGTAGGTATGTCAGGGAATGTGTTTCAGGTTGTTATAAATAGACACTATTTTTAAATGTAAACATCAACGTTTGTGGTTGTATGTTTTTGATCCTTTTTTGTCACTTTTTTGACTTTTGTTGTTTTTGTAATTTTAGTAGCTGTGTTCTTGACGTTTTTCTTTTTAATGACTGCAATGTTGCGAATAACATAAATGTCAAATTGTGTGGTCATGAGGTCCGATGAATGATTTATAATCACATAAGGCGCTACCATTAAAAGCCAAATGGCTCATTGCTTGATTTAAAACCGCTTGACTATAAATGGAAAAAACAAAAGAAGATAAGTTATTTAGGCAAAACGAGACACCGATCTGGTTCACCATGATGTCGTGGTACCGCTCAAGGTACGAGATGACGCTAGATGACTTGTACCTATATATCTGTCTCTTTCCCACAGTTTAAAGATTCACACTTTAGGACGTCATGGTAACACCAGCAGTCATATTTGAACGCTGCTCGCAAGTAATACGCGAACAAGACGGTAGGCTCAAATTGTACTGCCCGAGGCCAATGCAATTTCCAAATACATACTCATATTTCTATCATTCGTAACAGCACGTAAGAGTAATAAAAGAATTCCATACAATTCAAGGGATTATTAAACGGGAATTTCCCCGGTACTTATGTTTTTCTGGTTTCCCTAAACTTGGTGAAATATCGAAGACGCGGTGTGGAATATTAATGTTTTATCGCTCACTGACTTTGCCTGTTATTTGAAGGTAGGTACTGTTCAGTATCTATAGGATTATTTTCGTGTGTTGAAAGTTAGATATTGATTAGCATATTGTAGGTATGGTAAAGTGATAACCGAAAAAAAGTCAATAATCTTATTACTGAATTGCCTTTTTATATTAACTTTTTAATTTGCTATATTATCGTTCTCACATAAAGTACCATCTGAAAATGAATTATGTACCAATTGTTCTGTTGTGATTTTGGCGATTGGAAAAGAGTGTAAATGGAGTTTCTTGCCCATTCTTCTCCTTAGAGATCCACGTATTTGAATGGGCACCTACGGTACTTTCACAGCTATTTTGCCTTGTGACTGGGACTGTAGCACCACAACTATTTATTTTTCGTCTTTTGACAATTCAAAAGTGTCTGTAACTGGCCTATTTTAAAAAAATGCTTTTATTTTGATTTTGAAATTACTTTTAAACTAATAAAAATAGACATCATTCCTTGAAATTCAGAAATTAATAAAAATCTATAATATTCTAGAGGTTGCTACTGGCTATGGATTTCTTAAGCTGAATGTAGAAGTAATAATCTTCAAACGAATTTGAAATTGTTTCGGTATTCGTACTAAAGATTGTGAAAAAAAGGCAGAATGAAGTATGTTACTCAAGCTTGCACTACCCGTTCGAAGTTTAATGGTGATGGCGCAGTAACACGCGAGATGCATATTTCACAATTACAAGTAATGAGAAGTGACAGGCTGTTAGCACGCCGCCTAATAGCGTAACACCGTACTATCGCATGCCTGTAGGTAGCAGGATAGATGAAAAGCAGGTTTCTTCTTCCACACTTGCATTTTTCAAATGACAATGTTTGACGCCTAAAAATTGGGCACGGTTCCGGTTTGGTAAATAGTGCGAAGTTGTAGGTGGGGAAAATAAAGTTGAACGCATTGCGCAATGTGACACAGAAGTGAATTCTGGTCCCCTCACGACCTTGAGCGATGTCATACCGTGGTGTGGCAAGCAGTAAGATCAAATGTATAAAACTCGAAATGTCTGAAACAGGCCACGAAGCGCCGTTAGTGACGAATTCACATCATCAGCTTATAATGTTCCCACTGCTAGGACACAGGCCTCCTCTTTGTGAGAGGGAGTGGGCCATAATCCACCACGCGGGCCTAGTGCAGGTTAGTAGTAGATGTCACATGTCTTCTAATTTTTGGTTCAAGGACATGTCGGTTCCCCACCGTCGTATCTCCACGTTGACGTCGTGGTGGGGCTTACAAACTAAGAGGGATACACCGGGGAAAGGCGCGCCGCCTGGAGGATCGAGCAGTTGGCTCGAGCTTTCAGGCGGCGCGGGCCCAGTCGTCTGAGACTGGGTCAGGGGGGGGAATGTTCACTTCCGGTACGCGTCTAGTCTATAGACGTAACCGTGAAGTGAACCGGGGAGGGAAAATGGGGTGTAGGAACAGAGGAACTCACCTCTTTAAAAAAGTGACTAACAACATGGAAAAGCCGTTAAAAGAGTTAATACCCCAGGCGGGTACCAGCTGCTCCGCAGCTAGAGAATCCCGCACCGGATCCGTCCGGTCAGTCCCACCGTACTCTGGGGGGGACAATGATTGCTTTTACCCTGTTTTTGCTCCGGCAGTCGCCGCATTGAGCCAGGGAGGCTCACGTGCCCGTGAGGAGGAGTCACTGGACTTGTCCAGTACGTCCGACTCACCGGCACCGAACACCGAGCGGGCACAGAGTGCCGCTCCGAGGAAGGGGAGGAAGGGGGTGATGGTGCTTGAGTCGGAGTCCGACTCGGCATCAGACGCCGTGAGCTTCCGGAGCATAGTCTCCGGAAGTGCAGCGAAGAGCGACGAGGGGGGCGCAAACAGGAGGTCCGAGTTCCTGAAGCGCCCCAGGGAAGAAATCTCGTCGTCAGAGGAAGGTCTTGTCTCGGCCCGTATGATCCCCACGAGCGTGCGGGGTAAGGGCCGAGGCAAGTCCTCGGGAAGGGGGCCCCCCTCTGGAGAGCCCAACACGGGTTTGGCCTCGAATGAGGCCAAACTGGCAGAGGCTGTGGAAGCCGCCATTCGCACCGTCGCCCTGAAGCGAAAACGCAGTAGTAAGGAGGGTGCGATCGGCGAAGCCACGGCCTTAATCATGGCGGCCACGCGGATACACGGCGGGGCTCCGGCTGCAAGGGACGATATGTCCGAACTGCGGTCGGAGGTCACCCGCTTGACTGCCGCCATGACGGAGCTCCAAAGGGAGAACGCCGCCCTCAGGTCAGACCTGGCTGGCCTTCGGGCGGCAGGCCGTCGAGAGGCTCCGACAGGGAGTGCCAAGGCGGGGAGTGGGGGGAGTGCCAAAGAGAAAGGCCGGCCCGCATCAGAGAACGCAGTGCTGACTCTGGTGCGGCAGGAGCTGGCGGCATTCAACCAGCGGTTCTCCGTATTGGAGAGCCGCGTGCTGCGACCCCCGCTGGCGGCGTCCTCGTACGCGGCGGTGGCCGCGTCGAAGCCGCCCCCAACCAAGGCACCCCCGGCGAAGACGGCCACGGCAAAGACGGCCACGGCGAAAACGGCCCCCTCAAAGACGGCCCCTTCAAAGACGGCCTCGGCAAAGCCTAGCCAGGCGACGCCGGGTCCGTCCAAGCCGACCTCGACCCCGACACCTGCGGGGCCGGCACGGTCGGCTTCTAAAAAGAAGGGCGCCCAGGCCCAGGCCAACCCAGCCCAGCCTCCTCCGAAGACTCCCCCGGCCAGCGCCGACTGGCAAGTGGCCGGGGAGAAGAGGAAGGCTGCCAACAAGGCCAGGTCCTCGAGGCGAAGGGAGAGACGGCGGCAGCGCAAAGAGCGCGACGTTGCGGCGCGATTACGCGCCCCTAAGACCGCGGCTGTAGTGATTACACTGCAGCCGGACGCGGCTAAGAGGGGCGTGTCATACCGTGACGTGCTAGCCAAGGCGCGGGAGGCGGTGAACCTCGCGGAGCTCGGCATCGCCGGGGGCCTCCGACTGCGGGTCACCGCAACGGGGGCTCGGATGCTGGAGCTCCCGGGTGCAGCCAGTGGCCCTACCGCTGACGCTCTAGCCGAAAGGCTCAGAGCGTCCTTAAACGCGGAGGAGGCCCGAGTGTCCAGGCCCACCAAGCGCGCAGACGTGCGCATATTGGGTCTGGACGACTCTGTGACGGCGGAGGATGTAGTGGCTGCCGTGGCCAGGACTGGGGGGTGCCCTCCCGATCAGGTGAGGGTGGGCGCCCTCCGTCCTGGCTTCGCGGGGTTGCAGACCGTTACGGTTAGCTGCCCCGTGTCGGCGGCCAAGAAGCTACAAGAGGGCCGAAGGCTCCTGGTTGGTTGGGTGGCTGCCCAGGTAAAGGTCCTGGAGCCCAGACCGATGAGGTGCTTCCGCTGCCAAGTGGGCAACCACGCGGCGTGCGTGTGCACCTCGGAGGTAGACCGCAGCGACAGGTGCTTCCGCTGCGGCCAGCCCGGTCACAAGGCCGGCTCGTGCTCTGCCCCGCCGCACTGCTTCGCATGTGCGGCGGCTGGCAAGCCGGCCGATCACCGGGCTGGGGGCAGGGCCTGCGCCCCACCCACCAAGGCCAGGGGCAGAGGTAAGCCCTCTGCCGCCGCCGTCACCGCCGCTCCCGCCGCCGCTGCCGCCGCTCCCGCCGCCGCCGCCGCCGCCGCCGTGGCCACGCCCTCGAGGAGGGCCCTGGAGGAGGACGCAATGGATTCAGATTAATGTCTCCATTGCGCTTCCTCCAGGCGAACATCAACCACTGCGCCGCTGCTCAGGATCTCTTGCTCCAGAGCATGGCGCAGTGGTTGATCAACGTCGCCGTGATCTCCGAGCCGTATTACGTCCTGCCCAGGAATGACTGGGTTGCGGACCTGGACGGCTCGGTGACCCTAATTTCGTCGGCCGCCGCCGGTACCCCGCCCCTCGATCGTGTCGAGAGAGGGCACGGGATTGTCGCAGCCCGGTTCGGGGAGATCGCCGTGGTAGGCGTTTACTTCTCCCCGAGCCGATCTATCGCCGAGTTCCACGACTCCCTAGAGGAGCTGGGAGACATCGTCGTCGCCCTCGGTTCCCTCCCCGCGCTTGTCCTGGGGGACTTCAATGCCAAAAGTCCGGCTTGGGGTTCCCGGAACACCGACTATTCGCGGGGCAGGAAGCTCGAGCGCTGGGCCCGTGCGCATGGCCTGGTGATTGAGAACCGGGGTTCCGTCCCCACGTGCGTGCGGTACATGGGCGAGTCGGTGGTGGACCTTACGTTCACCACCCCCAGCCTGTCACCGCGCGTCACTGGCTGGCGCGTTGTGGAGGAGGTGGAGACCTATTCCGACCACCGGTATATCCGGTTCGACTTCTCCGCCCAGACCTCAGACGCGCCGGTCTCAAGTGGACGGAACCTAAGTGGTCCGCGATGGGCACTGAAGCAGCTGGACCGGGAGCTATTCCTGGAAGCCTCGATCGTGCAGGCCTGGGTGTCACCACCGGACAGGCCTGCCAACATAGACGACGAGGCTGAGTGGTTCCGGGAGGCCATGTCGGAGATCTGCGACGTGGCCATGCCCCGGGTCCGGCAAGGACGCGCCCGGCGTCAGCTGTACTGGTGGTCAAGCGAGTTGGCAGCGCTGCGCGAAGCGTGCGTTGCTGCGCGCCGCCGGTACACCAGATTCCGCAGGCGCCGCACCCGACCTCCGGATGCGGCGACTGTAGAGGCAGAGCTACATGAGGGCTACAGGGCAGCGAAGGCCGCCCTCCGCGACGCGATCTGGCGGGCCAAGGAATTGGCCCGCGAGGAGATGCTGGGGACTCTGGACGGGGACCCATGGGGCCGCCCCTACAAGTGGGTGAGAGAAAAGCTCCGCCCCTCGGGCTCCCCCGTTGACGCAGAGTCTCCGGCCTCAGTTCGTGGAGGACGTGGTGAGCGCCCTGTTCCCTTCGCGAGGGGACCATGCTCCCCCGCCCATGGCTCCGTCTCCGACGGAATCTGAGGAGGAAGCTGACGCGAACGCGGACCACAGCGACGACGATGTCTACGACGCTCCAGAGGTGACCGAGGTAGACCTGAGAGTGGCGGTACAACGGCTCAAAGCCAAAAAGACCGCCCCAGGACCCGACGGCCTGCCAGGAAAAGCCTGGGTCCTGGCCTTCGGGACTCTCGGGCCTCGACTAGGGGGGCTCTTAAGCGCGTGCCTGGAGAGGGGCCGGTTCCCGCTTCCTTGGAAGACGGGGAAACTGGTCCTGATCCAGAAGTCCGGGCGCCCTGCGGACTCTCCGTCCGCATTCCGGCCCATTGTGCTGCTCGACGAGGTGGGCAAGCTCTTTGAGAGAGTCATTGCAGACCGCCTCGCCGGGCACCTGAATCGAGTGGGCCCGAACCTGTCGGAGAGCCAGTTCGGCTTCCGCAGGGGGCGCTCGACGGTGGACGCCATCATGCGCGTGAGAGCCCTCACGACGGGGGATGCAGTGGCCCGGGGCAGGGTCGTCTTGGCGGTGTCTCTGGACATCACCAATGCCTTCAACACCCTGCCCTGGAGTTGCATCAGGGAGGCACTCCGGTATCACCGGGTGCCGACCTACCTCCGCCGAATAGTCGAGGACTACCTGACGGACAGAGCCGTCATCTACCCCGGTCACCGGGGAGAGTGGAACCGGCGAGAGATGTCGTGCGGTGTTCCACAGGGTTCGGTCCTGGGACCGCCCCTGTGGAACATCGGATACGACTGGGTGCTGCGCAGCGACCTCCCTGACGGCGTCAGCGTAATTTGTTACGCTGACGACACGCTCGTCCTTGCACAGGGAGAGTCGCACCAGGCGGCGGCCGACGTGGCGACGGAAGCGGTCGCGACAGTCGTTCAGAGGATCCGGCGGTTGGGACTCGACGTGGCGCTGCACAAGACGGAGGCCATGTTTTCATGGCAGCCGTAACGTGCCACAGTCGAGTTACAGCATTACGGTGGAAGGAGTTCCAATCGGCGTCAAGAGGACGATGAAGTACCTGGGACTCGTCCTCGACAGCCGGTGAACTTCAAGGAGCATTTCTTGAGTTTGGCCCCAAAGCTGAACCGTACAGCAGCCGCCCTCAGGCGACTGCTGCCCAATCTCAGCGGGCCAAACGCTTCCTGCCGTAGGCTGTACGCTGGTGTCGTGCGGTCCATGGCCCTCTACGGGGCCCCTGTGTGGGCCCTGAGCATCCGGACGCGACCACAGAAGCTGGTCGCATGCCAGAGGGTCATGGCTATCCGAATGATCCGGGGATACCGCACGATTGCCGGCGAATCGGCCAACCTGCTTGCCGGATTGCTGCCTTGGGATCTGGAGGCGACTGCCCTCCAGCGCGTCTATGAGTGGCGCGTGGAGGCGCAGCGCCGGGGCGTGACCCCGCTGCCTCGCGAAGTCGAGGCGCGGCGCGAAGACCTCCGGCGCGATCTCAGGGCAGTATGGAAGAAACAACTGTCGCGACCGACGGCCGGGCACACCGCAATTGCGGCGGTAAGACCCCTCTTTGAGGAGTGGCTGGAGAGAAGTCATGGCGTCCTGACCTACCGCTTGACGCAGGTCCTCACCGGACACGGAAGTTTCGGGAGGTACCTGTGTCTGATGCGAAAGGAGGAGACGCCTTGGTGCCACCACTGCGAAGATCGCCCGGAGGACACGGTGGAGCATACGGTGCAAGACTGCCCAGCTTGGGCGGAGCACCGACGTGTCCTCACGGCTGCGATAGGCGGAGACCTCTCGCGCCCGGCATTGGTTGCGGCCATGCTGCGGGGCGAGACGGAGTGGGAAGCGGTCAGCTCCTTCTGCGAGGCAGCAATGCTCGTAAAGGAGGAGGCAGGCCGCGAGCGAGAGAGGACAGCGTCCTCCCTCCGCCCCAGCCGCAGTGGTAGGCGCCCACGGCGACACACGTCGCTAGATGATCTCCGGCCACCGTAGGCGCGGGCATGCGGGCAGCGAGTAAAGGGCAACTCGCTGCCCGACCAAGGACCATGCCCGGGTCGACGGCGCGTTGTGTCCCACGCGCGCCTCAAAGAGCGTCAGCATAATGACGGGGCCCCCCTCTCAGAGGGCCAAAGCCTGCCGGGGTCGCGGGATTATTCCCTAACCGTAACCCCGGAACGTAACAGGCTATGAAGGACACCGTGGATTTTAGTCAGTAGAAGTCTGACAGTCCCTCCCGCCCTGCCCGGGGTTGGAGGACTCATTTGATGATTTTACCACGCTAAAAAAAAAAAAAAAAAAAAAAAAGGACATGTCGGTTTCCTCACGACGTTTTCCTTCAACGTTTTGAGAGCAGTGGTGATGAAATAAATTACATAAAGTAATGCGCCTCACGGGGTTCGAACCCACGATCTACAACTTGCAAATAATGCAAAGTAATTATTGTCTAATTCGCGACGTCTAGCGTTTGTCCCACCGCTTACCGCTTAGACCAAGTTGTTTTTTATTATTTTTAGATCGGGCCGTTCCGTTGGGCACCCGCGGAGTGAAGTTCCTGTCAAGTTAAAAGATGCACCACCACTTTACTTTGTTTTTGGTTTTATTTGTTTTTTTTTAAACATTTGTTTTTGAAAGTGTCTAGTTGGCAAGAACTACTAGATGTTTTGGCTCCCTACAATATAATGTGACCCCTGGGAAGATGTGTCATCTCACACACAGCGTTTAAGAAGATTATCTCAAACACTCTTGTTTTATCTCGAAGGCTTTTTCCCAACTATGTATATTGGGGTCAGTTTCTAATCTAATCGGGTGCAGCTGCGAACAACATGAAACGACTGCCTATCAAAGGCGTATCACGAGATTTCTATATTTTATCTACAGTGTACTTGAAATATTTACAGCGTTTATTTTATGGAACATAAAAAGTGTACGAACGAGGCACTATTTTTCCATCAAATAAACTTACGATATAGATACTGGTGGCCTACCACGACGTCTAAAAGCGAGATTTGTTCTACTGTGGGAAAGAGATGGCACTAGATGATTTTTGTATAGCTCTGTCTATTTTCAACAGTTTAACAACTCTCTTTAAAACATCATGATAGGCCCCCTGACCTCTACAACTCAGTTCTCTTGGTGACATTTACTGTCAGACTTTCAGATACCCGTAAAGACTATCAAAGAGAATCACCTTTTAATTACGGAGTTTTCTGAAATTTATATATGATGATCTGTATACTGAAGATCCTCTCATTATCGTGTAACATTATTAATAGTAGGCATATATATTTTTTAATTTTGATGCAATATTGATGGTAAATTTTCGAGAATCTCGTGGCTAAACAAAAACAGGCCAAAAGTCTGACAACTAGTCTTAAAAATACAAATACAAAATACAAAATCTTTATTTCTGTATCAAAAAAGTTTACATAAAGTCTTATCAATGTGTATTCTTTTAAGAGGATAGTATAGCGGCTGCCATTTCAAAAAATAGGTATTTAGAATAATTCGTGCTGTCCCTCTCGCGCGCTGATAAAACACCCGATTATGCGATAGAGAGCGTTGCAGCTCGCGACTGACTGTAAGTATTTTTAACCGACTTCAAAAAAAGGAGGAGGTTCTCAATTCGATCGGTATGTTTTTTTTTTATGTATGTACATCGATTACTCCCAGGTTTCTAGTCCGATTAGTGTCATTCTTTTTTTGTTCGATGCAGTATACTTGCAGTGTGGTGTTTTCATCCAATTTAGTTCAGTACTTTTTATTTTGTGAGCATTATTATTGATTTCGGCTACCTGAATGACATTACTTTTTTTTTGCGTGTTTGTTACGCGATTACTCCGCCAATTGTGGACCGATTTTCAAAATTCTTTTTTTTTTGTACTAGAGATCGTTCACCTTAGAGAATACTGCAAGTTTCATCAAAATCTGTTCAGCAGTATTTGAGATAGGGAATTTTATTAGCATGTGTACATGAGCGATGTTAATACCGGTGCCACGGATTACAAATTCTAGTGCACTTGTAAGGAAATGATGTATTTCACAAGAATTTGGGTTGAATATTTAAACTAAAAACAGTAAAATAAAAAACTTTTTTTTTTTTAAATTATCCGACTTCAAAAACAACCACAAAAAAGGGTAAAATAACCTACAAAATAACTTTTCTTTTGGAAGTCGGTGGCAAAAAGACAACGAAATAAAAAAATAAAGCAACCGACTTCCGAAAGAAAAGTTATTTTGTAGGTTATTTTACCCTTTTTTGTGGTTGTTTTTGAAGTCGGTTAAATTTTTTTTAAAAAGATTTTTTAAATGAAATTTGTCTCTCGGGAGAAAACGTTTTTTACATACTAAATCACGACAAATCTCTTAGATTCTGGCGTTTGTAGGTTTTGCTTTTTTTCTAAAACTTCTTTGCTTTTAAAATACAAAGGTTTTACTTCAATGAAGATTTTGTCATAAAAATAATAACTCTTAGGCGCCTGTTACTTTCAAACGATTATAAATTTTGAAAAAAATAAAACCTAAATACCTAGTTTTTTACTGTGTCAATAGCATTCTAAAAAATCATTGAGATAGGATAACATTTAGGGGTAAGAAAACGTTTTCTCTTTTAGTATGGACGAGCGCTCGGTAGACGATCCTCTTTAAAAGATTGAGAGATATGTCGGATAGGCAGTTGCTATAGATAAAATACCGATATTGAGCTGAAACTGCTTCAATTATGTTAAAAATTAAAAGGGTGTATTTTTATTAATTATAATACTTACAGTGTACTAAAGACTTCTTTTAAACTAAAGAAAAGCCAGTCAAACAACACCAACAAAGGTACAAAAATTCAATACGTGCTAAACGAAAAAGAGCTTTATTGCTATAGTAGTGAATAAAAGATTTCTCCGTACTTGTTGTAGAAGAATAGGGTTCCTTAAGAACGAGGGTCCCTGGTCGAACCCTTTGTGTTATTTTATCAGATTGAAATGTTGCTTATCTGTTTCAAATGCTGAAGAGAATTCTTTATACGGACTGACTTTTTGGTCCGCTAATGTGTAGATTTGAAAAAAAAAGTAGTAGGGGGAAAACTATCACCGTAGGCGCGGGCATGCGGACAGCGAGTAAAGGGCAACTCGCTGCCCGACCAAGGACCATGCCCGGGTCGACGGCGCGTTGTGTCCCACGCGCGCCTCAAAGAGCGTCAGCATAATGACGGGGCCCTCCTCTCAGAGGGCCAAAGCCTGCCGGGGTCGCGGGATTATTTCTTTACCGTGACCGTGAACGTAATGGGCTACTAAAGGACACCGTGGATTTTAGTCAGTAGAAGTCTGACAGTCCCTCCCGCCCTGCTCTGGGTGGGAGGGCTCATTTGATGATTTTACCACGATAAAAAAGGGGGAGAACTATGCTTTGTTAATAAACCACAAATCATCAAAATTAGCCATCCGGGACTGTTTCAGTAGGTATCCGTTACCCTGGAACGTAAACGGCTATTGAAGGTCTGAAGTCTGAAGTCCTTCCCACCCGCTCTGGGTAGGAGGACTCATTATTTTGATGATTTCTCGACAAAGAAAAAAAAAAGCGTGAACAGATATTTTTCTAGGTACGCTCACACTATTTGTAGACTTTGCCTCTAAACTAGAGGAAAAAAAAAAGTTTTAAGGAACACTTTTTAGAAATATTTCTTCATTTAAAATAAACTGAATGTGGAAGTGAATTAACATCAAAACGACAGTATAAGCCGAAAAAGGAACTTGAAACAGCCTCGTAAATTCTGTATTCAATGAGCGGCAAAAGTTAAATACATAACAAAGAATATTATAGTAAGTATCTTGTCCCCAAAACTTTCTTCGGTCCTTCAAATTTACTCCTGAAAATGTGACCCGAAAAAACCCAAACAACCTTGCGTAATCTCTTTTTAACCCATACTTTGTTTACAGGCTGAAAATCTTTTAGAAAACTTTGCTTTGAGAACATTAATTCGCCACTTTATAGAGACTTGTGTACCCTCAACACGCTCGATGTCGCTGAGATTTTTGTTCAATCTTTGGGCTCATAAGACCAGGACTAAGCTGAAAATTATAACTCTGCAAACAAGGGTTAGAGTAATGATTTGAAGCTATAAGAATACTGAGACAGTTTTTAGCAAGAGTAATTATTAATTTAATTATTATTTTAGTTTAATTAACTTATTTCTGATTGTTAATGAATAAGTTCATTTGACAGATTTGTGTTTTCAAATTGTTTCAATTATTATTGTAGTATGTATTCCAACATTATAAGTCTAGGGCATGATTATAATACAATACTAACACTATAGATACTATTATATATTAAATAATTATACCCAGTGGTATCGGTCCTGGCTTACGAGTTGTAGGTCGTGGGTTTGAACCCTGCCAGGTGCATTTCTTTGTGTAATTTATTTCATCACCAAATTAACTTATTTCTGATTGTTAATGAATAAGTTCATTTGACAGATTTGTGTTTTCAAATTGTTTCAATTATTATTGTAGTATGTATTCCAACATTATAAGTCTAGTGCATGATTATAATACAATACTAACACTATAGATATTATTATATATTAAATAATTATACCCAGTGGTATCGGTCCTGGCTTACGAGTTGTAGGTCGTGGGTTTGAACCCTGCCAGGTGCATTTCTTTGTGTAATTTATTTCATCACCACTGCTCTCAAAACGGTGAAGGAAAACATCGTGAGGAAACCGGCATATCCTAAGAACCAAATATTCGAAGCAAGTGACATCTGCCAACCAGCACTGGGCCCACGTGGTGGATTATAGCCCACTCCCTCTCACAGAGAGGAGGCCTGTGTCCCAGCAGTGAGAACATTATAGGCTGATGATGAAGATGATATATTATATACACTGATAAAACTTCCCGATAAATAAATAATCTAGAATTTTACGATCTAATGCGCCTGCACATTCCCCCTTCTCTCGATGTGACTACCATCTCAGCTCCACAACCCAGTAACTGGGTAAAACAATACTCCTTAGCAAGCCTTATTGTCAGACTTTCGTAACTGAACTGTCAACAACGACTTTTTTGTTATTCAGAGATAGAGTCTGCCATACTGTGAGTAAGGGAACAGTGTATAAGACGGGGATGCAAGGTATGATGGGCAATCACACACTTAAGGCAAACTTAACACAATACTAACGTAGCGCAATCGCCAACAGGACGCCATTTTTGTTAATGGCCGCTTGCAAATGACATCCTGATGGCGCTTAGGCTACGTTTAGGTTCTGTTAGGTATGCCTAAGGTGTGTATGTCCCCGCCTTATAGACTGTTCCCCTACACATCACGAATTATTTTGGTATTATTTTTATATAAACCAGGCATCCCTTACAATCTTGTTCCACTTATTAAAAATTGCATTTCTGGTCCTTTCTCCCTCACCCCGCATTACTCGTGTTAATATATTCACGCGACATTGGACCTTCGCTCGAGGTAGGTAGGTAGGAACTGTCATAACTAATTCAGGTCGACTTGATGAACCGTGGTCGCGTTTTGAGAATTTATGAATTATGTCGTCAGCCTTCACAGGCAATTTCTGCTGCTTGAACTAAAACGTGCATACAATTTAAACAGGGGGTTGAGTTTGATAAATCTTGAGCGCTTTATTCACGTTGATTAGTGCTGAAAGCGCCTGTAGCTGGAAGGTTTGTGTTTTTGGAACATAATGGAACATAGGCTGCATTTACACAACGGATTGTTTGACGTTGCTTTATTGTATTTTGTGCAAGTATAAGTATTATTAAGCCTTTAATGTGATACAGGCATCTTTGCTATTAGAGGGAGTGGCTATATCTGTAATTTAACCCGTGGGCTCAGTGTGGATTGGTAGATATCACATGTTTTCCAATTTTTAGATGTACTACATGTCGGTTTCATCACGATGTTTTCTTCTACCGTTTTGAGAGATTTGATGAAATAAATTAGAGGGAGTGGGTATTCCGTAATTTACCCCGCGGGCCCAGTGCGGGTTGGTAGATGTCACATGTCTTAGAATTTTTGATTCTTGAACATGTCGGTTTCATCACGATGTTTTCTTTTACCGATTGGAGAGATAAGATGAAATAAATTACACAAAGGAATGCGCGTGGCTGGGTTGAATCCTAGGTCTTGGCTCATGACCTTACAACTCTGAAGTTTAGGCCATTACTACTGAGATACTATTGCTCAATTCGTGGCAACTACCTACCACCTATAAACCTCTCAATCTTTAAAATCCTTTGTCTATTTTGTGAAAAAAAAAAAAACGTGTGATAAAATCTCAGTACCTAAATCAATATGCTGCTAAAAACCAAAGAACACAAGAGCACAAGATTTATTTTATGTAAAGTTAGATGAATAAGTTCGAGGACAAAAATGCTGCAGCAAAAACATTTTACAGAAATCATCTTTCCAATCTGGATATTTGTCACGTTCTGTTTTTTTTTTACTCTATTTTTATCAAGCTGCAATTTAAAGGAAAAACTATGTGCAATGTTTTCTTTGTATAAATAGATTTTTGTTTTTATCTTGTGTAGAGTGTTGGGAATCGATTCTACCACCTACTGTTAGATTTATAGTATTCCACGCTTATCCTTATATGTAGCCCAGCAGAACTTCATCGGTGTTTGACTATCTCGTTAGTCTAAATAGACGGAAGTGCGATCTACCTCCTGTCGGGGTTACGAATTATCGTGATTCGGGAACGTAAAGGGCTATTGAAGGACACCGTGGATTTTAGTCAGTACGAGACTGACAGACCTTCTCGCTCCGCCCTGGGTAAAACAAAAGTGCGACTACCCGATCATGCGGTCCCGGGTTCGATATCTACGTTGGATAAAGTGTTATTGGGTTTTTCCTGAGTCACAATCAGGGAGAATGTCACAAGTCTTCGAAGTTTTGGATCTAGGATATGCTGTTTTCTCATGATGTTTTCCTTCATTATAATGATGCTTAGAAGTATGAATTGTGATGCTATAGAGTTTTATAGAAAAAAATGGTGAACAATTCGAGTGAATGCTATGTTGATCCAAGTCTATACCTAGTGCGAACCTCAAAAATAGATTCTCTCAATACATCATAAAATAGCTTTTCTATTGTAAATGTCAATATATTCACTTGTAGCGAGGTTGCGAATCTAAATAACTAAAACTAATATCCTTAGATTTGTAGCACATTCGCGACACGTTCTTATTGCGAGCGTGGTGACAGTCTGTACCACGACACATGTACTGCATGGGTGATGTGGACTTGATCATATTTATGACTTTCTAGTTGTATAAGTCTTGGTTTGCATAGCAAAAGCCATATTATTATGTGATCTGCAAGGTAATGCATCGCTTGTTGAGGTCAGGTTATTGATGGGGTTGGATGGGGTATTTCACGATGTACAGTCGACAAAGTGGAATCATAACCCATTTTCACAATAAATCGTTTGAATCTGTCAAATTGACAAAGATCAAAGTCGTTACCATGGATATGTATGTTTACGCGAATGTGGACCTAATTGTATTTGAATGTCTCTGGGAAAATAAGCTTATGGTGGGTCATAATTCCACTGGGTCGATTGTACTACGAATTTTCCGTTCTTCGAAAAACTCGTTAAGATATCGGTTTTGTTTGTCATTGGTAGATTTATCCATAGTAGTTATAAGTAGAAAGAAGCTTGAAACAATAAAAATCAGTATTGTAAAAATTTTATGTTTCTGCCAGATTCGCAAAACTGTCTACCAACATCACGGGGCTGTCTTCAAACGGCACCGCGGTACTTCAACGTCAAGTGCAACTAAAGGCTGATTTTACGCCCAAAAAAAAGCTTGGAAGAAGAGGTTTCATAAAGCTATGGTATTTTTCAGCTTCTAAAAATCGGTAATTCAAGCGCGAAATCAAAACACTCTTTCAACCAGTTTCTAAAAACAATTCCAATTAAATCAAGCAATCGAAACCAACCAACCAACCAACTTGTTCTTTCAAACCAACAAAAAAATACTTTAGTTGAAGCTACTTCAATGCATGACGTGTATTCAATAGTGTCATAATCATTTAACACAAAAATACTTTATTTCTGACTGGAGTAAAGTATAATCCAGCTGTCAATCTCAATTTTCTTAATAATAATTGAGTGTACAGTTTACATCATAGTGTACGATTAAGGAACACCTTTCCCTCGGGATCGATCTCAGTGACTACACAATGTAATTACTTGTCACAGTTCCCAGGGCTGTCGTTTATTAAAATGTGTTTCAGGAAACACTATGGATGAGAGGTTTTAGTACCTCTTGTAGTTATTGGGTCGAAATAAAGTAAGTTTAGGCTACTATGAAGAATAGCTAGATTTTTTGAGCCTTAAAAACTGGGGAAGGGAAAAATCCTAACTTTTTTCATAAACACTCATCATCATCAGCCTATTAATGTTCCCACTGCTGGGACCTTCTCTCTGTGAGAGGGGTGGGCCATAATCCACCACGTGGGCCCAATGCGGATTGGTGAATGTCACATGTCTTCGAATTTTTGGTTCTAGGACATGCCGGTTTCCTCACGATGTTTTCCTTCACCGTTTTGTGCAGTGGTGATGAAATAAATTACACAAAGTAATGCGCCTGCCTGGGTTTGGACCCACGACCTACAACTCGTAAGTCGGGGCCGATACCACTGGGCCACCAATGCTCTTAATAAACACTACAAGCGTGATTTTACGAAGGTACAGGGAAGGTAAACCTAAGACGGGTATGCATTTTAAATTACGCGTCTGTCGTTTTTGCTAATGAGAATGTGTGCGTGCAGGACGCGTCGCCTCTCCCTCGGGTATGGTGCATGATCGGACAGCGAGTCGTCTATAACTCGCCGTCCGAATGCGCGTCCGCGCCTTTGACAGTTTGGATGGATGGATATAATATATGTGTTACACAGTCACGTCAGAAGGGCTAATCATGGTGAATGTTGACTCAGATATCGGCTATAATCTGGAATGACACAAGCACTATCGTTTTTCATGTCATTGCATTCCCGTGGGATAATATTCAAGGTACACGCAAGATGGTGTATTATAATTTAATCAAAAAAGGTTGCAGGATTATCAAAACAGCTAAGAGTCTCACTTTAGGCTTTAATTATTTTCTACAATTTTAAAAAATAGTAGCAATTTTAACCTGATAATAAATAAGTTAATATTAAGTTGTTAGTACAAAATATATACTAACTAAAACAATCTTGATAAAATGATAAGAGAAACTGTTGAAATAGCCAGTGATAACACAATGTAGCTTAGCCGCTACGCTGTTGCTACGGCGTAGCAGCGAGCTACGGCGTAAAAACAGTTAACGTTTTTTTTCGGTTCTGTTTAAGAAAAATGTAAATCCTCGTCCATATGAAACCAAATTGTTTGCAAATCTAAACACATAACTATTACAAAGCTTTCCAAAAAGGTAATTAACTAATTTACTGTAACCATAATATATTTAGGTATAAAAATATTTGCGTGTACCTAATTTTCTTTTTCATTTTCTCTTTTATGACTTTACCTACCCTACCGTAAAATAATCGTATTTGCACATTCCGGTTCCCGAGATAGCCGTTTGTTCTAAACGCACCTCTAAACGCGAATAAAACAATAATTCTACGTCATACCAAAGTCCAATTTTCCGCGGTTTTGTCATTGCAATATCTATTCATGAGTTTTCGTGCCATGTATGGGACGACAAACTTATATTTGCGATCTAAAAAAACCTTATCACAAAGTCTTATGGTTCATTTTATAATAATTCGTGTAAAGTGTAATGGTGTGTTTGGCTATGTGAGTAGGGTAACCACACCGAATTATAAGTTTAAATTGTTTTGATTTTGGAGGACCCCGATAGTGCTCCTATGTTTATGCAGATAGGTATTTAGAAATTATTGCCACGTTTCAAGTAAGCAATTTAACTTTACACTAGGCGGAAACTTAGCTTAGTATTTGATTTTCATGCTACTGAGAATTTTTTACACAGATTACACAGAAACCGTTGGTACCTACGAGTAACAGCTGGTTAGTCATAATTTAGGGCTCCCGGTGTGTGGTGGCGTTTTGTGGCACTCGCGCGATTCCGCAACCCCCCTCTTTCTCTTACCTCAGTAATGCATTGGTTAAACAACCGCAAGTGTCGACCACAGGCCATAAATGGCTGTCGCGCGCTTCAGCTACCTCTGTTGCATCATCTGGCTAGACGCGGCGCCGATTGTGGTTTCGCGAGTGGCTCTAACAAAGCGGAGAGGAGATGTGTGTGAATAACCAATCAGATGTCCACATCTCCGCTTAGGTTCAGTGGACGTCTGATTGGTCATTCAAACATCTCCTCATCTCCTCTCGTCTCCGCTTTGGTGGACTCCGGGCCTTAAACATGGCTTGACGATGAAATAAAAAAAAACATTATATGTTACTGATTTCTTATTTGACGCTTCGAACAGAAGACTGTATAAAGTAAAAGTAGCTCTTTGATCAAGAATTGGTCTACCTTAGAAAAAAGCTTTTCTAAAAAGTAAAGGCCAGGTTATTTTGGTTCTGCGAAGAAATATTTAAAGATAAAAATAAAATATTTAGTGATGTCAGTAGTAATCTACTAACACCACTAAAATGTTTTATTTTTTTGCAACCCAAACAAAGCAATACATTTACATTAATTAATGTCTTTGTTTATTTCCTGCGAAGAATAACATTTTACATTATATCGAGGCTCAGATGTTCGCAATACCAGCTGTGTCGTTATTAATACTCGTCAAGAAAAATAAAACGTTCCCATCTCATATTTTAGCATTGTTATTGAATAATTTTTTAAATTGGTTTGGAATTCAAAGAAGAAACAAGGTACCATATATTTTTAATGTTTTCTCACAAAATGGTAAATAAATTAAAAATTAAATGGAACACGACGTATGTGAAGAGCCAAAATTAGACATCGTTTGTTAATCGAGAACCAGCACTTTTTGCACGAAAGATTTGCTCAAGATAGTCAATATTATTGCTCCAGAAATAAGTTTTTTTTTCCGTTGTTATTGTTAAACAGATTATTCTTTTTTATTACATTCTTCTCATTAAATAGGGTTGGCTTCCAGCAAACCATTTCTTAATTTTTGAACTGTGAAAAAGAAACTAAGGCTGCTTTTCCACCAGAGATGCGCTATGCTACGTTGCTACGGATACGTTTTATATCCACCAATCATATTCATTATGTGTGTGAGTGTTATGTAAACAAATGAATTGTGGATATCAAACGCATCCTTAGCAACGTAGCATAGCGCATCTCTGGTGGAAAAGCAGCCTAACACCTTTAAAACATATTCATCTGTTACTTTAGAAACAGCAGTATATACAAAACCATGTCGAGAGCCTCATCTCTTTAAGAAGCAGTGAGTCATCCACCATGTTTGAAAATTACGACAAACAGACCTACTTCTCAAGCAGGTGAAATCACGGCCACATGAAGTGTTTGCACAAACATCTCGGCAACGTTCAAGGTTGATTAATTTATGTGCGCTGGTTAAGCGCTGTCAACAAATCTTCAATGAGCACCGTTGACATTGGTATCTACATAATAATATTATGTACTAGATGATGAGTGAACGGAAAGGGATTTAGTATAAGGTCTTATGACTGTGTAGGTACCTACTCGATTAATTTTAATCTATCTGCTTAACTTCATAGTAAACTGTGTAAGAGAACGGCTTTTGCAACAGAATTAATATTTTGTCACTGCAATACCACAGGTAATACCTCCACAGAACATTATTGGGTAGCACATAACATTTTGACAAGACTAATCTATATTATAAGGGAAGACTAGAATAGGGTTTTAAAATCACTATAAAAGGCGCCCGCGCACAGCCACCCCTCTCATTTGTCGGGTGTCACTCGGAGCGGCAACATCGTTCAAGGGCTGTGAGATATATTTTCCTTTACTATTTATTGCTGAATTTATAATTGAAACTATTAGAACCGTGTTATTTATGTTATTTTGTTTCTCGAATTAGTTAATTTGAATTATTGTGATTTCCAACTAAATATAACTGTGATTTGTAAGTCGTGTTGTTTTTTTTTTAATAATACCCACCTCTGGTTTCTAAAATCAGAAGTGGGATAAAGGACCTAAAAAAGCTCACATCTTGGTAAAAACAATCGAGAAACAAAGTAACCTAACCTATAAGTGTTTTCGTGTTTATTGTTGACGTGTTTTTATTGTGATTTTGTTGTGTTTTACTGTGCTTTACTGTGTTTTACTGTGCGTGTGTCGGCACTGAATATGCCTAGGCAATCTGACTACCGTAGATCGCGAAGTAGGTCACGAAATCGCTCGCGAAGCCCACGAGGTAGGTCTACAAATAATGAGTCTGTGCGTAACTCGAATCGTTAATCGCGAACGTAGTGATTGATACTAGAGCGGTATGAAGAAACTCCCCCGCGCCCTATCTTACGATAGTTTAACACCTTGCATCGACTTAATATCGAACGCTCGCATATCTTAATGCAGTTACAGAGGAATAACAGAAACGGACATACGTCTCAACAGGCCAGTATTACGAAATATGTACATATATAAATAAACATACATGCCAAACATGTTACTAATTAAAAGTACTCATAATTATGATGACTACTATTATGACTCCATAGACTAATATGAAACTGAAAATAATCGACTGCACAGCAAGTTTTGTCCCAAAAGTTTCCCCCAACTCATAGGTACTAACCCTACATCAACCACTTTTTGTTTGACAAATCCTGTCAGCGAGTGTTATAATTCACTGCAGTCAAGGACTTACACATTCAGTCGCTATGACTATGAAATAGTTTTATATCAACCTGACAGTCTGACAGGTCATCGGCTGTATATTATTTTGGGGCTGAAAACGTGGGGATTAAGGTCAGATTGCAATCATATCAGCGCGTACCTGAGTTGAAAAGACATGAGTAGATAGACGATCAAATGTGTGAGTGAGGTGGAGAAGAATGAAGTGCTTTGTCTTGATGCATTTAAGTCGTAATAGATGAATAGAGAGGCCTTAAGCCGTACCATGAGACTCGAGTGCGCCGAATTACACTTTCTGCCAGGTCTGATTTTGGTTTCTAATGAAGGGATGTATGTACCTTTTGTAAAATAAGGTCCATGTATTGCTTTTCGTTGAATTACTCTATGGAATACAAAAGAATAGACATTAGTCACGGCTAGGCATTTTTTATTACAAACAGCCCAAAACGTATTTTTTCTTAGTATTAAAGTAAGAGAGGATACTGTGTCCTTTCGAAATTACAGCTACCAAAATTCGTTTTGATTTTTGAAATTTCTTGCCATAAAAAAAATAATTGGACATTTCTGTCTACTTGGTTAATTAAAATTAAAAGTTAAACAGTAATTAAACATAATATAATGCCATACGAAGGCATGTGATATGCCTTTTACTTTACTATAAGGTCAAAATGAAGCGCAAAAATGGTGTTTATCATTTTTGTTTTATGCAGTCGTCTTAACGGTTTTATCAGTAGAATTCTACAGGTAAGTCGACCAAAACACGGTTTTGTAGCTGAATCTGAAATTGGTAAAAAACATAATGCACGGATATACATTGTAAATACAAGAATTAAAAATAACGGGGCCTCTAGCGCTTTATTTACTTTATTTAAAACTTTATAAGCAAACAATATAAAGTGCACATTCGCTGAGTACTGATTGAAACCACTTTTGGCTAGCAGTCAAAGTTAATTAAACTACACAATGTAATGGTAGGTGTCGTCATAAATGTTACTTTATAAACGATGGAAACCCCCCTTTATGATGTTTTCACGACTTCATTAATTCCTTAGGTAATTAGCTAAGACAGTTTAGGGGAATGCTTAACTATGTTGCCTAATGTCAGCTGATACTTTGTTTTAATATTACTGTGTGTCTGCAAGCATCTTAGGGTTGAACATAGACCGCCGTACCACTTATAAACGTCTGTTGAACACTTGTCAAAAAAATTGACAGATTATGACGTTGAAATAAGGTCCGTTTTCCAGTCACACTTTTTTTTAAACAAGACGTGTTCAACAGATGTTTAAGTTTTTGTAGTAAGACTGATACAGTCTTGGAGGTCACGAAGAAGGTCTGCCCCAATTGAGCGGAGTACCGCCGCCATGTCCTCATGGAGCGGCGTCGACCTCACGCCTCTTGCACTGATTCAAGTCATGTTACGGAGCGAGAGGGAATGGGAAACAGTTTAGGTCCTCCACCTAAACTGTACAGTAGAGTGGAGGAGGAGGCGGAATATGTGAGGGAGAGGACATCCTCTATCTTACAAACCAGCCGCCGCAGGAGACACTCTGGGTGACTATTTCCGATCACGGAATGCGTAGCTTACTAGCTTTGAAAGTCATCAAATAAGTCTTACGAGGGTGGGGTGGGAGGGACTGTCAGACTCTTACTGACTAAAACCATCCGACGAAATTAGACACTTTTGCGACTGTGAAACTCACATAAGTGTATTTTAACGAAGGCTTTAATCTTTAAAATACTTTTTTCGATCCCAGAATAAAATTAAGTGAAAATTACTCATTAGGATCAGTCATCATTAAAATAATGAAACAGGAATGGAATAATTATTATTAAAACCGAATATTCGTGTTAAGAGTCGAAATGATTCATGATGCTGATATCCGGATATAAAGGATTACATTTTAATTATACAGAACTGAACGATTGTGTGAATATGAATGAACTTCCATTCATTCTCGTTCACTCATTCGTTCGTGTACGAGGTGAGTTTATTGTCTGTGGTGAATGATGTTCCGATTTATTAATATTATTTTATTATTTTCTGTTTCCAGCACACAACATACTAACTTATAAAGAGTTCAAAGGTACGGTTAATTTAAAAAAAATCTACCAATGGACCCCGCCCGGGTCAGGAAGATTGTTTTATTATCTTGTTTCCCCATACATAGATTATTCTTAAATATTATAATATTATTTTATTATGATCATCATCATCAGCCTATAATGTTCCCACTGCTAGGACACAGGCCTCCTCTCTGTGAGAGGGAGTGGGCCATAATCCACCACTCGGACCCAGTGCGGATTGGCAAATGTCAGATGTCTTCAAATTTTTGGTTCTAGGACATGCCGGTTTACAGAATTACACGCGGGCTTAGCTGCTGGTAACGTAAGCAAGTATTCAACTTTATAATAAATTAACCAGATATATTTCATGTTTTAGATATTACAAACTTACCATATAATAAATAACCAGCGCAAAGTACTAACAATGTTTATATCTTATACACAAGGGTCGCAAGATTTATTTAGCGTTATCGCAGTTTGAAACTGCCATTATGTTTATCTTTCTCGAAAGTTCTACAAAAATGTATTAAGTTTAGGAGATTTTCTTTTGTTAAGAATTTAAGTGTTGACCCATGCATAGATGAATGGGGTCAAGTGAATAACACGTGGGGCCAACGACATTTTTTTTATTTTATTATTTATCTCAACAGTAGTTGTTGTTAGTTTTGTAAGCGTTTTATTCGAAAATTATTAGATGGTAACGTAATACTGCGATAAAAGAGTATCCTATTGTATATATTTTCTATACTACAACTCATCTCTGAGATAAATCATCAAGATTTATTCAGTCATGTGGTTGAGTAACAAACATAATTATATTCCTCCATCTATCCGTCTTTAAGACGGGGCTACGGTAATTTTCAAATTACCGTGACCTTGGAACGTAAAGGGCTATTGAAGGACACCGTGGATTTTAGTCAGTACGAATCTGACAGTCCCTCACGCCCTGCTTTGGGTGGGAGGAGTCATTTGACTATTTTACCACGGAAAAAAACTCTTCCACACTACTTACTAAACATCCATCCTATGCCTTCGGTTGCCTTTTGCGTTACAGAGCCAGCGCGGCAGCGGTTTTCTAAATAGATAGACCTGCGAAAATTTAAACTTAACATTGGGTTGCGAAAGGCTAAAGAGTAGATACGATGATAATACAACAGTTTCATTGAAAAGCAATACCAATAATTACACTTTTTTCTTGCTTATTCATAATACTAGTAACTTTTAAGTGGGCTCATAATAATTCTAATAAAAAGGCCACGCACTAGGGGCTCTTGTGCCGTATGGCATATTCGTACTCCCCTTAAGAAAGGCTTTGCTCATTAATTTATTTAAAATGTCCATTACCTAGATCATGATTAAGGCCATTATGTACGATACAAAAAACTGCATGAGAGTTGCATCGAGGTTTATAAATTGGGGATTATTAATGACCAATGAACTTATTTGATCCAAACTAAATAATACTGCAATGTAGTCAAAATTGCATGTAAAATGCATGCAATTTTTTTAATCGTCTAAATGAGGCTTAACCAAATCAACCTTAAATTGCGTCATATTCTCTAGAATTAAATATCTTTGAGCAAATAATATCTGCAATTTTAAGACGTATATAAACAATTGAAAAACATTTCAATTAGATTAGCCAACCTTGGTTTGTTCCGAAGGTCACACGTGGGCCGTCGACCGGGCAACGAGCTCCGACGGTTGCCATGGCAACGCCCAGGGAGAGCGTGTCACCCTCGTGTCTACAACCTTCGAAAATATTCGACAAAGTGATAAGATTTGATTTTTTGACAATTTTAAATGATTTTAGATGTATTTGAGGCTTGTAAAGATGTGTAGAGCGATGATTTAATGCATTTTTTGAAGTTGTTTTTAGGAAACACTATAATGCAATGCTGTCTTTGCTTTCGAGTTTTAGGGCAAGAGCGTGTAACAACCATTATACTGACTGGATGAACATCATAATTTTAAATTTTGATTTGATTCTGCTAACGTGGCCTTTTTAAACCCCTTGGGCTGTATTATGTATGTCCACTTCGAACATTCCATATGTCTGAATTAAAACCCTTATGTATTTCCGCCATGTTTATGCTGAAGAAGTAATTATATAACCCGCTATCATTTTGCCTGACCTGAAAATCGAATTTGGGATCTCGTATTCAGCAGTCACAAGGTTGTATTCTTTCGAGAAATCGAGACGCGGCGGGAAGAGCTCCGGCGCCATCTCAGGGCAGTATGGAAGGAACGACTATCACGACCGAAGGCCGAGACGGAATGGGAAGCGGTCTGCTCCTTCTGCGAGGCAGTAATGCTCGTGAAGGAGGAGGCGGGCCGCGAGCGAGAGAGGACAGCGTCCTCCCTCCGCCCCACCCGCAGTGGTAGACGCCCACAACGATGGACGTCGCTTGATGATCTCCGGCCACCGTAGGCGCGGACATGCGGGCAGCGAGTAAAGGGCAACTCGCTGCCCGACCAAGGACCATGCCCGGGTCGACGGCGCGTTGTGTCCCACGCGCGCCTCAAAGAGCGTCAGCATAATGACGGGGCCCCCCTCTCAGAGGGCCAAAGCCTGCCGGGGTCGCGGGATTATTCCCTTACCGTAACCCCGGAACACAACAGGCTATCGAAGAACACCGTGGATTTTAGTCAGTAGAAGTCTGACAGTCCCTCCCGCCCTGCCCGGGGTTGGAGGACTCATTTGATGATTTTACCACGCTAAAAAAAGAAAAGGTTGTATTCTTACAAAATAGCACTGCGGGAAGGAAGCCTGCCCCATTAGAAATCTATAGCAGAGGCCTATGTTCAGCAGTGGACGTCTAAAGACTAATATAATGATGATGAAGTAAACCACGGCCTGTAATACTAACTAGTATTACAATAATGTTTGTTATTAAAACATACCGAACCTTAACTGAGAACTGTAACATCTTGAAGCTGAAACATTACATAATTAATACAACTGCGCCTTTGGGCAATATTAGCTTAATTTTCTACTCAATTTCCATTTTATTTGCTTTACATTGTAAGTACTATGCACTATGTGAAGTTGTTCTTGTATGTAATGAACGGAATAATTATAGGAACTAGGTATATGGAAACGTAGGAATGCCTAAACAGGGTATCGAGGCAATGGAACGCAAAGAGCAACTGAAGAAACAATATGGTTTTTAGACAGTATTATTCTAGACTCATAAATGACATAAAGAGGCGACGCCCAAAAAAAAATTTGAATTTTTAGGTTGATAAATACCTACCTGTTTACCCGACTACAGTGAAGTCATAATGGCACATTTTCATTAGTTGTTAGAGCCCGCATGCGGGGTGCGAGAGATTTCTGTAACGCATGCCATTAGGCCCGCATTTGGGGAACGGTTTCATTAGTTGATGAGCGCATGCGGCGTGCGAGAGATTTCTGTAACGCATGCCAAAGAACCCGTGACTTACATTGGTGTTATCTCGCATGCGAGGACTCCCCGTATGCTGTACACCGAACGAGTTAACGACCAATGAAACTGCGCTATAAGGAAGGGTTACAATGACAATGTGGTATATATATGTGTATAGATAAGGGTGACAGTAAATTTAACTGTTACCTGTGATAGCATAATGTGGCTACGTAGCCGATACGCTGTTGCTACGCCGTAGCAGTTGTAACCTGAGTTAGATTGAAAAATGTGAGGCATCAAATATCTACCCACTATCTGAAAAGGTGAAAAATGGTAATGCCATAATGACACTTGCCACTGAGGCTTTCCTGCCAAACGTTTTACATACAAAAAAATGAATTTTTCAATAGTTTCTTGACACCAGCGGTGTGTTCGAGCTAAGCTTAAAACATAATTGTACTTCTATGAGTGGGCCCTTAGAAGTGCGACTATGATTTTAAGTCCCTCTTGTGTTTAATCCGGTCATAAACGTTTTTATGGGCCTATTGGCTTTCTTTTGTTCTATCTCCTGCTTGATTTGTTAAATAGTTGAAATAAATATTTTTCACTATTATTTAATCTGATTAATTTCGTTGCTAGAGTCAAGAAACTTAAATTCATTCTAAGGGACACGTCGAGCTTCAGTGTCTCAGCGCCTAGTGGTTGTCGCTACTATTGATTCTGGTTTCCAGAAGATTTGGGAATTGTGAGATTTCCCCAATTAAAAAGAAAAGACATATCAGACATTTTGAAGTAATCCTTCAATGTTCGAGTGAAAAATCCCAAAGTGAAGGCAACGAAACATAGGTATTATTATTGTTAGCTTATATGTATGTACTACAAAAGGGAGCTGTCTTGCCCATATCAAGATCAGTGCGGCTGATAACGTGAGACATGTGTACAGACAGGCTGTACCTACTGCTTATTCATATATATATATATATATTAAAATATAGAACAGACAGTAGCCCGAAGGTTTGTGGTGACGTTTCATGAGCATCTATTGATTCGGTATTAGTTACATTGACTTGCTTTGTATTTAAGTTTATGATCATGGTGTGGTTCACGCATGATAAATTCGGAAAATGCAATATTCTAATTTCTTAAGATTACAGGGAGAAAAGAAAACACAATTTTGCTAAAGTGTCATTTAAAGCCCCCTGATATGTCTCACAGCTGAGCCAAAACCATTTTTCTCTTTGAGAATTAGGAATAAGTAGAACAATTGCTACTATTGGATTCCTAGAGTCATCAGACCTTCGGATCGGAAAAGGTGAAAGCATTTTTTAAGTACAGAGGTTCGCAAGGGGTATAATAGATTGAGTATTTTTAAATACCATTATCAGACAATGCACAGCTTAAACATAGGTTCGCAATTTTGACGGCACGATAGGCGCGTGACTGATGCGGTTGGCTGCTAATGATCTACAGGAAGTAGTGGTTCAGGGTCTGACTTATTGTGAATTTCAATGTTTGTAAAACGCATCGCTTACCTACTTAAATTTGAAGACAAGTAGTAGTTCT
The DNA here is from genome assembly GCA_036375495.1 of Agrotis segetum. NCBI lineage: Eukaryota > Metazoa > Arthropoda > Insecta > Lepidoptera > Noctuidae > Agrotis > Agrotis segetum. The sequence continues at coordinate 383,738 of JAQSVV010000186.1, forward strand.
TCATGGTCTGGCTGTGAATGTGACTGTTTGTAAAACGCATTGCGTGCCTGAGTGAATTTAAAGGTCTTTGAAAAGAACCTTTTTTTCATGGTACTAGTAAATCATCAAATGACCCACCCAGGACAGGATGGGAGGGATTATCAGACTTGTATTGACTAATCCTTCAAAAGCCTTTTACGTTCTAGAATCACAATTACCTAATGAGACAGTACCGTGACACGGACAGGAGATATCACCTTCGATTAAGCACCTTCGATACAGTAGAAAATACTACTGTCAGGCAAAGTTTTTTTTTTTTTTAAATAAGAAAGAAATGCTTCCAATCTATAAAACAGTGACAAATTAAAAACTGCAACCAATATCGTGCATTACAATCACAGTTTACAATATCAGAAACATCAGTATCCGAGTCAGCGCGAGATACGAGTATGTCGCGTTGTTACAATTCAATTTTTATTTGATAGCCAAAACGAGCATCGTAAAATTTAACTGTTTCGTTCGCGTATCAGTGCGAGGCGTGCGATGTGTGTAAATCTGGTGGTTACAGTTATGCTGTGCCTTAGTGGTGTTGGTTAAATAATGATAAGAGATTCAGATTTATCATGCGTTGGATAATTTTGAGGTAGCGTTCCAGTCGCACAGGCCACAGGCTCTCTCTCTACTACATCTTCGCTTTTTTTTAGCGTGGCGGGATGAGGAACAGGGTAGTAGGGACTGTCAGATTTGTATTGACTAAAATTAGGATGTTGTAAGTTTGCCACAAAAATAATTCTTCACGAAAAAAAGTATGTATAAATTAGCCAAAGGTTTATGTTTTTTTTTCCGCACGAGGATAGCAAAACAATTAAGAACTTATAAATGCAAACCACGTTTTTCAAACGCACCGTTAACGGCGGCGGCGCGTCGACGGCGTGTTTTTATCAAACAGAGCAGACAGTTTAATAAACGTAGTGTGTGCATAAGCTCTAATAAATTATAAAATCCAGCACAAAACTATCAAAAACGACGACACAATGTGGAATTTGTACAGAAAGTACTAAAAGAGAACAGGATAATTTTTTTCCCTTCAGTATCTTAGTAGCCCTTTACGTTCCGGGGTCACGGTAGCTCCTTAGTCCCGCGATCCTGGCAAGCTTTGGCGCTCTAAGCCCCCCTTAGAGCCCCTCCGTCATTTTGCTGACAGGTCTTTGAGACGCGCATGGAACACAACGCGAGAACTGGGACCACATCTTCGCTTAGCATCAGACGACATAGCGGTTAAATGGTAAATAAAATCTCAACATTTTCCTAAAATCCAAGTACATAGAAACACCATACAAAATTCAGTAAATGTTTCCTTAGTAATTCAACTACACTCCAAGCTAATTAAATCTGCTCTGGTATTAAGCGGTACGGTAAAACGACTTCGATACCATTACTATCGGTTCACGATTAGTACCGAACTAAGGCTTCTTATCGGTTGTGTTTTCTCGTATTACGAGTATGTGATCAGAAGAGAATACTGGAGAAGTTTGTATAATATAAACATTTGTGGTACAGTACAAATGAAAACCACAGTTGTGGTAACTGTACTTTTATTTTTAAGGGGTATTTTTTGGACACGAAATCTTTCTGATTTCGTTTAAAAAAACCTCGCACGAGGAAAATATCGTGTGAGTTTAACAAAAATATGTGTGACACTTGGGGACTGCCGCGGTAATTGCATAGCATTTTTTGGGTTCCGTAGTCAACAAGGAACCCTTATAGTTTCGCCATGCCCGTCCGTCCGTCTGTCTACACTTAGGCAACTACGGAACCCTATACTGTGCGTGGTCCGACTCGCACTTGGCCGGTTTTTATCAACTTATGCATTTTTATGTTAGCCACGTCAATCAAATGAAACGTCAAGACCGTGCCAAATTTTTCAAGAGGTTATACGATGCGGTTGTTAGGTTTATTTTCGTTACGAAATTTCTTGATTCGGTCGCCGCGCTCAGAGCCCGCTATATAAGCTATGCATTACCTTAAAAATCACATACAAATAGTCGAATTCAGAATGAATACCAGTAAGCCACTTCAAATATTTGTTCTGTACATGAGAATATAATTTTCTGATGTTTTTTTCAATTCTACGTTGTTAGAATCTATCAGTAGTACTCATTCACTCACTACTCAGTAGTACTCATAGACATAGAGCATGAACCGAGCATTATCTTTCAAAAAATGCCATACTCTAGGAAGTAGCTGTTTCGTTGGTCTGGGTGGCTATGAAAAAGTTATTTTAAAATGGCGTCTAAAATTACAAAAGTTATTGGGCAGCACCTGCGACTCACTGACTTTACACCGACTTGTTCGAACTTGCATAAAGTACTGAAACGACTTTAGAGCCGGTACCAGGCGACTTGGAAGTCGGCTGCGAAACCTTCTTATGATGTCAAAATTTTGTGTGTTAAAAGACTTATTGTTTACAATTTTCGGGATTAAAATTGCAAGAAAAAGTTGTAATCAAACTAATTTGATTTAAAGTAAACAAAATAATTAAAATAAACAATAGCAACTTCTATAAAAACATAATTTAGACACTATTAAATAGTTTAGATTAGTGGTCATAAGGTTAAACCTATCAACCGTGTTATATTTACAAATTTATTTACATAAAGAAACGAATGCAGAATTTGCAATGAAACGAACACTTTAATCTTAAAACCGTTTAATTTTTTTTTTATTTATTCACGTGTGTAAAATAATGCCAGATAGAGTTCGCGCCACGACTGACGTTCTTTCGACGCGGCGTCAAATTGCATTAAAAAATTTAGTACTATGAATTGGCTCAAGACTTCAGTCGTGCCGCGGACTCTATTAGATGTTGCAGCCGTCAAATGACATGAGTATTCTCGTTCAAAAACTAAAAGAACATCCATAGCGACCGTTTCACATTACGGTTTTATTAAATATCGGCAATTAAAAGTGGATATAATGAAAAAATTCACAACGCTTGACTTCTTTCTATAATTCTAAATCTACACAGTGTCATTATATTACAGCAATAATTAAGACGACCTGTAGCTGAAAATGGGCAAAAATAAACATAAAAATACTTCACTTACCTACAAACTTCCTTAGGAGCTCCAAAGTCGCAGAATTTCATCCTCTCATACCTTCCATAATCCTTTAGGTACATCTCAGAGCAGCGGAACCACAATTTCCTCCCACAATGAAATCAGCCAGAAAATCCAGCTCCATCTGAAAATAACAATGTCTCAGGTTATAATACTGATACAAGTAAGACGGATACAGAAGGTCAATTCGATGCAATAATAAAAAAAAGATCTTTTTCCATTGTTTTATTCTTATTATCTTGAACAAGGTAGTAGGGTTTATTCCGCATTCAACCCCCAAGATTTTCTACCCTCTTCCGCGTTCCACCCCTAAACGTTTCCACATTCAACCACTAAGGGTTCAAAGTGGAATGACTACAAAGAACAAAACTGTGATGGCGCCATATTGTGACATGACGTCTCGCACACTTTTTGAACTAACTAACGTGTTCGTTAAATATATTGTAATCATTATAAAGTACAATTACAGACTGTGGTTGGATGAAAAAAGGCAGGTGTTCGTGTAAAAAAAGTGTGTGAATTTTGCGGATTGCTGAAACTAAATACGAGTCAATCTTCTGCACTTATCTGTCATGTGATACCTTCTCAGACGAAGGCTAATTTAATAAAGAAATTAATTAACAAAGGTCCCTGTTTAAAACAATATTAAAACATGTTTAAATTTTCAACTGGCTAAGTAGTACAATTATTGTTGGGTCGGATTAAATTCTGTTTGAATGGAAAATTTTGATTATGTTCGGTACTTGGGTTTGGTATAAGCTGGAGAACGTGTCAAAATATTTGTTTGAATTATATAGAATTTTTAGTATCTGTTATATGGTTGTAAATCAATAATTTAAATCTTCTAAAATAAGGGTGATCACATAAGTCCGTCCGTACGCGTACCTTACTATGTGTATAATATAATATATTTTCGAATTACTGCACTAAATTGTCTTTTCTACTGTGTGAATCTTTTTTGCTGTATCCACTATAATTATTTTTTATTAATAATACAGTTAAATTTAATTATACCTACTAGTATATAATTTATTTTAATGTCATCCATACATACAGCCCTTTGATGTCTGCAACAGCGACAACCTAAGGCACTTTGGGCTCCAAAGAAAATAATCATCTTTATTTTTAGGACAATGTTTGATTTATTGTGTAATCCACTGTATTCGTCAAAAAATTCGAACCCGTGTGAAGCCAAAATGGACAGTTAGTAACGTAAATATATCAGAAACTTTTACACACAGCTTTAAAGCAAAGCACTGCCCACATTAACTAAAAAAGCGCTCCATTAACTTCATCCTCAATTCTTTACAACAACAACAAGCAATTTCTATAGTTTATGGCCAATACAAAAGATCCATTCATAATTGCCGACTACAAAATTACAAAACATGGAATATTTATGGGTAAATAACTCTCAATGAATTCCGCTGTTGTATTGTAGAGGGAGCAAATTATTTGTTGGTGCTAAGCAAACTATTCAAATGAATCTCGGGGCCATTAATCAGGGTGTAACTGTGTCCTGTGGATTGTTATTGGATTATCTTAGTGTTTATTCAGAAATTGATGCATAAAACATCTAAAATAAAGACTAGCTGCTGCCTGTGGCTTCGTCCACTTATTTCTTTACACATTGTTTCTGACAGGGGAGTCTTCTTCTTCCTGCCCTTATCCCATTCTACTTGGGGTCGGCGCAACATGTTTTCTTCTTCCATTCTCCCCTATCAGACGTCACAGTATCATTTACTCCTTTTTCTTTCATATCATTCCTTAGACAATCCATCCATCTTTTCTTTGGCCTTCCTCTTCCTCTCCATCCGTCAACATTCATACTCATCACTCTCTTCGTCACATGGGTGTCAGGTGACAGGGGAGTAATTTGACAAAATGCAGATGATTTATTTATTTATCACTGTCACGTTTGCCATTACAGTTTAAAACTAAACCTTACATGCTACACAGTATGTGGTCCTCGTGAACTCACTCAGTGTACAGTTGAATATGTCTATGACATCCGCCACCATGTTGAGAGTGCGCAGCGCACGAGTCAGCGGTGCGCGCCCCAGCAGGTTAGTGCGTGCCCTCGGAACCACCAGCAGCTGCGGCTTGCGCCGCCGCGCCACGTACCTATCCGGTAGATTAAAGCCTATTTCGGATAGTATTCCTGAGTTCTGTATAATATGTCTTACAACTTTGAAAATGTACGTTGCCAGTGCCACTTCTCTCCTAATTTCCAATTTTTAATGATGAATGATGTATTATTTATTCCGCTACATGACACTACACACAGCGTGGTGTTTTATATTTATAAAAAAGAGTTTGAACTGGGCCCCAATCTTACCAAAAAGCAAACACGAGATTTAAGACTGAACGAACTCACCCAGAAGTAAATCCTGACGAATTGTCGTTCGGCGTGTCGGTCCTATGTTCAGCAGTGGACGTTTTCCGGTTGATGATGATGTGTTGTCGTTGCCCGGGGTGGAAGGTGGGTCATACACACACCAAAATCTGTATGTTTAAAAGAAAGGACTGGCTGGCTGATCCATCAAACAATCTAAAATTTCATTTTCGTTCCTTTATTAAAAATGCAGAGAAAGCTTGTGTCCCAGCATTGGAAACATGCTTATGCAGGTATATAAAACAGTATTTGCCTTTCTGTCTTCGCAGGTGTACACGATTAGACGGAAAGCTAACTCCAACTGAATTGAGAAAAGTCTCGGCAAGTGACATAAGGCAGGTCCAAGGTCTCACCCTCGTCAAAAACTTGTACTTTTTCTATTAATATAGGACTTTCATGAAAAGTAATTGATGTTTATTGAATCTCTTTAACTTTAGTAGTAGTTGTCAGTAGGGACTTTTATTCACATTACTGTAAATTAATATTATACAGTTTATTAAGTAATTCAATATAATATTTATGTTTTTGTAGATATAAAAGTCGATGCATCTGGTATTTGAATTCGTGTGGTTTGGCAACTGTCAAATATGAAAAGCTAATGTTTCACATGACAGGACTATAATAAAAATCTCTGCAACTGAGTAGTAATCTATCATTAAACAACACGTCTTTACACTTCATAGGCCAAAGAACCTTTTATTAAAATTTTAACATTTTTGGATCTTTGTAGAACTGATGGCCGATGGGGCCGTAAGGTTCATGGAGATCACGCACCAGCAAGCGCAGCTTATGACGTCCATCCACAAACCACAATGTGGGCAGACGATCTCATGAAGACCACAGGATCACGCTGGATGCATGCCGCCTCAAACCTGTCTTATTAGAACTCATATCGGCTAATGTGATGAATCTATCTTGAACGTTCGTTTTATCACATATTGTTATTATTTTTCTTTGCTTCGCGTTTGAGCGCTATATCACTTGATATACAGCAAAGATGTGATTGATGGTTAAGCACTCTTGACTTAAAGAACACAAGGTTATAGCCGAGAGGAAATACAGAGACTGGCTGGAAATTCCTCTGCTTAGCTGTACGCTCAATAAAAGAGCCTTTTTTTATTCAACTGCTTTTTTTTAATACTCCACAATTAACTCAGAACGCCATCTAGTCCCAAGCTAAGAGCTTGTGTTATGGGTTTTAGATAACTGATAAACATACTTATATATTTCAAAATACATACATATTATCTAATATTTATTTATATATAATCAGGATCTCGGAAACGGTTCCAAGGATTTTCACGAAAGTTACAGATTAGGGGTTTTTCGGCTCAAGGAATCGATTTATCAAGGTCCCAGGTTCGAGAAAAGGTCGGTTCCTAAGATATAGACATTTTAAAAACCGAGCGATGCTCGGTCAACCAGATATTAGATAAATTACACCCAGACACAGAACTAATGATCATGCTGATCACACAAACATTTATTTTGTCCTGGGTGGGAATCGAACCCACGACCCCCGGCATAGCAGTTAGGGTCATTAACCACTAGACCAACAGGCCAGTCAAAGCTTTGCACAAGTTCATAAGAGTTCAGCTCCATTTTCCTCCATGCTAAATTGTTAATTATGAGCAACACATATTTAAGCAAATTACAGAGTACATGTAATAATTAAGGTACTTAGATTCAAGTATTACGTAATTAATTTCTAGGGCTTCTGCAATTAACCATGCATTGCTAGCTAATTAGCTAAGAGCTGCAGTAGAAATGTAACATGCAGATTAAATGCTATTTATGGGTTTGTCAAAGTCAATAGTGCATAATATGCCATTTTCAGGTGCAAAATAAATTGCGTTTATTTAAGGTTCTGAGGAATAAAAATAGAAGATAATAATTCTACGACATGTTATAATTTACTGTATCAGATGATTTAATGTAAACGGAGATAAGATGAGGATCTAAAAAACAAATGTTTTCATTACCATCTTACAAATGGGAAGAAGGAATCATCTTTAGGTCAATGCATCCACTAGTTAAGTGTATTACAACTATCACTTTTGTAAGGTTTTTCCAAACTTTCCATTTGTAAGACTTGTCATAATGAGATTAGGTACTAAATAAAATCAGCGATTCAACAAACTTACATAAAAGTTAGGGCAAATACGAGCTAGTTCAAGTAATTTGATTTCCATTCCATCCAATTTTCAAATTACAACCAAATAAACATAAAAATAATAACAGGCCCAAGCGCAATATTAATTCATCCGCATCGTGAGTGAAACACGAAACCGGTCATGAAGACCTTAATTTCATTGAAATTAAATTTCCGTGAAAAGCTGAAAATTTTTCGTGCTTCAGACGATATCGAAAATCGTTTCGTTTTTACGGTTCAAAATAAAAATAATGACTAGTTTCATGGCTGGCGAATACGGGTAATGGCCGGTGAATCTGGGTTATAGTGCGAGCTGAATGCTGGTTTGAATCAAAATGGTATTTATGATAATGCTTTTAGAACTAGTGTTTTGGGGTAATTTTTGATGTTTTACTTTACTATTCGCGGAAATGAACCAAGTAACTTTATTGCAGTCTGGCTGAAAAGAAATCGTAAACTGTTTTGTAAAGCAAAGTCGACTACATTCTGAATTAATAAATAGAGTACTCATTTCCTTTTGTAGTTTCAGTTTACCTACAGGAATGAATTAGAGAGTTTCTAACTTTTATTTTGTGGTAAGAAAAATTCAATTGAGATCAGGATTTGAAACTGTGATCATCTATTTCAGTGCACCAAACGGTCTTAATAACGAAACTATCGCAGTCATGCTTAATAAGGTCAAAAAAGATTCGTCATAGAGTCTTGTTTAGTATTTTTAACGATTGGTCCGTCATCCGACTGAGTTAACAGCTTCCTTAAAAAAATTATCCCATAAAGAACGTACCTTTTTTCTTCTCACCATCATCATCATCAGCCTATAATGTTCCCACTGCTGGGACACAGGCCTCCTCTCTGTGAGAGGGAGTGGCCCATAATCCACCACGCGGGCCCAGTGCGGTTTGGTGGATGTCACATGTCTTCAAATTTTTGGTTCTAGGACATGCGGGTTTCCTCACGATGTTTTCCTTCACCGTTTAGAGAGCAGTGGTGACGAAATATAGTACACAAAGTAATGCGCCTGGCACGACCTACAACTCGTAAGTCGGGACCGACACTATTGGGCCACCACTGCTTTTTTCTTCTGCCTTGTTCGAATTTATTTACCTTTACACACAAAATCATACAAAATTTTCTGATAAAGACAGTTGCGGCTTTAGAACTAAATCCGGCAGGATATCGGCGCATCCTTACAGCTGCCGAGTGCAGGAATCACGTACTTGTATGATATCGGATCACAGCCCCCGCACATACCGAGCGCGGCTGTTATTATCTACTCTATTGCATGACCGTATTCCAATAAAAATTCTAATAAATTCTTATTGGAATACGGTCTTTCCTTTCATCGGGATGGTAGTTGGTGGCAATTGATGGGTTTGCCAATAAACGGATACATTTTCTTTTTTATTTCCTTTTTGTAAAATGGTAAGAAAGCTGATTCCGGCTTTCTAAAGTTGTCGTTGTTTCTAAAGGTGCCGAAAACCAGTGTGGTGTTCAGTACATAAATTATGATTAAAGTCTCCGTAAAAACTACTCTAAAAACTGGTGCTAGTATTGTCGAACGGTTTTCAGCCACTGGCAGGTTTATGAAGGAGGTTTGGAAGTAAACGTTGTAAAGTAGGTATGAAAAAACAAGTACAGGAGAGAGTCTTCAATAAAATCGATTCCTGATAGCTTTCATAGCTTTCGGTGCAATGTTCAAAGGATTTATATTTTTTGTAAAAGAGAATGCACACATAATGTATATATTCTCTTCTACAAAAAAAAATATATATATAAAATAGAAATAAAAATAGAGAGAGAAGTTTATCTAAAATCAGTTTTTACGAAAACTCTAGCCCTAAATTTTCCACTTCACTTAAAAGCGCAACACCATGAAGTTAGCAACTAAATGGACTGCTCAGAATATAGCCGCGGGACGTGATCAGAGTACACAACTTTAAACTTCGAATGCATCTGACGTTCCGTTATTTGCTTTCAATAAACAGATTCGCATTGAACACGTAGATCGGATGGGGTTAGCTCCGGGGCATAATGTTAGAGAGTATTGATAAAGTTAGGATTAGTAGGTCGACAGTTTTATTTTTTAAAGTGACCGTAATTAAATCAGGAAAGAAGTGACGCTCCTTACTAATCGTGAATAATATTGTCAAGGCAAAAGATTGGATGGATTTAAAGACATTGGTTACTAAATAACGTCAAAATTTCTGAATGGATCTCAATGAAATTTTTCTCAGAGACAGTTTATAGTCTGACATTATGTAATCCATAAAATATATTTATGGCCCACAATTAAAGTCGTTGTTAATAAATTGAGCTAATAAATTTGATCGGTAATTATCCCACTGGAATATCATATAAACTATGTGTACCTAATTTCATCTAAAACTTATAGATGTTTTTGGGTCAAAGAGCAAAAAGCATACATATATCCATCCACCCTCAGAAATCTGAAACCACGATGTAGAACTTTTATTTTAGTTTTTCATTAGATAAACTGTATCCCCTAGCCTAGATGTATTCTACATGAATAAAGGTGCCGCTCCACGTCAAAACATTCCATTACATCCTTTTTTAAAGGACTAATCCTTCTATCTCACTAATCGTATTCAAGCCTTAAATTCCAGACACACGCAAGCAATCCTGTAATCCCGAAATACCCAAAAACAAAGGAGCTTCAAGAAAACTATGTAGAAAATCTTTTTACAACATTTTGTCTTATCCTTTCCAATATGAAACAGATCCACTTGTGCCGTTAGCAACAAAATCGGTTAATACACGCTTCTAAAGGGTCCATGTAAGCGGATAAACGGTTGGATACAGTCCCTGTTGGGACTTGCGACGTATCAATAAAATGCTAACTATTTTGTTGGCTGTACTTAGAGATTTTGTATCCTTTATGGGGTTTCGAGTATTTTTTTTTATGTTGGAAAAGATAATGTAAATGTAAGGTTGTTATTATCAGATATTTTATTATGTTGGTAATGGAAACATTGACCGTAAATTAATGGTTAAGGTCATGTCAGCGCTTACTTAGATGACGTCGTAGAAGTGATACTTGTAAGTATAAAAAAATAAAGATACAAAACATTTATTTGACAGAAAACACAAAAACACATAGAAGAGGAAAAATGTACTAAAATTAAAATGAAACAATAGGCTAGTTGCCTAAAAAAATGTAATTAGTCCGTCTTTTAGATTATTCAAAAATAAGGGACACGTACTTTTTTATTTGTAAATTAGACCAAAAATGACAAAGATATAGCCTATTAAAGTTACGTGTGACGTCACGATGCGTGGCAATTTTCGCGCAGAGTGACGTCACAGGTAACTTAAATAGGCTATTATCTTTGTTCTTTTTTGTTTAATAGAAAAAAGAAAAAATATGTGTCCAATATTTTTTTATAATCTAAAGTACGGACTAAATAGAATATAATTATTTTTAGCCAGGAAACTACCCTATTGTTTACAGACATTCAAGCCCAAAAACCCGAAAAAGGAAACATGTACTCTTGTTCAATATATCATTGTATCAATATATCAGTTTAGCAGCAGGACCTGAATAAAGTGTACCTAACAAAATACTAGTACTAACTCAGTTAAATCTTGGAAAAATCCCTATAAATATGTCCTGAGTCTAACACTTTTCGGCACGAAAAAGTTGAGTAAACAAAATGTCACCTTGGCCCTTTGGCGAACTTTCGAGAACGATGTCATCAATCTAAAACATTAAACTTCATAGTTCAAATCGATTTCACGTGACCCATCTCATGTGTCAGATGTAATCGATGACGATTTACTTGAACATAGAGTAGTGTAAGTAATGGAGTGCTAGGATTAGACAAGTTCATATTTAAATTCAATTCAAATCAAATGCGAAAACAGCAATGCGTTAATAGAAAACTAATGTGCGTGTCTAAATACTAAATTAATTGACCGCCCGTCGCTGTAACCTGACTGTTCAAGTGTTCAATAACGCAATTCAACTTGATAGACATTAAATAGATGGCGTTATGTCATTGATAGACCGCCATCATTATTAAAAAAATAGGATCTCTCTTGACCTCGATATAGCCCAGAAGCAAATATTAGTGAGCTCAAGCAGGAGGAACTGAAACTCCTGCGTCCCGAAGAAACATATTAAATTCTGTTTCGCGCCGAACTTTGAAAAGATGGTGGTCACGCACGAGCCAGGCGCCTTTGTCGCAAAACCTCTTAGCTTTCCAATTATCACTCCATTCACTCTCTACTCTGTTGCCTTATACATTTCACCCAGTCATTCCGTTCAGAAACTTATTTGTACGTAATCACATTGTTTGTTCGTGAGGTAGGCTGGAGCGAGACTAGTTAATTATTATGATACTGTTTACCTGCCAGACACACTAGTTAATTTTATTGTATTTCTATCTAGAACTTTGGCTTAGGTTATGTTACTTTGGTAGCACTTAGTTATTATATGAATGCTTTCAAATGAGTTTAATAGTGTACAAACGTAACAACACGTATTTGTAAGTAAAACGAGTCTTAAGTAGTGTCTTTGTCTATTATTTGTTTTGAAAATGTTTGCAACGAACATAATATTTTTTTATTGGTATAGTTTTTCGTAAAAAAGCGCAGGTACTTAATAACCACATAAATTATTTATGTACCAGAACCTCTGTTGATGAGTAATCCTTACAGGTACTTTTTTTTTTTTTTTTTTAGCGTGGTAAAATCATCAAATGAGTCCTCCAACCCAGGGCAGGGCGGGAGGGACTGTCAGACTTCTACTGACTAAAATCCACGGTGTCCTTCATAGCCTGTTACGTTCCGGGGTTACGGTAAGGGAATAATCCCGCAACCCCGGCAGGCTTTGGCCCTCTGAGAGGGGGGCCCCGTCATTATGCTGACGCTCTTTGAGGCGCGCGTGGGACACAACGCGCCGTCGACCCGGGCATGGTCCTTGGTCGGGCAGCGAGTTGCCCTTTACTCGCTGCCCGCATGCCCGCGCCTACGGTGGCCGGAGATCATCTTGCGACGTCCGTCGCCGTGGGCGCCTACCACTGCGGCTGGGGCGGAGGGAGGACACTGTCCTCTCTCGCTCGCGGCCTGCCTCCTCCTTTACGAGCATTACTGCCTCGCAGAAGGAGCTGACCGCTTCCCACTCCGTCTCGCCCCGCAGCATGGCCGCAACCAATGCCGGGCGCGAGAGGTCTCCGCCTATCGCAGCCGTGAGGACACGTCGGTGCTCCGCCCAAGCTGGGCAGTCTTGCACCGTATGCTCCACCGTGTCCTCCGGGCGATCTTCGCAGTGGTGGCACCCAGGCGTCTCCTCCTTTCGCATCAGACACAGGTACCTCCCGAAACTTCCGTGTCCGGTGAGGACCTGCGTCAAGCGGTAGGTCAGGACGCCATGACTTCTCTCCAGCCACTCCTCAAAGAGGGGTCTTACCGATCCTTACAGGTACTTGCAGTAATTTCAGCACTGTAGAATGTTTTTTTTTTACCAGCAGCGGCTTCTTCACGACTTTATTCATTATGTTTCTTTGGCACTTTTTTTTTATATGTCACATTGACATTAGTTGATAGAAATAATTATCTCCTCGTTCGTACATTAGGGGCGCTTTTACATTATTTTCCACACAATAATCGCAATTCATTCTTCAATTAAGCTGTACGGTAAAATAGAGAACATCGTGTACCAAGCCTCAGTTGCTACCAAGTTTTTTTTTTTCTTTAAAGTTAAAGAAAAACTGCCAGCCAATCTTCAAGATATTTTCTCCTCATGTAATAAAAAATCTTTAAAACCAAACAAAGAATCTGTTGACTGGTTTCCTTCCCAATAAACCCCTGATACCGATACTTCGCGGATTTGCATCGAGAGCGGCATTGTAAACAGTACCGTAGGCTTGCAAGCGCACGGAATAGAAATTGTGCATTCAATGCTAAAATACACTTTGTATGTTGATGATGTGTTGATGGCTATTTTTGGAGCTTTTGGCTGCTTATGAATTATTTATATTTTATTATACCTAAATTTACGAATTATTTCCCGGGAAGGGAATACTATCAATTAATATTCTGATCAAATCATGGTCTACTATTCAATACAGTGATTCTTCTAAGTTAGCCAACAGGAGGAAATCCGAAACAACAACCATATTGTAAAATACTTGTACTTTTTAGGGAACCTAGAAGTGGCCAATGACGATATTTTCATAGCAAAGGAAGAAACAATTTGTTTGAGCGAAAAAAGTTTTTATTTGTTTGAACGGAAATCGTTTTCATGGTGTCAACTTAGCTAGTTTCATGTAAGAAGAATAACTTAGTAATAATGTAAAATAAAATCTTAAACCAATTTTCAGGATAATAGAAACGCAAGTAAAGGAAAACTTGAAAACAAATTAATTTACCTTCAAGCGAAACTATTGACTGGCAGTACCAATCACAGACCTTCGCCTCAGCCAATCACATTCCGTAGAACTGACAGGCAAATTGCATCGAATGCTATTCACCAAATCAAATGCAGACATGCATGATGCAAAGGAGAACGGCTGTTATACTTGGTTTACATCGATCGTAGGTAAAGAATGGTATAGACATGCCACTAAATGTATGGAATTGTTTAAATCCAGTCACATAGAAAAGCGAAAGCGATCTGCAGGCGTAGCATGGCGCCGTAGAAAGAGGTTTTGTCGACGGATGAATAGACAAAATGACAGAACGTAGAAATATTTTTAGCGTTTTATGCATGGTAATGTAAAAAATATGGAAAATAAACGTTCTTATCTTCAATAGTGTACGAATGGTGTCATATTTGTTCAAAAAAACAGTCGATTTGTATAGAAATAACGATGATATAACTTTGTCTTTTCTTGGTAGAATAGAGATAGAGTCGCCATGCTACCTGTACTGATAGTCTAAGTGACTGACTTCAAACAATTCCATACATTACCAAAAAAAGAAACAAATCGCGTCGCATTCGCCACGCCTGTCTGTTTGACAATAGCTTTAGTGAATGGTCATATCGATGGCACCAAATTAGAAACGGACATTTTTTTTTGAGGTAAAATTTATCGAATGAGAGTCCTTCCTGGTTTGGATGGAAGGGAGGGGGCTTTCATAATTTGCAAAAACCACCATGTTATTTACCATACCCTTTACGTTTTAGAGTCGCAGCTTTTGGGAAAAAAGGCAAAATGTTTACAGTTCTGTCTCACTTCATGTTGTAAACATGGGTCTTTGTCTAAGTAAGAAGAAAAAAGAAAAAATGGTCAAAAACTGCTAATTTCTTCTGTCTTTTTCCATACTTACCATTGTTGATTGAAAGTCGTATTGTCTGATTTAATTACATAGCACCCGAACACAATATTATAAAAGTTTATCCGAATCTAGACATTCTCTACCTACTGTTTATATGTACAGAGTCCCATTTGCAATATAAAATAGCAGGACGTGTAATGTTTTCGACGTAAACGTAAATAAATATCTAAAGATTCGATCGACGAAACGGACGTCTAAGTGTAGGGTGGGTATGTTGTGTGTTCAGTTTGGGTATTTGTTGTATTGCAAGTGATGCAAAATGTTGTGAATGGAAGTCTTCACGAATCTTGCATTCTTGCTTTTTATTTTGTTCATGAGTTTTGCTCATTGTTCAATGGTCGATGGATTTGGGTTACTCAGTATTTTTAAAAAGGTTGTACGGATCTTGGTGTTTCGTATACATCTAGGTTACTTATAGTCAGTATTCTATAGGATACCGGTTATTTTAACGATTGGTACCGTGTCATTTAGCGGGTGTAATAATTGTTTTTGTACCTCTTAGAGTCTCCAGTATCGTTAATATTTAAAAAATGTGGTTATCCATTTCGTTAAAAGAAAAGAAAGACAGGAATAAAATTACAAGAAAGTTAATCATACCGTTTAAATGTTAATCAATTCATCATACGCTCTCGTGCTTATAATAATCCACAACTGTCAGACTTTTACAAATGACACTGTCCCTAAAAACACCTCACATAAAAAAGTAAAAAAATATTTCATAAACACACTAAAAAAACTTGTCTCCGCTAACTACCGCGACGACAAACCACCCGCGATTAACGTCACACACAGGTGGCTGTGAGCGTGACGTTGGCGCAAATTTTCCGCACGCATGGACACCCTACATTCGCATCGTGTAGCGCAACACTGAGATGTGTCCCGTTTCTCATAAATCACGAAGGCATCCTACATAACGACTCTGTGAGTTCGGGTGGTTGGTTCTAAAATGTGTGTTTGTAGTATTTTGATGATTAGCTTTTGTTTTTATGCAACAGTGTTGGGTGCTCCTTGCTAGAATTACAAATATTATTAAGGTACATGGTGTTTTTTTAATCTCATTGCTCTACTTTTTGTTACTTCGCAAAATCATCAAATGAGTTCTCTCGCCCAGTACAGGACGGGAAGGATTTTCAGACTTGTACTGACGTAAATCCACAGAATCCTTCAATAGTCCTTTAAGTTTCACACAAGGCACGAGAAGTCATTTGATACCCAATAATAAAACAGTAAAATCGTCATTTTCTTAGATAGTCTTTCTTCTGCCACTAATTTATTTGAAGTAACTTGCTGTACCATATTGCCTAATAGGACAAAGTTGCTTCTGTATGTCTGGAACGCTACGTAACGGATTTTAACACGGTTTTCAGTAATACACAGAGATACAAGATTATTTTATGTTGTTGAATACACTATTATGATTTTTACGCCTTATTCATCCATACTTTTGAACAGGTAAACAAAATACACTAAGAAATGCTGAATGTCTAGCGTTTCCAATTTTATGAATATTGACGTTTCAAAATTGCTTATTCTTAGCCTATTTGAATAAATGAATTTTCATTTTGAACGGTATTAAATATATACGACAGAAGATTTTATCGAATTTGTTCTGGATCCTCTAAGTCCAGACCCACAAGCTTTTAAAACTGAATAAGTATGTAGTGAAATGCAGTTAATATGCATTGTGATTAGTGACTGATCCATTTCTATGATTTTAAAAAAAATGTTTTGGGGCACGGAACAATGTACATATTTGTATGACCTATTAATAATAGTTAACTACTAAAAAAGATTTATTCGTTGACTATTTAAAAAAAAAGGGAGCAAAACATTTCTTAGAAAAAAAAATCTTTTGAGATAGGTAAAATAAATAGAGACAATTTTAAAAAACCTTACGCAAAAACTGTTCTTGATTTCGCATGTATTAACATTCTGTATATTAATTGCCTCAGATATAACTTTATTTATGTAGTAACTGATGCCGTAATCGTAAATCTGTGTAAATAAACCAGCAGATATTATGAACTAAAGTAATGTTTCATTAAGCCGAGCTTAACCGCGTTCGTTAAAGCTCAACTAATCTTAAATTAATAAATTAATGTTACTCTTGAATGAAGATCTTATTACTATTATTTATTAATCTGACAGTTTGCAAGAACATCTATCGATCCGTTTTGAATGGATGGGTGGATGTTTGTTAGTATTTTTTAATTTTATATTGGGACAAGCCCACTATTGCCAAACCACTGCAACTCCTGAAAGTCAGAATAAATAGTGGTAACCAACAGAAAAGCGCCGAGACAATGAAGCTCGACGTGTCCCGGAGAATGAATTTACCTGTCTTGGATCCTGCACGAAACTAATCAGAAAAGAATAGTGGAGGAGTAATAGGAAAAAAAAATCCACTTTCCTCCATGCAAGCAAGAGACAGAACAAAACAGCACCACGGGTAAAATTACTACTAATATTAAGGGGTCCTAAACTGTCCATATTTGATTCCAATAATAGGTATGGCAATGCTTTTTTTTTTTTAGCGTGGTAAAATCATCAAATGAGTCCTCCAACCCCGGGCAGGGCGGGAGGGACTGTCAGACTTCTACTGACTAAAATCCACGGTGTCCTTCATAGCCTGTTAAGTTCCGGGGTTACGGTAAGGGAATAATCCCGCGACCCCGGAGGTATGGCAATGCTAGTATATAATTTAGCATACGGATAATTCCTTTTCCGAATCACTACGCTGACTGCAGCTGCCAGTAGGCCACCAGTTATTGTGGCCCACCTGGGAGAACTTAAATACGAAGCCAGGTTGGTCACTGGTTTCGCATTGAGGCTTACTCAAATTCAGATTTCTCAATTCATAATACGGAATGTCGGATAGACTGGATGTTGAAGGCGGAGAACAGGGTGATGTGGCGTAGTCTGAGAGAGGCGTGCAAATATCCATCAGTGGACTGCTGAGTTTTATACGGAAACTCACTTCTGTGAGTTTGCGAAAGTATGAAATAGGAATTTTCCTTAAAAAAGGAAAGTTTTTTCTTCTTAAATTATAAGGTATCGTAAACCACCCGAATCTCTATGACTTTATTTAAATTTTCTCTGTAGTCTTCCTCATATATTTTGTGAATTAATAAAGCTTAATTTAAATGTCCCGTCAGTATCTAAATTAACGCTCTTTGAGACGCTACAATAAGACCTCGGTAATTTCTTGAGAACTAGCCCATATATTTCAGTAAAACTGTAGTAAATAATTGTCTAATTTTGTTGTGTATTTATGTCTTAGTAAATACGAGAGGATGAAGATCCTTTTTAACAGAGGTCATTATTTGAAATCAGTGTAGGTAGACTGGCTTCTAAAACTATTGATTCCACTTCCACTTGCTCTAGTCATCATTAGCTTATAATGTTCCCACTGCTGGGACACAGGCCTCCTCTCTGTGAGAGGGAGTGGGCCATAATTTACCACGCGGGCCCAGTGCAGGTTAGTAGATGTCACATGTCTTTGAATTCTTGGTTCTAGGACATGCCGGTTTCCTCGCGATGTTTTCCTTCACCGTTTTGAGAGCAGTGGTGATGAAATAAATTACACAAAGTAATAGGCCTGGGCCTGACGGTGTTCGAACCCACGACCTACAACTTGTAAGTTGGGACCGATACCACTGGGCTACCACTGCTGCTCTAGTCCCATCAATAAAATTTGTGAGTTTTGTGTACTTGTTTTTTAATATGACAATTTATTTTCAATTGAAAATTGTTTTTTAACCTCAACATAGCCAACAAAGAAAAATTATGCAAACTATTTCCTCCCGATTTACTGACACAATAGCCAAACCCCTAAAACTAATCATAAATTAGATCTTCTCTCCATAACTCACGCCAAACAAAAAACACCACTTCCCTATCTCAGGACCAAACAGACCATAATATTTATAAGGCACTTAAATTCTCATTTCTTCACTTTCTTTTGCCATAAATGTGTCGATTTGGAGCCGACGACCGAATGCGTTCAAGTGAATATTTCATGTGTTATAGTCGAAATGTCGCGCTCGTGTCGCTGTCGTGTCGTTATGGCGTCGTCGCGTCGTAATTTAGATAAGTACTTATTGTTTATAGTGTGGGAAGTGTGTTGTGAATGAGATGTTATGGGGTTTCTTTGAGTCGATGTGTTGGTGTGCTGATATAACAGCTTTTACGATTTTGAGTTTAGTTTATTCGACGGTGGGACGTGTTCAACACGTGCTTCAGGGAGCTATCGAAGAGGGTTAGATGCCTTTTCTGTCGTGAGATTAGCATGTCATGGAACAAGGTGAAAGAAAAGGGCATTACAGCTTTAGTTTGCTTTGAGTGGATAAGGTACACCTACCCACTCAAAGCAAAGAAAACCTACATCCTAAAACATCTATGAATTAAAAATATTGTTATTGACTTTGTTGCTGGCACCTCTTATCCACACTACAGTCAAAAGTAAAACCATCGCAAAAAAAGAAATTTGCAATTAATAATTTGTGTGTTACAATTAGGTACAAGATTGATATTATAAGTCTTATTTTAGAAAATACCATCGCTAGCATTAAAACAAAAACCGTGCGTGTTATTAAAAAACATAAATAAGCTCAAGTGTGAGCCATTCCTTAACAAAGCAGACAGCTAAAACAGATGGCCCTAAAAACGTATATCTCAACATAATCGGGGCGAGGAATTTAATTTGCTCGGTCTATTATGGGTCGATAACGTAAGGGGTAGACTATCCCGCTTGTAGCGCGCCAATTTTGAGATTCCTTCTCTTTAAGTGACTGGTATGTACCAGTTCGACACATGTGCCTTGTCATATGGCGGAGATTGCTGTTATTAAAGAGTTAAATGTGAGTTTTAATCACCGTTATGGTCTTCAATTATGTGTGTTTCTATGTTTGTAAATGCACCCATGAAATAGGAGAAATTCCTAGTTTGGGGCAAAATAAAATAAAAAGAATTCAAAAAGTGAATAGGTTTCTTTTAGGCAACCATACCGTACCGCTGACATTGTGGTCGACGGTCAGGTAGTGATCAAACACAGATATATCGTAATATAAAATAAAAGCTCCATTTTGACTAAAAGTACCTATAAATCTATTCAGAAAACTTAATAGTTTAAAAAAAGATAGATGAAGACAGCCTAATTTTGTTGAAAAAATCTTCTCCTTTATTGCATTGTACTTTTACTATAATTATGGTACAATGACTACTCGTATTTTACACAAATTATTTTTTTTTAAAACTAGCGACTGCAGTTACTTATTTGTCGAAAATCATTTCTCTAACAATTTCGTAAATGAAAACTGTTTTGCGAGCAGAAAGCCTTAAAAATGACTGCGCCATACTGTTTGGCACGAGCATTCCGCATAAAAACTGATAAAATACTTATAGTAAGTACAAAAACAAGGCAGCAGCCAAACTTCTTTGCATTAGTCGAATGCTTATTTATTTCTTAATTAATTCAACCTTGTACCTTGGCCCCCTTTATTTTTCCCTGTACCCGGCAATTGGATTGTCCGGAACTTTCCTGAATTTTATTTCAGGCTACTGAAACCGCGGACTAAGTGGCGCAGGAATTTTAATGATTTTCAATCTACAACTGTTTTTTTTGTAATGGAAACATCATTATAACGAATTATTGATTGATTAGGTACCAGTGGAATTAGATTTTTTTTTTTTTTTTTTTTGTAAAAATATTTTTGACATTTTCTTTCCTGCGTAGCACGTAAGACTGAAAAGATACAATACCCCTGACACCTAAAAGGTACAGAGTGGTTTTAAGTCAGTGACAGTAAGATTCCTGTCTTAATAAAAATATCAAATGAGTCCTCCCAGTCTGGGTGTAGCGTAAGACTGTTATAGATTTATACTAAGCAAAACCCCTCCTTCGACCACGTATTCAAGAACTAACTAACTACTTTTAAGACTATGGTAACTTATAGATGAACCTTTCAGATATTTTTTTTTTCTGTACTTGTAACCTCTCAACTGCACCACCTACATAATTATTTTTCTTCACACTGGCTTCCTATTCTATAATATTAAATGACAAGGCGCCAAAACTTACAAGTTGCCGCCTCAATACCTATGGCAAGTGCAATAGCGGATTTTATTCAAAAGACTTGGCGATATATTTCACGAATTGGCAGCGAGCCAGAATATCTTTGTCACCAAAGCTTGTAACCAGATACATAAGTGAATCCCAGTTTGTGAGCCAAATTGAGACAACGTTTTGTTGTTGGTCGGTATTGAAAGTTGTTTGTGATGTTTTTGTAAGTTGTGCACGGTTGAAAAACCAATATTGCATGTTGATATTTTTGATAAAGCTGTAGTAAATGGTCTTTATGTATCTGCGACGCGACCGAGGTAATTATAATGGCTAATAACTAATTTACAGATCTTAAAGTCTAATTTTTTGAGAAAAAGGGTGTCTATCTCCATTCTCCATAAATTATGACTCTCGCTTACACGTTGAGGAACTTCTTTCTTGACTTTTTCAACTATTTTATCATCATATTCCAATCAATTTATACAAAACTTTTAAACAAATAATCTACACGTTCAGTAGTTTTTCGTGAACATACAGACAGACGCGGCGGGGAACTTTGTTTTTTTTTTTTATAATATGCAGTGACGGCTATTCGCATCTCAAAACGCACTTTCGAAATTTTACCTTATTACTGTATTCTCGCTCTTCTTAGGGCCGAAAAATGTGAGTACACTATGACCTCACTCCAATTAGGGTGGGTCCGATTTGTGAAATTGACTGAATACTTGAGCGCACAGTCATTACGTTCAAATCAGTTTCACGCTGATTCCGCTCGTTTGCAAGTAAAAAAACTTCGCTTATAAAGCGAAAATGATAGAATGAGAAATTGTCCAACAACCTGGCGTTTGATGAAACTTTATCTAGATCTTAAGAATGTCTGTCTTTTGAGAAATAGATGGAAAAAATCAAGATTGAATTTTAAAGAAAATAAGATTTTCTATTCAAAGTTTATTATCTTTTACAAGAACTACACATCAAAAGTTAACTGTGAACCTCTTAAGTTGTCAGCTGAACCGCCATAAACGAAACTTTATGTGCATTTTACCTGAGATATAACAATTTTAGTATGGTGTTCGTCATAAACGCTGAGTAAGCCTTTTACACGTCATTGTGGTGGCACAACTTTTTATCAAAAACGTCACCATGGGACGTTAGAAATGGAAGGAAGAATTTGCCGCGGCAGGTAAGATCCTCGATGGCTCCGAAGGCCGCAGGTTCGAATCCTGCCCACGGATCGAATTTTTCTTTCCTAAGAAAATCTTTTTTATCAAACATTACTATTTGTAACGAGCACGATTCAAGCATGCTCTCGACATGATGTATAAAGTTCGGTGATTATACCACAGTCACATACACCAGAATAAAAATGCTATGCATGAAGTTTGGTGATTATTCCACAGAAACATCATACCAGAATAAAAATCAGGGTATCCTATGTGATAACCCAAGTTCTAAACTACCTGCATAACAAACATCCATTAATCCATCTTCACAAAGTTTCTCATTTATATATTAAAAGTGAGCTAGATTAGATTGTATGATCTATGTTCGATTGTATGTCACTACTATGTATATTATTGTATATGTATAGAACGTGCCCTACGTGATAATGCACTACACTCGTTCCGTCGTTCCACAGAAAGAAAATTGAAAACGTGCGTGCAATTTCATTGGCACTCGTACCCTTCAAACTGGAACGTATACCGCGATATAATTAATCTGTCACCATGACACTCCAATTTTATTATATGATGATAATATAATATAATGATATAATATTCCACAACTATCACAAACGCCATCTAGTCCCAAGCTAAGCAGAGCTTGTGTTAAGGGTACTAGACAAATGATAAACATACTTACATATTTCTAAATACATACTTATTATAGATAAATGACACCCAGACACAGAACAAATGATCGTGCTCATCACACAAACATTTGTCCTGGGTGGGAATCGAACCCACGACCTCCGGCATATCAGTCAGGGTCACTAACCACTAGACCAACAGGCCAGTCAAAGTCATATGCATAGATAACAATTGTAAATTAATGAAAATTATCGAATTAAATTGATCGAAGTAAATTAATGAAAATTATCGACTATGGTTGGCGTCAACGATTTAAAAAAAGAGACTTTGGCGTTATTAAACGTACACCGCTTCCATATATTGTGGGGATACAACATGTATGTTTCAAGTTGATATGTTTTATTATCGTGCAGTTTCAAGCTGTAAGGCAATAGCTCAATGCCTAGGCTTGTGGATTACACTGTCAATGATTCCGATAGTAGGCCGACGGCACAAAGTGTAGATAGCTTTTTAACTTTTATTCTGCCCCAGAAGATTCAATTTCACAGACTCAAAAAATTGCATATGGAATTAGTTGTTTTAACATATCGATAGCAATGTCTTGCGATAAGCTTGTTTAATAGTCCTATAATAGCTAAAGAAGAATCACACCCGTCTTAAATTTGACAAACGAAGGCTCTTATTCCATAATCCTTAATTTTTAACAAAAAAGACTCAGATAAAACAAATAGGCAGATAGAGCGCTCAGAACACGCGAGTGGTTCCACCAAAGTTAATACAAAATCAAAAGTTGCTACGAACTCGCGACAGTACCAAGCTACGCATCGTCTCGCTCACACGTCACTAGTGATTTGCCATTTTATGCCAAAACATGCCGTCTTGTGTGTTTAAACACTCCAAAAGTTGTTCACAAAAAGAAAAAAAACAAGATGGAATATCTTTCCACAGGTAACTCTTGTTATTTTTATTGTTTTGGTATTTATTTTCCATAAAATATTTTCGGCTCACTTGAAACACAAAACCTTGACAGTAAATCGTCTGTGTTGCTAGTTTATGACGGGTAAATTACCCTGAATTAGAGGAATGTGTATTGTGCATTAAAAATATCGATCAAATTCGTCAAAACAACTGCACAGTCGTAATCTATAGTACCTATACAACATTAGTTTTTGCTTATGCGAAACCTGAAACACGTATCTAGTATTTTTATGTAAAGAATCCATATACAGTCGACAAAGTGGAATCATGACCCATTTTGACAATAAATCGTTTGAATCTGTCAAATTGACAAAAATCAAAGTTGTTACTTGTTACCATGGATATGTATGTTTACGCGAATGTGGACCTAATTGTATTTGAATGTCTCTGGGAAAATAAGCTTATGGTGGGTCATAATTCCGCTTGGTCGATTGTACAATCGGTGTACTGTGTTTTAAATTTTTTATATTTCAAGACATATTGGGGTTTATGAAGTATTTTATTATTAATTTTAGTATTTAATTGCAACAATTAGGCTTTGTCATGTGACATTACATTACAGAGGTTTCATTACTTTCATTAGTGATATTTTTCATTTTCGAATTATTAGTTGCAATGCAATCAGTATCGTTAGTAGAGCTGGTAGGGCCCTTTCAATTGGCCGATAAATCGTTTTAATTTTGTACATAGTGTAACATGCCAGCCCCTCCCCCCCCCCACACCCTTTTAAATTAGGTCTTCGCCACTGGTTATACTTCGAATTATGTTTTTGCAGATTGCCCACGGATCCGGTTTTACGCGATAAATGGGTCACTATTATTCGCCAAAGCAGGCAGGATAATGAATGGCTTCCTTCAAAATTTTCCGTTGTATGCTCATTGCATTTTAAAGAGAATGACGTTTACTTTACCGAAAAAGGTCGTCGGTTTTCAATCGCCAAAATTATAATAAAATCTTTGTTACATCATTCAACTTGTGATGGTACATGGTACATTATTGTGAGAATTAAATAGGTAAGGAGTAATTAAATAGGTAGTAAGTAATTACGCATATTAACTTTTATTCCTTATTATTATTCTGATAAATAATAAATACTACACGCTTATGCTCTCTAGGTATAACCATAAAGCAAAATAGCGTTTCCAAATAAAAAAAAATGTAGTACAGTATTTGAGAACAATGTAACTGAACAAAAATGTGGGAGTATTTCTCAATATCTGGCAACCGTAAACGCACACAGATGCACGTGTCCGTACACGGCGCCGCTTATCTGCCGCGCACACATAAATAAAAACTGTGGTCGCTTTGTTGTTCGCGCACGTTCTATCTGCCTATTCCTTGATCTGAGAAAAAAGACATAACATTGCAAACAATTACATACTCACATCTTTTTTTTTTTTTTTTTTTAGCTATGGTAAGAAGTTCCCTCTTCTTATCGTGCCTGCGATGTTCTCTCGTATCCTTGTATACCAAACTGTAACAACAGCATTGTAAAAGCAAATATTTTAAAAGAGTAACCAGTTTTGTCGGTTCTTCTCCATGGAAACGACCAACCCGAACCGTGCCAGTTTTTTTTTTCTCTTCTCGACGTTTTATAAGTGCCCACTGAGGCCCATGTAAAATAAAAATATTTTGATTTTGATGCGACTAGTGACTTGCCGCACAGCTAAACCGAGACCATATTACATAGCAGGATAGCAACTTTTCTTATCAATTCACGCTCAAAATTCTCGTTTGATTTAAATAACTATAAAGCACGCAAATCACCAACACGGCGGACTCGTTAACAATCTCAAGTGACGTTAGCGTTGCCCTAATGTGGCCTGTTGCTCTAATGTGTTGTGGTGCCTTAATGTGTCGTGGCACCCAGTGCCCTAATGTTGCTTGTTGCCCTTGTTGTTGACGTGTTACATAAATGTGTCCGCTCACGGCGTAATATGACGTAAGGAGGAGTATCCACCACGGCGGAGAGGAGAGGAGATGTGTTTGAATAACCAATCAGATGTCCACTGAAGCTAAGCGGAGGAGATGTGGACATCTGATTGGTTATTCAAACACATCTCCTCTCCGCTTTGGTGGATATCGGGCTTTATTCTGGTGATATTGTGATCGGTGTAATGTGTTCGTAGTCTAGCAGTCAGGCCTTTTTTTTTTTTTTGGGACATACCCACCACACTATTCCCAAACCACTGCAACTCCTGAAAGCCAGAATCAACAGTGGCAACCACCAGAAAAGCGCCGAGACAATGAAGTCTCGACGTGTCCCGGAGAATGAATTTACCTGTCTTGGATCCTGCACGAAATTAATCAGAAAAGAATAGTGGAGGAGTAGGAAAAAATATGTTTCCACTTCCCTCCATGCAAGCAGGAGACAGAACAGAACAAGGCCAATAGGCACAAAGGGACATTACAACTGGGAGAAGCCCAGTTGCCTAGCACCACGGGTAAAAATGATTACTAATATTAATGGGTCCTAAATTGTGAGCTGCTATATTTGATTCCAATAATAGGTATGGC
The DNA here is from genome assembly GCA_036375495.1 of Agrotis segetum. Classification (NCBI taxonomy): domain Eukaryota; kingdom Metazoa; phylum Arthropoda; class Insecta; order Lepidoptera; family Noctuidae; genus Agrotis; species Agrotis segetum. The sequence goes on from JAQSVV010000186.1 coordinate 410,049, forward strand.
AAAAACGCTTGAACGCACGGAAGTTTGTTCGAGTTTCGACAAGGTCCGTATAATAAATGACTCCAGATGTAGTCTGAACAGCATCCAACATAATATTGCGTTCGTTTTGCCAAAGAATACACTCCCAAAGAATATGATGTGCTGATTGTTCATATTCACAGTCAGGTGTTGAACATTGACAAAAAGGCGAGGGAACAAGCTTGAAGGAAAACAATTTACTTTTAAAGTTACCATGTCCGGTGAGAAATTGGGCAACACAGTGATCCACCTCCAGCCACGTCCTAGCCAGCCGCTCACGAACGGATGGAAAGAACTGGTAGAGGTGCCGTCCCTTGATAGAATTATCCCACCTATTTTGCCATTCGGTTATAAGATCCTCCCAGACGTCGCTCTGGGGTTTGAATAATCGAGATATCTTATCACGGTCACGTTGCGGTAGAAAATCAGCGTCAGTGGTCTCCCGTGCGGAAAAGTACATTGCAGCGCGTCGTTGCACTTCAAGATCTACTGGTAGAACACCAGCAAGTACCGGTAAAGCTTCAGTACTGACGGTCCTATACGCTTTACTTAAGAATAACAAAGCCAAGCGCTGACTTTGAAGCAATTTACGTCGTGCCGCACCTATGGTGGCTCTATCGGCCCAAACAGGTGCCCCGTAGCACACACAGCCCAAGTAAGTAGCCCCATAAATAGTTTTTAAGGTTAAAAATGACAAACCCCAAGTAGATTTAGATATTCTCGTTAGGGCATAAAAGTTATTTTTAGCTTTTTCACCAACCGTTTTTATATGTTCTATGAATGTGAAATTCCTCTCCAAGACTAAACCAAGATAGCACACCGATTGTTTTCTCTTAACGGGAACATTATTGAATTTAATACTAGGCCACGATTTAAGGTCACCCTTTAAAATTAGTTGATAGGTTTTTTGTGGTGCAAAGGTCAGACGGTTTCGATCGCCCCACTGAGATATTAATCGTAGGCAAGTGTCAGCCAAATTCTCGAGTCCAGCACGAGTACTTGACTGTATGAGCAGAAGGGCATCGTCCGCATAACCAGTTAAAGAACAACCACTTGGAAGAGGAATCGCGAGGAAATCATCGAAGCCTAGATTCCATAAATGAGGACCGATAACCGAACCTTGAGGACAGCCCATAGTAAGAGGTTTCGATACGGAATGATGTCCGAGCTTAAGTTTAGCGTATCCATTAGAAAAGTACGAATAAAGAAGATTAAATATATTTTTATAGCAACCACGAGCTTTTATCTTAAGTAGTAGCATTGGCCACCATGCGTTATCAAAAGCCCCGGAAATGTCTAGAAAGATTCCTACTACGTACTTGTGCTCGGAGGTATTAACCATTTTTCTAACAGAAAGTGCCGCGTCAACGGTTGATTTGCCGACAGTAAAACCGAATTGATTTTTATGGAATTTGGGTCCGTCCGGTAACAATCGTGGGACGATAAGTCGCTCCAAGAGCTTTCCCAAAGATGGTAATAATGTTATGGGCCGGTAAGACTTAGGGTCATCTGGTGGTTTGTCGCCGCTTTTAGGTATTATTCGTATAAAGCCATGTCTCCATATACGAGGAAAAACACCTTCAGCAATACACCGGTTGTAAACAGTTAATATCGCGTCGGCCGCTGTTTTACACGCTTCTTTTATCATACGATTGGATATTTTATCTTCACCTGATGATTTGTTAAGGGGCAGCTTCCTGACAACATTCATGAATTCGTCAGTGGATGGAAGGTCTGACGCTGGTGATTCAGGCGGGACTGTAGCCCATGCTCTAATCTGTTGGTGGTAGTCAGTATCATTAACAGGTGAATCATCAGGGATAAGAGTATTTAATAAAACTTCCGTTGTTTCTTCAATACCGGTGGTGTGTTTATTATTTACTTTAATATTCTGAACATACGCTAGGTCGACCGATCGATTGGCTTTAAACTCATGATATAAAGGAGACCACGGACCTTCCTTTTCTAATTTATCCACTACTTTGCGCAACAATTTACCCTTAGACTTTTCAACCGATGCTCTGTAACGGGACCTGGCAACTCTAAATGTATTTAAAGCAGAGGTTAGTGAGTCTCCGGTGACTTGACGTTTTTTAAGCTTATTGAGATGTTTACGCGCTCGACGATAACTTTTACGCTGTTCGGTTAGGTAGTCACACCACCAATCACATCTACGTACATTGGTCATAGGTCCGCGACCAATAGCAATGTCAGCACAGTAAGTGAAGGTGTCTGACATAATTTCAGCACTTTCTTCAGCTGACAGCCCTTCACGAGTGAAATCTTTGGCATGACACGCAAAAAGCGATCTAAAGAATTCCCAATTAGCACCCTTACTTTTATACCTAAAGTTACCAATTACATGTGAAGAACCATGAGTAGAAACCGGAACAAATTCGTACACAATCAAGCGGTGATCACTGCAAGACGCGTCCGGTAGGACACGCCACCTACCCAAACGTACGTCGGCACTAGAAAGTGTGACGTCAATACAAGATTCGCCCATTGGGCTGCAAAAAGTAGGTGGTGCATCGGGGGTGTTATGAATGGTTAAGTTCATTTCAGCAATGAAGTCTTCAACAGCGCAACGCCGTACGTAATCCGTGGACCGGACTTTGCCATACCATAGGGACGAAGACGCATTAACGTCTGCGCCAACGATAACTTTGCAGCCCGCGAGTGACCGCAAGACGTGACGGAGGTTATGTATGTGAGGAGCAACAGGGTCTGAATATTGAAAGTAGCAGCTGACAACGTAAACTTTAAAAGTAGCTGATGAGACTTCCGCAACTGCACAGTGAGGCGTCATCAGATTACGTAAAGACGTTACTGTATAGTTAGAAGAACGCGACACGTAAATTCCGGCTCGTGCCTTGCCATCCAACTGAACTACCTTGTGACGTAAGCGCGTGTTTTGGTATTGTTCTTGAACCAATACAATATCTAAGTTATAATCGATAATTAATTTGTCCAGTTCTGAAGTCGCTACCCTATCGTTATGTAGATTCAATTGACCTATTGTTAAACTATCCATTATAATTAGTAATTAGTGTTGCGTATTAATTGTTCGAGCCTAACTTTATAGGTGGCACACTGTTGCGACCCACACCGATGGTCAAACGGTTTTTTAGAACGTTTACACGCCACACATACTGGTGTAAAATCAGAATTATCCTTATGCGGGCATTCTTTTGTTTCATGTGCTTCAGAGCAATTAGCACAAGTAGGCGATTTATTAACGCAATATTTTTTCACGTGGCCAAACTGCTGGCAATGTAAACAACGAACTACATCGATATCATCAAAAAAGCGACAAGTTGCGAAGTCAATAAAAAGCTTCTCTTTGGTACTAACTAAATGCTTTCGAATGGAGTTGTCGATTTCGATGCCTACCCACTTCCGACCATTATCTAATACACGTCTACGTAAAATTTTTGTCGACTTAATAAATTCTTCTTCACTAATTGCCAATTCGTCTTTTATATTTTGACGGAACAACGCATGCAAAAAAGGTTTGTCTTCCATTGATGACGGGACGTCTTTAATTAATAAACGTGGCCTGCGGCCTTTCGGTTTTTCAAGTCTTAGCCCGGCGGTCTTAATAGCATCAACCGATTGAAGTTTATTTAATTGACTGTCGTTAGCGACACGTAATACAACGCCCGATTTCGCGATTTTTTTCATGCCTACAATTTGGAAACCGTCGTCCGTTGGGTTAATCGCTTTTTTAAGCGCTTCTTTAGTGGCTGAAGAAGTTGCGAATTCAGCTGACCTTTCGTTGGAGGGGTAAGCTATTAAACACGGTAGCGGTGGTCTCGACTCCATCGCTGGAGCGACCTTCGGACGGACAGACGGAGTTTCAGAGAATCTGAATAAGATAATTTTTTTTTTTTTTTTTTTTTTTTTTTTTTTTTTTTTTTTTTTTTTTTTTTTTTTTTTAGTCAGGCCTGTAGGTAAATTGTATGTTAATAAGTAGCCGATTGGCTAATCATCTCTTAGCTTTATCAAACTCTGTTAAAGTCGCTGCCAGTTGAACCGGAGTCAGCTGAATATCAATATTTCACGTGAACGGCCTTAATATCTGACCTCATAAACTCAGTAACTGGGTAATACAATACCGCTTGGTAACACTGGTTATCTGAACTTCTGATACCGATCCTTATTGACCTTTTCTGACCTTTTGGTATATTTCATAAACATTAAATCATAGGTGAGTCATAACAAAAACATACAAGTCGATTTCATCAGAAATTCGCCAAGACATGAAGCTATGTTTTTGCACAGGCCACTAACAAAACAGCCCAAGCAACTCGAGCCTCCAAAAACAGTACACCCTCTCAGCAAAAAAAAGTCGCAATATTTTGCCATATTATGACGTTTTATATACGACAAGAGGCGTTCGCAAGTCATAATACCGCCTAATCCCCATCACTTGCACGCTGAGGGTAAGCCAGGGGTAAATCAGGTCGAGGGTGTCGCCGCAAAATAGAATATTTCAGAAGGCCAGAACGCATAGACTTGTGTCATTAGAAGTCATTTATTAGCTTTTTTAGAAATCATTAATGAGGCTTTCCGCCTCAAACGGAATAAATGTTTCTGTCGAAGTCTTTTCAAATAAAGTCACCCTTGAATTCAAATGCTCCTTATGGTCCAGGACAGGTCGCGGGATTATTTCCTTACCGTGACCCCGTAACATAACAGGCTATTGAAGGACACCGTGGATTTTAGTCAGTAAAAGTCTGACAGTAGGGGCCGGAAGACTCATTTGATGATTTTACCACGCTAAAAAAAAAAAACAAAAAAAAAAATACCAGGTCCAGGGCAGCAGTATCCTGCTTAGACAGTCCCACCATTTTATATTGGCTTGTCATGAGCAACTGAAAAATGATTGTGTAAAATAATGTGTTTTAGTATTAGAATACAAGGAGGCCGGAGCGCACGCCGTGACTGCAAAACTGTGCACTTTGTTTGCTAAGTATTATTTTGGTGCACTGAGTGACGCTTTTTATAACGTCCCTAAACGCGACTGTTACGTGTCTAAGCCCTTAATTCAATTCCAATAAATGGGAGTGGCGATTGTATTCTTTAGAAAAATTATTTCTTATATTAATTACTCTTAAGTAACTGCGTGCATTTTCGCCCTGCTCTGGTACTAACCTTCTGTAGTTATTTGTTATGTGGTCGTCACGGAAAAATGTGTTACCTTGTGACTCAGATTATGTGTGGGTCAAGATAGGGCATTGCCGAGTTTAGTAGGGCACGGCTTTTTAATGATTACGGAGAGGGAGTGATGGATTCGGTTTTTTTATTAATTTAAGAACTGCTTTTTTAAAACATGATTATAACATGTTCTAGACCGTCCAAAAACAGCCTCCCAGTCCAGAAGTGATTTTGATGAGAACGTGGTTTCGATTCGTGAGATATGTTTAAGTTTTCATTTCATCTACTGACTAGATGGATGGCATCAAGTTTGGTTACTTTTTTTGGGATGATGAAATAAATCCGTCTAGAAAAAGCATAAAATGTCGAAGAATGTCGCACAAAGGGAAGAGTGGAAGGTTATTGATGAGACCTTTGCCCACGACAATAATAGGTTAATAAAAAAGAGTAAGACAATGCTTCAAGGGCGTTTTTATTTCACCTCTACAGGTTTGCCTGCCGGGGTTGCGGGATTTTTCCTTACCGTGACCCCGGAACATAACAGGCTACTGAAGGACACCGTGGATTTTAGCCAGTACAAGTCTGACAGTCCCTCCCGCCCTGCCCGGGGTGGGAGGACTCATTTGATGATTTCACCACGCTAAAAAAAAACAAGAAACCTCTATAGGTTTGGGTTTGGGGTAGGTAGTTAGGTACCTGCAATATTGGCGACATGAAAAAGTTTTCTGAAAACTTTTAAAGTTAACACCGACCTCCAAAGTACAAAATACGGTTCGCAAATCAATACAAAACTCTCACGCTGGAATTTTTAAACTCTCCCAACGAGGAATATTCGAAACAAACTTTTTAACTTTAATTAACCTATTTCCTTAACTTTTTGCTGCAGTTTAGGCTGTTGACACCATTTACTGCTAGTTTCTAGGTGAAGTTCCCATTTTTGTAGGAAAAACACCGAATATTTGGGAATTGGGTAATGAAATTAGTTTAGCTTTGTATTTTAGTGCAAGAAACAGAGTGGAATTATAGTCCGTACAAGTCTAACAATCATATTCGTTTCACACGTAGAGGGAGGAATATTTTGTTACTAAAAAGAAAATAAAAACTAGTTCCCTCATAATATAATCTGCCGCCACTTAAACACTGAGTTATCAAAATGGTGATTTTTAAGTTAAAAGTACCCCGTTTAATACTAAAGATTTTGCTAAGGTTTCCTATCTAATTACGAGAATACTAAAGCTGCCTATGATGAGTAATAAGGCTCGTTTACATTTTAATAAGATGATTAGGGTATACTTTTAATGTAGCTTGATCGAAGGAGCGTTAGTTACAATGACTGTAGATCGATCGCCACAATATTGCTTTAGCAATTAATAATGTTTCCACTGCTGGGACACACGCATGAGTGCCAGATTGAGTGGACTGTTGTCCACCAAGCGGTTCCAGTGTGGGTTGGTAGTTGCCACGTATCTACTTTTTTCTGGTCTTCACCCACCACGCGGGCCCAGTAAGGGTTGGTTGATGCGGTAGAGCTTTGATTGTTTTCGGTTCTCGGACATGCAAGTTTCCTTCCAAACCATTTAAAGAGCAGTCAAGTGGTGATGAAATAAATTACACAAAGTTATGGACCTGATTAGGTTCGAATCCACTCGTAATATGAGTATCATCGCTTTTTAGTGGTATAAATTTAACGCATCCATTGATGATGGAAAACAGCGATAATGTTCTAAGTTCATAGATCGCGTATCGCCGAATTTATTGTATAATTCAAGCATGAAGCTCCGGGCTCAACTTGAAATACTGATCATATACAGTGGTTGGTCTATAGACCTTAAAATAACAAGGGGAAATGCTAGGCATCTAAATCAAAGTGGAACCCAGAAAAAAAATGGCAAAGCTTTACAACGAAATCTCTTCCCACGAAGCGAATAAAAAGTATTTTTTACACTGCCATTGCTCAAATAGTGAATGCAGTTTGCCTGCAGCAAACGCACCGCCTTGCCGCCCGACTGTTACTGTAGAATCCTTGACGCGTGAAAACGATGCCTAAAGCGCTTTATAGCGCTGTGGATGCTTGAATGTAAGGGTATCTATTTTTTTTTTGTAATGTGCGACTTACCGCGATTTTTTTTTATGGACAGCTATGTTACAGTGATTCTTAAAAAAATTTTTTTTGTTCATTTAGCAGGCAAGTGATCTCTACCGAGACTTGAGCCCATAAGATGAACTTTCATCGCGAAATTTCATGTAAAATAACATGTTATTTTACCCAAATAAATGAGAGTAAACAAAATTGTTTACTCTCATTTATTTTGATTTATTATTTTTTATGTATTTTCCTTTCTGACCGTGACATCACTTTGGGCCCTATCAGAAAACCAGCATGTAACATTAAAAAAAAATGTCGCAGCACATACTGATTTAAGAGCCTTTTGGCTTCGCACAGGACATTTTATGTTATTTTTGTTCCGTTTGTTATCTTTTATGTTATTTTATATTAGTTTTGTATTTCTTTTTCTTCTGTATTATTTGTTCTGTCATGTGTGTCGATGAAACCCTTCTTTCTTTCTTTCATCTGCACTTTTTATATCGAAACATGATTGGCCCATGCTTCGGTGTAAGTGTGTTGTGCGGGTTGGAACTTTCTCATAATAATAATAATAATAAGCCCCCTAAAATCCAACCTTACGTCCAAGCTGAACACCTAGCTACGTGGGGGGCGGACACGCGTATTGTACAACTGTACAAAAAACTTACGCGGCTAACAAGGCAGGGTAACCCTTTATGGAGATGAGTAAAAGAGTATATAATTTGCGGCCGCTTCCCGGGGAGCGCCGGGGCGCATCTGGAGCCGATGCTAGGTGCCACAGCATGCGAACCATCGGCGGCGAGGAGTTGAGCAAGCGGGCTCCCACCGACAAAATTGTTACAGCTGGTCGCAGTGAACTGAACAGGCGGGCTCACTGCGTAGATGCTACAGCCGATTCCACGGGCGATGATACTACTTCATTATTCTCTTCCATCCCATCGACTCGCCCCTCCTACATGACAAGAAGAGCAACATCCTTGTCCACTACCACCACGCTTGATAGTGTTGTGCAAGATGTCAATTTTGACTCTGAGCTTGCACCCTCTACAAGCGGTACCTCTACGCGCAGACGATGGACACCTGAAATGAACAAGTTCATACTGCGCTCTTACTTTCAATTAACTCTATTAGATTCAGACAAAAAAAACTATCTTGAACCCCTTCATCTAAAATTTATAGAAAAGTACCCAAACATGCAGGTTAGCCGACAGAGAATAGGAGACCAGCGTAGAGCTATAGTAAACAATAAGTTACTGCCATCTATAATAATAGATGAAATTCGAAACGAAGTTAAAGAAGAATTAGATCGACTACAACCAAACCATTCTATACAACAGTCACAAAGTTTCATACAACAAACACTAACACCAACACAACCTATCCAAAATGAAACCACAACACTACAAACAAATACTCCCAAAAATATTATACAGACCCGTATGAGATGGACCAGCGAACAAAATGAGGGTATTATGAGGTCCTATTATCGAGTTACAGATTTAGGAAGGAACGAAACAGTGTATAGAAGACGTATGTATCAAGATTTTATTAACAATTTTCCTGCATTGGCTCATCTTAGCGAACAACGAATAGCTGACCAACGAAGAGCAATTTTAAATAACAGATACATCACTAGTGACAGATTAAATTCATTAAAACTAGAAGTGAGTCAAGAATTACGATCACATAGCTTTAACGATAGCAATTTTACTGGACTACCAACAGTTGACCCAAATATCAACAACCACTCTGAAATTCAATATCCCAACAGTAGTGACATAAACTCTACACACGAACTTCAGTCGAGTTTAAACCATATTGAATACAATATTATAGAAGAAGCTGTACCTAACCAACAAGATAACTTTGATAGAGACCCTAAAATAGATGAGACATTTCAACAAGCATTCCAATATTTTCAAGATACAAGCCCTACAAATAGAAGTTTTATCCCTAAACAAAAACCATCTAAAAAACTATCCCGAATAATTAGCTACTTAGACAAAATAATTCTTACTGAAAAATTAAACATAGAAACTAATTTTCATACCTTACAGACGTCTATATACTGTGCGGCATGGACCGCAGCTAAAGTTAACGGTGCAAAGTTATCCCTCCAACCAAGAACAACCATCCAAAAGGAAAAAAATCAATTCAAACCCAACTGGGAGAAAAGACTAGAACGAAAATTAAATGACTTACGATCAAAAATAGCTAGGATTACACAATTCATCAATGGCAATAGAAGTAGGAAAATAATTAAACATGTTAACACTATAACCGAGCAATATAGAATTCATACTGTTCATGAAGAACCAAACACTCAACCCGCACACATATTAGACACACTCAAACAAAAATTGTCAGTTGTAGCAGGCCGACTACAAAGATACAGAGCATGCACACAAAGGAAAATACAAAACGCACAGTTCACACAAAACGAAAAACTTTTCTACCGTAGCATTAGGCAGGCAACCTCTAACGTTCAGGATAGCAGCCCAAATAACGATCCAAATATCCCTGACCCAGAGGTGTTACGAGACTTCTGGGCGGGGATATGGGAGAAACCAATCGAGCATAATACACAAGCAGACTGGATACAAACAGAACTTATAAACAGCAGCACGAAAGTTCACGCAATGACATTTGAGCAGATTTCTCCAGAAATTTTTCATAAAGTGCTTAATCGGTTACACAACTGGAAAGCACCCGGCTCAGACCATATACACAGTTATTGGTACAAACAATTCAAATCAGTCCATAGTTTTCTTTACAACCATATAAACACTTTTATCCAGGATCCTAAAACTATTCCGTCCTTCATAACACAAGGTACAACCTTTATGATTCCTAAAGACCGTAATGATCTCACTAACCCGGCAAAATATAGACCTATAACATGCTTGCAGACTTTGTATAAAATAATTACATCATGTATATCTGAGCTAATATATCAGCATATTGATTCTAATAATATATTAGCTGAACAACAGAAAGGATGTCGAAAGTTCAGCCAAGGCTGCAAGGAACAGTTAACCATAGACTCAGTTATCCTCAAAAAAGTTAACAAAACCAAAGCTAATCTATATAGTATGTACATCGACTATAAAAAAGCCTACGACTCCGTTCCTCACTCATGGCTTATAAAAATTTTAGAGATATATCAGATACACCCGACAATAGTAACATCCCTTAAGACCATGATGACAACTTGGACAACTGTATTAAGACTAAGCTCATCCGCTGAAACAATAGATTCCAGCCCCATCAAAATTCAGAGAGGGATTTTTCAAGGGGATGCGCTTAGCCCTTTGTGGTTTTGTCTTGCTCTCAACCCATTATCTAATATATTAAACAAATCAACATTAGGATTTCCGCTACAAGATTCAACCATCGAAGAACACGCACAAAAAACAAATATTACTCATTTGCTGTACATGGATGACATTAAACTTTACGCGAACAGTGAAGGTCAACTTCAAGAGTTAGCGAGCTTAACTGAACAATTTTCAAACGACATTAAAATGGAATTCGGCATAGATAAATGTAAAATAAATTCAATTAGAGCAGGACAGAACTACCAACACCAATACACTTTAGGAACAGGAGAACGCATCGAACCATTAGATGAACAAGATGGTTATAAATACTTAGGATACACACAATCACAACAAATTCACTATAAAGAAACTAAACAAAAATTAACACAGCAGTTTCAACACAGACTTAATACAATTCTCAAAACACAATTAAACTCCCGAAACACTATCAAAGCCATAAACACGTTCGCTATACCGGTTCTTACATACTCTTTTGGAATAATAAATTGGACCAAAACCGACCTTAAATGCCTTCAGCGAAAAATTAACACCACCTTGACCAAATTTCGCAAACACCACCCAAGATCCTGTGTTCAGAGATTAACACTACCGCGGAAGGAAGGAGGAAGAGGTCTAATTGACATTCTTAACTTACACAATAGACAGATAAAATCACTGAGACAATTCTTTTTTACTAAATCCGAAACTTCAATTCTCCATAAACTTATAGCACAAAACGACAAACATCTAACACCCCTAAATTTAAAGGATACATCTGGACAGGTAAACGAAAAAGTTACTGACGAAAAAACTAAGATCCAAGAATGGGCTCAGAAGTCTCTACACGGAAGACATCGCCAAGATTTATGTCACACAAATGTCGATAAAGATGCATCGAACGCGTGGTTAAATCGAGGTGAACTCTTTCCAGAGACCGAAGGGTTCATGCTTGCTATACAAGACCAGGTTATAGAAACCAAAAATTATAGAAAACACATAATAAAGAATTTAAATAACGATACTTGTAGAAGATGTAATAGTTCTCCCGAAACTATCCAACATATCACAGGCGCCTGCAAGTCAATAGCTCAAACAGATTACAAACATAGGCATGATCAAGTAGCGAACGTCATACATCAGAAATTAGCTCACCATTATAAATTCATAGATTCCGTTGTCCCATACTATAAATATAAACCACAGATTACTTTAGAGAATCCCACCGCAAAGCTTTACTTTGACCGTGGCATTTTTACTGACAGAACCGTTCATTATAACAGACCAGACATTACACTCGTAGATAAGATAGACAAAACGGGGTATTTAATTGATATTGCTGTACCAAATACTCATAATCTACAAACGACAATAGCAGAGAAACTTTCCAAATACACTGAATTGAAAGATGAAATTTCCCGACTTTGGCAGCTACAAAAAGTTACAATAGTACCAATAGTATCATCAACAACAGGAGTTATCCCGAAGCAACTTCACCAGTCCCTCAAATCTCTTAACTTACCTTCAAATACCTACCATCTTCTGCAAAAAGCAGTAATACTAAACACCTGCAGACTTGTCAGAAAGTTTCTGCAACATGAACCCGAAAATTTCAACCCAGACTCAAATACGCAACCTTCAACACAAACTTCTCAACATAACCGCATTTCATTTGTTCCAACTGATAATTCCTTGGCTTAGGCCCGTATTATCAGCACATCCCGGCTCGCCGAGAATGTAAAATACATGACGAAAATAATAATAATAATCTTTATTTAACACAAAGAGTACAGATACAATCAAAGCATAGGTTAGGTCTAAATTAAACACTCATTAAAGTTAATTGTAAGATCTGCATTACAATTCTGAAACCCTGCCTCTCAAACTAGGTAATGACCTGTATTTTGAGAGACAGTGATCGGTCACTTATAATTCTTTAAACTATTTGATTACAATAGCAATTTATGAAACGGTGTCGCTCCACCGCTACAATAACTAATAGGTATGTTCTGTACTATTCTGTTTAGGGTGAATGTTAGTGTTGTGAAAGGTTAGTATTTTGTGTGGGGGTGTGTGAATGTTTGGTGAGATAAGTGTGCGAGCTGGTGTGTGTAAGTGTGTCTGTGCTATAGAAAAGGTGTGCGTAAGGGATTAGGTGATGTATGTAAGTAGGGACTCAGTGTTAGAATAGTCCCTCTCCAGTAGCCATTCTGTCAACTTATTTTTAACTGTATGGGTGTTAAGGTGTAAGATCTTCAATTCTTTATTAATTTTGTTATAAATACGATGACTGAGCGTGTAAAATTGGCGCGTTGCAAAAGTGGTTTTGTGTTGGGGACCAGTGATCAGTTGTCGTCGCTTAATTAAATTTGGTAGTGGTAGCCTATCGTGGATTCTTAGGATGGATCTAAGTACGTAAAGCTGTCGTACTGTAAGGACTTTGCAGTTTGAAAAAAGTTCTTTCGTAGGGAATCTATATGATTTCCTAGTCATTACCTTAAGAATGGCTCTTTGTGCCCTTTCTACTGACAGCATTTTGGTTTTAATTGCTCCTCCCCATGCTGTAATACAGTATCCAAGAACAGATTGACAAACCGCATAATACACCATCTTTAAGGTGTCTAGATTGGCTGACTCTCGCAATGACTTAAAGACGTGTATAAGGCGCATTGTTCTTGTAGTTAGGGCGTCAATCTGTTTGTCCCATCGTAAACCGTCGTCAATCAGGATTCCAAGATACTTTATATTGTCCGATCTTGTAAGGGTTGGACAGTCACAAGATGATGTTGGATTTGTGCATGTGTGGGCAGCAATGCTGAAGTTATGAGCAGGTCTCATGTGACGCCGAATTGCGAATGGTATATAATTGGTTTTGGCCAAGTTAAGTGTCAGCAGGTTACAGTTAAGCCATTTCATAACTTTGGACAGGGCTTCTTCTGCAGTAGTCCTCACCACGTCCCAGGTAGGTCCGTAAACAAGAATTGCAGTGTCATCTGCGTATGCATAAATGTCAGTGTTAGGTAGTTTCATCTTGCAAAGGTTGTTTACGTAGATCTGGAAGAGGATTGGACCCAAAATACTGCCTTGGGGGATGCCGTACGTTATTATCTCTTCGTCACTATAATATGCGTCAACCTTGACGACCTGTGTGCGATTACTGAGGTAACTTTTGAAAATTTTCAGAGGTGTACCTCGCACACCAATACGTTCCAGCTTATCAATGAGCTTGGGGACAGAGACCGTGTCAAACGCTTTGGATAAGTCCAAACAAATTCCCAGGCACTTAATTTTCTTGTCCAATTTCTTAGCTACCTGTTGGGTAAAGTCTAAGACAGCATCCTCCGTCGATAGACCTGTACGGAAACCATATTGGTTCGGAGCAATGATTTGGTGTTTGTTAAGGAAGCTCCCAAGTGACTTCGCCAGGATCCTTTCAAGTATTTTAGAGAGGGCAGACAAAACAGAAATTGGCCTATAGTTCGTAACACAGTCTCTGTCCCCACCCTTGTGAATTGGGTGTATTATTGCCTTTTTTAGGGCATTAGGAAATACTCCCGTTCGAAGGCAGCGATTTATGAGGAAGGTAATGGGTGGAGTCAATGCGTGACGGCATATCTTCAACAGTTTGGACGAGATTCCATCCCAACCGACGGCACAGTCCTGTCGCAATTGTAAGATGAGGGATTCCACTTCCGCTTCATCCACTTCCAACATGACAAGAGAACCGACAGTTAGATTGGGATCACTAGTTTCATTTTGAATGAAAGGGCATTGTTCACTTGCAGCTGTTGTATGTCCCGCAGTTTGTGATAATATTTGCGTAGCTAAATTTTTACCAACATTACTAAGGTAGTGATTTACAAAGTTTAAGGAAGATTTAGGGTCGTCTTTTAATTTTAATAGTTCTACAGGGCTAACATGTGTCTTTTGTGTGTTTGTTATTTGTTTAATTGTATTCCATAACATTTTGGGGTTGTTTTTTGATTTTTCTAATTCCGACGTTTCGTAAGCTATTTTTAATTTTCGAAGTAAGTTATTACAGAAGTTTCTGTATCGTAAGTATGTAGTTTTTAAGATTAGGTTATCAGGAGCTGTTTTTGCCTTAATATGCATTTTGTCTCTATTTTTTATACATTTTATTAGGCCCGGTGTTATCCATGGTTTAATAATTATTTTTTTTCTAGGGATTTTAACTTGTGTGGAGTTTTTTGTAATGACTGATCTAACAATGTCTACAAAAGTAATCGCACACTCATTTACGTCCTCAATTTCATTTAATACAGTAAAGTCGGTATTTTCTAACTCAGCAGTAATGGCTTCGTAATCTAGACGAGTGACAACTTTATTTATCTTCTTTGTGGGACTGACGTGAGCTATGGACAAGAGAACAGGTTTGTGATCCGTTATATGAGATTCCATTACAAGTGTTGTAGATTGGTAATTAGATTTGAGAAGCATGTGATCAATACAGCGGTCCAGTCGAGTAGGGAATAGGTGGGTCGGCATCAATCCATACGACGCGTTAATTGTAAGATATTCGAAACTTCTTTCATTCCGACCAATTGGACTAATGTCTATGTTTAGATCTCCCACCAAGACAATACCAGGGCAAGACGATATTTCTTGATATACGTTACACAAGCTTGTTGTGAAATTGTTGAAATCGTCTCTGGAGTTGAAAGAGGGGGAGCGGTAGATGGCAACCACAGACAACTTTTTGTCTATTTGACATACTAGGCAATTACCGCCTAAAAAGGGTGGCTCTAATATGGAACACTGTAATCCTTCCTTAGTGTATATTATGACTCCACTGTTTTGGTTATCGTTGACCACTGTCGAGTTAGACTGGAATCCATCTAAGTGTGGTAGTGCATTGACTTTACTCAGCCAGCATTCTGTCAAAACAATGATATCAATTTTAGTTTTTATCAAGTTTAACAAAACTTGAAGTTGGTCAAAGTTTTTGTTCACGCTGCGAATGTTTAAGTGTAGTATATTTATGTTAGTACTGGCCGAGTTGATATAGTTACGACAGTCTTCAGGGTTGCAGTTGAAAGAGTCACCGAGGTTTATAAGGTCTAAGTCATTATTAATATTGTTTATTGTAGCCATTTTTAATTTTAGTCTTGTACGAAATATAACACTTCAGCCAGTCACAGTGTTGTAAAATTTTAGGAGTATTACAGCGCGCGATTATAAGTGTGAAGTTATGTTTGTGTGAAGATATTATGCGATTATATTTACTTGTGAAGTGTGAGATATGTATGTTGAGTATGAAACTATATGTTGTTTTTGTGTGTTGAATGACCATGTAAAGATTATTTAAAAAATATACAAAGTAAAATAGAATAAAGTAAGCCTTGTATACAATAGAAATCGAAAACAAAACTGCCAGTAGTCAGATATTAATGTTGCCCAGATCATGAAGACATCTTTCTGACTGTATCAATAGCTGTTTATCCCCTTCCTTCTTTCGAAGAAATATGTTACCGTTGCTTATCCAGCAGTATGAGTAGTGGTTGTTTTTAGCGAATTGGCGTGCTAGGTAAAAAAGCTTCTTAGAACTGGAAGGAATTCGCTCTGCTACAAATACTGGTGTGCGTTTTCCTGGTATTCCAATTAATTCTGTGTTTAACTTTTCTTCCTTTGCGTTCTTATTCCTATTATATAGACGAATTGCTGACAGAAGATTTATCTTGGTTTGTACTCTAGTAAACTCTGCTATTACCGGACGTGGAGTTGGAGATGGATTGGATTTCCCAGGGAGTCTATAAACATCTCGTATCTCCGTTTCAGGTATAGGCACTCCTACGATTTGTCCAATTTTACACAACGTATTTACAAGGGATATTGGAGCCTCTTTTTCCGGCTGTGGGATATTCCTAACTTCAATGCTTGACGGTCGAGACGTATGCTGTAGGTCTGTGATTTTTTTTTCCAGCAATTCTATATAGACTCTCTGTTGCTGACGCTCCTTTTTTAAGTCTTCTACCTCCTTTCTTAATTCCTCAAATTTTAAATTCATAAAAGTCATTGACTGATCAATCTGAGCACTTGCCTTACGGATTTCACTATTAGATTCCTGAATTTTATGGTTTTGTGCTTTAATTTCCCCAATGTCTGCGATTAATTTAGCCATCATCTGCGTTCCCCTGCTCATAACAAGCAAAACAAACAATACGTAGCTCGCTCGTAGTCGGAGAATACTTGATGTAGCCGATTCCTGTTCTGTATAATATTATGTTTTCGAATTTTTTGTTCTAGGACGTATGCTGTTTTCCTCTATGTTTCTTTACCATTTTGATTCACGATTTATTGTCAAAATGGATCATGATTCCACTTTGTCGATTGTACATATACGCACTCACAAGCACGCAAGCCGACACAAAAAAAAATCCTAGTGTAGGGTAACGTTTTTTTACAAAAAATAAGAAAAACAATATTGATCGTGACATAGGAACGGCTTACGAACTCAAGCAACGTTTTTTTCCCTTATCAACTGTTTTGTCTCTAATCTCGATCTCGCATTTCACTGGCGAGATTTTCTTTCCCATTAATTCTCTATAAAAGAAAACCAATTAACTAACGACGCTGCTTGGAGTTCGAGGAAAACATTCTAATTAATCTAAAACGTCTGCCGATCGATTCATGGCGTCTTCCAGCTTAGTGTATGTAGGTACACTGATAAAGGAATAATACATTTCAATACAAGGGTAGAAAGTTCGTTATTTCATTCGAGGTGGAATTCTCAGTCGAGCCGTAGGCGAGGGTGATAAGAAACATGTGATGATAAATGAGAAAGAAAAAACAGTCATGTCAAATACATCGCGTGTTGAACTTAATCTTAGTGCGATAAGAACCAGTTTTCGAGGAAGTGCTTTGAAAAAGGTTTAGGATTATAATCAGTCTATAATATTCCCATAGCTGAGACTCAGGCCTTTTCTCTATTCGAGGGAAGGCTTTAATCCACAACGCGGGCTTAGTGCTTGTTGGTAGATTGTTACCAGTCTTCTAATTTTTGGTTCTGGACATGCGGTTACCTCGCAATGTTGCCTACCTAACCCTCACCGTTTTGTGAGAAATAATCACATCACATAATATATTCTGATGACGTCATCAGAATATATTATGTGATCATCATGAATCATTTTTGTATAATATGTATGTAATGTACATACGTATGTACATTACATACATATTATACAAAAATGATTCATTTCTAATGAAAAGACTTGCTTCCTTAGAACGTAAGGACAATGCGAAATAGATGGTTTTGTCATTAAATGAAAAGAATTATTGTACGTTCTTTGCTTATTGTTAGGAAAATAAAATGCGTGCTTACATTGTTTTGTTTCGCCAAAGAATAGAACATTCTGAGTCAGTAAGAGGAAAAGGAGTATAAAAAAGTACATGGACGTTAAGAAGACAGACGAAGACCAAGTTTTTTTGTTTTGTTTTGATTTAAGCTTAAAAGAAAAATTCAATTGCGAGCATTATACAAGACGCCGAACTGGGTATCGCAGTCATTCTAGACTAGGTCGAATCTTTCACTACTATCGAAGCACGGCAGTTTCAGCCAAAGTTTCAGACGTTTTTTACTCAAAATTACTTACATTAAGATACATGTTGTTACCTAAAGATGACAACATGTTTGGGTAGTTATCCCGAGTCCCGATGTGTTGTCAGAACTTATTAATTTAGAATTATCAGGTAGTTGGGCTAACTTAAAAGTTTTCAGTTACTTTCGTACGGGCCCTTATTTCCGTTAACGGACTAAAAGAGTAGAGCCCCTGAATCAGAAGGCTTTTTAATTTCCACAAAAAAGCTTTGCAATTCCTGACGCAGGCCCACCTAAATTGTGTTGTATTTTATTAATTTGAACGTTGTCAATATTATAACATACAGGGTGGAATTTTGTAATGCCACCTGGAGGGAAAGCACCCATAATACTGCAGATAGAAAATTTTACTCAAAGGAAACATTCCTTTATTTTTGAAAAGAAAGTAAACTGCATTCAAAGATTTTCGAAAATTCTCTTCTCCCACACCCGGGAATTGAACCAAGAAACCATATTACATGTTACGAGAGCTTTAATTTAAGATTTCCTGGTTTTCCTTTCATTTAATTTATCATGTTTGTTAGAGAAATTTCATCGTTATAATTGACCCTAATGATCGGTGCAATAAAAGTACAGGGTATAATTTTTTCAGATTTTAGCCGGTTCGATTCCCGGGTGGGAGAAGAGAATTTTCGAAAATCTTTGAATGCAGTTTGCTTTCTATTCAAAACTAAAGGAATGTTTCCTTTGAGTAAAATTTTCTATCTGCAGTATGAAGGGTACTTTCCCTCCAGGTGGCATTACAAAATTCCACCCTGTATAAGGGTTTTAATTAAGTTATCTTTCACTTTTTTTTTCACTAAGTAATTGTCTCTAGGCAAGCCCATATTGATTACTATCATAATGTAATTTTGATGAAATGCCATACCATGATACCATTAAGCCATTTCATCAATCGCTCTTAAGCTGCACCCATGTTTACTAAGGCAGGACGTTACAATCTACTAGAATATAATGATGTTTGCACATCGATTAACGTATAACGACTTTTTAATAGTCGATCATAATATTGTAGCTAACTTTCAAGTCAAGTTGGTAAAATTCAATTCTGCAAACGAACTTTTCCTACAGGTCATCTTGCCACTTATTTTCGGGACGGCTTCGGTGTGATAAAAATACACCGCATAAAGGTTTGAATTTTTTTTTTGACGTAGTGAAATCTTCAAATGAGTCCTCTCACCCAGGGCAGAGCAGGAGGGACTGTCAGACTTGTACTGACTAAAATCCACAGTGTCCTTCAATAACCCTTTACATTCCCGGTAATTCGTAAGTTCGACGAAGTACGCACGAAGCCCCTTCAATATAACTTAGTTAATTAGCTTCAGTATTCTTTAAAAGAATAGGAAAATTACGATGAGAACTCTAAACAATATTCATCAATCTTTTCGATGTGTAAATTATGTGTCAAACTTTATACCTACTTGAAAGTTAAGAACATCAAAATCACTTGTCTCACATAGAGGGAGGTACAGTTTTGAATATTTCACTGGTCCGCTGAAATACAACTAGTAGCTGATGTTTTTCTGTATCGACGATATTTTTTTATTATTTCGCTGCCTACCCCGCTGACTGAACAGCTTAGTGGTATAAACATTTAGCTTTCTGTGCCATCGACAGCGGATTCCCATTAAGATTTTTTGTTTTCGTTTGACTAGATATTTGTCTTCATTTTACGGTTTTTGCTATAGTTTTTTTTTTAGGTTTTTACTATATTTTCACCCGAGCGAGGTAAAACTACATAGGTGTGTCCTTAATTCAACGCACTCACTTTTCAGATCCCTAAATCAAATACAACGCCTACAAAAAATATCTAATTAGATTTTCATACACATGTAGTTTGTTTAATTAAACTTATAACAAACTTTTAATGAGCAACTCGCCTTTCGTCAACCACCAGCAGTGTGACAGTTGCCTTAGCCTTCTAACCATCATAATCTATCACGAAGATCTTTGGGGACTTCCGAGAGATATTACTTTTTGTTTTCCCCTTTACTCTTTTTAAATTTAAATAGCTTTTCTCATTTGAATCTGTCACTTTGACCGTATTTTAACGAACTTGGAAAGAGGGATGGTTGCGGAATTATCTTTGATCATCAGCTTCTTGATTCATGGCCATGGTTCTAAGAAAGAATCCAAGGAATGTAAGGTTATCGATCCTGGGAATTGAATATTGAAATTCATAACATAGAAACATGCTTTATATCATCAAATGCTTTGAAAGAAAGAAAGAAGAAAAAGGGATTTATTGGGACATTAACTTTGAAAATTCCCATGGGTGTCGCACCGATTGTTTTAATATCAATTGGTTACAAATTAAGGCTGGAGATAATTTTTTGATCAGTTAGACACTGGCTCACCCAGAAAACGGCGGCTTAGAACGATTTTACCACGAAACTAACAGAGATGCAAAAATTAGGACAATGAATTTTCTAAGTATTCCACATCGCAGCGAAGAAATGTAGTCGAGCTGTGGTTACACGTGTAAATAGTGTCACACCAATTTTTCGCAGTTAGCGTTGTGGTTGCATTGTGATGGTTCATTGCGATGTGGTTGCATTGTAGTTTAGATTTGGCTGTGAGAACACCAGTGCCACACACGCGGTCGATAATGACAGCAAAATATTATGCTCCATGCGAATTATGATCACTCCACAGGTTTTAAGTACAAAACATACACAACTCTTAAGTTATATGTTTATACGCAATAACACCTGCGTCGCGTCTTTGTAGAGATATTTTTTTAAAGAAACGTTGAATTCAGTTGCAAGCAAGGTTCGATCCTGCGTCTTCTGGGTACTCCACGTGTAAACAGTGTTCGAAAAACAATGGAACGAGAAATTCAGCTTTGTGAGTAGTTGTTGCGATGGCCTAGTGGTTAAAGCATTTGGAGTACCTATCCAGAAGACGCAGGATCGAACCCTGCGCGCAACTGAATTTTTCGTTTGTTTAAAAAATATCTATAGACAACTCTTAACCTGTATCTACTCACAAATTAAAAGCTTAATAACCTAACAGCATATAAACCAGTAAGCCAGTAAATTAACTGTGACCCCGACATTACCAGGATCGCGTAACATAATAACTTGTTGCTGCCTTGGCGAGTTTGCCAAGTTTCGCTAACCGAGGTCGCGGGTTCAGGCCCTCGGTCGTGTGCATGCTATTTCGATGATTTTGACCTTTCGTTTTTAATATCGCAAGTGTCTTTATGGCTTTTGATTTAATGGCTACATATTCCAGATTAAAATATGAGTTGATCTGTAGGCTAAGATCTTAAAAAAAAAATGGTTTTTTGAGATGGTTGTGCTCTCTCATCTACATCAGAAATAATGGGACATGCCCGACTAAAAAAAGTAAGTCATATCTGACTTTAAAGCAGGGACCGAAAACCTTTATAAATTACGGTACAGATATTAAAGAATTTCGGTTATTTTTCAGATTTAGGTTACCGCTATCTGGGTAACCAGACCGAAGAAAAATGTAACCTCTATTCAGGTTACCGTTTTAATACCGGTTAACTAAAGATAACGACTCTTTGTCACACACACATGCGATGCGCGCCCTGTGAATAATGCCGACGGCACGTTTGAAGTGTGCAATATAGGGGTAATTTTTATTTCGGTAACCGGTATTAATACTGGTAATGTATTCACTTTTAATAATAAAGGTAATCTTTAAAATTACCTGTAAAAGAAAAAAAGGTTGTTACCGAAAAAATACCGGTATTGTTGATACCGGTTTCGGTCCCTGCTTTAAAGATTTTAACTTCTCAATTAAGTGAAATGATGATGGCGTAAAAAATAATTTTTGATATTTTTCACCTCAAAAGCTCAACCCTGAAGGATAAACTTATCTGTTAAGTAAAGCACCTTTACTTTAAAACCAGCATAAAGTAAAACAGCAAACGTGATCAACGTAAGCTCTTTATAACCCTTTTTATAACAAAATCCGCATAAAATATAAATTCCTGACGAGTTTAGAAAGAAAAAATGCCAAGTTGGTGCGAAAAATCACCTTCCTTTGAAATAAGGCACAAATTTCACATTACTTAGCACTTTATATTGATCGAATCTTACATTTTCGGGCGTTTCAAGCCTTCTGTAAAAGTGCTTGGCGGATAGAATTAAAGATTTATGGAGTAATCTTATTAAGTTGTCGTTTTCAGCAGATTGAGTCATATTTGATATAAGTTATTCAAGATCTAGACAATGCTGAATTTTGTACACCCTTTGAGATTTTTTGCTCTCAACCCACAATTCGTAAATAGCAAATTGAAGAACGTTGTATTGTTATGGATTTTCATTTTATTTTGTATTACTCATTTTATGAGAGCAATGGCCCAGTATAGTAATGGTTTTGACTTACCAGTTTGTTTTTCGTAGGTTCTGTAGTCAAGCAGCTTCATTTTGTTTGATTTACGTCATGACCGCATCTCTCAAAATCGGTGAATAAAAACAGTGCGAGAAAACAGGAATGCCCTAGAATTAAAAAAAAAAGTCGAAGACATGTGACATCTACCAACACGCATTCGGCCTGTGTGGTGGAATACGGTACAGGGAGACCTCTCATTATAAAGAGGAGGCCAGGGACTCAGCAGAGGGTACACTAAAAGCTGATTTTGTAAATAAACTCATAAAAGTTTAAATAGGATGTGGAAATTGAAATAAGAAGATAAACAAACTCTTACAAAAATATAGTAAATTTTCGTGACCACGTTTTTAAAACTCAAAGGCTTTATAACTGCTTTTTCAAACCATTCCTTTAGGTCTGTCGATCAAACCTCGAGTACGGTCGAACCTACTGTTACCAATTCTTAATCACCGTTTGAAACTCGATAGGGAAGTAATAACGTCTGCCGGGAACCGCACTGAAATCTATGGTCACCACAAATAGCCCACAGTTTGCAACGATCCGTCATCAGGAGACGCATGGTACACAATAAAAGTACAGAAGGTTTGAGAGGAATTATATTTTCCACAGTAATGTTTTATATTAAAATGAAGGTAATTTAAGACAGTTTGTTTGGGACGTAATTCTAGGTTAGCTTAGCAAATAGCTTTTTTTTATTAACCTATATTGTCCCACTGCTGGGCAAAGGTCTCCCCCATAACCTTCCACTCTTCCCTTTGCGCGGCTTTTTTTTTATCGTGGTAAAATCATCAAATGAGTCCTCCCACCCTTACTGTCAGACTTGTACTGACTCCAATCCACGGTGTCCTTCAATATAGCCCTTTATGTTCCGGGGTCACAGTAAATTGTGAGTCCTGCTACCCTGAGATAGCGCTACGCTAGCGAAAAGCGTTCAAATGAGGAATGGAGAATTTCAGCTTGCAGATGTGGGTTGCAATGGCCTAGTTGGTTAAGGCGTCTGGCGTACCTATCCAGAAGACGCGGGTTCGAATCCCTCTTGCAATCTGTAATTTTTCTTTCCTCAAAAATCTTCTTTAACCACTTCCCTGTCCGATGAATCACATGTGATCCACGACTATTGTTTAGGTATTGTGTCTGCTGCGCGGACAGTGAAAGTGTTAAAATGCGCATGCGTTAATGCGTTTAAAATAATTATTAGATAGTGTTAGTCATATAAATTAGAGTTTTCGAAAAAGTCATCTTTCTGCTTCTCCTCTTCTCAGTGACGGTAACCCCGCCAATAAATCTGGTCGGGACAAACAAAGTTTTGGATGTCGCCCAAGAAGGCGAATCGTTTTCGTTCAAAATAATTCGATGATAAATTGTCCAGCATTGTTCGAGTACCGTTTTGTTATTTATTTCAATATCAAAAGGTATCTATTGTGCTTGTTTGAGACCATGATGGTAACAATAGCTTTGATTTTTATCCAGTCTCCGGAGATTTATTGTTTTCGTAAGGAGACCAACTAAGTTCTCGTGAATTTATTGAGAGAACGAAATAAGTGATCGTTTTATTGGCTGAGGAGCTACTTCTTACTTTATTTAAAAATGGGAGTACTATGTAGGCAGAATCTTTATAAAACGAGATTTTCTCATAAGCCACAATCATTGTATAGACGCCAGCAGGTTAACATACCTGAATCTGACAATTTTCACCAATCAAACATTAACCTTCCACTATTGTGATAAGGTTGAAAATTTATCGTTTGCACCTGTCCTAGGTACCGTAAACGTTTTAGGTACCGTAAACGTTTTTCTCTAAGAACAAGAAGTTTGGTGACATGGTTTGTGTCCTACCTTATAAAAAAAAGCTATTGTTCGCGTTAATCTTTTATTTAGAAGCGCTTATTCTGAAAGTTGGGAACGTCGCAGTTAGTTGTCAAATAATAACAGGTTTTGATTAATTTACAAATTTACTGTATGAAAATTAGAAATATAGCTCTGTAGTGCACTAAAAAATTGATTAGGGAATGCAATAATTAATATCGTAACACTGATTATATTATATAGTTTTAGAGTTAAAAAAAAGCATTTCAAAGCTTTCCGAATACCTTTTATACATCTGAAACGGTTATAACATCAAATTTAGTGTTTGAATTGCATTCATACATCAATTGTCTAGTGCACTACAGACCCATATTTCTTATTTCCATACAGTAACATTGCCAAATTAATTAAAACTTGTTAATATTTGACAGCTATTAGCGACGTTGCCAACTTTCTGGTATTCTGAACACGATGTCTAATTAATTTTGATATACCTACGATCTTTCAAAAAACCAAAAAAAAGCTACCATGCTTGCTAGCTTCGTATGTTAAATCGTCAACCACCTAATTCCATGCGGACAGCTCCACATTAGTACCACAGTTTACGAGTGAGTTGTCATTTGTCACTTCCTCAGGTTAGTATCATGTTTGTGGGTCACAAGTGTTATAGCAGACGAGCTTGTGGTCCAGTCGGGTGACGCATTGTGTTTATGGCTCCATTTGTAGGTAAGTGTTACGTTCTAGTGTGTAGTACTTACTTCATGATGTGTATTTAGTTTAAGATGGTTCTAGAACATGTTAGATGTGTTTGAGAGAGTAGTCAGACACCTCTCACATGTTGTAGTCATGTTCATGTCTTAGAAAAGCGTGCATGACGTTGCAATTTGGTAACATCACAGCTTCACCCTTATCTTAGTCCCATAGTAAGATTATGTATGTACTGTCATTGATACTACTTGACGACATGTT
Source organism: Agrotis segetum (assembly GCA_036375495.1). Classification (NCBI taxonomy): domain Eukaryota; kingdom Metazoa; phylum Arthropoda; class Insecta; order Lepidoptera; family Noctuidae; genus Agrotis; species Agrotis segetum. The sequence continues at coordinate 435,391 of JAQSVV010000186.1, forward strand.
TGGCGCAGTGGCTGAGTAGAGACTGCTAGAGGGCTAAAGCCTGCCTGGGTCGCGGGACTTATCTCATTACCGCGACCCCGGAACATAAAGGGCTATTGAAGGACACCGTGGATTTTAGTCAGTACAAGTCTGACTGAACCTTCCGCCCTGCCCGGGGTGGAAGGACTAATTTGATGATTTTACCACGTAAAAAAAAAGGTTCTGGGTGTTCGTGTATATGAGTTACTATGATTGTAAACGCACCCACTATATAAAAAGATTTTTTTATCGTAGGACAAAGAGAAACTTCTGTAAAAATGTTTTAAGAAGCTACAGCAGCTCTGCAATGGAATGGAACCCAGAGAATAATAAAATTGAAAGAAAAGCATGCAGTAGCTCTTATAAGGATTACACACGAAAATAAAAATAGCCCAATTGGCTGTCATAGACATTAAACAGAAACGACAGATGCCTCGACACATAACCACAGCGAGGCTGAAAACGAATTTCAGAAAGTGCATTGTGCTATAAAAATTCTCTTCGACCGGCTAACGAAAGTGCATAGCTCTGGCGATTTTCGTGCAAAATGGACACCGGCAGTCGAGTGTGGAATAAAGTGTAGGAATGTGGCCTCTGTGAAAACTTAGTCACAGAAAATTTTCGGATGCTTTTTATATTTCTTTTGACTTTAAACTTGATTTTGTTAAAAGTTTATATGATGGCACAGTTAGCGCAGTGGCTGAGCGATTAGATTGCCGCGCTGCGTATCGCGGGTTCAATTCCCGCACGGAGCAAATATTTGTATGATCTACAAGTGGTTGTGTCACGCCTGAGTGTTTGTGTAGGTGAGTTTGTATGTTTGTAAACGCACCCACGACTCACGAGAAATTCCTAGAGTAGGGTAACATTTTTTTTATATATATGACGCCGACTTATGATACGGGTATTGTCTGTATTTTGAGGAAGTATTTTGTCATATAAGTCTACTCATCGCCGTCGGAATTGACATCGGCGCAACTGGTGTATGGTCTAATCAATATTGTTTGTGGACCATTACAGGAAATTGTAAAAAACAGAGATTTGAAATGTAAGGTCTTTTGCCCAGCAGGGGGACACAAAGCAGGCTACCAAAAACTCCTAAATGTGTAATCGACACTTTTAAGAATAAACGTATACATTTAACGAGAATCTCTTCAAAGTTATATAGAGGAAGCCTCATCTGTGTAATCTCAGTCAATCATCGACATTGTCTTTCTCGCCTCTGACTCAGAGTTTAGATTAGAGTCATAGAGAATTCTGAACTAACAGTAATATAGTACATATTTCACTACTTTTTTATAGAAATACCTCAATAGTCCAATATGCTTATGAAGGATATAAAAACAGACTTCAAACCTTTTAACTTCACATCTCTTTCAAAAACCTCACCTCATCAACAACTCAACATTTTAATATCAAGCAATTCAGCTCCACATGTTAATTCCGAGCACTATTTACGCTCACTCATTCCCAGGGTAGGGTATTTGAAGCCGAGATTAAGTGGAGACAGACCTTGACAAATCCTTGTTACACACGGCGGGAAAACTTGAATCATTAGTCTTTGTGCGCTGATGTGCGCTGTCCTAATGGAGGAGGCATGTTTTGACAGCTTTCGTGTTACACTCGAGTTCCTTTGACGTTTTGGGTCGGGTATTGAAATGTTACTTGTCACTTTAGCAGGACGGTAGTTAGCTAATCAAGTGTTGGTTTTCGAAATGTTACTGTTCTTAACTAAGGATAGTACTTATGACGGGGCCCCCCTCTAGAGGGCCAAAGCCTGCTGGGGTCGCGGGACTTATCTCACTACCGTGACCTCGGAACTTAAAGGGCTGTTGAAGGACACCGTGGATTTTAGTCAGTACGAGTATGACAGTCCCTCCCGCCCTGCCCGGGGTGGGAGGACTCATTTGATGATTTAACCCAATAAAAAAAATGTTTCATTTATTTAATAAAAATAAAATTGTTACATGTTCATCAGTGAAGGAAGACAATCAAGCATCACAATTTCACAATGCGCACCTTGTATCAAATCTATACTAAATGTACGCGAATGCTCGCGCAGTCAGGGAGGTAGTATTGTAATGCTCAAGTTTAAAAAATCTTTGAACAGGTTCAAATAACTTTTAACACTGACTTGTCTTAATTTAATCCCTCTTGGCCTATTCCGACTCATTTTTGTTAAAAAATCAATTCAGTCTAAAACTAACTAGATTATCTAAAAAAGAAAGCCCACAAAAAAGACCAGCGAGATCAAATTATGAGAGATTTATAAACCAAACACGTTTGCCAGAGATTTGAAGGAGGCTCATTATCGCTTAGAATTCCGGTCAAACAATACACAGGGGGCTGTAATGAAGGGAATAGAGAGAGAAAGAGAGGAAAGTACGTGTGAATAGATAGAAAATTCTTGACGTCTCTTTGTTTTTGTGGTAGTATGTTTAGGGTAGTGTTTTACGTGCCTATTTGAGTTTATTTAACAAGTATACTTTAGGTCAGAAGCAAAAATGAAGTGAGCCCACCAAACCTAAAAATTTAAAGTCCTGACGGAAAATAGTAAAAATTATTTGTTGTTACGTGTTATGGATTCCGACAAGATGGTGGTCGCGAGCCAGGCGGCCCTGGTCAGGTGTGCCACAGCCAGTGGGTTTCCTCGCTCGACAACGCAAGTTTCTGCTACCGTTGTCCGGAGGTGGACCAAGAAGTATGTTAAAGTTGGATATTATACTATATTTGCTTGTGCCTACATATTTGTTATTATATCTTTGAAGATCCGCTAGTTTCCAGTTTTATACTTCATAGTGCAGCCTCTAGAAGAAGTGGTTACGGTAGTGTAGCAATATTGTGCTACGGCGTAGCAATGCCATGCTACGCGCCGTAGCAAAGATGTGCTACGCCGTAGTGCCAGTACCGTAGATATTATTCCAACTAGGACTATTTATTTATTAAACTTAATACATAGGCGGACTTAATGCCTGAGGCATTTTCTGCCAGTCTACCTTCAGGTGATGTCACCCAGGACAAATGATTGTGTGATGACTATTTGTACTTTACCAAACGCCCAAGCCAATCAAGAGCCGTATAAAAATTTCGTACTCATTAAAAATAAATACCAAGAAATCCATCATTCATAACTTGACGCGGAGAACCGACACATTAAAAAAAAACAATATCAATACATAAAATCCCAGATTTTATTCATAAGCAAACGGAAATATTTCTTGCTCTCCCGGGTGATTCTTAGCTCAGTCACGGAAACGAATATCGTGATACAGAACGGCCGAAGGAAATAGTCAGTGAGGCAGTCGACAAGTAAAAATGATCATTGTGATGTTGGACATTACAGTCTTTTCAAAGTTATTTTTACGTTTGACAGCAGCAACATAATACAAGGTCGTGGCTAAACAATATCAAAGAGATGATGTAGGATCAACGCTTATGAACATCAGTTAGTCCTATTACATATTAGACGTCTCTCGTATTCCGGGATGCATTTCATTCATTCGATTTCGGCTGTAATTTTTGGTAATTGAAAGCAATTTTATGTAGCTCTCTATGTCTAAATATCATGCAGCAGATTTTTAAGCTTCTATTCTAAATTCTTATAAGCACACAGACTTATCTCATTCGGTACTAAATATGGATAGTGAGAGTCAAATTAGCAGTCACTCAATTGCCTACGTTTCAACAGAATTTTGACCTTAATTTACTAAAGAAAATTCTACCCACGTGATGATGAGCCATAACCAAACAGCAACCCTATAACAACAAGAATAAAGACCACTGTAATTTCGATACCGATGCCATCGCAGTGGTTAAATAATTGAGCATAGACTGGACTTCTCTTTAGAAAAAAATGGCAGCTTTGACTTTTTTGCGGACTACCCTCAGATTTGTGGATAGATTGATGACTTTACTGTATTGGTTTCAGGCAAAAAGGGCCTTTTTATGCAAATTCTGAATGAATGAATAAAATAAAACGTGGGACAAGTCCTATAGGGATAATCAATCTTATGTGTGAAAAAATGTTATTGAGTTCCACGGGCGATAATACATTGACATTTAGATAAATCTTCAGAATTTAATTTAGGTTTTTATTGTGTATCCAGATAAATTGTTATAGCTTATTTTAGTAAAAAGTCTATTGAGTTTCCAATATCATCATTAGTGATAGAATATCATTTTGTATCAGTAGTGGATTTTTTAACGTACCTTCAAGATTTGTGAAAGACATTTCAAAATCAGATTAAAGGTTCTGAAGATTTTTCTTTAAGCGATGCCCCACACTTAACTTCTCCTGTATCGTGCGTTAACAAACATAAAAATTCACATACACAAACACCCAAACCTTGTAAGTCATACAAATAATGTTTCCGAGCGGGGATCGAACCCAATGTGGTAACCGTATCGTCATAATTATTCCCTATATCCAGACTTACAAGATGGACATTTCTCGTGGTAACATCATCAAATGAGTCCTCCTAAACAAGGCAGGACTGGAAGAAACTGGATTCTGAAACAAAACACCAACAAACGTTTCTCCGCTTAAAGACCTATATTTCTGTGTTCAGGGTTTAAAGGAACCTAACTAACCGAACCTCGGGGTGCCCCTGATGTCGGTTTTTTTACTAGTATTATAGGTTTAGTTACTAGTATTATAATGTCAAACCATGTCTCTGTCGGCGAATCGTTAAGCGGAGAAACGTTTGTCGGAGTTATTTTTCAGAGTGAAGAAACTGTCAGGCTCGTATTGACTAAAATTAATGGTCTCCGTCAATAGACCTTTATGTCCCATGGCTCACAGGTACCTAATAAGACAAGTAATTATTTTCCAGCAAGTAATATGGCAATTTATTCTCCAGGCGTCTTCTTAAATAATTTCCTATCTTATTACCACATCCAAATATCCAAGTACATCCAAAACCAGCTTCATTTGGGGCGCTTTGAGCTGCACCTGTTACCGCCGACAGCTCGCACTTCCTCACTGTAATGTATCACTCCCTTAACAGCTCAACAATATATTCAACGGTACTTCTTCATGATAATGTGTATCTCCTTTAGTTCTTGGCCACGAGTTACACAGTTAAGAATCGCCACTTGTGAATGGAATTTGCGTCATCGTAGATAAAAGAAATTAAAATGTTAGAATAAAAAAGAGTCACGTATGAAGATAAACCTGCTACTTTAGCACTAAGGCCCGTATTACAGAACGTCACTCAATACTCAAGTATTACTTAAAACTAGATTCATGGCATTTGATTGGTTGAAATCTAGATTTAAATAGAGATCAGTGTTTTAGTTTCGTTCTGTAATACGGGCCTAAAAGTCAGGCACACCCAAAAAAATAAAAGGCCATTGTGAATGGTAAAGTTGGCGGATTGCGGATTTGGCTAAAATTTGGCACACAGATAACTTTGTAACCTGGATTAACACATAGCATAGTTTTTATTCCAAATTTATGTTCCCGTGGGATAATTTTTGAGTTGTAGCGGGTGAAGCCGCTGGAAACGGCTATGTAAATTATACATTTGACACATAAAACATAACATCATCTTACTCAAAAAGAGGTATAAATCATTTATAGACTTGTTAATTAGTCCTAATGCTTAATTTATTGTAGCCGATTCCGATTTTAATACTAATAATAAACGAATTTATCTGTGACACAGCCTAGGTTGTTACATATCGTAAAATACGTAAGCAGTTTTGTGGGTCTACATACGGTTTTTAAGATTTTTGAAGAAAAATGAAGAATTAATTCAATCATTACATATTATAATTATGTGAGCGCAACATGACTTGTTGTAAAAAAAAAAAAAACTAAATCCGTGAATGTGAGACAAGTCGCACCTCCAGAGGCTTTGAACAGACCTTAAGCATGTTCGTTTCTGAAGTAGCGTTCCGTTAGTTATTTACTTAGTACTTTACCTTTAAGTACTAAAGTGGTACAAACTTTGCAATTGTTTAGTTTAAAGATTCAGTTTGGGCTAAAAATAAAGGACCTTGTATTTGTGTTAGTCGAAGTTTGTTTGAAAATAGGCTTTAAATTTTCAGGTAGTGTTTAAACTTTATTAACAGGGTCTCATGGTTTATCTCAGTGTCTATGACCTATGTAATACGATACTTTTTGGACGGACTGGTAGAAATACTTCTAGGTTGTTAATGGTGCCTGCCACAGAGTCAATGTTGTTTCACTTTTAATTTTGGAATATCATCAAATTAGTCATCCCGTCTTGGATGAGGGAGGGACTACCGGACTTGACTGACTCAAGCTGCTCCATAAGTTGCCTTTTGTATAAGAACATCGCGGTAACCAGTTAACGCGGTATCCTGCGTGAGCGACGAATACGATTTGTCGCGACGCCTTTCGAAGTAATTCAACTACTATTATAATAATTATTTTAAAATTTACTTCGTATCGCGTCGAGCGGTATTTGTCGTTCACGCAGGACACTGCCTAAGACAGTCGCGCGACCCAAGAATCAGTGATCGTCAAATGAAAACCGGTACCAACAACACAGCCAGCGTGAAGAGCGGTAGTTTAGGGAGTGTCAGCCATCTAAAATCCGACCTTCGCAAGTGTTGCTTACCCTTCGATCCATGCCATTTTTATAAAGTTGAGAGCCATTTCTAACCAATCAAAAGAATAATTTCGTTTCACTATTTTTAGAACTTATATTTTGGTCCATCAAATAATAAAAGACTGATGGCAAAGTCTAAAAATAAAATCAAATCCATTATTTCCATTCAATGTACAATAAATTGGGTATAAAGACGAAAACGAAATACCAAAACAATAATTAATTTGGTCCCTTTTAAAAATATGATTGATGATTGATAGTATTAAATCTTAAGCGCTTTTGAGTGGCAAATTAAATGTATTTGTCAACGTCGGGATGAAAATAAACGTGAACGAACAACAGCTGGCTTTCTTGTTTATATTTATTGTTTTATTTTGATTGGGAATTTATGTAAGAGGGCGGGCCGGGGAGAGTGTTTTTAAGTAATAATAAGCATATGATTTTCCCAGGCCTCCCCTCTTGTGACAGGAAGTATAGGCCATAATCCACCACGCGGGCCCAGTGCGGGTTGCCAGAGGCACATGTCTTCGAATTTTTTGATTCTAGGACATGCCGGTTTCCTCACGATGTTTTCCTTCACCGTTTTGAGAGCAGTGGTGATGAAATAAATTACACAAAGTAATGCGCCTGGCGGGGTTCGAACCCACGACCTACAACTCGTAAGTCGCGACCGATGCCGCTGGGCCACCACTGCGCTCACCGATGCCGCTGGGCCACCACTGGTCTCAGGTACTAAACGTCACTCATAAAAAAGGAACATAGACAAGATCACACAAACACATAATTCAACACAACAATAACATAACTGGGCTACGATAAAGCGATCACAACTAACCGTTTATTAGCCAAACTCATTAACAACATCATTTTAAATCTTATCTCGCCATTATATCCGTACATAATCGCGGAACCCATCCAATTACTGACCTACATAAATACCGCTTGCCCTATCGCACTATTCATAAACAAAGAGACCCTCGTATCGTTAAATAAATAACGGTAATCTCAAGGTTGACAGTTTTACGATAAACCTTTGTAATACAGAAATCGGCGATTAAAAATAATTATCATATTCCCTTGAGTTGTGCTTGCGATTCCGGGTTTTGTTCTCAAATACCTTTATTGAATAGATGGTTGGGATATATGGTATTCCTATGGGATTAAGTTAACCCTTTAGTTCTACTTAACATAATATAACCTATGGCCGTTTTGGGAAAGTCCGAGAAGGACAGTCCCAGTGGCGAAGAGCGGGCGAATTGGGGACTTGACCTTTTAAAGCCTATTTTGAAATAATTATTTTTATTTTTTTTCTCCCTAATTAGGAATGCTGGTAAGGTTACTGAAGTAAAGAGTAAGATTGAAAAAAAAGTTTAAATGAACTAAATGAAATCAAAATAATAAAGTAGCTTTGTTTTGTTTTTCATTGTTTCAATGCAGAGGTCAAAGTGTCTTTTAATATATTTTTGAAGGTTTTCCACATAGTGCATTTAATAAAAATAATAAACGATCCAAAACTAGTACTTATTTCATGTCGTACTAGCGTTGGGCGCTCTAAGTAGAATAAAATGCTATTATCATACATTTAGGTTTAGGGCAAAAAATATTGATAGCTGTCATATAATTATGTGAAATATTTCAGGTGCCATTAGCTCAGGTGCCATTTCAGTGGGTGCCCAAAGTGAATGTACTTATCAATACCTTATTTCTGCATTATTAAAGAAAAAAATAAAAAGAAAGATATTTTAACGGCGGTGCATTGCGGTTGACGCGGTGAGCAGAGAGTGAGCGGTCTACCGTATTCTGTTGCATTTATTATGCGATGCTGTTAATGCCATCAAGCTTTTTAAAGCGGCTTTGCTAAATTACTTTCGGTTGAAATTATATGACTGTGCTGATATTACATTAGTATTTTGAATTATATTATGTATACTTTTGTGACTTAGCTGCTTGAAAATTCCCCTAAAATTAAACTCATTTGAAATGATCCAGTTTTCAAATGACGTCGTTTTTGTATGTATTGCAAAAGTTACCACCAATAATGTTCTTTCGAAGTATATCGGCCTATGTAGTTCAATGCAAGACGCAAATGTATCTTGGAGTGACAGGATATTTAAGGCCGAGACTCCACCAAAGCTTTGCGACTCGAGACGTGTATTGAGCGGCCAATAGAATTGCATCATTGACACAGCTCCACTCCGGCAACGCAATTCTATTGGTTGTTCGAGGCACATCTCGACTCGCACAGCTTTGGTGGAGTCTCGGCCTAATTTAGCTTTGATGGCTACTGCTGTACTAAATGTTTTTAATAAATAAATCTTAGGCTTCGCGACAGCACGATAGGCACAGTGTCCAAGCGACACGCACGAAACGAATGTTTTGTATGACCTATAAGTAGATATTCTGGGTTTAGCTGTTTGAGTAGGTATGTGAGTTTGTTAACGCACTTACAATACCTGGTTAATTTCTTATGCGGGGCAAAGTTTAGGCGCGTCGTGTCCCACGTGCAAAGTTCCAAAGCCTGCCGGTGTGTCGGTATCGTGGGTCTGTCGTAACAGATATACTTGACCCTGGAACATTGAGGCTATTGAAGGAATACCTTAAATTTTAGTGAGTACGAGTCTGACAATATTTCCCTTCCCATCATGGGCTGAAGGACTCATTTGATTTAAACATAGGAAAAAAAAAATGACGGTTTTATAGCAATAGTCTCTCCCTGTATAAAACCTTCAACATAATTGATGAAATTAAGCTACCATCTCTATTTATTCCATTACAAATACGATTTCAAACATGTTTTAATACTTCAGACACATTATTCGCTTCCACCTCCCCCCTAAATCACACAAAAGATAAATGTTCACCCATGACCAGTACATTAATCGTGGTTTAAAAATCTGAACGATCCATCAGCGGGCGCGTTTCCGACCGGAGACATTAGGTAGACCATTAGCTTTCAATACCAGTGTCCTCTGCATTGGAAGGGACCAGGCAGTGTTATCACGTTTTACTTGCTTTAGGCGACGCCTTTATTTTTTTGTTTTTACGCGTTTAAATTGTATTTTTTGGAACGGTTCCTCTCAAATTATTTCAGAATGTAAAACAAACGATGATAATTATATATAACTCAATATCGCCCAAAATGTCGCTTGGTAAACTTGGTCTTTCAAGGGTCGATATATGTAAAACTTTATAAATGGCAATCGTTTTCACATTCTATTACATTTACTTTGAAAACATCGATTTGAACTTTTAGGTACCAAATCTAAAAGAATGGAAGGAATAGGAAGGCCTTTGCTTAGGAGCGGGACATATAAGGCAAATAAAAAGAAAAAGAATACATTTCTTTATTTTTCGTTATCGTTATGGATATCGTTGATAGAATGAGTCGGACGAAAACCCTAAACAGATTCTCGAATTTTGCACTTTTTATTATATCTCATTACACATTAATACACATTATATTTACTACCCTATTTTCAAGCACATAAAGTGCAAGTTACACAAAGGCTAATAATCCAATCATTTAATATCCAGCGCCACAATTTACAATTAAACGCAAGCTCACAATACTGTTCAAACTTCGATATCTACAATTAATGTATTACACATCACCAGAGAATCACGATACAATGCTTTACAGCCCACGCTTCACGTGATATGCAATGTGCATATGAATTGCATATGCATATGATATGCAGGTGTGAATGTGTGACGTAACCGACGCATCCGATTTGACCGACAATTATCGCTACGGCCGTCATCTAACATTCATGCATTCAAAACTATGAGGCGCGAGCGATAGACATTTTAACGGCGTATGGTCAAGCGAAAGCATCGTTTGATGAGTCGGAAAAGTTGCCACGCGCCGCCACCAGGAGGCGTTAGTATCGCAAAATTAACGCAATCCAAAGTTTTATGAATTTCATTTCGTCAACTTCGACATTTCATAAAGTGTTCCCCTTACGCAAAATACATGTATTACTCTAGAAGAAATATTTTGATATAAGGATATCGAAACATTTACTAAAACAAAATGATAGAAATCTTTATTGATGTGGATTAATATTTTGTGAATATTTTTATCATTCACAGTCTTAAATTTATTTTATAACATTTTGATGTCCCGAGATTACGAACAAAACTACTATTTTGGTAGAAAATGAATGATAATTGGCATACCTTACGAAAGTGACAATACCCATTATCGTTAAGCCCCAAACACACGCGCGCACGGGCAAGGGCATGTGTTTTGTGTTTCACACGCGCCTGAAAGAGTGTCAGCACAATGGCAATGACGGGGCTCTCTTTTAGAGGGCCTACCTGGGTCGCGGGCTAGCGAATACCATGACCCCAGAACGTAAAGGGCTATTGAAAGACATCGTAGATTTTAGTAAGTATTCCGAGTCTGACAGTCCCTCCCGCCGTGCCCTGGGTAGGAGGACTCATTCGATTATTTTAGCACTCTAAAAAAAGCCCCAAACACACGCTCCTTTTATTAACGTGCGGTCACAAAGCTGGTTGCGTGATATCTTTATATGTTCGAGAGTGGAAAGCTAAGGGTGCTTGACACCCTGTCCTCCATCATCTGGTGTTGGTACTAATTTTTGATGCATTTTGATGTAATGACAAACACTAGAACAATTTGATGTCACCTCTTTATAATTAAATCTTCATTCTATACTATCTTATCTACAGTATTTTTTTGGGACAATGTTGTAATAATCACTTTTCTGATAAATCGACGCTGTCCTTCAATAGCCTTTTCTGTTCCGGGGTCACGGTAAGGAAATAATCCCGCGACCCCGGCAGGATTTGGCCCTCTGAGAGGGGGGCCCCGTCATTATGCTGACGTTCTTTGAGGCGCGCGTGGGACACAACGCGCCGTCGACCGGGGCATGGTCCATGGTCGGGCAGCGAGTTGCCCTTTACTCGCTGCCCGCATACCCGCGCCTACGGTGGCCGGAGATCTTCTAGCGACGTCCGTCGCCGTGGGCTTCACCACCGCGGGTGGGGCGGAGGGAGGACACTGTCCTCTCTCGCTCGCGGCCCGCCTCCTCCTTCGCGAGCATTACTGCTTCGCAGAAGGAGGCCTGCTTCCTTCTTCTGTGCGCGAGAGGTCTCCGCCTATCGCAACCGTGAGGACACGTCGGTGCTCTGCCCAAGCTGGACAGTCTTGCATGGTATGCTCCACCGTGCCCTCCGGGCGATCTTCGCAGTGGAGACACCCAGGCGTTTCCTCCTTTCGCATCAGACACAGGTACCTCCCGAAACTTCCGTGTCCGATGAGTACCTGCGTCAAGCGGTGAGCGGAGGTCAGGACGCCATGACTTCTCTCCAGCCACTCCTCAAAGAGAGGCCTTACCGCCGCAATTGCGGCGTGCCCGGATAAATGAAACCCTTAGAGATATTATCTATCGACTGCAAAAGCATGAACCCAGTACTGATCTTTTTTTACTCCAAAGCAATAAATAGAGCGAGAAGCAACTTGTACCGAACACGCGGTGTGACAGCAATGACCACCGATTTTTCATCATAGGCGATATTAAACAGGGTGGTGGGTGCTATGCCTTATTTGTAGTTGACAAGTAATTTTGAAGTATTCAAAATGACAACAGCAGTTTTCATTTAATTTATTTTAATCCTGTTTCTTAGAAATTGTTATAAATCTGTGACGAAACTAAATAAATAATAATAAAAGTGAAGTGCTTCTTATCCTATAACGCAATTTGATACGATTAGAAGTTGTTTTCAGTTACATAATTTATCTCAAAATGTTGATTGTAAATCAGTTTTTATCATTAGTTCATGTGAAATGGTATTTAGATGTATAAAGTTTAGATGGGAGGAGGATGGACACAGAAGAACCATCCGACAACAATAGTACGATATCACGATAGCATTGATATAATATCACTGTGAGTAATTTATTATATTGATAGGAACAATTTGTAATTTATAGAATCATACGTATTCTAACATTTCCCTTGTTTGCTCAGTAGGGGTCGTCAGGAATTTCCTGCGTTGATTTTCAGTAAGTTTGGTTTATTTTATTCTTTATTTATTCATCAAAATAATGTGTTATTTAAAATAGAAAGTTTACGTGACTTATTTACAGTCATGTCCGTTTAATCACGTCCCATTGAACACAGCGGAACATAGTTTTGAATAATCTATAAGCCTACGTATCATTCGTCTTTATTTTCTCGATCTTTTTATCCGTTCCAATTTTATTATTACGAAAATCTGACAGCCGCGATCTGAAAAAAAGTGTCGCAGGTCTAGCCTGTAAGAGCCACGCTGGCTGACTGATTCGTCAAGGAACGAAAGTGATGACACTACTTTTAAAAGGCAAAAGATGAGAGGACGATAGTGGATGTGTGCTCAGAATAAAACGGCGTATGTGCCCAAACATATCGGCGTCTTTTTATGAATTAAAATTGTTATTAATTGAAAAAATGTCTTTACAGAATTTAGACACTATTATTTTATACAATTTAAAACAACATCCTTTCAATAACTCATATTAGTTATTCCATAAAGTCCAAAAAATAAATTAGATAGACCGAACTTTGCATTTTTTTTGTATCGAGAAAATTTAATTGAATCGTGTTTTCAACTTTGTGAGAATTTAGATCATATAGTCAATAACTATATTCCAAGTTGTAAGATCTGTAGTCCAGATATGTACGAAGAAAAGTAAAAAATAAAAACCGTATTTTTACTGACCTATCCCCTTAATTGAGGGTTAGGGTTGGTACGCTTTGAATTAGTGGCTATAATAATTATGTCGAAATTCTGAAAGATGAAACTTCAAAGTTTCTTCAATTTGAAGGCTTAGTTAGCATACAGGAATTAATCCCAGGGTGTGTAAAAAACGTCCATTTACACCAAGTCCAGCTGACACGTATGTTGAGCGATATTATCGTCATTTTAAAGTGAATACCAGAGTGTTTAAAATGGTCACTTTCAGCAATCTTCCTGAAAGAGATTCACTTGATTTCCAGTAACTTCGACAACTATTTTTCTAATATTCGTAAAACGGTGACCAGTATTGTACATGGATAACTTCCACAGCCAATTTAAATGACTGGTATTGAATAAATCAAGAATAAATAAGACAAGGAAAGATTTTAAGAAAAGGTCTTTAAAAAAAACGGTTCGCTAAAGGACTAGGTCAGTGGGCGGTTTTTTTTGGATTTCAATTGCAACTTTGAATTTTAAGACTCGAATTCAAACTAATTAGATGTCAAAATCTGACATCGTGTCAACCCTACCCACACATATGACGGCCGCATTCAACCGTTTGATTTCAATACAGATAATGTCTAGAATAACTCAACCGGTTTGCGAACCATGGAACTTTAGCAAGAAATTATAACCACCCATCTTAATAAGCGCATACATGATACAGCGATTATTGCCAGTTGAAAAAACAGAGAGGGCTAACCGCCTGCAAGGGTCGCGGGAATTTCTTATCAAGTAATCCTTAGAACGTCAAATGAACGATCATGGTGTTCGCAGTGGTAGACGCCCATGGTGACGAAGTCGGCAGACGATCTCCGGCCACCGTAGGCGCGGGCATGCGAGTAATGGGTGACTCGCTGTCCGACCATGGATCATGCCCGGGGCTACGGTGCGTTGTGTTCCACGGGCGCCTCATAAAATATCAGCATAATGCCCTCTAGAGAGCCAAAGCCTGTCGAGATCGTGGGACTTACCGAATAACCGTGCCCCAGACCGTAAAAGGCTATTGAAGGGCAACTTGGATTTTAGTCAGTACGAGTCTAACAGTCCTTTCCGCCCCACCCAGGGTGGAAGGACTCATTGGATGAATTTACACCGTTAAAAAGGTCCTAACATGAATCCTATATATTTGGCCATATAACGAACCTGACGTATTCATCATCATCAGCCTATAATGTTCACATTGCTGGGACACAGGCCTCCTCTCTGTAAGAGGGAGTGGGCTGTAATACGGGTTGGTAGATGTCACATATCTTCATATATTATTCGTAAATCTTCACATTTTTTTTTTGTTCTAGGACATGCCGGTTTACTCACGATGTTTTCCTTTACTGTTTTGAGAGCAGTGGTGATGAAATAAATTACACAAAGTAATGCGCCTGGCTGGGTTCAAACCTACAACGCGTAAGTCAGGACCGATACTTACCACTGAACCACCACTACCTCACTGCCTACTTGAAATATTACAACGATTGTATTTAGAATAGAATGGAAAATAAAAAGGTGCTACAGTGAAAAGGTCCATTTCAAGTTCAAAGTTTCCGTTTTATTTTACCCCCAAAAAAACGTTAAAAGTCGTAAAAAGGCCTCTGTTTAAAAATGTAACGTTTTAAAGTGAATGCAAAGAGAGAGCTTGTACGAGTTTGAATTCTAAACAAGATAAAAACGTATCCCGTCAGTCTCAGTCAACGGATGATTGATTGAATTCCCTCCTATTAAAGGTTTCAACAAAAAAGGGCGTTGTGTTTGAAATTTTACGGTTTTTGCAAAGAACCGTGTTTGCATGATGACGGTTTTGTTTTGCAAAATCATTAATGGTTGTTCATCTTGTGTGGGTTTTTAATTTGTCAATTTTGTGTTTTAAAAGTAAGTCATTTAATTTTAATTTCCTCTTTATTAAAAGACTGTCTATGGACTCAATATTATCATCTGCATGAATGGAATTCCTCGCTGAAGTCTTTTTAACTTTACAGTCTTTAAAATTAAGAATAAGTTACTTCTAAGCAAGCGTGCTTCACCACCGAACACATCATTGATAACCAATCAAGATAGTGATCAAAATCGAGCAATTTTCTACAATTGATCAAGTGTATAGAACTACCGTGACCCTGGAACGTAAATGACTATTGAAGGATACCGTGGATTTTAGTCAGTACGAGTCTGACAGTCCCTACTTGGGTGGGTGGACTCATTTGGTGATTTTACCACGACAAAAACGAAAAACGGTGAAGGAAAACATCATGAGGGAACCGGCATGTCCTTGAACCAAAAATTCGAATACATGTGACATCCACCAATCCGCACTAGGCCCGCGTGGTGGATTATGGCCCAGTTCCTCTCACAGACAGGAGGCCTGTGTGTGTGGGAACAATATAGGCTGATGTTGATGACCACGACAAAAAAGTTCATTAGCGATTTAAGATTTCTACTCATTGTACAAGTTAAATAAAATTTCCCACATTGGTAGGACTATGGTTAGATTAAAACAAACAACAGAGCCACAAGCTACTTCCTAGCAAATAATAATTATTCAAGGTGGATAATCTAAGGAGGTTGTTATATAATCCCCCGTCACACCGTGAAAATAGGCCACTATATTCACAGAAATGAAGGAAAATACTAGCCAAGCAAGATCATTAATAATTCGCACAGAAATACGCTGCGCTCGGGACTTAATGCGGAAATTGTGTACCTACGAACAATTTCATGTATGTTCTATACGTAGGTATAACTTTGTTGTAGGTATATAATTATGTTTATATATTATGTACATTTAGCTAACGAAATGTGGTTGTGTGGAGTTGCAATTTGTGGTAAAATATCAGCGTAACATTAAGGGGCAGGTCTTGTAAAATTCACGCGCGCCGAATTATTTGCGTAACTTTCTTTGTGATTTTTGAACAAAATAGTGCAATAGCTTGAAATATTATTATTGCACATAAATAACCATAATATAAGTAACAGCCAGTTATTTTTTTAAAGTTGATTTAAGTAGATTATATTAGGTAAATCAAGCGTTCAAAACAGCTCTTTCCTGCCCGACGTCATTTCGAGTTACGTTGGTGCACTCAATCTGAGACAATGAAGAATTCATTTAAAAATCTGATCAGCGCATAATGACCGCAATATCCTCGTCTTCAAACTGCGCTGATTAGTTTTTTATATTTATCTTTCATTTTCTAAATTAAGATGGCAGAACATCATCAAAATTCTCGGATTTCAACTCTTAATAAATGGTTTTTTTTCATAGGAACTATGCATCGTAGGTATGTAATATTACACTATCTTGATGTCAACAGATCAATAAAGCAAATTCAAAAAAAAAATTGTACCTAAAGCGCTTTTTTTCAACAATAAAAAATATCTCAAATAACCTCTCAAAAAGTGTTTATAAACGAGAATTGCAAGAGAAATTCCTTAGTGGCCGGTGGACGGCCGGAGCGATCGGACGTGAGGTCCACGACGAATTTTTGTTGGTCCCTCTCGCTCGCACCTTCTCTCGCTCTAACGGTGATGACGCGCAGTTACGCATCTCAGGTTGCTCTACTTTATTATGTTAAAATATATTTTTTAACCGACGGAAAAAAAGGAGGAGGTTCTCAATTCGACATGTATATATTTTTTATTTATTTTTTATTTATGACCATTCTTTACTTTCTCTAAGGTGGTCCAATATCAAAAAATCTTTTTTTTTGTTGGACAGAGTTTATCTGAAAGTTGGTCCCATTTAAATATCAAAATTAAACTCGGCCTATAGGGGTAGAAAAAGAGGAATTAATTGTCAAATTTCCTACAGAATTTTCAGTTGTGAACCGATTATTGTTAAAAGATATGGAGAAGTAACTAAACAAGTTGGAGCGAATTCCGACCTTATTGACATTTAAAATTTAGTTTGTTTTTTCTCACTTTCACGATCGCTAACATTGCTCCTTCATTAAAATCCGGTGTTTGCATAAATGTCAGTAAGGTCGAAAATAGTTTGAACATGTTTTTTAAATTGCTTAACGATAGCAAGTTAAAAAACAGCTTCAAGCGATTTTCGACCTTATTGACATTTATGCAAAAACCGGATTTTAATGAAGGAGCAATGTTAGCGATCGTGAAAGTGAGAAAAAACAAACTAAATTTTAAATGTCAATAAGGGCGAAAATCGCTTGAAGCTGTTTTTTTTAACTTGCTATCGTTAAGCAATTTAAAAAACATGTTCAAACTATTTTCGACCTTACTGACATTTATGCAAACACCGGATTTTAATGAAGGAGCAATGTTAGCGATCGTGAAAGTGAGAAAAAACAAACTAAATTTTAAATGTCAATAAGGTCGAAAATCGCTTGAAGCTGTTTTTTAACTTGCTATCGTTAAGCAATTTAAAAAACAGGTTCAAATGATTTTCGACCTTATTGACATTTAAAATTTACTTTGTTTTTTCTCACATTCACGTTCGCTAACATTGCTCCTTCATTAAAATCCAGCAAGTAACAAAACCGTTGGTTTCTCTGTCTCCCGGTGGTAATGGACTGTGCCTATGACAAGGAGTGCAGTCCATGGATGGGACTGTCAGATTTGTACTGACTAAAATCCACGGTGTCCTTCAAATAGCCCTTTATGTTCCGGGGTCACGGTAATGAGTACCAGGACGCCAGCAGGCTTTAGCCCTCTAGAGGGGACCCCGTCATCATGCTGACGCTATTTGAGGCGCTCGTAGAACACAACGCGTTGTCGACCCGGGCATGGCCCATGCCTTTTTTTTCATGATAAAATCATCAAATGAGTCCTCCCCAGGCCAAGCGGGAGATACTGTCACACTTGTACTGACTTAAATTCACGGCGTTATTTAATAGCCTTTTACGTTCTGGGTTAACCACTGCGGCTGGGATGTAAGGTTTACGCTGTCCTCTCTCTCACGCGTCCCGCATCTTCCTTTGCCAACATGACTGCTGCACTGACCTTTTTTTAGGTTTAATTAGTTAAACACGATTGTGTTTAACAAATTAAACCTAACAGAATTTAACCTATGAGAGTATTTAAATAGTATTAAAACACTTGTGTGATACTCGTATTATTACAAACCAAGCAGGGTTGGCATAATTAAAACAAGTTTTTTTAAAACACCTGTTTAAAACAGTTTGAAATTAAACAGTGTTTTTTATTACCCGTTTCAACTACTTTTTAAGGCAGATGAATGCATATTAAAATGAAAATAAATTAATATTCAGGAGTCTAAATAGTTTGACATAAAACCTTTCGAGTTTAATGCCATTGTTATGTCATATTTTTAACTTTTATTGACACTATAATAAATGAAATAATGCTTAAAAATTTTAGATTACATGTTATTCCATTGATCTTTTTTCGTAAAAAAATCATTTCAAAGGGTAAATTTGAAAAAATATAGTCTAGAAATGAAACATAACTGATTTATACGTTTAGACATCAACAAACAAGGTGGAATTAATTTTAAAAAATAACCAGAAACTAAAAAAAAAAACTTATTTAAAACATTTTGAACTGTTTGTTTTATAAATTTGAAAAAAAACCGTTTTTATTTCCAACCCTGAAACCAAGTCATATTAAAACTCCTTATTAAGCAAAAATTTCTATAACTCCTTTTAAATAAATAATCCTTAGTTGAGCAATGTTCTTACCGTATCAAAATTGTTTTATAATAATTCAGTGGGCAGGATGTATGCGGGGGATTGCGGGAAGGGAGCCCGAAATTTGACGTACGATCGACTGGCCGAACGCGATTCAATTTTGTGCAAAAGAAGACGGAAGCCTTAATTTGGACAACTTATGTTGTTGCTAGCTGTTTTTAGCGCCTTTGCCAGCGTGTCCGCGTGTACTTACACGCGGACACGCTGGCAAAGGCGCCGAAAATTATCCCACGAAGATGTAATACAGAGATAACTGGTATCTCCAGACTAAAATATAACATAATTAACGGCAAAGTTGGCGCTCTGACTGAGCGATTGACTGAGTGAGCGTTTTCTACCTATAGGTGTCTGGGTGTTTTTGTGTAATATGTTTTTTCTATGTTTGTAATCGCACCTACGACACAGAAAAAGATCCTAGTGTGAGGGAAAACTTAAAAATAATGTTAATTTAGCGGTGCTGATTGAGTCACAAACACTAAGGCCCGGTAACATATCTCCTCTCCTCTCCATAGGAGAGGAGATATGTTTGAAAAACCAATCAGATGTCACGTAGTTGACAACGAAGCTAAGCGGAGAGGAGATGTGGACACAACAAACACACGCCGCCGGAGGGACTGTCAGACCTGTACAAAGAAAATAAAAAGGCCCCATCTTTACCTCTGAGCTAGACTGAAAGAAACTAAGAGCAAAACCTATGATTTCCCCGTTGGATTTCCCTTACCTGCTTAAAAATCAAACTGAGTACCTTCAAGCTTAATACCATCCAATTCCACCCATAAGTTACAAGTACGAATAAGTATTGATACATTATTATGTTTCCCTACACTTCCAATCGGCGAACTTTTCTCAAGTAAGTGGAAACAAATACGCCGTTAAACGCACTCCTTGTTACTTTGCAAAGGTTTGTTTGTGAGCTGATTCCCAAATTAGTTTGTCCCAGTTACCGGATCAGGGGAGAGGAATTATTGCACTTTGTCATTTGTACGTCGACAGGTAGAGATTGGGGGGTTTGACTTGTTATTTTAATAATTTTGTAAAATATGTAGTTTTGTGATGTTAAAATGTTATTGAAATTAAAAAGGGGATCAAATTTTGTTCTGACCTACAATTATCTGACTTACCTTTCCCCAAATATGTGTGTCGCTTTCAGCTTTTAGTCTAAACAGGTGAATATGAGTAGATGTATTTTTATTTTTAAACGTATCCCGACAATAAGAATTTCTCCTGTTTCGTGGGTGCGTTTACAAAAAACACAAACGCCCAGACCCAAAAAACTTGTACATTATACAAATATTTGCTCCATGTGGGAATGGAACCCGCGACAAGCAGCGCGGCAGTCCAATCGCTCAGCTACTGCGGTAATCGTGCCCTTTACGTTCCGGGGTCACGGTAACTCGTGAGTCCCTTAGGCCCTCTAAACTAAAATAAAATAGAATAATGACGGGGGGCAACGTCATTATTCTGACACTCCTTGAGGCGCGCATGGAACACAATGCGCCGTCGACTCGGGCATGGTCGGACAGCGAGTCGCTCATTACTCGCCACCCGCATACCCATTTCAAGATAACATGCTATAAATTTTTCCAGTAACAATGAATTGCAAATCTATTTAGTCCAACAGTTAAGGCACTAAAATTTGATAAAGTAAGTGATCGTGTCAATTAAAAAAAAAAACCTATTTTCTAGTGTTCTTTGTGTCCATATTTCTGCACATTTCGATAGAGACAATTATACCGGCTAGTACTCTAATCCGTTACAAATGCCGGCTAGGCCTAGCTAGCTAGCTAGCCTAGCTAGCGCGTCCATCGAGCGGTTCATTAACAGTATTGGCTCTGTGATTGATGAATTATTGACTATCTGTTTGATTAGGCTACTGTTTGGTTAAGGACATTCCTTTTTCGTTTGTCTAATGGTTTTGCGAATAATGGTAATATAATGTTAGATTTAGTTGATATTTATTTATTTATCTACACTTTTAAGTACAATAATGCCGCAAGGCATTCTAGTTTCAGTTGCCAGTCAACCTTTGGGTCAAAAGGAGATTTTCGAAATGTTTTATGTAATATCGAAAGACGTTGAAAAGATTCTGAAGAATGGTTTTGATCTAAACATTTGTTTAGATCAAAACCATGGGTTGGCTATTTAGGCAACCCATAGTATAATTTTACGAGTATCTGACAGTACGATACAGAATGATAGGTACCTCATTTCCGAACTTCGACATTATAAAATTACGTGTAGCTGGTGGCTACCACCGACTCGCGAAATTTAAATATGCGCACGACCTAATAACAACAAAATGGCATTACCATTAAATAATTTATACTGTGTCCATAACGAAATTATAACAGATCCCTGTGGGATAGGGCACAAAATGAAATTGTCCAGATAAATCGACGCCATATTGGTTTAATGTCAGTTAGTGATAACGTGTTCTGTTAATGTCGTATCCGTGTTGCCGTAATGAAGTTATTTCGTTTCGCTTGATTTATTATTATGGCGTAGTTTGGGATAACTGGAATGTAGGTGATGGTCGCAGTGTTACTAAATTATGATCATTTGGATATATTTTTTTTTTATGTTAACCAACTCTTTGTATTCCTCCTGTGTCGTGGGTGTGCATAAAAACAAAGAAACTGGCATACCCAAATGCCTAGACCCGGAACAACTACCTACTTGTAGATAATTCAAATATTTTTCAATGCGGGGCTCGAACCCGCAACACGCTCCGCAACAGTCGATAACTCAGCCACTGCACCAACCGTCTTGTTGAATGACAGGATGGCAAAACTGAAAATCAGTAGGTACTAAAGCCTGCCGCGTCAAATATACGAAGAAAACATGTCCAACCATTTTTTTGGGGTATTTACCAATTTATCACCGATTTTGTACAGTAGATGATGTTGGTTTTAAGGCTTTAAATATATATTGTAATTTACGGTAAACAAATAATATATAGCGTCGTTTGTTTGCATATCACGTAGATATGCGACATCGATTGCAATCAGTTTTTATTGTCGAACCTTTTTGCCTGCCATATTACATGCAAACAACATTTCACATGTATTTTTACATGAAACCTGCCTTGTTTACTTAATGAATATGATTGTATATGTCGATGAAAAACCGAAACACTCAGCACGAAACTTATAAAGACCGTGAATTGCTGAGGCTCTTTGAAACGCGACGCCCGAAATGACGCGTCGTCGTTCGACTGAAGCCTGTTCCTTGATCAGACAGCAAGTTTACCCATTACTTGCCGTCCACAAGCCCGTGCACATAACGTGTTCACAACTCTGTTATAATTAATCTAAATGTTTAAAACATCAACCAAAACATAAAATATATTTTAACAGAAAATTTCATAAAATAATTTCCCAGAAAACCACGTACAGGAAAACATGTTCCTGAAAATCGGCTGAAAGTTAAAACTCACGATCTACCGCCAGTATTAAAACTCCTGCCTGTAAAACTTTGTTCGTCCATTATCTAAAAAACTTATTTTTCACACGCTGAAGGGTGCTATTAAAAAGCTGGAAGGAGGGTTCATTTGTGACGTCAGGGCCACGTGACAAGAATACCTACGGGGTTATTGGACCGAAAGGGTTATGCCGATATTACCCTGGTTTGTGGTCAGAATTGAAATGCGTTGTAAAATTGTAGGTACGAGTAGGTATATTTTAGAACAGATATCTGATACCATTGTTTCGGATCTTCTTGCGAGATACGGAAGGGTTTTCAGTTTCAAAAGCGGGTGTTTTTAGGATCCGTGTTTTGTAATTTATTTGTGTTTAATTATGTAATATTGTAAATACAGAGTGATTTTATTTATTAACCATAACTTACCTACAAGGGGACGTAGGCAAAGTGACGCTTAACATTATTAACATTTTTTTTTCCCGACTTTTTCATAAAATGTCAAAGCACATGCTGAGATACAGGTTGGTCTCGTACAGGACCAGATTTGACTTATTTTCTTTTTAATTAATTAGTCTTTTTACTATTTTAAGTTTTAATATTGTTGTTCTGTCCTGTGTGTGACCTTTTCTTTCTATTTTTAAACGCTTTTGAATCGTGATCGCTTATTTGCAACTAATTATTTTAACTTATTTTTCGCATTCGTAAATTACAGTAAAAGGATTATTCTTTTTACATTATTATACTGCTTCATACCAAACAACAACTTCATTCCAACAAAACAAAAATGCTTTCACCCTTAAAATATTTTCGATATTAAAATCCTCGGCCATATTATACCCGCCATGAATTCCGATACGTTACAGATAATAGGGTATCCTCATAATGTATTTAATTGAAATGATACATTTTTGCTCAGTTATATAAGTAACTGGTTTTTGCCGTGGGTTTGCGTGTTTGGAATAAGTAGGTAGTAACCAAAGTAGACACCAGTAGGTACCAAAGGAAATGGGGTTGAAAATAGCGATCATTGCGTTCACTGACAGACGGACAAAAGATGCAACAGATGCTCCTATAAGAGTTCCGTTTTTTCTTTTGTGGTACGGAACCTTTAAAAGTAATAATAATATTTATAATATTTCACAACTATCACACAACGCCATATACATCTGAGACCTGCTGAGGCCTACCACCGCTATTTTTTTTTTATGTACAATGGGTTTGCTCTTGACCTTAGTCTAGGTCAGGAGTGGCTAAGGCAAGGTCGACGATGGAGGGAGCTTACCCAGAAGAAGCCAGTTCACTATAATTTTGAATAGCCCAGTGATTGGAATTGTTGTTATCACCGCAGGTTACTTTAAAGTGTCTTTGTTCAGGATGTCACCCACCAAAATCTCTCTCCTTCAATACAAAGGCGTCTCATAAATACACCAGAAAAAGACACCTTCATTCTCAATAAACCATTTTCCAAAGAAAAAACAAAAGGAACCAAATCCTTTGTCGTAATTGAAATAAAAATATCGCTCAAGCTAAAATTCCTTCCCAGAGTGATATCTTCAACTGACTAGAGAGATATTAAAGATACCTTTAGAGCACAATATTGCTTCTCCGGCACTTTTAATAATACTTGGGTCATTGAATAAAAATATACAGAAGGACGGTTTCACCTGACAAACCAAAACAGACCTTAACGCACATAGAGAGTGATGCTAATTGCCAATGCAGTGCGGTGCAGAATGGTGCTGGTAAGCAACGGTCAATGGATCTGATTAGCCGCCGCGGTAGACGCCCACGGCATCGGACGACGCGAGAAGATTTTCTACCACATTAATGGGTTACTTACCGTCCGGCCATGGACCATACCGAGGGGTATGGTCCATGGCCGGACGGTAAGTTTAAAGAAACCTTAACCTTAAAGAGCTGTCAGCAATCTTACGGTGCCCCTTAGACGGCTAAACCCTTCCGGGGGACTGTCTCATCAGGAAACCGTGGCCCTGGAACGTAAAGGGCTATTGAAGAAACACCGTGGATTTTTGTCACTACAAATCTGACAGTCCCTCCAGCCCTGCCTTGGGTAGGCAGACTTAGTATAAGATTTTACCACGATAAAAAACATGGATCTAACTTCAGAGTTGTTAATCCATGTTAGTCCCATAACTTTACTTTCACTCATTTATTTCTTCACCATTGCTTAGTATGAAAATGCTGAGAGGAAACCGTCATCTCTACAAAGAACATACACTTTAAAAACATTGAGCGTGTTATAGGTACATGTGGTGTGTCTATGCATGTGCGCGTACGTTTTCGCTCGAGAGTGAACCTTCTGGAACCATCTATTCTGTGCCCAGGTGCACCTGTTCGGATATTAAAACCTTTCTGTATTTTATCATACTTCATTTAAATATTGAATAAGGTAGGATTATGCTTGTAATGTCTTTGGAACGATCGTGGGAAAATGGGAAGAGAAATACTGTTTTGCAAGCGTAAGAAGAGAATGCAAATTGTTGTGTAGTAAATTGTTGTTTATTTTCTTGTAGAAAATTATAAAGGGGTTGTAATTGTCGCGGGATTGTCTGAAGATAGTACCGCAACTCTGGAACGTAAAGGACAACTGAATTAACCGGGTGTTTTTGATTCACTCAAGTCAGACGTCCTTCTATATGTGTATACTCTTTAAATATTTAAAACTAAAGTGAGCGACTTGATTTCAGCCTATTTCAGTTATAAGCTCAAATTTAAAGGAATCTCATTACATTTTTTCATAAAAATTGTCAGGAGACCACACACTACAGCTATAAAGGGCTTCACACACAGCGGCTATAATGTAAAGATGTACATTATAGCACGATACATCTCATTATATCTTTCCATAGAGATTCGAAGGCGTAAAAACATACATTATAGCTGCCGTGTGTGGTCTCCTGACGATTTCTATGGAAAGATGTAATGAGATGATTCGTGCTATAATGTACATCTTTACATTATAGCTGCTGTGTGTGAAGACCTTAAAACGTTTTGCTTACATAGTTAAAACCTTCCCAGTACGGTGTCAAATTCCTTATTCACAAACAAGAGACCAACCAGACAAATGTTGTGTTGGTGGGCAACCATAAAAGTTAAAAAACTTCCAATTTAATGCTCTTTTGCGTAACCGATCAAAACTGAAGTACTAGGCGGACATAACGATCGTGTAAAGTAATTGTGGCAGTGTTTAAGAGCCGCTTAGCGTTCATGTAGGCATTAAAATACACTAACTTGTTGCTACCCGCTGGACCGATGCCAAACAGATATATAAATCCGTTGTTGGATCTGTGGTGGGTTGGTTTGGGTATAGTGAAAGCGATGCGATAAGATTTTGCCTATCAATTCATGGGTGATTGATTTTACTTCAAAATAGAACCCGGCAAACCTTAGAGTAATATTTTTTATCATATTTAATCACATTTTAAACCTTCTCTGCAAAAAATAAAAACGAATACAAAACCAAAATTAGCCAAATCGGTCCAGCCGTTTTCAAGTTTTAGCGAGACTAACGGAATACCAATTGATTTTTATTGAAATAGATAGATTTTGATTATTGCGTCGACTTAGAAGTTTGATTTTTTCTCTGCTCCAAGAAATTGTAGACTTGAGTATTGAGTATTAATTTTAACTTGATACCTTTGAGCCTTTTTTATAAAAAGGGTCAGACAGAGGACAACAAAGTGATCGCAGTCCTAAAAAGGTGTAAGATGTAACATTATCTAAAAGCGTGTTTCCATCAATACAAGTTACTTGTCTAGAAGTTGCAAATTGTATGCAATTTGAGTGATCCAATACAAGCTACAAGCACGCAAGTTAAAGCAAGCACAGTTAAAAATAAAATACGTTTTGTTTCAAGTAACTGTGAACATACACAGTTTCCCAACTGTGCGAGTAAAACCTGCATACCATTTGCTCACTCTCAAAACATATTCACAATCAACATGATCAACTAAGGCCGGTCCTTCCAGCTTGCCGGTTCGTCTCCATGGAAACGACCAACATGAACCGTGCCAATTTTTTTTCTCTTCTCGGCGTTTTATAAGTGCCCATGGAGGCCCATGCAAAACAAAAATATTTTGATTTTGATGGATAATAATTTAGGAATAGTCACTTAATTTGTAATGAGCATGTATAGCATAAATCACAGGATCGCGCTGGATAATAAGCCGCTTACAATAGGTCCGGTTAAAAATCTATGGGGAAGGCCTATGTTCAGCAGTGGACGTCTTAAGGCCGTTATGATGATGATGATGAATGATGTTAGCATTATTGCAACATATTACAAAAATAACAGCACCGTAACCGTTGACCCATCACACTACTCCTTAAAAACCTTGTCCAAAACTTTTCCCAAAGTACACAGCACTCAATTGAAAAGAAATCATAAAGTTCACACACGAGCATTCCTTTTTGTTTAACAAGATTCAGAAGTAACAACCAGTACTAGCACAGGTGATGCTCTCCTGGAGTAGTTCTCGATTGTAGTTCCAAACTTAAAAGTTTTGAGTTAAGAGTATCGAGAAAGGAGGTTGTGTGGTTCTAAAATAGGAGGAGGCCTTTCTTTTTTAGCGTAGCAAAATCATCAAATGAGACCTATCGCCCAGGGCAGCGACAAGAGGGTCTGTCAGACTTGTACTGACTAAAATTCACGGTGTTTCTTCAATAGCTCTTTATATTCCAGGGTTATGGTTACCGGGTGAGGCAGTCCCGCGACCCCGGCAGGCTCTGGCCCTCTTACCTCTCACAGTGTCCTCAGGGCGATCCTCACAGTGGTGACACCCAGGCGTTTCTTCCTTTCCCATACGACACAGGAACCTCCCGAAACATCCGTGTTCGGTGAGGACCTGCGTCAAGCGGAAGTTGATGACGCCGTGACGCCTCTCCAGCCAGCGGCGTGCCCGAAATAAAGGGAGGCCTGCCGGGGTCGCAGGACGGTCTATGAGGGACACGGTTGGAAAGAACTGGGTAGACTATATTTTTAACTTTATCTTACACCTACAGCATAAAAGAAAATAATGGATTTTTAAGAGTTTGATTTTGTTTTCAGCGTATTTTTTTCCATTTCATAAGTAACTCCAAGAATAAATGAATAACAATAGATAGAAAATCAGAATCAACCAATATTAGTAAAGAAAATATAGGAAAAACGAAGAAAGAGAATAATCAACGCTACGATCAGGTCAAAACAAAAAAGCATGGAGGGGAATAGCAAATGACAATCGATCAGCATCCCGGAACCGTAGTCACAAAAGGTGCGACCATTATGGGACACTGGATTTATTTTACATCTTTTTTTCGAAGGTAAACTCATTTTTGATAATGTATAATGTTTACATAATTATGTTTTTTGTTTAAATTAATCATTATGAACAATTTGCCTACTTATTTTATGACAATATTATAAAAGAGTAACACACAGCATTTTAGTCAAACAGAATAATAACGTTATTAAACGTATAATTAGTAAATATCGTTATACAGGGTGAATTTTCCAACAGGGCGTGGATAGGCAAAACCAAAACTACGAGGAATATCGTAAAATGGTCAAAGGATTCTCGGGGTCGATTTTGATGAAAACTAAATGTGGACTAGTGGAATTTTGAAAATCAAATTTCTTGTCTAGGAATCTAACCAGCCTGTTGATTTTGGAAAAACAAACACTCATGCTGTATTTTTAAACCTTTCGATACTGTCGCTAATAAGGATCAAATTTTGTGAAGTAACAATATAATTATGGAAAATTACAAGCAAGTCCTTTTGGTAACTCATGAAACAGAATGCAAACAATTATTAGTTTTTCGATATTCCTCATAGTTTGTTTTAACTTACATATAAGAAATAGTACCTAACCTATCGGTGTCGGGATACCTACTGTTACTGTTACTTTCAGCCTGTGTCATCCCACTGCTGGGCAAATGCCTCTCCCCATGACTTCTAGCTATTTCGATCTAAGGCTAGTGTGAGCCACTGGTTGTTAGTTTAGTCCAACTCATGCCGCCATCTTTTGGTAGGGATACTTACTATTTAAAAATATAAGTAAAATCAGTAACAAGACCAGTAAATTAAAAAAAAAAACTCTTATTTTCCAAAAGCTCTTTACTGAAATCAAAATACCTTGTACCTGGAAAAAATGGCTTACGTACTAGTGATAGATGCCTACCCATCCATCTCACCGGATTGATTGATGGACGTTCCGAGTTATTGCAACGGGCATGCAGCATTTCTATGGAAATAAAGCCACGGATAATAGCTTCATACCTTGATACATCACGCTTACATGCTTTGAAGAGTTGTGATAGGTTAGTAGTAAACTTTCCAGGGTTTAATGGTCCATCGTCGGAGGCGAGAGTGCGTGGGAAGGGGCCGTCGCCTTCTGCGAGCAGGTAATGCTCGCGAGGGCGCAAACCGATCTGCGTCCTCCATGAGATGTAGCCTGCGGGCGGCTGACTTGGGGGAGTCAGCAGCCCGACCAGATACAGGCCCGAGTTGGCGGCGACGTGTCCTTCGTCGCCACTCGTAGAGAGGTGCGACCGTTCTTTGCGGCCGCACCGAGGAGAGGGACCCGGCGATGTAGACGGGTCAAGGCCTGCCGGGGAGCGGTGATTGCGCAAGTGGCCCCGCACCCTCGGCTTAAGGCAGTAGAGGACACCGTGTGGTTTTAGTCAGTCGATTCTGACATGTCCCTCCGTCTTCCCCAGGCGGAGGAAGTCCATGAGGATTTCCACTGTTAAAAAAAAAAGGGTTTAATGGTGAAGGAAAACATCGTGAGGAAACCGACATGTCCTAGAACCAAAATTCGTAAGACATGTGTAAAAAAACGGGTACGGACGTCAAGCTGGTGTTAGCTAAGTCTCCTCATTTTTGCATTTTAAAATTAAACAAGTGGCTAATTATAATTTTTTATTGCTTAAAGTTATTATACATACAGTCATAAACAATAAAGTGTATTATATAGTGAATAAGTGAGATAAAGAGACAGCAAAAGTGCAAAATAATAAACCTAAGAGACTAAAGTGAATAAAAGGTACCTACTAATTTAAAAAGTGAAAATTAAAAACATTTGTTTACAAACCTAATAAAACCCAAGCATCAAGAAGCATCCGGTTTGTGTGTTGTGTTCCAAGGGACCAAATCGTGTTGTCACCCCATTGGATTCCCCATACGAATACCATAAACGCAATCTGTTGGTACAGCGCCATCTTTTGACGCCTCCGAATACTACATCGACAGGATCAACCTATCCTATACACAACATGCCAGCAGCGAAGTGTGGCGCTTGCGCAAAGTTTATATCTCCACTAGAGGCCGCTAGGTGTTGCACATGCAACGCCCTCTTTCATCGTTCCTGTGCTTTTTTGCCTTTGGCTGGTCATATTCAACCAACTTGGGTCTGCCCTAGTTGTAAGAATGCTATGACTAAGGATAAGGCGGATGATACGTTGCCGGAAGCTGTTGGAGGGGAGGATACAATGGATACCAGCTGTTTTAGTTGCAGTACACTGGGTGACACTATAAACACTGCTCCAGGTTTAACTGACATCCTGCGCAGTTTTAAGGAGGAGTTGCAGGCCGAGTTGCGCAAGATGTTTAAGGAAGAGTTGAGGGCAGAATTGCAAGTGATGCAGAACAAATTTCAAGGCGAATTCCAGGCCATACGTCAAGATCTGACTCAGCTACAGGCGGACAGAGATAAGATGAAGGACTCAATGGACGGCATGCAGAGCAAAATTGAAGCTCTTGAGCAATCAATTACTGCCATTAAAGACTCGGGAGCGGCTGATGAGATTGCTCAGTTAAAGCGAGAGTTAAATGACCGAGACCAACAGCTGTTATCCAATGATCTGGAAATAACGAATTTGCCTGAGACCAAGTCGGAAAACCTCACGCATACAGTTAAGTTAATAGCTGGTAAGTTAGGCGTAAAACTTGAGGATTGCGACCTAGCAAGTGTGGATCGCATCGGTGGCAGGCAAGTAAATGCAGAAAGTGCTACAGGCCCAGTCGAGACCCGCCCGCGCATAGTTGTCGTGCGTCTTGTGCGCCGCGACCTGCGTGACGAGCTGCTGCGTGCCGCGAGAGTGCGGCGCGGGTCAAGTACCGCGGACCTTGCGATGTCCGGACCACCAAGTAGGTACTACCTAAACGAACGGCTAACCAAAACAAACCGACAGTTATTTCGGCAAGCACGTGAGATTGGCCAGCGTCTCGGCTGGCAGTTTGTATGGTCGAAGCATGGCCGTATTCTTGCGAGAAGAAAGGCGGGTGACAAGGTCAGACTCATTCGCCATGAGATGGACTTATCGGAGATTTTTGGACCGGATGCAAAAAAGCTCCCTCAAAGCCAGTCATGTTAATATTAGATTTATTTTCACTGTAATTTTTTTTGTTTGTTTTTCCGCTTGTCAATTTGTTCGTTGGCAGAGTGTTTTTTTTAAAATTCTCAAGTCGGCATGTCACCATTTTAAAATGCACATTGTTATTTGGCACTGTATGTCTTGGCTGTGGGAGGAACATGTGTGTATTTTTTATTAGTACAACGTACGGATATCATTTTAATTGCAATATTATTACTACATTTTTTATACCATCCTCAATACCGAATCACTATTGTTTTTCCTCATTATTCCCCTTATTTGATTTATTGTTTGTTAAGTGCTTCTGTAATTCGCAAGACTCGGTGGTGCACGTATTGTCTCGCTTCACTGGAAATCTGCCTAATTGTAATATCTCATGCACAGATGCCGCGTAATAAACATATTAAGTTTGGACTTTTAAACGCGGGCTCACTATCAACAAATCATGATGAGTTTATCATAGCGATGAATCATCATTCCGTTGATATCATGGCGATAAATGAGACGTGGTTGAGGGAGGGGGAGGAGGGCCGGGCGCCTGTAGTTCCGGGATATCAATTGCGACATAGACCCCGGCCGGAGACAATCCGTGGAGGGCGCGGGGGTGGGGTCGCCTTTTATATTAAAATCGGTACTAGCGCTCGTATTAGAGTACACCCTCATCACCCACAGGTGGAGCAGATGTGGCTTAATATAACCGTTAAAAATAAAAACTACTAATAGGAACGGCATATCGGCCTCCTTGGATGGATTTAGATTTATACCTAGACGCGATCACAGATAGCATCTGCGCACTGGCACCGTATGATAACATTATTCTATTGGGTGATTTTAATGTTAATATGCTCGACTTAGACAGTTCTAAAACAAGAAGGCTCACTGATTTTTTCAAGTATTGTAACTTGGATCAGATTGTACCCGCGCCTACTCACTTCGTGGGAGACAGTGCTACCCTAATCGATGTAATATGTACGGATGCACGGTATCGAGATGTTGTTGTGGCCCATATACCGGAACTCGGCCATCATTCGTTCGTATCATGTGAAATCGTCTTTAAAAAAGAAAAACCGGTCCGTAAAAAGGTAACATACCGTCCGTTTAGAGATATTCGGCTGATGATTTCCGAAGGGATTTGGAGTTAATCCCGTGGGACTCAATCTGTGAACTACAGAATGTTAATGACATGGTGCACGCGTTTACTTCTTATGTTGTCAATCTTTTTGATGTTCATGCGCCGTTAAAGACAAGGGTTCTGCGTGCACAACCAACGCCCTGGATAACGGACACTATAAAAACAATGTTTAGACTGAGAAATAGTGCCCGCTCTAAATATAAACGAACAAAGCTGGAAGCACATAAGCAGTATTATTTGGACCTTAAACACCAAGCGAAAGTCGGTTTACTAAACGAAAAAAAGGCATTCTTTACTAAGTTTGTTAATGATAACATCAGCGACTCAAAATCGTTATGGCACAACATAAAAAAGCATGTGCTCCCAGTAGTTAAGAATGACGATGCACTCTTAGAGCAATTTAACGATCCAGACGAGATAAATTTGGCTTTCCTGGATGTTCCGGGAGACCCTAATGCTAACACATCCCAAAAAGCATTCTTTCAATCAAACCGGTGGGGGGCTGAAAGTTTTGCTATGAAACCAACGGACCCGAAAACTGTTTTAAAAATTCTAAATTCCATATCGACAAATGCGAAAGGGATAGACGGGATTTCGATGGAAATGTTAAGACTCACACTCCCGCAATCATTAACTGCTATAACAGCAATAATAAATAAATCCATTACCTCGAACGTATTTCCTGATCTGTGGCGTAATGCAATTGTGAGGCCAATCCCTAAAAACAATAACCCACAGACCTTCAAAGATCTTCGGCCAATAAGCATTTTGCCGTGTTTGTCCAAGGTGTTGGAGAGAGTGGTGTACCTACAGACTATCGAGTTTCTCGAGGTGAATGGTGTGTTGCCCGAGTTACAGTCAGGTTTTAGAAAAGGACGCGGTACCACAACTGCCTTGGCGGACGTCATAGGTAATATCCTTGAAGCTCGAGACCGTGGTGAGGGATCTCTTCTGGTTCTGCTAGACTATTCACGCGCTTTCGACTCAATAAATACTTCTTTATTGCTGTCAAAACTCTCGTATTACGGTTTCGATAGCCAGACAACGAGCTGGTTCGAGAGTTATCTAACTAGCAGAACGCAACGAGTGGAGATACACATGAAAGACGGTTCCACAGTATCTTCCTCCCCACAACCAATAACAAGGGGTGTCCCACAAGGTTCGCTGCTCGGGCCACCCCTTTACATACTTTATAGTGCCGATATAACTACCTGCATCAAGAACTGCAAATATCATGTTTACGCGGATGACACTCAACTGTATGTCTCTTTTAACGCCAGAAACACAATGGCTGCTGTACGTGGCTTAAATGAGGAGCTTGACGGAATAGCTGCGTGGTCTTTGAACAACTCACTGGTACTGAACCCTCAAAAATCAAAGTTTATAGTAATGGGAAGCAGAAATCAAATCAAAGCAATTCTATCTGCTAAACCGGACGTAAAAGTCATGGGAGAAAGCATAGAAAGGGTTGAAGTCGCACGCAACTTGGGTATAATCACCGACCCAGAACTACGTTTCGAGGAGTACATAAATGAGGTGGTACGAAACTGTTTTTATAGACTAAAGGTTCTGTACAGGGTAAGAGACTACCTTAGTGTCCAAATGAGGAAGAGATTGGTGGATAGCCTAGTACTATCTAAATTTAATTATTGTGACGCTGTATACGGACCGTGCATCCTCTCTCGTACAGAACGACTAATACAGCGTGTACAAAATGCGTGCGCTCGCTATTGTTTTGGCATACCCCGGAGACATCATGTCACACCGTATTTAAATGAGCACAACATTCTGAAAATGGCAGCACGACGCAAACTGCATTTAGCCGTCTTAATGTTCGGTATCATACAAACACACAAACCGGAATACCTGTATAACAAAATTACTTGGAGGCACGAACACTATAGCTACTCCGCTCGCTCCACGTCCGTCCCGATCTCGATGCCTCGACATAGCACCACAGCCTTCAGAGGATGCTTCAAATATGCCGCTTCTCGCTGCTGGAATGATCTACCACCTCCAATAAGATCCCTGAAAACGAAAGAAAATTTTAAGTCACATCTAAAAAAAAACCTACTAGAAAAGCAAAAATATGAACAGCAGTTATTTTATAAATAAATACTTACATAAGGTTTATCATCTATGGGCAAGGTACATCAATATCCAGGCGGCTTGCAGCGGCACGGTGTTGCGTCGGGCGAATGTCATTTTTTTTTTTTTTTTTTTTTTTTTCCTTCATTCCGAAAATGAGGTGGTGCTTATTTGCATATTTCTCTTCTTTATTTCACGAGTGAGGCGCGGGCGCAAGTCAATTTGCCACTGCACACAAAGATACAGCACTACACACTATAAATTGTTACTTTTATTGTATCGTTTGTTGACATAATAATTATAATAAGGTTGACTCGTTAGGGTCGCGTGAGCGGGGGCGTCACGTGACCTCCCAGGCTCGTGCGCCGCCGCACCACGGCCGGTGCGGCGGCGGCGCGGCGCGCCGCTGGCCGGGCGCCCGCTCGCGCCGCGCGTACCGATTACTCACAGACGCGTCATCACGCTCCAAGACCAGATGGGAGAATGCAACGAGCGAGATACAACACCTGACGCTCACGACTCACGAGTGCGATTGTGTTCGGGTATGTGAACATTTTGTTTGCGTGCTTGACGCATTGGTGATACCCGCGTATTTAATTTTATGTAATTAATAGCCTTTTATTCTATGACAACCTTTTATTATATTTCAACCACTGTATTCTGTATCAATATATATTTAATGTTAATATATCTTTAATATTTTATTAGTTTATTGTATTTATTCTGTTAATATATGTACTTTTTAGCCGGCTTGATATCCGTACTCTTGTTTCTTCTTTCCTTTTCTTCTTCTTCTTCGGGTGACCACTGAAAACCAGCGCTGTGCTGTGGGTCTCTCACAGCACAGCATTATGCTGAGTGGTCACCTTTCTTTTTGCAGTCATGGCATGCAGCTGTCAAATTGTTGTCAATTTGTTTCTTGAAATGTCTATTTTTATTTATGTTTAGTTTAAGTATTACTACCTAACATTTTTAATTTGCATGCATTACTGTAACATCGCGTAAAATTTCGGATATTGTGTATTCCTCTCCAGACGTCTACTTCGATAACACTCAGCTATTATTTGTTCTGGCTTTTTACTGTTTGTTAAGAGGATCGTCTACCGTCCATTGAGATAGGATAACATTTAGGGGTAGGTAAACGTTTTCTCTATTAATATCGATTCCTGGACAGGATTATTGATTTTTCTAAAATTCTATGATGCATTTTTATTTTTCATCAAAATCAGCGTCGAAACTCCTTTCAACGTTATTTGATATAATATGCCTCATAGTTTCGGGTATAGCCATCCATGCCCAGTTGAAACATTCACCCTGTGTATATTTGCGGACGACCTATTATGGCCGGCAGTTGTCATGAACGAAAGATACTATAAAAAAGTGGTGTTTGAGTATATTTTCGTGTAACAGTCGAGTTTATTTCAGAAATGTCAGGTAGTCCACGTTTGCATTAAGTAAGAATTTCTTAAAATAATTAGAGCAAATTAAGGCAACTAAGATCTTATCCAAAGTGAATGATTATGCCAAATGGGGCACCCGCTGAAATTACACATGAGTTAAACGGCAACTTTTTTTTTCTCTGGTACCAGATGCCCCAAATATATCCCACATTCCAGTTTTCGATATTTTTCTAATAAAATAGGCAGTATTTTTAAATCTGAAAGACTGGGTAAGGTACTGGTATTTATGAATTTTGCGGCCCTGCTTGAGCAGAGACGACTTTGTTTGTCTAATAAAAAACAATTTGAAAATTTACTTACAAAGACAGAACAAAGTGAACAATTAAAATAACAATAGACATAGACAAGACAACGCAGCGTATCCGAACATCTTATAGACAAGTATCCGAACACCATTTCCTCCCATTCTCTCAAAATGTTGCTTTTTCCGGAGTCTTTTGAAGGCAGGTCTCGACAAAACGCTACTAATTAATATTTGGACGGCGCTCTTAT
Organism: Agrotis segetum; assembly: GCA_036375495.1. Taxonomy (NCBI): domain Eukaryota; kingdom Metazoa; phylum Arthropoda; class Insecta; order Lepidoptera; family Noctuidae; genus Agrotis; species Agrotis segetum. Next base: position 471,352 of record JAQSVV010000186.1, read on the forward strand.
TAGCAGGCCTCATTATCGGCAACTCTGCCTGTAATGAGCACCTAACTTTGTGAGCTTAGGACTTAAGTTTTGTGAAAATCTTTGCATTTGTATGTTTGCAGAGGAAATTTTTCGTGGCTTTATATAAAAGGCCATTTTGCGGTTTAATATGACATTTCGCGACGTATATCAAGGTAAATTATATCACTGTGCAACGCCATTATATTTTGTATTGCTATCTCCGTCCAGCCTCGCGGATGATGAAGAGGAATGTATTTTTGTAAATAATTTTATAATTCTTAGCACACTTGTATTTATTGGGTGCTTTTATAATTTGCCGTTTCACGGCATGGCACGATATTACCTTGGACGAGATAGAAGTTTTTTGGCAGTGGACGGCATGCGGTGCCGTAGGGTGATTTTATAATTCGCCGTGAAATTATTACGCTTTGCGCGTCTTCAAAGTGCAGACATCTTCTCGAAGAGACAGCGACTACTTATGGGGATAGGTCAGTAAAAATACGGTTTTTATTTTTTACTTTTCTTCGGACATATCTGGACTACAGATCTTACAACTTGGAATATAGTTATTGACTATATGATCTAAATTCTCACAAAGTTGAAAACACGATTCAATTAAATTTTCTCGATACAAAAAAAATGCAAAGTTCGGTCTATCTAATTTATTTTTTGGACTTTATGGAATAACTACTATGAGTTTTTGAAAGGATGTTGTTTTAAATTGTATAAAATACTAGTATCTAAATTCTGTAAAGACATTTTTTCAATTAATAAAAATTTTAATTCATAAAAAGACGTCAATATGTTTGGGCACATACGCCGTTTTATTCTGAGCACACATTCACTATCGTCCTCTCATCTTTTGCCTTTTAAAAGTAGTGTCATCACTTTCGTTCCATGACGAATCAGTCAGCCAGCGTGGCTCTTACAGGCTAGACCTGCGACACTTTTTTTCAGATCGCGGCTGTCAGATTTTCGTCATAATAAAATTGGAATGGATAAAAAGATCGAGAAAATAAAAACGAATGATACGTAGGCTTATAGATTATTGAAAACTATGTTCCGCTGTGTTACATGGGACGTGATTAAACGGACACAACTGTAAATAAGTCACGTAAATTTTCTATTTTAAATAACACATTATTTTGATGAATAAATAAAGAATAAAATAACCAAACTCACTGAAAATCATCGCAGGAAATTCCTGACGACCCCTACTGAGCAAACAAGGGAAATGTTAGAATACGTATGATTCTATACATTACGAATTGTTCCTATCAATATAATAAATTACTCACAGTGATATTATATCAATGTTATCGTGATATCGTACTATTGTTGTCGGATGGTTCCTCTGTGTCCATCCTCCTCCCATCTAATCTTTATGCATCTAAATACCATTTCACATAAACTAATGTTATATGCACTGAGTTGCAGTCAACATTTTCAGATAATATGTAACTGAAAACAACTTCTAATCGTATCAAATTGCGATATAGGATAAGAAGCACTTCACTTTTATTATTATTTATTTAGTTTCGTCACAGATTTATAACAATTTTTAAGAAACAGGATTAAAATAAATTAAATGAAAACTACTGTTGTCATTTTGAATACTTCAAAATTACTTGTCAACTGCAAATAAGGCATAGTACCCATCACCCTGTTAAATATCGTCTATGATGAGAAAAATCGGTGGTCATTGCTGTCTCACCGCGTGTTCGGTACAAGTTGCTTCTCGCTCTATTTATTGTTTTGGAGTAAAAAAAGATCAGTACTGGGTTCATGCTTTTGGAGTGGCTGGAGAGAAGTCATGGAGTCCTGACGTACCGCTTGTAACGTTGTGGATTACCAACGTTGCATTTCAAAACTATAAATAGTTCATTGACACTTTCACTGTCCGCGCAGCAGACACAATACCTAAACAATAGTCGTGAGTCACATGTGATTCATCGGACAGGGAAGTGGTTAATATAAACTTGTAGGTATCTAGTAAATATTCTTGAATTACGTCGAGACAAAAAGCAACTTATAAGTGGGTAGTTCTAAACTGGTAGTAACATTTGACAGTTCTGTAGTGACAGAACTGTGGAATGTTCTAGCTGCGGATAAGTGAGTGGCAATGCTTATGCCGTCTCACTCTCACGCGTGCAAAGTCCAATTCCCCTTCTCTTTGAGCGAGGCATTTTGTAGCAATCAGCTGGGACATGATTGAGTACAGAAAAATATCACCGCGAGCTAACACGTAGTTAGAGTTACCGCAAGTAGTTCCTTATATTAGGACTATCTAATTTTGCTCGTCCCAGACTTACAGTTTTCAAGTCAAATAATAAATACCTAATTATTATTTAAATTCTGTGTAAGATCGCCCCGGTTTAAGGGGAACAAGATTGGGGTTTGAAATACCCATCCTCAACGTTCGTTGAGTTCGACAGCTGACTCACGCTACCGAACGTTCGAGGCCTGCGCACACACAGCACCTAGCCGCACACAGCTGACCAGCCGGCGCATCCACCATCCTGTCCCTGGGGTCTCTCTCACCTCGGGACAACTCCTCGCCCATCGCGTCTCTGCACTACGCGATAAGCCAGGACAGTACTTAGTGCGCCTACTTCCACGGAACGAATAAATACCTGGTGACGGCTGTGAACCACGACCTATAATAAATTTATTGTAAACGTTGGTGAGTTATTTTATTTAAACTCACCCGCTAACCGTTACATTGATGACTACGTTACGTTGATGCAGGTCCTCACCGGACACGGAAGTTTCGGGTGGTACCTTTGTCTGATGCGAAAGGAGGAAACGCCTGGGTGTCACCACTGCGAAGATCGCCCGGAGGACACGGTGGAGCATACGGTGCAAGACTGTCCAGCTTGGGCAGAGCACCGACGTGTCCTCACGGTTGCGATAGGCGGAGACCTCTCGCGCACAGCATTGGTCGCGGCCATGCTGCGGGGCGAGACGGAGTGGGAAGCGGTCGCGAAGGAGGAGGCGGGCCGCGAGCGAGACGATCTCCGGCCACCGTAGGCGCGGGCATGCGGGCAGCGAGTAAAGGGCAACTCGCTGCTCGACCATGGACCATGCCCGGGTCGACGGCGCGTTGTGTCCCACGCGCGCCTCAAAGAGCGTCAGCATACTGACGGGGCACCCCTCTTAGAGGGCCAAAGCCTACCGGGGTCGCGGGATTATTTCCTTACCGTGACCCCGGAACAGAAAGGGCTATTGAAGGACACCGTCGATTTATCAGAAAAATGATTATTACAACCTTGTCCCAAAAAAAAATACTGTGGATAAGATATTATAGAATGTAGATTTAATTATAAAGAGGTTACTGACATTAAATTTTTCTAGTGTCCGTCATTACATCAAAATGTACAAAAATTAGTACCAACACCAGATAGTGGAGGACAGGGTGTCAAGCACCCTTAGCTTTCCACTCTCGAACATATTAAGATTATTATCACACAACCAGCTTTGTGAACGCACGTTAATAAAAGGAGCGTGTGTTTGGGGCTTTTTTTAGCGTGCTAAAATAATTTACCAGCCCTACCCAGGGCAGGGCGGGAGGGACTGTCAGACTCGGAATACTTACTAAAATTTACGATGTCTTTCAATAGCCCTTTACGTTCTGGGATCATGGTATTCGTTAGCCCGCGACCCAGGTAGGCCCTCTATAAGAGAGCCCCGTCATTGCCATTGTGCTGACACTCTTTCAGGCGCGCGTGGAACACAAAGCACATGCCCTTGCCCGTGCGCGCGTGTGTTTGGGGCTTAACGATAATGAGTTTTGTCACTTTCGTAAGGTATGCCAATTATCATTCATTTTCTACCAAATAGGTAGTAGTTATTTTTGTTATCTCGGGACGTCAAAATCTGTGTCAAAGTGCTAAAAAATAAATTTAAGACTTTGAATGATAAAAATATTTACAAAATATTTATCCACGTCAATAAGTATTTCTATCATTTTGTTTTAGTAAATGTTTCGATATCCTTATATCAAAATATTTCTACTAGAGTAATACATGCATTTTGGGTAAAGGGAACACTTTATGAAATGTCGAAGTTGACGAAATGAAATTCATAAAACTTTGGATTGCGTTAATTTCGCGATACCTACTGGCGCCTACTGGTGGCGGTGCGTGGCAACTTTTCCGACTCATCAAACGACGCTTTCGCTTGACCATACGCCGTTATGCTCTATTTGTTGTATTTAAGACGTATAAAAAGACATATTACTAGAAAGTATTGGCAACATCCGCTTTTAAAAGTAAAATATTTAGAAGGGTCATACTACACGCTATTTGATAAGCTCAAGGAAGATCTAAATAAGATTTTCAATTATTTTCGGATGTCAACAAAATCGTTTTATTACATACTTTCTCCCTTACATACTTTCGCCCTTCCACCCGCGCCTCTTGGCTACGCACGCACACATACAAATTTCTTGTACGCACACACTACACTCTCAACAATGCCGCGACTATTTGATAGGGAGCGCGGTATGCTACGGCAACGGCACGGTAGATCGTTGACGTTCACGGCGTGCCGTTGCCGTGGACGGTAAATTAAAAACGTTTGCATACAAATGCATACATTTTGCTTTCCTACTTTACCGTGACGATAAAAACGTGCCGTACCGTGCCGTGCCACGGTAAATTATAAAAGCACCCATTATGTTCTTTTAAAATTACTCGAAGAAACGGAAGAGTTATTTTAAGTCCTCATGGTCGCTATTTTTAAACATAATACTACTTAAAACATATTAAATTCTTTAAAATTTGTTTTCAAACTGACAAATTAACCTCTTACATTTAACGCTCAAATCGAGAAGCAAAACCAGCGTTTTAATATAAAACTCAACGGTAGCACGTTTGAACGTCCGCGTCGCGTCAGCTTGCGAGAACTCCCCGCCAGGGTGCTCAATCTTAGTACAAAAAACTGGGGACAGCACGAGGTACAATGTCACAAATTTACGAAGTATACGTAATCACTGCCCAGTATTACTTTATGTGTCTTTTTTAATTTTGTCGGATTATAATCGTAGATGTTTATTACACTAGAAAAACGAGATGGCAGCTCTGAAGCAATGTTTACATATACGTAGAGATAGATGGCGCTAACTATCAACATTGCCTCGCTCCGGTAGCTCATTACTACTAATGGTGAACGCACACCTAGCCGCACCGCAGTCTCCGCAGACTGTTTTCTTACCGATTCTGCGGCTACTGCGATGCGGGTAAGTGTGCAAGGTTTCATAAAACTTCATACAGCTTGGCCAGGGCTGCGTTTAAATCCTTTATCCAGTTTAATTTTATACTGACTAAATGTCAAACACCCCGTTTAAGTACACCGAGAGGTGAATAATTATACCAATTAAAATTTAATCTGCCCCGTTTACGGTCGTCCGCTGGTCTATGTTTTTGCTGAAAGGAATAAATTTTTGCGACCTTTTTACCACGCAAAATTTTATCCTGCTGTCAGATTGACATTAAGTTTTGTTGTTTTGCTAGATTGATAGATTCTCGCCGTAAAAACGAATATTATTTTTATTTTAGAGAGTAATTATTATTTGTGGATTATGGATTTGAATTAAACCGGCAAATTGATTATTTGTTCAATAAACTGAGCTGTCAATTGAATTTGACAACTAACATTGACAGAAACTTATGACTCCGTTCAGCGAACCCTCGCCGGTTTAATTTTTTTCCGGCGAAATACCGCAGAAGGATTTAAACGCACCCCAGAACGGGTTGAAACGAAACTAACATTTTATTTCTGACAGCGTTTTAAAATCTTTGATATTTGATGTAAACAAAGGACGCAGGTTTGTTAGATTTATTATTTTGCCATAAAACTAACGTATTAAGTTAAAAAAATAAAATAAAATCATTCAAAGTGCTGTATAGTACTGCGGTGCGGCTAGATGTGCGTTCACCATAAAAAAGTATATTTTAAACTGCCATCTGCCTAAATTCATCCACAAAAATAGCATCATTGACACAAATTTAAGTTGAAAAATATGCACAGAATGTGTTTTTATTGTTTTTTTGTCATTTAAAATAAATTGGAATAATTTACTCTTACATTCATTGGGGCGGTGGTAGATTTTTCTTGGTGGTTTTTATTACCAATGAACTGGTAACCCCAATACAAATGTCTGCAAAAATCTGACGCTTGCGCCGGTGTTTTGCTATATTTTGTTATATTTTTTTCTTTTTGCGTATTTGCTGTTGAATCGAAGCGAAAAAATCCTCCGGTAAATCCATATCAGTGACCAGAAAGGGAAATTTGTGAGTGACAGTGTCACAAACTGAGATAGGACTCCAGTGCAGTGTAGAAGTGTTGTGATAAGATAATTCCTCTAACCATAAGCCATATCATACATATTAAAACTTTACTGTTATAATAAAAAAATGTTTAGCTAAATGTTGTTTTTCATTTACCAATCCTTTAAATCCGCAATAATTTGAGTATAATATAAACCTATAATATAAACCTGCATAGCTACGTATAGCTAACCACCCATAACACAGGTGTAGTTCTAACTAAGAATATCAGATGGCGTTAGTTTCTTCATGAACGCAAATGACCCGATCCACCGGTACAAGATTGGTCTCTATTTCAATATAGTATAATGTACTCTGTGCTCCCCGCTAACTTCAGCGCGGCAGCGGCTGAATTGCGCTTTCTATTTTAAAACTTAAGTAAAGGCAAGGAACTCTTCGTGGTTCTGTTCTCCTGGTAGTTGGGCTTGCATGTGAAGTCTTTATACCTAATGTATTCTACTAGTTAGCTTTTTTGTGGTGGTAAAATCGAATTCTTTCTGAACTGGCTGGATGGAGCGGTTACTTACTTTTAGTTAATTACTTTTTTTTAGCGTGGTAAAATCATCAAATGAGTCCTCCAACCCCGAGCAGGGCGGGAGGGACTGTCAGATTTCTACTGACTAAAATCCACGGTGTTCTTCAATAACCCTTTCTGTTCCGGGGTCACGGTAAGGAAATAATCCCGCGACCCCGGCAGGCTTTGGCCCTCTGAGAGGGGGGCCCCGTCATTAATAATTACTTAGCCATTTTTTTTTTCACGGTGCACTTTCGACCCGGGCATGGTCCATAATCGGACGGCGAGTCACCCATTTCTCGCTATCCACATGCCCGTGCCATCTTTGGGGTATACCAAGATAAAGTGAGTATGTAGTGATGAGTAAAGGTTGTTGAACATATCGAAAATCGTATGGCTCAGTCGCAAAATGTCACTTTTTTTTTGTTTTTGGGGTGTAAAGTTATCAAATGAGTCGTCGTGTATCGATTATGAAGGAAATGTCAAACTCTTACTGGCTAAAAATGACCCTTTTCCTTGATATGCCCTTTCTGTTCCTGGGTCACGGTGTCATTTTAAAACAAGTTCCGTGACATCTGAAATTTCGATTTTATGAGACAAATTACGTTGTTTGAGTTGCCTGTATTTTAGTCCATTTTAAAACATCAATCGAGCAATTAAAACCTAAGAAAAAAACAAAAGTCATAAAAATAATTTAGTCTGTCGAGCGCGTTGGATACTAAGTAATTAATACCTACCAAGTAAGTAATAACAAGGGTTTAAAACAATGTGATGAATCTTTCGTATATATTAAACTTTCAACAAGCAGCCATTTGTCGAAAATTAATTACGTTAAATAATAATTAATGAAACAGCTCACCAGGTTGTCGGTGACTCTGAGTGACTCATTTGTTAAGTGGTTGATACGTTCATTACAGGTTGCTGGATAAAATAGTACGAGTATAATTATGTATTTAGAAGTAGTTAGAAACTTTTGACTCTATCTTTTTCTATAATAAAATGGATCGCTAAATGTGTTGCTGAGCGCAAAACTTGAAAACGGCTGGACCGATTCGGATAATTCTTTTTATAATATTCCTTGAAGTACGAAGATGCAGAAATAATTTAAAAAAATGCCAAATAAATCTAAAAAATAACTTTTCTTTATTCTCATACAAAAGATTCGTAAAATAATTGAGTGAAGTTAATTAGAGGTGGTACGAAGTCATGACGGATCAGCTAGTTTCGTTGGAAAGGTCTCGGGCTCCGTGAGGTTTATAGCAAAGAAAAACATCTGGTGGCGAAACGGAGTTCGCCAGGTTTGCTAGTTTCTCGTAAAAGTAAGCAGGTTAAAAAAAGGAATCTCACGCATAACAAAAGTGGAAAAAACATAACGAATCGGCTTAACTGATTATAATTGGTCCGTGTGAAAGAGTAACAAACATCCATCCATCCTTTCGAAGTTTCGTATTTATGTTATATAAGCTGTTGCCTATAGAGGGCCACAGTCCTGCTGGGGTTGCGGGATATACGTATACCGCGGCTCTGGCACACAAAAGGCTACCGAAGGACACCGGGGATTTTATTCAGTACAAGTCTGACAGTCCCTCCCGCCCTGCCCTGTGTGGGAGGACTCATTTGAAGATATTGCCACGTCAAAAAAAACAGCTGTTGCCAGCAGTTTCACCTGCTACAGCTCTAAAATTATCCCACGGGAGGTTATAATCGGGATATAAACTACGCCATATGTTAATCCAGATTATACAATATCCGTGTACCGAATCTCATCCAAATCTGTTCAGTGGTTTAAGAGTTAAAAAGTAACAAACATCCTTCCAAACAAAAATTTTCACGTATACTTACAATATTAGTGGGATTAGTTAGAAAACACAACCCAGCTTGTAAAATTTTACTAATATCACCATATTACATACACAATTTAATAGGTATCTGAACTTGGAACATTAAAAAGACCCGTAAAATTTAACTGGGGTACGCCAGACACCAGTTTTTACGATGTCGAGGTTATTGAACTTTAAATGGTCGACAACGTGGATTTTAGCTTGTTCATTGACTGGTCCTGGAAACTGAATAGTCTCTCAGAAAAGAATATTCCCACTGCTGAGCAAATACCTCTCCCTATGACTTCCACTTTTTTTATGTGGCATAAATCATAAAATGAGTCATGGGAGGACTCAGTTATGATTTTGACTCTACTGAATAATTATTAGACTCTACTGGCTTAAAATCCCATTTTTTTTTTAACCGGGCTCTTGGAACTAGGCATCAGACGTTTCAGATTTTCGATTTTGACGACACCGTTGTCGCTGGCATATGCATCAGGATGCGCGTACGAAACTACGAAGTCGTGGGCAGAAGCAATACTTCCTTTCTTCTTATATAAGAATACATATATCATATCGGCAGCACAAAGAGCTTCAGATCCTTCAATCTTTAAATCGATCTAAAATTACAAACGCAATAAACAACATAAAAAATGCCAGGAAACAGGAAATTGCTTCATAAAATATAAAATTATAATTTACTGTAAAATAAAATCCTTAAGAAGCACTAGTCCATAATATGATGTGAAGGGAGAAATGGTTTCTTATTTTTTATTTTAACCGCCGTTTCCTAGAAAGAAAACTCGATTATGTCGGAAAAATGGAATAACCCTTCTATGAAAAGAAAAATACAACGGCAGACTCGATGTTGTTAGGTTTTATGTGGTGAGCACTACACTTGCTATTAAAGGTTTAGTCTATGCCTTGGTGTTTTGAACATGGAACATTCTTTAGTTTGAAAATTGAGTTTGAATTTCTTATGTTTGTGTTATTTTTCCAGCCAGTGAGTTGCGATTTTTTGTGTTATTTTCGTGAAGAGAGAGAAGGACAACAGTATCCTTAGCACGAGTTTTTAGTAAGTGAGACGTTAAGTAAAGTGCCTTTGTGCTCTTTTTAGGGTTCCGTAGTCAACAAGGAACCCTTATAGTTTCGCCATGTCCGTCCGTCCGTCCGTCCGTCCGTCCGTCCGTCCGTCTGTCCGCAGTTTAGCTCAGAGACGCACAGTACTAGAGAGCTGTAATTTGGTGTAAATATACGGATTCGTTGTGCCGAAAAAGTGGTAAAATAAAATCTCGTAAAATATTTTTTTTTAGGGTACCTCCAGTACTTACACGTAAAGTGAGCATTTTTTTTTCTCGCGTACCCCTTAGTGTGGGGTATCATTAAATAGGCCTTTAAAAAATAATGATGGTTTCCATTAACAATTTTTTGATAAAAAAATTCGTTTGTGAAATATTAAGCTTTAAAGTGCTAAATTTTTCTCGATTCGAGTGTCCCCCCCCTCTACCAGCTAAACGGTTATGTTTGAGGGTGTGAAAAAAATTCACAACAGTAGTACATATAACGAAGTTTAAAAGAAAATTATCATGACTAAGTAGGCTTTACAACTTTACGAGTAATAGTCGACCAACTTATAAAATGTACTTGATATCATATTTTCTTAAACAAAATGTATCGGAGACAACTGCAAATGTAAGTTTGTCAACATTATTTTTACAGCTTTTATAGGTATGTTTTTTGGGGATAGGTAGGTTTTTATCGTCAACTATTTTTAACTAAATTCAAAAAAAGGAGGAGGTTCTAAATTCGTTGTAATCTTTTTTCTTATGTATTTTCCCCGATTTCTCAAAGACTCCTGGACCGATTTTGAAAATTCTTCTTTTTAAAATTAAATTCAGCGAATCAGTTTAGTCAGTTCGCATAAGTATTTTGATGGGCAACTACGGAACCCTACACTGTGTGTGGCCCGACACGCACTTGGCCGGTTTTTTCTGAATGTTATTTCTTGTATCTATGTGTTTTTGTGTACATAAATAAATAAATAAACTGGAACTTTGACAATTTCAAATTACAATTTTCAAGGAAAAAATTAGTTCCTTCATCGCACACCAGAGGCGCTGTTCTATTTTTTCATACAAGAAACGCTGTAAATACTGCTAAAGTAATAGAGTAAAAATTCGTGCCTTTCCATTTCACGTCATTTTCAATACCGGGATTTATGTGGTGTCTCTAGTTTTTTATCTTTTATTCCATAGAATAAAAGATAAAAAAAAAACACAACTGCATACTAAGCAAAACTGCATACAGTTTTGTAACTGGCCAGTTGATATGAGATTTTATTAGAGTCGAAAAGAAGAAAGAATCTTGATTGTTTAATTCAATTTATTCACAAGGTTTTGTAGTTAAAATGTTACTACAGATGTTTCCTTTTTAGTTTTTATAAAGTACGGAGCAATAGCTTATCTTTACTAATACTTTAAACGCGAAAGAGTTTTTTTTTGTTAACTCTTCAAGTTTTAACCACTAAAGCGATCATCGTGTTATTTCTAGTGGTAAGTCGCCAGGGATCGCCGAATTGACTATGAAATTCTAAATTAACGTTAGCAGAAACTAATTCTAAATGTAACAAACCATAATTACTTTAACAACACACATTATTACAAGAGTTTTAAACAAATATTAAATAAAACAAACCATTCTCTAGAGGCCACCTATTATTTTAATTCTACCCACAATGGACTCGAATTTAAAACCGTGTTTAAATTGTCGGATTCAATTTGTTATTCACGCTTCGAACGATGAATTAAAATCTAGTTTAAAAGAATAAAAATCTACCGTAATACGACCGGAGTTCGGGATAATTCGGAAAAACGAATATTCCCGAAGGACGAGAACTGAATTGTAAAAACTGGGTTAGGAAAAGATGAAAGTTTTTTGGCTTTTAAGTGGAAGCCAAGAATTTTGGTGGTAAGAAAACCCATAGTTGTAAGAAAAATGGTTTAGTTTTTAAGTAAAGATTGATGTTAGTAGAAATACGGGGTTTATACTGCAGCTCAATATAGCTCATAGAAGAATTAGAAATGTCGTGATTTAGTTAGAGGTTAACCTCCATAAATTTTTTTACGAATAAATACTTAGGCTGCGAGACTAATGGGCCTATCACACACACAAGCTTCACCACAGTTTTGCCTGTGCAAGTCGGTTTGTACACGGAACACCGTGCGTGCGGTTGGTAAAACTGTGAAGAAATGAGAAGTTTGTGCAGATGAAACTGTGCAGCCCATAAGCCAAAGGTCTATAAGAAAAAATATTAAAATAAAAAGTTCTTATATAATACATCTCAAAATACGCCAACAGTTGTCGTTCCCGCACAGACTTCTCTCTGTACTTACAAACTGTCCCCCGCTCCAAAGTTTCCAAAGCGCATTAAAAACCTTTGACATGACTTAATTGTGGCGGCCATCTTGTAACGTCACGAGATTGACGGCTTATCATTTATTCCGTCCTTCAAATATGCCTTTTAATCACAAAAACGAAATTAAGATGGGGTAAGATTATCATTATTATAAAAGTTGGGCACGTTTTTGTTCAGTTTAAATTTTGCTCCTTAATGATTTGGTCATAGTAATAATGCAACTGCAACTTTTGGTAGAAAAAACATAGAAATAATTAACTTTTTTCCATTCGACTATTTTTTCGTTTATCACATTTTGTTGTGATGATGCAGATTGGACAAATTGATATATGAGGAATTTCTCAATAGCAGCCACGATCATTTGTGCGGTGGCTTGGTGTAATTTATCTATCATAATATTATGTATGTCCGTTATTTAAAAATATTTAGAAGTATTTTTATCAGTTGTCTAGTACCCATAACACAAGCTCTGCTTAGCTTGGGACTAGATGGCGTTGTGTGATAGTTGTGGAATCATCATCATCATCTCAGCCATAGGACGTCCACTGCTGAACATAGGCCTCCCCTTTTGATCTCCACATATACCGGTTGGAGCCGTTGGAGGCGACCTGTATCCAGCGTCTTCCGGCGACCTTGTCTTGTTGTGGAATATTATTATTATATTATATTATTATAGGTATAGCACTTGCCTCTACCTATTACTAACATGCCAATTTCTCACTTCGAAACAACAATTTCTTTTCTCAACCAAACATTTTTCTTCAACACCTCAACGGTTTAAAAACGTCGTCAGCAAAAAAGTTAATTATTTGCTCCCACTCGAACGCTGTCCGCAGAATTTCATTTAAACACAAGTTGGTAAAGTTTCTCACTGACGTTTTTAAATCGTCTGGTATTTTTACACAGCGCTGTTAAGTTAGATAATATGTGTGAAAGATTTTTAACTAGATTCTAGTTACTTTTACATTAAGAAAATGTAAATATAATTTTTTCGCAAGTAGTATGTTTTTAAACTAGCTCTTGCCAGCGACTTTGGAATTGTAGAGATCATTAATTGTCCGGGAATAAAGTCCACGAATAAAAAAAATATTCTTTTTGGTTAATCTAGAGAATCCTAAGTATACTGACGAAATAGAAAATCCATCCATTCATACAAACTTTCACATTAATTATATTCATACAGATCTGTATAATGAGAATGAAATGATTAGTTATCGAGTATTCAGATTGTAAAAATAATCTTGCAAAAAGCTTTCAAAAGAAATGACGAGGTGGACATACGTAATTTTTTGCTATTGCATCGGGATATTTTTTATTTTGGATGAGGCTGGCACAGCATTGTGTTGCTTATTACAAGGAAATAAAGACGTAAACCCAGCAGTGGTTGAATTCAGATCGTAAGGATGATGACTATGTCTCAGTTATGGTTCAATTAAACTAGTGTCCGACCGAAACTGATTTTTCAGCCGAAACCGAAACCGAAACCGAACTTTCGGCCTTGCTCTCAGTTTCGGCCGAAACCGAAACCGAAACTTTTTAACACATTTAAAATTTCGATTATTTTCTAAAAATTTTTAAACATTTTTTAACACTTAAGAAAAGGTGTATATACAGGATGACTGAAGACGGATTTTGACGAAAACTAAAACTGCATCATTGGATTTAAAAAAAAACAAAAATCCTGGGAAGTATTCGAAACCAGAGATTTAGGAAAAAAAAACACAGCCTGTATTATTACACCTTTCGATAGTGTTGCTAATAAGGATCAAATTCTGGAAAGTAATGATAATACGGAAAGCTTATGGACATATTTTTTTATAGTGGTAAATTCATCAAATGAGTCCTCCCACACTGGGCAGGGCGGGAGAGACTGTCACGACTCGTACTGACTAAAATCCACGATGTCCTTCAACAGCCTTTTACGTTCCGGGGTAACTCGTTAGTCCCGCGACCCCAGCAGGCTTTAGCCCCCAGGAGGGGCCCCGTTATAGTGCTGACACTCTTTGAGGCTCCCGTGGAATACAACGAGCAGTAAAAAAAACTTATGGTCATTGCTGATTTTTAAGAATTTGCTACGTTCTTTTACTCAAAAATGCATGTAATGTGGTCATTATTTTGACAACTTTGTTTGAGCAAAGTCGACTTTGCGGGACTGTTTCAAGGAGTGGCTAGCAATGTTTTTGCTGGCCGCTCTAACAGGCCGGCAAAAAATTGCTGGCCGCTATTTTGACGTTTCAACGTTTTAAAAAAACAAATGCAAAAAGATTTTATTTAAAACACAGCTGTTTGTATTTAAAGAGGTAGGCACAAAAAGATTGCATTCCATATTTAAAAAAAAAAATCAAAGAAGGAACAAAAGCGCGGTTCAGCGAAATTTTTATTTTTATTTAGTAACTTTTTTGCTTTATGTAAATGAAGTAATAAATGAAATGCAGTCAAACATCGCATTAAAATTATCGCAAACTATTAGTAAGTAATATGAAACCGGGAAAGTCGGTGTTGAATTTTAGTAACTGTATTTTTCATAATTGTTATTTTAATTAAATTTCTAGTTAATTAATATATATTTTATTTAAATCACTTGCTGGTTTTATGTAGGTTAGGTACTTGCATTTTTGAGTAAAGCACTATACAAGCCTTGGCCCACTATGTCTGCTTCGCTGGTCACGCTATGATTGCCTCCAGCTAGCTTAGCTACGCTCTAGGCCTTCCTCCGTGTCGGCCTGGAGCTGCGCTAGGCTGCGCTGTCGGCCATCATCAGTGCGACCAGCAAAGTAGCCATTATAGGCCGCGGCAGTAATGTACTATAACATTCTTTCGATCTGTAGTCTCAACAATCGTCCTTTATTCAGAAATACGAAATTACTGAGTTAAAAAAAAAATAGCATTATTTCAAAGAAGAAACCGTTAATTTATGTTTCAAATACAGTCACTGCCTTGACGTCGCACGAAAATGCACGAACACTTCAGTTTCGGCAGGGCCGAAAGTTTCGGCTATATTTTGGCCGAAACCGAAACTAAGGCCGAAACTAGATTTTTTGGCCGAAACCGGCCGAAACCGAAACCGAAACCGAAAGGAGATCGGACATTTTTGTATGGGCACTGGCCCAAGTGACGGCGGAGCATGACACTTATATTATTTGAAAGTTCATTAACTAAGCTTACTTTTTTTACAAGTACAAAAAAAATCTATCCTGGGAAAAAAAAGTTATGCATATTCAAATACTTGAACGGTTAACGCAACAAATATGGCAGTTCTGTCAGATTGGCAGCTAACTCACTCTCTCCGCTCGCTGCTGATTGGTGTGATAGTGTTGTGTTTGAACTGCGTTGTTTATTCTGTTATTCCTCTATTCATAATCGGCTGTGTTGTATTGATGTGTTAGATTTCTTCCTGACGACATTTTTTAGCTTTGTAAAATCATCAAATGAGTACCCTAGTCCCACCTAGTGCAAGGCAGGAGGGACTTACGGTGTCCTTCAATAGCCCTTTACGTTCTGGGGTCACGGTTTCTGTTAGATCCGCGACCCCGGGAGGCTTTGTTCCGTCTTTTTCCTGACACTCTTTGAGGCGCGCCTGGAACACAACAAACCGTCGACCTGGGCATTGTTTATGGTCGGACATCGAGTCGTCCATAATCAAAGCCCGTATACTCGCGCCTACGGTGGCCGGAGATCGTCTTGAGATATCCGTCACCCCCACTCTACCATTGCGGCTGGGCAGTGGGAGGACGCTGTCCTCTCCCTCACGCATCCCACCTCTTCCTTCGCTAGCATTACTGCTTCACAGAAGGAGGCAACCGCTGCCCACTCCGTCTCGCCACGCAGATTGGCCTCGACCTATGCCAGCCGTGAGAGATCGCCGCCAATCACTGTCGTCAGGACACGGTGGTGATCTGCCCAAGCGGGGCATTCCTGCACCGTGTCCTCTGGGTGATCCTCTCAGTGGTGGCACCAATGCGTTTCTTAATTCCCTATCCGACACAGGTACCTCCCGAAACTTCCGTGTCCGGTAAGAACCTGCGTCAGGTGGTAAGTCAGGACGTCGTGACGCCTATCCAGCTACTCCTTAAGGATGGGTCTTACCGCCGCGATAGCGGCTTACCCGAACCTCGGTTGTGACAGTCGTTCCCTTCGACTACTGCCCTGAGATCGCGCTGGAGTTATAGCGGGGATTCGCCCCAACGATGCGCCTCCGCACGCTTTAATAGACGCGCAGGAGGATCGTCGCCTCTAGATCCCATGGCAGCAATCCGGCAAGAAGGTCGGGCGATTCACCGGCGATCGTGCGGTATCCTCGGATCATTCGGATAGCCATGACCCTCTGGCAAGCGACCAGCTTTGCCGGTCGCGTCCGCATGCTCAGGGCCATGGATCACACGACACCAGCATGCAGCCTCCGGCACGGGGCGTTTGGCTCGCCGAGATTAGGCAGGAGTCTCCAGAGGGGCGGCTGATGCCCGGTTCAGCTTCGGGGCCAAGTATAGGAAATGTTTCCCGAAGTTCCACCGGCTGTTTAGGACGAGTCCCAGGTACTTCATCGTCCCCCGACACCGATGCGAACCCCCCACCGTTATGTGGGACTGTACTTACGAAGACATAATATATTTTTCGTACCACTTGCTCAAAAAAGTGACATTCTATGCCACAAAAAGCGTACATAACAATAGTCATTATTAATCTGTTATAAACAGCTTTCCCTAGGGAAAGAAAGTTGTACTGAATTTCATTCATCCTCTAGGGAGAGAATGTGATTTGAATTTCGAATACTTACCGATAGTGAACTACATCAGTCTGTCTTTACACCATTGAGTTTGTATGTAAAGCATTATACAACTTTTTGAAAAAGGAATACGCATTTATTAATGCTGTTATGATTTTAATAAAATTACGAAAATCGAAGAGGCCGTATGAGCTTGATGCCTTTGCTTTTCCGAGAATACAATATTATTCTAGGAATTTGCCGCGTTTTGTTTTCTTCAAATACATAAACGTTGAGTTTAATTTATTTTTTTAAGAAAGGTTATTGTTAAATTTAAATGTTTAATTAATGCTTATCTCATATTATTATTATCCTCCTTTATTCATTTTTTATCACATTTTATACATTTTTAAATATTATTACAAAAAAATAAAAACATTTAAAAATATAAAAAATAGGTGCCCACCAGCATCGGGAACAGGGTCCAAGCTGCCGGTGGTTAGGGCTCCAGAGAGAGGAACCTCCTCACTATGCGTGCCGTGTCCAAGAGAACTGCTTTCTGCATCAAGCCCTTGAGCCAACTGCACAAGGAGAGCCTCTTAAGATGTTGGTCGAGGCTCTTCGCGATTAGTCCATTGACCGTAACGACTATCGGTACAATGACTGCTGAGTCCACGTCCCACATGTCAACAATCTCGTGAGCTAAATCAAGATACTTGATTTTTTTATCATTTTCAGCTTTCACGAGATTCTCGTCATGAGGGACGGTGATGTCAACAATCATTGCACGGCGCTCTCGGCGATCTACCACCACTATATCAGGCTTATTGGCTACAATAGTCCTGTCAGTGATGATAGATTGATCCCAGTACAATATGGCATGACCGTTTTCAAGAACTGGGTCGGGCACATACCTATAGTATGGTACTTCAGAATTCACAAGGTTGTACTGCAGGGCAAGTTGCTGGTGGATAATCCTAGCTACTAGATTGTGTCTGTGCAAGTACTCGCTGTTAGCAAGACGAGAACAACCGGAAATAATGTGTCTGATCGACTCACCGGGACGGTGGCATGCCCGACAGATGTCAACCGTACCGTCCTTGACAATATATTTCCGGTAATTGGTAACATAATAATAAATTATTATTCTCTTTATTTATTTTTAGACTTACTAATTACATTTTTAAATATTTTTATAAAAAAGAAACAAAAAACATTTAAAAATATAAAAAATAGCATTCCACCAGCACCAGGAACAGGGTCCGGGCTGTCGGTGGTCAGGGCTCTTGAGAGAGGAACCTCCTAACAATACGCGCCGTGTCCAGGAGTACTGCCTTCTGAATCAAGCGCTTGATCCAGCTGCCAAGCGAGAGCCTCTTAAGATGTTGTTCGAGGCTCTTGGCAATTAAGCCATTGGCTGACACGACTATCGGCACAATGACTGCCGTATTTACGTCCCACATGTCAACAACCTCGCGAGCCAGATCAAGATACTTGAATTGCTTATCCTTTTCTGCCCTCACGAGGTTCTCATCATGCGGGACCGTAATATCAACAATCATTGCGCGACGCTCCGATCGATCTATCACCACAATGTCAGGTTTATTGGCAACAATAGTCCTGTCAGTGATGATAGGTCGATCCCAATACAACGAGATATTGCCATTTTCGAGAACTGGGTCGGGCGCATACCTATAGTAAGGCACTTCCGATTCCACAAGGTTGTACTTCAAAGCAAGTTGCTGGTGGATAATCCTGGCCACGAGGTTGTGTCTATGCAAATACTCTCCGTTAGCTAGACTAGAACACCCAGAAATAATGTGTCGGATAGATTCTCCAGGACGGTGGCATGCCCGACATATGTCAACCGTGCCATCCTTCACAATGTATTTCCGGTAGTTATTTGTCATCATAACTTCGTCCATAATTGCACAGACAAAACCTTCAGTTTCCCCAAACAGGTCACCGAAGCGTAGCCAGGATACGGACGCTAGAAAGTCTACATCGGGACCATGTAGTGCCCGATAATAGCGTCCGTGAAGCTCCTTGCTTTGCCATACCTCCTTACGATCATTAGTGTCCAAAACTTTAGGTTTGCGCCAGTTCTCGTTAGCCAAGGAGAGCGGAGTAAGACCCTTATCCACCGTGACCACATCTCGGTGCATCCCCACGTCGGTTTCTAGGAAATATTCCCTGAGACTGCATACCTCACGGTTGTGCAGGGTCTTAGCATTTAAAAAGCCACGACCCCCGCACTTCCGTGGGATATACAGTCTCATCACCGACGACCGTGGGTGATGCATCCGATTTGCAGTCAGCAGTGAACGGACTCTTCTATCCAGGGCGTCAAGTTCCGTCTGAGTCCATTTGAGTATGCCGAAAGAATACATCAACACCGGCATGACCCAACCGTTGAAAGCGCGCACCTTATTGCCACCTGACAAAAGACTGTAAAGTACCTTATTCAGGCGGCCAAAGAAGCGCTCTTTCAACGATTGTTTCATGTCAGCGTTATTGATGCCTAATGCTTCCGACATACCCAAATATTTGTAGGTCTCTGTTGAAGAGAGGGATCTAAGGTGTATGGAATCAGAGAGTTGAGTTCCCTCTGATTCCATAATCTCCCCTCTCTTCACATGCATGACTGCACATTTGTCCACACCAAATTCCATCCTGATGTCGCTACTGAAAGTTTCTGTTACCTTCAGTAGCTTCATCAGTTGCAAGTTGTTGGGGGCAAAGAGTTTCAGGTCATCCATGTAAAGAAGGTGAGATATGACCTGACCACCTCTCTTCAACCGATATCCTAGCCCCGAACCCTCCAGCAATGTGCTGAGCGGGTTCAAGGCCAGACAAAACCACAAAGGACTCAGACTATCACCCTGGAATATCCCGCGCTCAATCCTTATCGGTTCGCCGCTACCTCGGATCTGTCGACATCCTGGATAGCGAAGGACTGTTCTCCAGGTCCCCATACACGACAACAGGAAGGTACGTAGAGTTATATCAACTTTATACAACTCTAGCACCCTCATGAGCCATGTATGGGGTACCGAGTCATAGGCCTTCTTATAATCTATCCAACATGCGGACAGATCTTTTCGGGAGCGGCGAACCTGTTGGCTAATGGCCATATCAATGAGGAGGAGCTCCTTAGTACCGCGGGACCCGTTCCTACATCCATTTTGAGAGGCAGACATGATAGAGTTAGTCACAATATGTTGATTGATTTTAGCTCTCAAAATGGATGTAAGAACTTTATAGACCGTTGGTAGACAAGTAATCGGTCTATAATTTTTGGGTTCCGCAGTACTACCCGATTTATGGAGCAGGTGGGTCACTCCTGTTGTCAAGAATTGGGGCAACGACCCTGACTCTAAGGCTAATTGGAACTGGGATGCCAAGCGAACGTGTGATCTTTTAAACCACTTGATCCAGAAATTGTGCAGTCCATCCGGCCCTGGGGATTTCCAGTTAGGCAGCGGATGAACTGCACAAGCTACGTCTTGGGGGCTGATAGTGATTGCCCCCATTTCGGTAATCTGATCACACGCACGTTCAACATCCCGGGTCCAATCGCCCTCAGTGTGATTGACAGGCACCGACCAGATGCTGCGCCAGAATGAACTCATGGCGTCATCATCCGGTAGGCGCGTGTCAGTAACACCTTGGTCCGGTCGCTCCCAAGTTCTATAAACCCACCTTTCGTCGCTTTGGAATGTGCGATTCAAGGTGTACCGTTCCACCCGCCGCTTGTACCGACGAATACGGTTCGCCCATGCACAAATCTTCTGCTTCAGGAAGTCGATACGCTCTGTGACGCGGGCCAAATATTCACGTGGACTAATATCAATCCCCGAGAACGCCCGTCTCACAAAGCGCATCACTCTAGGGCGAGTATTACCCTCCCTGAAGCAGATCAACTTGCCGATGAGTGCTCTAGCCTCACCGATACGCCGCTCAATCCTGCACTGCCAAGCCGGAGTAGCTGATTTTGGTCGTGTAGCTCTGTCACTGTCAGGGAATTTGACGTGAGCTACACGACATGCCGCTACAGCTGCACAGTACAGAATTGAGTGGGTATCAGTAAGGTCTTTGCTGCTATCAAAATAATTTGACAGCTCCGAGTCTAGAGCACACACCAGCGCCTTGTTTTTATTGTGCATAGGCAAACGAGGTAAACGTGGTCTGAGTTCAGGAGGTGTTGAACGGTATTCCCGTAACGCACACTCCAAAGCGCTCCTCAATTGTACGTTGCATTGGGTACTCACGGATGTAACTTCGTCATGATCCTCTCCAACAGCGTGCTCAGACAGCGGTGGCACACTGGAAACGTTTTGTAGTTGCGCCGCAATCAATGGCAAAGCAGGATCAGTAACTGGGATACTCCGCGAGTCAGAGCGTAGTCGATCAAGTACTGTGTCATTCAACATACGGTTACGTTGAATGACCCGCACCTGATCCGATAATCGTTGCGCCGTTACATTGACATCTGGCTCCAGCACCTGAAACAGAGACAGCATCCGACCACGGTACGCAGTCAGGTTGCTTCCCCCCTCAGTAGCCCCATAATATGCGCGCATGACGTTTTCGTTAATGGACTGAGTCCATCGCATGCGCGACACATTTCCACCGGCAGCGGGGACCCTGCTCGGGGCCTGTTGGCCTCGTGGTCCCAAGCCCGCTGGTGGCCGTCCTCTTCCTCGTCGTCTTGCTTGTGGAGGCGTCGACGGTGGAGAGAAAAACTCATCGCTTGAGCTCGACGCGGCTGTAGTCACCGGCGACACGGCGTCCGCAGGGGTGGCGCGTCCCGGTGGCTGCGAGGCGGAGCTCAGCGATGAGTCCGGAGATGGTAGGTGTGTCTCTTGTTGCTGCTGTTTGGCCCGGCGTCTAGTCAACATTGGTGTTGGTGCAAATTTCTAGTTTTGTTCTGTTCCATATTTCTCAGAATCTGGTTTTTGGTATTTGTATTTGGTTTTAATGTTTCTATTGTACATTTTTCCAGTTTACAAACTTTGTTTGGATAGATAAAATGTTTAAAATACAATTTAAATTAAATATTTTTCAAAAATATATTGTGTCACGTTGACACTCGGGCCACAGATTATATATTATTTATTATTATTATTATTATTATTATTATGTTAATTTTTTCGCAAGTGGTACGAAAAGTAGAGTATTTTCCTCGGTGATAAAGCTGTCTTAGTCTTGGGTGAACTTAAATCCCTCGCTACACTCAGGACTCGTCTTAAATCCCTCGCTTCGCTCGTGATTTAAGTTTCTAACACCCTCGCTACGCTCGGGAGTAAGCCTCGAGTCCTTCGTTATGCTCGCGATTTAAATCGTCACCCGCGACAGAAGACACTGCTTTATCCCCTTGGTTAATAATCTACTAATAAAGTCAGTTAAACACTTTCAAATCATTTCTCAAAAACAGTATTTTATTCAAACATTATAACTTAGCCTCGTCTTCAAACACTTGAACCAGAATCCTTACAACAATGGAGTAGTTACATATTTCTAAAGTAGATACCACGTCGGGTGGTAAGACCCCTCTTTGAGGAATAGCTGTATAGGCGTCACGGCGTCCTGACCTACCACATGACGCAGGTCCTCACGGGACACGGAACTTTCGGGAGGTACCTGTATCGGATGGGGAAGGAGGAAACACCTGAGTGACACTACTGCGAGGTTCACCCGGAGGACACGGTGGAGCATACGGTGCAGGGCTGCCTAGCCTGGGCGGAGCACCTCTCGCACCCGGCATTGGTCGAGGCCATGCTACGGGGCGAGAAGTAATGAGAAGCGGCCGCGTCTTTCTGCGAAGCAGTCATGCTCGCAAAGAAGAAGGCGGGCCGCGTAAGGGAAAGGACAGCGTCCTCCCTCCACCCCAGCCGCAGTGGTAGACGGCGACGGCGACAGACGCCGGCAGACGATCTCCGGCCGTGGTGGGCGCGGGCATGCGGGCAGCGAGTAATGGGCGACTCGGTGTCCCAACATGGACCATGCCCGAGTCGACGGCGCGTTGTGTAAAGAGCGTCAGCATAATGTCGGGGCCCCCCTTTAGAGGGCCAACTAGCCTACTGGGGTCGCAGGACCTACCAAATTACCGTGACCCTAGAACGTAAAGAGCTATTGAAGGACACCGTGGATTGTAGTCAGTATGAGTCTGACAGTCCCTCCCGCTCTGTCCTGGGTGGGAGGACTCATTTGACGACTTTACCAAGATAAAAAAAAATAAGTAGACACCACCGTGTATGAGTCATCATGAATGTTAGATAATAGCAAACATAACATCTTAAGTTAAAATAATAAGATTTAATTGAATAAATAGTTGAAAGCTGTATAAATGCGTATTTCTTTAAAACGCTATAACTTTTTTCTCCCAGGATAGATTTTTTTGTACCCATACAAAAAAAGTAAGCTATGGTAGGGAACTTTCAAATAAAATGAACGTCATGCTCCGCCGCCACCTTGGGCCACACCCGCCCGTTCGCCTTTCGGTCGGTCACTAAATTAAACCCTTACTAACAAATGATAGAGACAGTTTTGCATCCGGGCTCTTGTGCCCAGTGCGGGTTGGTGGATATTACATGTTTTCCATTTTTTGGTTCTAAGACATGGTTCTAGGCACGTTCTAGGTGTCCTCACGATGTTTTTCTGTACCCTCTAAGAGAAAATAAATTACGCTAAGTATGCGCCTGGCTGCCTGCCGGGGTCGCGGGATTATTTCCTTACCGTGACCCCGGAACATAAAGGGCTATTGAAGGACACCGTAGATTTTAGTCAGTAGAAGTCTTGCAGTCCCTCCCGCCCTGCCCGGGGTGGGAGGACTCGTTTGATGATTTTACCAAACTAAAAAAAATAATAAAAAAAGTATGCGCTTGGCTAGGTTCGACCCTACGACCTACAACTCGTAAGTCGGAGCCGATACTCGTATGATTGGGCCACCACTGCTCTTGCAACAAAAATAACTTTAATTCTTACAAAAAATTGTGTTTTCCCCCAAACAAATCTAACACAATTGCAGCTCACAACTGTACAGTCCACGTATGAAACTATGAATGCACGAAAATTACATTGTGCCACGTAAACCAGTGATAAATCAGAGAGACTCGTGCCGCGCGCCGATAGACCGATGCACGCGATTGTACCAGCTTAGTACTGTGCACGACTGTACCATTGTGCTGATGTACTGTCAATGAAATAGGTAGGTGTGTAATGTGAGGTCGCGGGACTGTCAGGTAACCTTGACCCTGGAACGCAAATGGCTATTGATGAAACTTCTTGGATTTTAGTCAGTACGAGTTGGACAGTTCCACCCATGTCCCGGGCTGAAGAATTCATTTGATGATATTACCAAGTTAAAGAAAGGTGTGTTGCGGGTTCGATCTCGGCATGGAACAAATATTTGTATAGTTGTTGGGTTAGTTCTTCTGGGCGTTTATTTATGTGAATTTTTTTTGTTTGAAAAAGCACCCACGATACAGCAGAAATTTCTAGCGTGGATAAAGATAAAAAAACTTGTGAGGTGTCAAGGGACACCCGGATGGAACGAAATTACTACATACACTCAACAAAAATAATCGTCGCGACTCCACTCCATCCACTCCGCTCCGCTCCACTCCACTCCACTCTTTGAGCTCTAGAACCCTTTCGCAACGCGCGATAAGGAACTTCGTTCCAAAAAGTGTCGTGACAACTTTTCGTGAGAATTTTTTCCGTCTAGCCCCCTTTCACAACGCGCGATAAGGAACTTCGTTCCAAAAAAACGGTTCTTTTTAATAGTTTGCCTGCTAACGTTACCATTTCGCCGAGTGTACAATATGTAACTATGTTGTTGGAACATTTGGGGTGATAGACGGGCCATGCTCGCAACTTTAACGGCTTACTTGCATAGCGCCAGTGTACGTTCTAAATTCAATCCTTATCGATATTCGAAATGTTAGAATTTACGTTATTTTAACTTAGGGCTGATTTTTCAATAGCCAGATAACCTCTAACCGAGGAATTAAAATAACGGTTTGACATATTTTCTATAGATAAGCTGTCAAACCGCCATTTTCATTCCTCAGTTAGAGGTTATCTGGCAATTGAAAAATCAGCCCTAAAACAGGTAATATATTATGTTTACTGTCACTGTCGTCGTCTGGTACACAAAGGGCAACTCAGGGAAAATGTTATGCTGTATTTTTTTAAATATTAATTATTATATTTTTTTACTTTTCCATACAATGTTATTAAATGTTTTGTTATTATTATTTTTTTATATGAAACAATAAAATGTGTGTCTTTTTATTACGGGAGGACACTGACTCCTGCAACACAGTTGTAACTAGTGCAGGAGTCAGAGAATTCAATACAGCTGTAAAAATTGTTTTATGTCAATAAATACTTTTTATGTTTTATGTTTATGTTGATTTAAAAGCCAGTACGAGTCTGACAGTTATTTGATGATTTCTAGCACAAAAATAACAACAATGATATTGACAATGCTGACAAAATTACATGTCCTATATGCTGACAAACTGTTATAAATGTTTTGTAAATAATAATAAATGATTAAAAACCAACAATTCATTTAGCATAAAATATGGTCCACAAACTAAATAAGAAATAAATACATTTTCAATTTACGAAAACTATTTATTTTAGTTTGAATTGAAAGCGCTCTAAAGTTGTCGACGATAGTGATTGATTACCCCTGTAATGTGAATATGTAAAGCATAGGTACAGTGATCGAAGACTGGATGTGGTGTTCAATATTTTATTTATTCAATGACTAAAATTCACTTTAAAAGTATGAATATACATTGTTGAATTATATTTTAATACAAAACCCCGCCTACCCCGCCTGGTACGGTCAGCCAAGAAAGTGGTGTACCAGTTTTGATTTAGTTTCCCGGTCATCGAAAATTACAACAAGGTTCGTTATAAAAAGATATTACTGAAAGAGACAACATTATCATGACGTAAACCTATGTATTTAGTATTCATACGTCATATGTCACATATAAGTACATGACATTTTAACCTTTAGTATAAATGAGAAGGACATTAGTTTCTACAAAGCAATTGAAATGTTTCCAAACAAAAGTAATAAAAACTATTTAAATAGACAACCGAATTCCATTTGAAAAAGAAAACTGACAATTGACATTTTGTCAAATATATGCAAAAAATCGATATATTTTCCGTGTTATTTTTCAATCAACTGCATATAAAATCATCTCAATGCCTGCCAACTTGACCATTGCCGAAAGAGCACAAATAATTGCCCAATTTAATGAGGGAAGCAGTATCAGTGCGATATCCCGGAATTTGAATATATCGAGGCGTTCTGTCCGCTTTTGGATTCGTCGTGAAGGAGAGGAGGGAAGTTTGTTGGATCACAGAAGAAGTGGTCGCCGGCCTGCACTCTCCAATAACGATAGAGAATTCATGAGACGGGAATATGAAATCAATGGTTTTAAGCCCACAAAACATTTTGCGGAGATGTTCGATGTGAGTGCCCAAACAATAAGGAATCATCTACATTACATGGGGTTGCACCACAGGCATTACGCCAAGAAAATATATTTGACGGATGCTCACAGACTTGCTCGTCTGAACTTCGCCAGAGAGCACTTAGAGTTTGATTGGTCTAATACAGTGTTTTGTGATGAAAAAACATTTAAATCCAGTCAGCATGGACGTCTTCACCTTTGGCGATATAATTCAACACGGTATAAAGATGATCATGTAATTCCAAATAGAGAATCAGGTCGAATTTCCGTAAATATTTGGGGCTGGATGAGTGCGGATGGTGTAGGAGAATTGTGTTCTCTACCTCCTCGAGCGACGGCTGTAAATTATATCGACGTGCTTCAGAATGAAATGCTACCGACAGTCCGTAATGTTTACCCGGAGAACGAAGTGCCACAATTTGATTTTGTTCAAGATAATTGTTCAATTCATAATGCGAGGATCGTAAGAGCCTGGTTTCGTTCACACACTGACGTAAGGGTAATTCAGTGGCCCTCAAGATCGCCGGACCTCAACCCGATAGAAAATCTTTGGGGCCTTATGGTCCAACGATGGTCGCATCAAAATGAAAGAACCAAACAAGCTCTTATTAGTCACTGTAATTATATTTGGGAGGAAATGCGGGGAACCGATATTTGCTCACGGCTTGTTGGTTCAATGAGGTCTCGTCTTTTAGAGGTTATAGAGGCCAACGGCGGTTACACCCGTTTCTAATTTTTAAAAATTTTCAATATCTTCTAAATATTACTATATATGCTATGTTTTTGTTTGTTATAAGTATTTTAAAATTGATTGTAGAAATTTAATAAAAGGATAAATCTATTTTTAGCTTGTTTTTTATTGATAATTATTGTAATTACAAGTTTACAGAAATTGTAGGTTTGTGGATTCGCCTTGTGCCTTTACAATTTTATGTAACTTGTTGATTACAATTCTGAATTTGTAGATACAATTTTGTCATCAAAATCTACAGCCCCCCGCCGTTGATTTTACGACGTCATTGGTTCCATCAAGTTCAAACTAAGAACAGCTGTCACGTTACAAACAGTAATAGTCGTTACCTATCAATAATCAGATAAAGACAGCAATAGAAGTTGTCAGATCGATCTGCAAGCGAAACTAATCTTTATCACCTATGAATCTGCAAGCGATATTCAACCTTAGGGTGGTACACCACTTTCTTGGCCGACTGTACCTACTGTATTTTTGTAAAGTTTCTATGTGCAAACAATCCAAATCATTGTCTTTTACAACTGCACTGACCGTTGGAAAAAGAAGAGTTTAAAGGTGCGTACAGACCATGTAACAATGTTAAATAACAATGTTATATAACATTCGGTGTCCACATCATCTGAAACATGTTATATAGCAATATTATATAACATTTTGTGTCCGGGTATCACTACGATAATACGAAAAACTTTATTGCGAAATTCATGAATACGATACATAAAAATATATAATTTCAAAATACCGATTTTCATAATTCCGAATGGTTCGAAATTCCTAATATAACAACTCCGATGGATCAATATTCCTATTTTAATAATTCCGAAATTTCAAAATTCCTAACGTTTATAATGACTATTATATATATATTCAAAATACCGAATTTCAATAGACCGACTTTTTTTTTTTTAGCGTGGTAAAATCATCAAATGTGTTCCAACCCCGGGCAGGGCGGGAGGGACTGTCAGACTTCTACTGACTAAAATCCACGGTGTCCTTCATAGCCTGTTATGTTCCGGGGTTACGGTAAGGGGAATTATCCCGCGACCCCGGCAGGCTTTGGCCCTCTGAGAGGGGGGCCCCGTCATTATGCTGACGCTCTTTGAGGCGCGCGTGGGACACAACGCGCCGTCGACCCGGGCATGGTCCTTGGTCGGGCAGCGAGTTGCCCTTTACTCGCTGCCCGCATGCCCGCGCCTACGGTGGCCGGAGATCATCGAGCGACGTCCGTCGCCGTGGGCGCCTACCACTGCGGCTGGGGCGGAGGGAGGACGCTGTCCTCTCTCGCTCGCGGCCCGCTTCCTCCTTCACGAGCATTACTGCCTCGCAGAAGGAGCTGACCGCTTCCCACTCCGTCTCGCCCCGCAGCATGGCCGCAACCAATGCCGGGCGCGAGAGGTCTCCGCCTATCGCAGCCGTGAGGACACGTCGGTGCTCCGCCCAAGCTGGGCAGTCTTGCACCGTATGCTCCACCGTGTCCTCCGGGCGATCTTCGCAGTGGTGACACCCAGGCGTCTCCTCCTTTCGCATCAGATACAGGTACCTCCCGAAACTTCCGTGTCCGGTGAGGACCTGCGTCAAGCGGTAGGTCAGAACGCCATGACTTTTCTCCAGCCACTCCTCAAAGAGGGGTCTTATCGCCTCAATTGCGGCGTGCCCGTCAATAGACCGACTTAACATATTTTCCGAAACATTAAAACACGAATACCGAATATTAAAATTCCGATTATTGAAATTCCGATTCGGGTCCGTTAAGTCGAAAAGTCCGAGTCGGGGTGTCCCAAGGCCCAGTTTGCTCGCTATTGCATCCTGGTTATAGCACCACCAAGGTGGTTCAACGGAGCCCCGCTAACCTAACACCTAAACTGCTTCAACCGCTTCGCTCGCTCTTGCATCCTTGGTCAATTTGTTGACTGCCACCTACCAAGGTAGGCCGACGGAGCCCCGCTTCGCGGAGCTCCTATTTCTGTGAGCAAGGTTTAAAGTAACCTAACACGAAGGGGATGGCGGGGTTTGTCAGACCCCGCCATCCCCTTCGAACCTAACCTGTCCGAGTCAGGGTGCCCCAAGACTTGGTCAATTTGTTGACTGCCACCTACCAAGGTAGGTCAACGGAGCCCCGCTACGCGGGGCTCCTATTTCTGTGAGCAAGGTTTAAAGTAACCTAGTCGGGGTGCCCCAAGTCCCGAGCTCGCTTCGCTCGCTCTTGGATCCTATGTTCTCCTAATAACAATAAAAATCCTGAAAACAAACAGTGAAAGTTAAGAGGATACGCCTCGCCACTCCGTGCCTATACAGGCTTAAATAACACTCTGGGACTACGGTAGACAAAATTACGTGGAACCGGTTTTGCTCCAATTCGTTTCTGTCACTGACTTTGTGGAATGAGAAACGAAATTCCGATTTTCAAAATTCCGAAAAAATCATTTTATTCGGAATGTTGAAAATCGGAATTTCGTTTTTCGGAATGAGAACTCATCGAGCATTACATTTTTCGAATATGTGAAAATCGGAAAAAGAAGAAATCGGACATACGACTTTCGGTCAAATAAATTTCGAGATTCTTAATAATAGATATTGTAATTTTTAGGCATTATGATATTCGGAGTTTTGAAAATCGGAATATCGAAATTCGGAATAAAATATTTCGGAGTATTTGGGTGTTCCCTTTGTGTCCACATTATCTGAAATAGTCTGTACGCACCTTAAGAGCTTATACACAACACGTTTTTGCGATACAGACGCGTTTGTAGCGATACAGATGCGATACGCAAGTCAGACGCAGCTTAAAACAAACGACAACAAACTGCTATGATGAAAACGCGATACGCAGGCGCCGTCGATGATGCGCGTTTCTAAAACGCGCTGCACTTAAAATGCGCTGCGTTTAAAGAACGCGGTGTGCACAGGTTCTAAAACGTAAAAAAATAACAAAAGTTTTACAGCAGGCCCACCATGACATCTTAAAGCGAAAGTAATTACAATGTGGGAAGAAGATGGCGCTAGACGACTTTTAGAGCGCTGTGTCTTTCCCACACTGGAATAACACTCACTTCGCATCATGGTAGGCCAGCAGAACACCAATAATATTTTTAGGTCAAATGGATAAAAATAAAGTCCAAATCCTAAAACAAATAACACTTTATACTACAGATTACATTTAAAAAAACATACAGTACGTTCATGACAAACTAACTACAGACGTGTTTTGTCTGACATTCTATCTCCCAAATGCAGTTTCAAAAAAATTACAACTGCATGAACTAGTTACCAACAAAGTTCGGGGAACGTCACAAAAATTCCCTTAATATTTCAGACTGCGCTGAAATTTATAACAGGGAGACGAAGCATTTGTGCGAACGAGTGGCAAAAACTGGGGGTCTAAAGTGGTCACTTTAAGCAATTCGTCTGAATGTGATTCACTTCTTGGAATCCTAGCAAAATCCTCGATAATTTTCCAAATTTAATATTTGTGAAATGGTTACTAATACGTACAAGTCTATATTACTATCAGGAGGCCTACCTTAACGTCTTTAAAGCTATTGTCAAACAGAGAGGCGTGCCGAAAGCGAAGCGAAGCGTTTTCATTTGTAATATAGGGAATTGTTTGAATCCAGTCAGATAGAAACGCGAAAGCGATGCGATAGCGATAGCGATCCGAAGGCGTTGGCGATATTACAACTCAGCGAGGCGTGGCGAAGGCGAATGCGAAGCGTTGCCGAACTATTAGTAATGGCTGGCTTTGTATGCACGACGTCAAACATAAAACTAAGCGAAGCGTTAGCGAGGCGTTTCCGAGGCGAATCCGAAGCGAATCCGAAACTTGACAGTGCCACAGTGACACACACTGTCATGCCGATTTAAAAACTAATATTATTTACAAATTAGCTGTTCTGCTTTGTGAGAAATGTGGAATAATCGAGGACGTGCATCATATCTTGACCGAGGATGAGTGGAGCGAACGCTTCTGGTGAAATCTGTTTGGTCATCACGCTAGATATTGACGACAAGCTCAGGATGCCCACGGAATTTAACTGGTGCATATGTGGTAAAGCTACTGCTAAGCATATAGCCCGGGAGTGATGCTGAGGAAGCTGTTGTGGTGGCGTTAATTGGCACGCGCCACTGCTTGCTGTGTCCGGTGGCCAGGCCCAACATACTGGCCAAAACACCTCTCACAAGAACAATCCGTGTAATGAACGAAGATCATGAACGGATGTATTTTCATGCGGCTTGAGTGAATAACGCGTACAAATATCTTTTAAATATAGCTATTTATGTAAGAAATCTATAAATACATTTTGTTGTTTTATTTTGTATATTTTAATGTTGATAAGAGACATATCAGTACTGGTCAGGTGCAGCAGCAGGCAACAGTGCTGCGCAAACACCTTTACAAAATAAAATATAATTATGAGGACCAGGTACCTAGTACCGCATTCCGTACCTATTCGTTTGCTATCCTCTTTATAAAAAGTAACGTATCTAATGGGTGCTTTTCCATTTGCCGGCATGGCACCGGCGCCGGGGCCGGCGCTGGCAGTGCAAAAGCGAGCCATACCATTTCATACATTTTTGCTATTTTTGCCGGGCCGGCTAATGGAAAAACGCCCAATAGGTGCACCGTGTAAAAATCAAACAACTTATTATTCAATTATTTTATTGTGATATTATCTATAACAACGATGTCATGAAACCTGCTCTTTAACATTTTGTTGATGTGTTTTAACCGTACAAAACACACATTACAATTTTTTTTCAGAATACGCACGAATGTATGTTCAATCACATGATTATGATAATAGCATTATTGTTTCCAAAATAGGACTGGAATTGATAAATTAATATTAGTGAAGCCATACTTCAACAGTCAATTGATTAATGCAAAGATATCGTAACACAAAGTCGTGGCATTCAATATATCATCATTTAATCCTCTGTTTGATGTCGTACTGTTCTCATCTTCAACAAAACGACGGCTGGGCCTCAACTTTTTCAATGCAAATCAAAGATACTTGGTACCTCCTCAATGAAAATATAACTTATTGTTTTCCTTTATAGGTGGACCAATCCAGTATTCGAATAATCCGTTAACCGTGTCTTGAGAACTGGTAAAGTCTTAATACAGTCACAAATGTAAATACAAGTTGTGTTTGGTCAACAGTAGGTAAATGTCTGAATATTATTTTCAAAACTTAGTTTTAATCGCATACTGTGGTTTTTTAGAAAACTAAGTATGTGCACACACACACAATGGCTGCACATTTTCTTGTTGCATATTAGTTCATTACTTTACGCAGTCGGTCGATTAGTAAACAATCACGGAAAATCAACAAAACAAAACATGAAATCAAGAATTATCTAGGCAATATCAATAGATGTCAATTTGTGACATGTTTACGGTATCACTATTTTTTTTTTTCATTAATTTTTGGTTACGACTTCAAGGCCTTTAAGCTAAGCTTTATGCCATTTTTGGGTAGGAGTAAATAAAAACTTGTCTAAAAGTTCTTGTGTATGTCTATCTAGCAGGCCCCAACGAGATTTATCAACAGATGATAGCTTTTCATAAAGACAGTATTTTATACCTAAAGAAAATAAATAATATCGTAACACAAAATTACAGACCGGGCGGGGGAGATATTCAACCAATATAAATATAAAGATAAGTTTTTTTTTATTCCAAAAACGCCATAGAGCCATTTCGATACGTTGTACACCTTTTTAATTTGAGTGGAAACATAAGATCATGTACTAGAGATTTGACTTTGGTGTCCGCCTGTCCATCTGTCAAGACCCTTTTTCTCAGGAACGCGTGGAGGTATCAAACTGAAATGAAATACTCAAGTCCACCAGGCCCTCGAAGAACTTAAACGTGCTTTTTTTAGCTTAAAAAAAAAAACAAAATAAAGTCCGTAAGAAAGATTTATTGTGGATAAAATAAAAATTTTAACAAATTCAAAACAAGATTATTTGAATCGGTTTTAGTTTTTCAGTTTTATTCATTACGTACACGTACACACATAAATGGGTAGTATTTAAACGCAAATCAAAAAATATCCTTTTGCTATGCAATAAGATTCCGAATTCCCATCAAAATGGATTTCGCTATTCTTGTGGGTAGAATAACGAGCGGTATGTATGTACCTCTACCCACAGCGGCAGCGAATATCGCTCAGGTCGCTCTAGCCACGGTACTTGATACTAAATACCTGAGCGAAACCCGCGCGGTATGTACCTCTACCCACAGCGGCAGCGAATATCGCTCAGGTCTGAATAAGCCTTTATTTTACATATTAGTGCGGGAGACTGATAATTATATAGAAACTCTTTACAATTTTTCTCTATGAATGTATTACTCTTTATTTTGTTTGTCACTAGTGCTGTCACTAATATGTCTTAAATAATATTATGTTAATTTTAAGTATTTTAAAACTTTTTTTAAAGGTTTTGGTTAAATCCCTAACCAATCGTGAGGTGCGAACGGTGAGAGTCGTTGTGTCACGTCCAAAAACACATTGTGGATCCAGCGATGTGATTTATGCTGTGCTTATTGAGAATAGCATAGCTAGGCAAAGGTGACTGAGACGAAGCCTACGATGGAGCGAGCTTACCCAGAAAAAGCCTGTTCATTCTAACTTTGAAGAGAAAAGAATATGGATGCCAAATTCATTAAACACTTTGTTATGCCTCTCTGAGCTGCATAGAAGCTTCGCTCTAATCAGTATCAGTATTTGTGTTGAAGATGAGGACATGGAATTAGACGAGAGTCTTATCTCTGGGAAAAGTACCCTATTCGAACAGAGGGTTTAATGGAGGAAGATGATTTATTGACAAGACTTTGCCACACGATACCTTAGAATTATTAATCAATGGATTCTTGGAGAATGACCTATTTGGAAACAACGCGATTGTCATAATATTTATCTATTTAAAAGTTAAAATTATTCAGTTCAGTAGGTACTTCAAGAGACATAATTATTGCCAAAAAATAGTACCTATGGTAATGTTTTAGACATTAACAAAATATTACTGTATGGGCAGGATTCCTCGATATTGTTGATAAAGATGATTAAATAAACAATTTTAAAAATGTTGCTTTTATTTTTACATAGTATACCTGATAAGTATTTTTATTAGAGGGTTGCAAAAGGGCCACTACCAGCCAGCGCCGACTTACCTACAGGTTTAGGACCTAACGGCTCAGTTCCTGACGATGGGAAGAGACCAGACGACATGACGTTGGGATATTGGAAGGCGGGTGGGCCTTTGGTGTGTGGCGGTATTTGTGTCGACACCGTTGCGCTATCTTATATTGCAAGCACAGTGGCTGTGCTGTCGCTTTTGCTGTGGTTGCTGAGACCCTCAAAAGGCGTGAAATATACAGCATTTACACCACTTCAACTGCATTTTTGACAGTGGTAACCAGTGATGACATCAGCTGGCGTTTTAGTGGACCAGGCAAAAGCCAGCCGATGCCAATTGGGTAATATTGTAGGTTGATTTGCTGGCGTCTGTACCACGCGAAGAAAACTTGAAAAACCTGAGTCGATTTCATCGATTAGCGCACCTTATCTAATAAAAAGAATTCAAACTGTTTTCTCTGTGAAATTTCTCAATAAATTATCGATGTTACAAGAAAGAAACTGAAGAAAAACAAAAATCTGGCAACACAAACAACGTGCACGCTTCGGTCTCGCTTTCCCGTATTTGCTCTGTTTGACGTCGTTCTTATAAAGCCAGCTAATACAACTGCCACGCCTCGCTTCGCGGGCACGCCTTTCTGTTTGACGTGGTCTCAGTTTCGGCGCGATATCGCTTCATATTTCCATACATGACGTAACAAAAACGCTCCGCTTCGCCTTCGGATCGCTATAAAGCTATTGTCAAACAGAGAGGCGTGCCGAAAGCGAAGCGAAGCGTTTTCATTTGTAATATAGGGAATTGTTTGAATCCAGTCAGATAGAAACGCGAAAGCGATGCGATAGCGATAGCGATCCGAAGGCGTTGGCGATATTACAACTCAGCGAGGCGTGGCGAAGGCGAATGCGAAGCGTTGCCGAACTATTAGTAATGGCTGGCTTTGTATGCACGACGTCAAACATAAAACTAAGCGAAGCGTTAGCGAGGCGTTTCCGAGGCGAATCCGAAGCGAATCCGAAACTTGACAGTGCCACAGTGACACACACTGTCATGCCGATTTAAAAACTAATATTATTTACAAATTAGCTGTTCTGCTTTGTGAGAAATGTGGAATAATCGAGGACGTGCATCATATCTTGACCGAGGATGAGTGGAGCGAACGCTTCTGGTGAAATCTGTTTGGTCATCACGCTAGATATTGACGACAAGCTCAGGATGCCCACGGAATTTAACTGGTGCATATGTGGTAAAGCTACTGCTAAGCATATAGCCCGGGAGTGATGCTGAGGAAGCTGTTGTGGTGGCGTTAATTGGCACGCGCCACTGCTTGCTGTGTCCGGTGGCCAGGCCCAACATACTGGCCAAAACACCTCTCACAAGAACAATCCGTGTAATGAACGAAGATCATGAACGGATGTATTTTCATGCGGCTTGAGTGAATAACGCGTACAAATATCTTTTAAATATAGCTATTTATGTAAGAAATCTATAAATACATTTTGTTGTTTTATTTTGTATATTTTAATGTTGATAAGAGACATATCAGTACTGGTCAGGTGCAGCAGCAGGCAACAGTGCTGCGCAAACACCTTTACAAAATAAAATATAATTATGAGGACCAGGTACCTAGTACCGCATTCCGTACCTATTCGTTTGCTATCCTCTTTATAAAAAGTAACGTATCTAATGGGTGCTTTTCCATTTGCCGGCATGGCACCGGCGCCGGGGCCGGCGCTGGCAGTGCAAAAGCGAGCCATACCATTTCATACATTTTTGCTATTTTTGCCGGGCCGGCTAATGGAAAAACGCCCAATAGGTGCACCGTGTAAAAATCAAACAACTTATTATTCAATTATTTTATTGTGATATTATCTATAACAACGATGTCATGAAACCTGCTCTTTAACATTTTGTTGATGTGTTTTAACCGTACAAAACACACATTACAATTTTTTTTCAGAATACGCACGAATGTATGTTCAATCACATGATTATGATAATAGCATTATTGTTTCCAAAATAGGACTGGAATTGATAAATTAATATTAGTGAAGCCATACTTCAACAGTCAATTGATTAATGCAAAGATATCGTAACACAAAGTCGTGGCATTCAATATATCATCATTTAATCCTCTGTTTGATGTCGTACTGTTCTCATCTTCAACAAAACGACGGCTGGGCCTCAACTTTTTCAATGCAAATCAAAGATACTTGGTACCTCCTCAATGAAAATATAACTTATTGTTTTCCTTTATAGGTGGACCAATCCAGTATTCGAATAATCCGTTAACCGTGTCTTGAGAACTGGTAAAGTCTTAATACAGTCACAAATGTAAATACAAGTTGTGTTTGGTCAACAGTAGGTAAATGTCTGAATATTATTTTCAAAACTTAGTTTTAATCGCATACTGTGGTTTTTTAGAAAACTAAGTATGTGCACACACACACAATGGCTGCACATTTTCTTGTTGCATATTAGTTCATTACTTTACGCAGTCGGTCGATTAGTAAACAATCACGGAAAATCAACAAAACAAAACATGAAATCAAGAATTATCTAGGCAATATCAATAGATGTCAATTTGTGACATGTTTACGGTATCACTATTTTTTTTTTTCATTAATTTTTGGTTACGACTTCAAGGCCTTTAAGCTAAGCTTTATGCCATTTTTGGGTAGGAGTAAATAAAAACTTGTCTAAAAGTTCTTGTGTATGTCTATCTAGCAGGCCCCAACGAGATTTATCAACAGATGATAGCTTTTCATAAAGACAGTATTTTATACCTAAAGAAAATAAATAATATCGTAACACAAAATTACAGACCGGGCGGGGGAGATATTCAACCAATATAAATATAAAGATAAGTTTTTTTTTATTCCAAAAACGCCATAGAGCCATTTCGATACGTTGTACACCTTTTTAATTTGAGTGGAAACATAAGATCATGTACTAGAGATTTGACTTTGGTGTCCGCCTGTCCATCTGTCAAGACCCTTTTTCTCAGGAACGCGTGGAGGTATCAAACTGAAATGAAATACTCAAGTCCACCAGGCCCTCGAAGAACTTAAACGTGCTTTTTTTAGCTTAAAAAAAAAAAACAAAATAAAGTCCGTAAGAAAGATTTATTGTGGATAAAATAAAAATTTTAACAAATTCAAAACAAGATTATTTGAATCGGTTTTAGTTTTTCAGTTTTATTCATTACGTACACGTACACACATAAATGGGTAGTATTTAAACGCAAATCAAAAAATATCCTTTTGCTATGCAATAAGATTCCGAATTCCCATCAAAATGGATTTCGCTATTCTTGTGGGTAGAATAACGAGCGGTATGTATGTACCTCTACCCACAGCGGCAGCGAATATCGCTCAGGTCGCTCTAGCCACGGTACTTGATACTAAATACCTGAGCGAAACCCGCGCGGTATGTACCTCTACCCACAGCGGCAGCGAATATCGCTCAGGTCTGAATAAGCCTTTATTTTACATATTAGTGCGGGAGACTGATAATTATATAGAAACTCTTTACAATTTTTCTCTATGAATGTATTACTCTTTATTTTGTTTGTCACTAGTGCTGTCACTAATATGTCTTAAATAATATTATGTTAATTTTAAGTATTTTAAAACTTTTTTTAAAGGTTTTGGTTAAATCCCTAACCAATCGTGAGGTGCGAACGGTGAGAGTCGTTGTGTCACGTCCAAAAACACATTGTGGATCCAGCGATGTGATTTATGCTGTGCTTATTGAGAATAGCATAGCTAGGCAAAGGTGACTGAGACGAAGCCTACGATGGAGCGAGCTTACCCAGAAAAAGCCTGTTCATTCTAACTTTGAAGAGAAAAGAATATGGATGCCAAATTCATTAAACACTTTGTTATGCCTCTCTGAGCTGCATAGAAGCTTCGCTCTAATCAGTATCAGTATTTGTGTTGAAGATGAGGACATGGAATTAGACGAGAGTCTTATCTCTGGGAAAAGTACCCTATTCGAACAGAGGGTTTAATGGAGGAAGATGATTTATTGACAAGACTTTGCCACACGATACCTTAGAATTATTAATCAATGGATTCTTGGAGAATGACCTATTTGGAAACAACGCGATTGTCATAATATTTATCTATTTAAAAGTTAAAATTATTCAGTTCAGTAGGTACTTCAAGAGACATAATTATTGCCAAAAAATAGTACCTATGGTAATGTTTTAGACATTAACAAAATATTACTGTATGGGCAGGATTCCTCGATATTGTTGATAAAGATGATTAAATAAACAATTTTAAAAATGTTGCTTTTATTTTTACATAGTATACCTGATAAGTATTTTTATTAGAGGGTTGCAAAAGGGCCACTACCAGCCAGCGCCGACTTACCTACAGGTTTAGGACCTAACGGCTCAGTTCCTGACGATGGGAAGAGACCAGACGACATGACGTTGGGATATTGGAAGGCGGGTGGGCCTTTGGTGTGTGGCGGTATTTGTGTCGACACCGTTGCGCTATCTTATATTGCAAGCACAGTGGCTGTGCTGTCGCTTTTGCTGTGGTTGCTGAGACCCTCAAAAGGCGTGAAATATACAGCATTTACACCACTTCAACTGCATTTTTGACAGTGGTAACCAGTGATGACATCAGCTGGCGTTTTAGTGGACCAGGCAAAAGCCAGCCGATGCCAATTGGGTAATATTGTAGGTTGATTTGCTGGCGTCTGTACCACGCGCCATCTCGTTCCCCAACTGAACGTAGACTTATAGCGTGGACTGAGTATAATTAGCTACTTAACATTGCTGCACTCTCAAGAAAGAGAGAAAAACAATTTAAGAGCATATACCTCTTTCTTGTCGACGGTGACTTTTAGATAATGTCTTTGATAATGTTAAGGCTAGGAAAGGTTCTGTCCATGGTGTAAGTCTATGTATCTTGTTGACCATTTCACGATTCCCTCTAAAAACTGTCAGAGACATAAAGAAAATTGTGTGTTGATAATTGTTATATGAATTGTTAAATATACGTTCATTTTACAATTTTGTACATGATTTGTATTATGATATTGCAAAAGTGGCCTTCTTAGACCCGCTGCGCTCAACTATGAGTTGTGACTAACAAGGAAAACTGACGCGCTACCAAATTCACACATGTTTCTCGGAATTTCTGCTGTAAAGTTACGTGTGACATTCTAATATTATTTCTGGTGATAAGTTGTTTAACTTGTGCTCATGAAGTTACGATGTTAAATGCTATGAAAAATATTCCAATCAAGAGAATTTATTTCAAGTAAATCTTCACATATAGGCTATAGACTTTCTTTCCTGTTGAAAGAAAGTCTATAGACGCTCTTTTTAGTCAGGCAATTTCAGAATTACCACCCCGGATACACATAGGTAATAGGAAGCATTCCCCTTGCATCCACCTATTTTGAGCAGTGGTGGCCCAGTGGTATCGGCCCCGACTTACGAGTTGTAGGTCGTGGGTTCGAATCCCGGCAGGCGCATTACTTTGTGTAATTTATTTCATCACCACTGCTCTCAAAACGGTGAAGGAAAACATCGTGAGGAAACCGGCATGTCCTAGAACCAAAAAATTCGAAGACATGTGACATCCACCAATCCGCACTGGGCCCGCGTGGTGGATTATGGCCCACCCCCTCTCACAGAGAGGAGGCCTGTGTCCCAGCAGTGGGAACATTAATAGGCTGATGATGATGATGAGCTTCGCTCGGTTTTTAAAATGTCTATATCTTCGGAACCGAGTTTTTCTCGAACCTGGGACCTGATAAATCGATTCCTTGAGCCAAAAAACCCCTAATCTGTAACTTTCATGAAAATCCTTGGAGCCGTTTCCGAGATCCTGATTTTATATAAATATACAAGAATTGCTCGTTTAAAGATATTAGATGGACTTCCTGAAAGCAGAAATTTCGTTATTCGATTTGTCAAAAATAAAAATACCTTTATTAGTTGTCTAACTAGGAATTTAACGATTTAAAAATTGAGAGGTGTCTAGGGACACCCGGATGAAAGTTACTGTATACACTCAACAAAAATAATCGTCGCGACTCCACTCCACTCCACTCCACTCTTTGAGTTCTAGCCCCCTTTCACAACGCGCGATAAGGAACGTCGTTCAAAAATATTTCATTTAATAGGCTTATACTGCTGCTGTGCAAAGGCCTACCACAGTTCCTGCCAAGTTTCACTAAGTAACAAAAATAAATACCTGTTGAACGCGACTGTACAGTACTGTACACCCTACATTATACCACCGTTATCCTACCTTACCATAAAGCACATTCCTACATCAATGGCTAGGGCTCTGAGGCAACTATCAATCAATCGCCAATTTAATATGAAACTCTATGGTCGCTTGCACGAATAATAGCGTGCAGCTTACTCCGTGTCTTTGGCTTGTTTAATATTATATGAACAGGGGCCGTATCATAAGGCATTGCAAAGGACTTATTGTAAAGGGTGTTAATGAAATTATTGATGAAATCAAATAGGTATGGACAAGATATACCTAGATCAAATTAAATAATTCCAATGATATTAAGACGAAAATTTTGTTTTTTTTTGTAATGAGTAAACTTAAAAACTATTGCATGGATTTCAAAAAATCTATATTTCAGCATAGCCCTGAGTGGCATACGTCATGACGTAGAAGGGAAATAATAAGCGTGCGAAGACTTTGGCAAATATTACTCGCTAAAAGAGTACTTAATTAGCTAGTAGCATGTATGTATATCGAATGAAATAAGAGTTTATTGCCATTTACATTTGGTGTTTATTATTGGCCTCGATGAAGGTTGAGTTAATTGCTTTAAAACTTTCAAAAATCAATATTTGTGGACAAATAACAAAACATCAAAAACGTTTTTTAAGTTTGAATATAGTTCACGCCCTTTGAAAATATGAAAATACGAGAAGCTGTTCGATAAGAACGGAATGAGGAAAATAAGTCAAAGTATTCAGGAAACGGACTCACATTTTGAAAAAACGAGGTACAAATCGAGTCTCCACCATCATATCCCCCAA
The DNA here is from genome assembly GCA_036375495.1 of Agrotis segetum. Taxonomy (NCBI): domain Eukaryota; kingdom Metazoa; phylum Arthropoda; class Insecta; order Lepidoptera; family Noctuidae; genus Agrotis; species Agrotis segetum. The sequence continues at coordinate 512,568 of JAQSVV010000186.1, forward strand.
TGACAAGAATCTAAAACCCCCACAGCAAAGAAGTCCCATAACCCTGATACAATATTCCTATTATAAAAGACGTTACTCAAACATGAACGTAGCGTCGACGGGATCTTTTGTCTTACCATGCGACGTTAACGAGCTGATTTGCATGTTAATGGTGTACATCTACTGAATAATAAGGGAGAAATGAGCGGGGTAGCGAGACCTCTTTTCGGTCGTGTCGCCCTGGTATTTGCAGTTTGATTTCCGTGTTTAAAACTAGTTTGTCTTTGTCAAAAGTTGCCGTAATTATTGTTAGTGGAGTCCATTTTTGGAAGAATAGAAGCAAATACTCGTAAATAATAAGAAAAATTCAGCTTCGAGTGGGATTTGAACCCGCTTTTACTGCATAAGTACTCCTGTAAAATGATCAAACGATGCAATAGAAGATTCAGCTTCTGAGTCTAAGCGTATTGGTAAGGCGTCTGGAGTCGGGCACGCCGCAATTGCGGCGGTAAGACCCCTCTTTGAGGAGTGGCTGGAGAGAAGTCATGGCGTCCTGACCTACCGCATGACGCAGGTCCTCACCGGACACGGAAGTTTCGGGAGGTACCTGTGGCTGATGCGAAAGGAGGAGACGCCTGGGTGTCACCACTGCGAAGATCGCCCGGAGGACACGGTGGAGCATTACGGTGCAAGACTGCCCAGCTTTTTGGGCGGAGCACCGACGTGTCCTCACGGCTGCGATAGGCGGAGACCTCTCGCGACAGGCATTGGTTGCAGGCCATGCTGCGGGGCGAGACGGAGTGGGAAGCGGTCAGCTCCTTCTGCGATAGGCAGTAAATGCTCGTCAAGGAGGAGGCAGGCCGCGAGCGAGAGAAAACTATTCTTCTCTTCATCCGCCCTATAATGTTCCCACTGCTGGGACACAGGCCTCCTCTCTGGCGACGGACGTCGCCATAATCCACCACGCGGGCCCAGTGCGGTTTCTTAGCGATGTCACATATCTTCGCTTTTGGTTCTAGGACATGCCGGTTTCCTCACGATGTTTTCCTTTACGGTTTTGAGAGCAGCGTGATGAAATAAATTACACAAAGTAATGCAAAGCCTGCCGGGGTTCGGGATTATTTCCCACGACCTACAACTCGTAAGTAAAAAAAAAAAAAAAAAAAGGCGGGATTTTAGGATACCACTGGGCCACCACTGCTCTGAGATAACTATTAACAATATTTATATATTCAAGCTTTACTTCATCGTAACATTAATAGTACATGTTTCTATGGTTACTAAAATCTAAGTTGAGTCCACGTCTACCAATCTGAGTTGAGTTTAAGCAAGAGAAGCATAATTTAGAGCCGCCGACAGGATTCCTACGGAAACATTTATCTACATAGATTTGAATAGTAATATATTCTGGAATTCACCGCTCATCTATTATAAGTTAGTGAAATAATAATCATTTTAGCATAGATTTCTAGTGAGACGAGCAATGAAAATTATGTAACTGATGTATGTGAGCAGTGGTGGCCCAGTGGTATCGGCCCCGACTTACGAGTTGTAGGTCGTGGGTTCGAAACCGGTAGGCGCATTTACGTTTGTGTAATTTATTTCATCAACTGCTTATCTCAAAACGGTGAAGGAAAACATCGTGAGGAAACCGGCATTGTCCTAGAACCAAATATTAAGACATGTGACATCCAGCGAATCCGCACTGGGATTATGGCCCACCCCCTCTCACAGAAAGGAGGCCTGTGTCCCAGCAGTGGGAACATGAATAGGCTGATGATGAAGTGATGTATAAACTTCTTACGGGGCCAAAAGCGGATCTTTCCAAACGGGTAACTGATGTGTCCCTGGAAGGTAACACACGGTAGGTAGGTAAACAAAGGACCTTAACCTGGAAAGTAATGGACAATTGACGGAATTGTTGAAATGTTTGATTTAGTCAGTAAGAGTCTGATAGTCCATTCCGCTCTACGCAGGGTGGAAGGACTCATTTGATGATGTATTTTAGTAAAATTCAAATATTATTCAAGATCATCTCATCATCTTCCATTTTTGGGGCCATCGCAACACAAACGTGTTGGGAATTGGGATGGGGAGAATGGAAGAAGAAAACTGTTCTTCCATTCTCTTCTTTTTTTTTCAAATATTTTTTTAAAATCACGCGTTTTTTTCCTGTATCGTGGGTGCGTTTACAAAAATATAAATTCACACCCAAACCAAGACTCGGAACAACTATTTGAAGTTCTTACAAACATTAATTCTGGGCCTCGAACCCGTGACACATCATCATCATCATCAGCCTATTAATGTTCCCACTGCTGGGACACAGGCCTCCTCTCTGTGAGAGGGGGTGGGCCATAATCCACCACGCGGGCCCAGTGCGGATTGGTGGATGTCACATGTCTTCGAATTTTTGGTTCTAGGACGTGCCGGTTTTCCCACGATGTTTTCCTTCACCGTTTTGAGAGCAGTGGTGATGAAATAAATTACACAAAGTAATGCGCCTGCCGGGATTCGAACCCACGACCTACAACTCGTAAGTCGGAGCCGATACCACTGGGCCACCACTGCTCCCCGTGACACGCTGTGACACAATCTTTCCATCTCGTTTACCTTCCTCTTCCTCTCCATCAATCAACGTTAAAAGAGCGATTCTATTATTATTTTTGCTTCATTTGACAATTATTGACGATAATAACAATCAACTGGCAAAAATACTACAATATTTCTAACAAAAACCATAATTAATCAATACGTAATGAACTTCTAAAACCTCATAATCGAACATGACGTTAATAGTCAATTAATAACATTACGAAGCCTAACGATACATTTCTTATAAATAATATGAAACAAAAGAAATGAGCTTTGCTTCACAATAAATCTATATACCTAATACTCAATATTTGGAGCTTACAGAGGCATTTTCCTTGTAAGCGACCTACCAAACAAGGGCGGTACTACTCATAGTGTAAATATACAGGAGAATGATATTATGTGCGGGCGCGGAGGCGCAAAAAGTAAACTCTTCATTTTATAATTGAAAATACTCGTTCTCCACATGATATTTGCTCAATGTTACGGATTTATTCATACATAGATATATTTATTCGTCAGAAATGGAACCCTAATGGTAAGGGATAAGTACTTGGCCAGAACGGGTTGAAACGGAACTAATTTTTTTATTTCTGACAGCGTTTTAAAATCTTTGATATTTGATGTAAACAAAGACCGCAGGTTTGTTAGATTTATTATTGTGCCATAAAACTATTTATAATTATTTAAATGTTTTTGTGAAAATCGCAAATAAAATCTTCAAAGTGCTGGTTGCGAAGACAGTGGCGACAGTATCCAGTTTTCGTACTTTTGCTATGTCAAGCTGTATTTTAGATTAAAGAATCGACGTATTTCATTTTAAGTTATTTCCTTCGTAACGAAACAAAAATGAATACGATTGGTTGCTCAAAGTCTCAACGCTCTACTTTCGAACAAGTATGTTTTCAACCAACAACTTGTACAATTATGTTTAGATCCCTCGCCAAAGTCCGCGCCCACTTACTTTTGATATTAAACGCGAAAAAGTTACATGTTTCGACTTGGGAATGCGCGAATAACTGCAATATGGAGTTTGTTTCAGATGCTTTTCAGTTTAGCACTTGTAAGTTTGTTTTTGGCTGCGATAATAAGAATAAGAATAAGAATTTAATTTATTTCTCATCACAAATGTTATGGATCCATGATGTGCTTAATCTAATAACAAATTTATACATTTGCTTGAGACTGGTGCTCATAAGGCATAACATGCCTGTTTACAGGTCAATTAGGCCCCATTACGAACTATTGGATAGATTTAATATTAGAATAATATGAACAATTATTCATGTGTGATGAAAGCAACGTTTACCGAATAAATCAATATAAACTAAATATTAAAGCTTTACGATGAGGCATATTTCCTACCGAAGGTTATTTAACTATTAAATTGTTGAAGTCTGCTAGGGTGTTATTTCACGAAACACTGGTACTTATCTGCTTTTTCTAGTGGACAGATTTCGCTACGAACCCATATACCAGAGAACCTAAAGTCATTGACATTGTGTGTAGAATCAGCATGCTGATTTGGAAGTGGGCTAGTCATGTCTGCAGACGGACAAACGGTCAATGAATACATGTACGTACACTAGAGTGAAGAACAGCGATTATATTTCGGCAGAAAGTGAAACCTTAACAGGAAACAAAAAGTGGCTATCTAGGAATTGAAAAATCTTTGGCCAGCAAATGGCAGGTGATTGCTGTCGACTAATATCAGCTGTACAACAGACTTACAGATTACGATAGAGAAACAGGCAGCTTGATGATGAAAAGACCTTATGAAAAATGGCAACAAAATTACGGCAACGATTCCGGTAGCCAATGATTTCCTCCAAAACTTCCCGATTTTTATGCACTACTTGTTTTTTTTTAAAAACGTTGGAACGAGCAATCTGGCCTGTACCCACGATATGTTTACAAACATAGAATACTCAAATACACAAACACCAGGACAATACTTGTGGCCATTTTTTTAGGATTTTTCGTTTTATTTCTAGTTTAACGTAATTAATTTATGGAAACATTAGAGACATGCCAATAGATAACATAACTTTTTGAAAAAAAAACTATTCAAAGTTCTACTGGCATTATCCAGGGAGAAAACAGAGGTCTACGATTGTATGGAAATTTTGGCCGGGTCTTTTGTATAATGGAAAGGATTACTCGTGGTCGACTTGTACTATTAGAGTCAACAATCGGTCGATTACTTTACTTTAGAGTTATTTCCTTCGTAACGAAGCAAAAAATGAATAATATTGGTTGCTCAGAATACCAACGCTCTACTTTCGACTCAGTATGTTTTCAATAAATCTATTATTGTAGCTGAAATTATGTTTAGATTGCCAAAGTCCGCGCCCACTTACTTTTGATATTAAACGCTTAAAGTTCCAGGGTCACATGTTTCGACTTGGGAATGCGCGAATAACTGCAATATGGAGTTTGTTTCAGATGCTTTTCAGTTTAGCACTTGTTAGTTTGTTTGAGACTGCGATAAAGCTTCATGATGAGAAAAAAATCTTGTTCTACAGATGGTTATTTAACTATTAGATTGTTGAAGTCTGTTATTTGACGGGCTGGGTATTTGACAAAATACTGGTACTTATCTGATTTGTCTATTGTCCAAAGTCGTTTACCAGAGAACTAAAGAATAGAATAGAATAGAATAGAATATCTTTATTTGCGTGAAATATGGTACATTGAGGAGTTAAAATTAAATAAAGTTCAACATGTTCCGCTTACTACTTTTCAGCATGCAAATTGTTTTAAAAACTAAGTTATTATAATAATAAAAGGGTACATATTTGAATATCGAAGATTAAAATATCTACGCTTAAAATATCGATGTTCATAATATCGAAAATGAAAATATCAAATGACCATAACATCGAAACTTAAAATATCGAAAGTTTAAAAAATCGAATGATTAAATGATCTACGTCCAATATATCTAAAATCTAAATATCTACAAAAGCTACATCGATAGATCTAAATATAGAAATATCTTGATTCTAATGTCCTAAATATCGAAGTATCTGTACTTATCGTATCGAATGTTTGAAATATCGAACCTAACAAGGCAAGTCGACGGAGCCCCGCTTCGCGGGGCTCCTATTTCTGTTTGCAAGGTTTAAAGTAACCTAACACGAAGAGGATGGCGGGGTCTTTCAGACCCCGCCATCCTCTTCGAACCTAACCTGTCCGAGTCGGGATGCCCCAAGTTCCGAGCTCGCTTCGCTCGCTCTTGCTCTTGCTCTTCGTGTTAGGTTACTTTAAACCTTGTAAAAAGAAATAGGAGCCCCGCGAAGCGGGGCTCCGTCAACTTACCTTGTTAGGTGTTTTTTTTCGATAATTCAACTAGTAGGTATTTTTAACGTAGATATTATGAAATTAGATATTTTGAATTTCGACATAACGTCTTTCGATATTTTGAATCATTCGACATTTTAATCAGTCGACATTTTAATCTTCGACGTTTTAAGCGTAGATGTAACATTTTTCGATATTTTGTTATTGTCGATATTTTAATTTTCGATATTCTGAACATCGATATTTTAAGCGTAGATATTTTTATCTTCGATATTCAAATATGTACCCTAATAAAATTACAAAGAGAATAATATTTGTGATTGCCAGTACCTTAGTTAAAATATTAAACATTTAATAAGAAATAACAAAAGGAGAATATTAAACGTTAATTAACCAAAATTTATGAAACAAGTGGATAAACATTTATAACAAAGATAACAAATAAAGTCATTGACATTGTGTGTAGAATCAGCATGCTGCACGCGTAGCATGGCGACTCTATCTCTATTCTACGAAGAAAAGACAAAGTTATTTCATCGTTATTTCTACACAAATCGACTGTTTTTTTTGCACAATGTGACACCATTTGAACACTATTGAAGAAATGAACGTATTTTTTTCCATGTTTTTCACATTACCATGCTTAAAACGATAAAAATATTTCTACGTTCTGTCATTTTGTCTATTCTTCCGTCGACAAACCCCTTCCTACGGCGCCATGCTACGCCTGCTGATGTGGAATTGGCCAGGTCATGCCTGCAGACGGTTAAATGGTCAATGAAGACAAATGTACTAGAGTGGAGGGCTCAGACGCAAAACGTCTCTTTCGCAAAATGTCACCTGGTCGTAAAACGTCTCTTTCGCAGAATGTCTCTTTCGTAAAATGTCTCTTTCGCAGAATGTCTCATTCGCAGAATGTCTCATTCGCAGAATGTCTCATTCGCAGAATGTCTCTATTGCAAAATGTCGCACTTAGGACTTAAGAATATTTTTTTTTTATTCTTTTGATCTAAATTTTGAATGCGCGTAAAATGTTTGATACCTATTGATATTGTTTTTATTTGGAATACATACTTAAGTTTTAACATCATAATTGCACTATAATTTTAATAATTGATTTTTGTTTTGAAAATCAAAATTTTATTCTTAAGTCCTAAGTGCGACATTTTGCGAAAGAGACATTCTGCGAAAGAGACATTCTGCGAAAGAGACATTTTACGAAAGAGACATTCTGCGAAAGAGACGTTTTACGACCAGGTGACATTTTGCGAAAGAGACGTTTTGCGCCTGAGCCGAGTGGAGATCGTAAATGGGCAAAAGTGACATGTGACGCCCAGCAACATGACAAAAAAAAGTGACAGTCTAGGGTGATTGAAGAAATAAAAAGAAAAAGATTGAATTGGACTCTCACAGGACATAACAACAACATAAAATGAACAGAAAACTTAATAAAGTAAAAACATAAGAAATAAAAAAAAGTAATACAAAATAATTAAGTCCTGTAATTATACGAGGCCAAAATGCCACTATCTCATAAAAAGTCACAGCGCTGGTCTTTGGGGGTGGCTTACGTTCAGTAGTAGCCGGCAAATGGCAAATGATTGATTGACTAGTATCTTGTTAGACTTAAAATTACAAAGGAAAAAGACTAGGGTCATGATGAATGAAGAAAGAAGAAAAATGCTATCTGTAACAAATTTTAAAATTACGACACGCAGGATTCCGGTAGCCAATATTTTGTATTTTTTTTAAACCGTTGGGCCACATGAGAAATCTCTCCTGTACCCACGACACGGTTTCCAAACATAGAACACTCACATACACAAACACCCAGGCTCGGAACTACTTGTAGATCATACAGTTATTATGTACTTTTCCTTTATTGCTGGTTGAATGTCATATAATCTAGGTCAACAAGAGATTTCTTAGAATAGAAGTAAGCCACAAAGTTCAAAAAACAAATAAGTTTCAAAGTCTTTTCGTCACTCCTGACCAACCCTTCACTGCCCATGATTGAATTCGTCACATTTTGAGTCGGGTCTTGTTGAATAACTTCGGAAAAGTTCGGAACTCGTGGTCGAGTCGAACTGTTGCGGTCACCACAAAGGTCAGATTAAGTGATACCTAGATGTTAGATTGATTTTTTAGATTCTGTTGCTTTATATTTAGATCCAGTTATATAATTCATTATTATAAGATTCTAATCAAGTCAATAAATCTATTCTAATAAGCTGAAGAGGTATTTTTGTTGAACGCCTTACTATCAGACTAAAACTGATGATCCTTCAAAAGTCCTTTGCGTTCCAGGGTCACCGTTACCTCATAAGACAGTCCCGCGACCCCGGCAGGCTCTGCCCCTCTAAGGGGGCCCGGTCAGATTGCTGACAGGTACTTTGAGGCGCGTCTGGAACACTTTTGCGACTCGTAAAGGTTTTTTGAGGATCAATGTTCATCAGGGCCGGGAGTATGTTTGTTTGTCACCTTTTTCATCATCATCATCATCAGCCGGAAGACGTCCACTACTGAACATAGGCCTCCCCCTTAGACCGCTACGCCGAACGACAATTCGCTACTTGCTTCCATCGGTGGAGCGACCCTTACGATGTCGTCGGTCCCCCTAGTGGGAGGCCTGCCTACGGTGCGTGTTACGGTTTGGTCACCTTTATGGTATATATCAAAACGATTCCTCGTAAAACTGGTTGTGAAAGTTTCAGGCCACTAACTAAAACTATAATCTATTCATACTCGCTCTATATTTCCCCAGATCAAATCCGAAATCAAAAAGGGGTTTGAACTTTTTTGTATAGGCCGTGTACCAGGTGCCATCCGCCTTTTTTTTTTTTCAAAACAGCGTATACGAAGGAAACATTGATAAATCGATAGATCACATCAATACAAACATAAATGTACGGGGCAAAACCTCGTAAACCGTCACGTTTCCGAGTTATGAGCTGTCAAACATGTCTGTACAAGTAGTGACATTAATTAAATATTATTCTTCCACGCATTTTACGCTTACATTTTATGTTTGTAATAATAATAATAATTTTTTATATTTTTAAATGTTTTTAGTTTGTTTTTTATAAAAATATTTAAAAATTTAATTAATAAGTGTAAAAATAAATAAAGAGAATAATAATAACAATAATCATTTATTTGCAGACTTTGAAGTCCATAATATAAGATTACATAAATTATAATTGAAATTAAATACAATTAATACATAATCCAAAAAACATAACATAATCAAAATTTTCAAAAATAAATAATCAAAGAACATAATCACAAATAACATAATAATGTCATAATAATAAGAATCACACATAACATAAAAATTAAACAAATAGAAATTAATTACAAATAGGCATAACAATATTAACATAATTTTAATATAAAACTAAAACAAAGATTACACAGCTATCCAGAGTCAACTTGTGTGTGTAGTCTCACCCATCGACCAAGCATCGGGCAGTCCCAGCGGTCACTCAACGCCCTCAACATGCCGTGGGTGCTGGTATGTGTTCTGTGCCGGAGGGAAGCGCATCGTTTACGCATAATGGCATAAAAATCATCCACTCTCGCGTCGGCGAACATACCTGACGCACTACAATACCGCGGCAGCCCCACTAGCATCCTGAAGGCATTGTTATATTGTACACGCAGGGCGCTGTATGCCTTCTGCGTATACTTGACCCAAAGGCTGCAGGTGTAAAAAGTCTGACAGTAAGCTCGAAAAAGGGTCATTTTAACGTCGTATGAACACCGTGCAAACCTCCGGGCCAGCATATTACTTCGAACAGACAGCGCCCTACGTTCTCTCTCAATATCTAAATCGTCACACAAGTCCTCAGTGACCCAGTGGCAATGATGTGATCTATCGATTTATTAATGTTTCATTCGTGTACGCCGTTTTGAAAAAAAAATCAAAATGGCGGATAAGGAACTGGTTCAAAAGGCACAAAGCCTTTTCTCCAATCTTCGCACAAAGATACTCGGCGAAGGCAAAAATCGAATACATCATTTATCTCCAAGTCTTATTCCGAGGTTTTCAAAGTACAAAAACTGTGATCTAAGAGTAATGATAGCTTGAAGACAGGACACTGTTAGTTTGTAGAGAAGCTACCGTTTGTAGGACAGAGTCGTCTCTCGTTCGAAACTTGATAAATGTTTTCTGGGAGATTTTTGGAGCTATCTTGATTCTATGTCTTTGGGATTGGGAATACAAACAGTGTAAGTCAATTTTGAAATCTTATTTGAAAATAGTACTACTTATTGGTTTTAAGTGAAACTTGTCCTACTCATTTCAACCTTAGTTGGTTTTTTTTTATATTACATTGTTTTCTTTGTTTGTTTTTTGGTTGAACGCACTTATCTCAAGTTCGAATTGAAAAAATATTTTGTGTTGGTTATTCTACATTCATTCATTACATGCGCTAGGATAAAATGGTATTCTATACAATTTTCATTTGATAAGCCTTTTAGATCTAAGAATTTGTGTTTTTTTTTAAAGTGACTTGTTACAACGACTTTTAACATGATTAACAAAAACTGTTATAAGCAAAACTATCCAACTTTTCCACTGATAAAATCTTTACCAGCATTTCTTGAATTCTTAGTTACCAGAATTATAAACTTTGGTATAAAAGAAAAGCTTTGACTAAAAAAAGCTAACCTAACCCTCTCCATGAAAAACTCATCACGAAAAAGAAAAATAATAACCGCTAGTAAAAATTAACTTCCCCCCTAAATAACTCTTCTAAATGTTTCCCCAGATGCCTCGAACATTATTAAGTAAATGATGTTCAATAAAGTATCTCATCTCACTTCTCAAACAGCTGTAATTTATTAAGAAAAATATCCGACAATTTTTCCCCTAGATTACCTTTAGTATTGGACAGACCTAATACGCCTCATTTCTTTAAATGTGAGCTCATAAACAAAGCAAATTAACAGAAAAACTTTTGGTATTTAGGGTCAACGTACAGTTATAACGACTACGAACAACCAATAGAATTGCGTTATTGAAACAGCTCCACTCCGCACAGCTTTAGTGGAGACCGTTGTGCTGGCTGTGTCATTATTTGTATGGCGAGACGTGAGATTTGAGCGGCGTGCTGTGTGCAGTAAGTGGCGTGCTGTGAGATGTGTGCGGCGTGCTGTGAGACGTGTGTTGCGAGCGGCGTGCTGTGTTTTAAACCACAGCTAGGTCGCAGGCGGCAGATGTGAATGACACATAATTATACAAATTAAATAATAGCGCCAAAAAAAACATTCGATATTTTTTCCATTGTTATTATTTTGTTAATATTTCATTACAAACGGTGAATTTGAAAAGATCTATTCCTGAAATGAAATATATAGGCAAGTTATTTATAAAAGTTTTAGAATTTTTTAGCGGTCCATCCACGCGAACAAAGTCGCGGACACAGCTAGTTTAAATTATATATATTTTATACAGATTAGATACACTACAATATCCGTTGGCCTTTATTTCTCACATTGGCCACACAAAAACTTGAATAAAGTTTTCACTTTATTTGGCTAAAGAAAGAAATTCGTAGTGAAAATTTGTATAGTCCAGGATTCCGTGTACACTTGAGTTTGTTTCATACTAAATGACTTTGTTTAGGCACTTAAGCCGCTCATTTCGCTTTTAGACAGTTTTTCACGAAAAAACTTAAGATTCACAGATTCATTGTGGCAAAAATTTGTGGGAACTGGGAATATAAAGAACACTATTTTTCAAGCAATGACCGGGACTTTATTTTTTTGTTGTTGTTTAATTACGGGATTTTTAATGAAATCTTGTTATACAAGGTGAAATCGAAATCATGGGCAATATTTTAATCTAAGGCTCTACTCACGATGCTGATTGCATTACGGCTAATAAATTGCAAATCAAAAATATTACTAATGCAAGTATGGACGCCCTTAAAAAATGAAGTACCTATGTCACATTGCAAAAGCGTAATATTGCAAATAAACACTAAAAGTAAAAAAAAATCATAAACCCGAAAGGCCTAAAGTATCAAAATTTTAAAGCGCAGTACACACCGTGCGCGAAACGAAAATAAACATCACCCCGTACCTATTTTTTTCACTTAAACCTAAGTAGTTATCAGAATATCTTTATTTTTGAGATAAAGAAGGTTCTTCAAAATAATTTGAATAAACTATCAGTTTCATCATGTTTCAGAGGCACTAGCACGCGTGCACGAAGCGACGTTAACGTCAAATAAGTACTACGATTTTAAATAAAAAAACACACATCGGGCTACCGTTTAATTGAATTGTCACCTGAATGAATGTGCTGTATAAAGTTTAGTTCCTGTTTTGAATTTATTTACTATCTATTTTCCCAACATTCAAAACGATACTTGTATTTTTTTTGGTGATTAAGAAAATTAGCGTCTTTATGTTTACGTCATTCATTGTATAGCGTTTCAGTTTTTACAGTTTACAATAAAATCGTGTCATTAGTAATTATATCCGTAAAAAAAACTTACTTATAATTATAACACAAAAATCTTAAAAACTTTGATGGGAGTAAACGTAACCAATTTAACTTAGCCGTCACAGTAAAATAATTCTTCGTTCTACGATTTAAAAAGTGAGCTCAAAAGTTTTACTCGAGTTTTTCCGTAATAATTCAAAAGAGGCAAAGGAAAAAGACAGATAAAATTATACCTAAGAAAAAACTTGATTTCGAATTAAAATTCAGTTCCTACGTAATTTATTTTTCCGAGTTCATTCGCCTTTAGGTTACGACTTTGTTATTTTTCATTACAATTATTATTTTGTAAATAGGTTCATTGTCCTGTGGCAGTACAAAATATCGCTTTTCACTTGTTTTTAATTAGAGGTAGAGTTGCCTTTGAACACCTGATGTGGTCAATGGTGAAGCACGCTTGCCTAGAAGTAACCTATTCACTCTTAAAAGAAAGAAAGAAAAAGATTGTAGCTATCAGAAAACCAAGACTGGCAAGAAATTCCACTCCTAACAGACACGCTTAATAAAAATTAAAATTACTATGAAAATGAATGCTCATTGCATTACCTGAATTTTTCAAAAGATAATTAATTTTAACAAAAAATAACCTACTACTTGTAAAACAACATTGTTTCATAATTATATCCTGACATTTCTAGATTGATATCAAACCCACATTTATCCCCTAAACATTGAAAAACCAAATGGAACTTTGGATATCGCGAATTTCATAAAAACGTAAAGGCCTCGAAGGATTTCGGAACGGACATTTATTACGGAAAACACAAAACGTAACGCAGATAACCTCTATCTAATAAGGGATAAACAAAAAGTGCGGGCCGTTCAAAAGATTTACCGAAAACACGAAGAAAAAAAACCGGGTTCGAAATTAAACAGGAGGGGTTTTAAATTTTTGGTGCGCAACTAATGTGGTGTGGTGGCTGAATGACTTTTCCTGTTATTTGATTCTGAAATTAATTGTGTTTGTTTCTTCTTATGATGTTATCTAAAAAATAATTATGCAACTTTTACTGTGTGGTGGATACTCGTCTCGCAGTCTAGACTTAAAAATCACAAGGGTGTTGGAAATTAAGGAGCCAACCCCAACAAGAAAGTCTTGGCATAATTATGAATGCACTAGCCAGACATGCCCGCGGGCAGTTTGTAAAGGCATATCTGTCACCATATCCTATGTTGTCCAAATCGAAATATATCAGTTAGTTGTATAGACACATATTATGGCCGCGCATTTTAAATGAGATCGCGTGGATGAGCAACGGGCAAGTCTATCAGAAACACTGCGATGGTTCTATACTAGTCAAACATTGCACAGACCTGTAGTTGCGAAGTCTCAACGCATATCTGCAGAATTGTCCGCGGGCATGTCTGGGAAGTGTATATCCGCTTTATTCTCTTATGTATTTTACAATACATAGGGGCAAAAGTTTATAGGGATTAATGTTTAGTTTTTGAAATGATTTCGCGCGTATTGTAGTGACTGTATTAGGTCAAAAATATAGTACAACTACTTTTAAATTTAATCTGATACCCATGATCTCGTAGAAGATGGTGGGACGACTTTGACAAAACCTATGATCAGTAGTCCACTTTGGCCTTGGATCGTGATAACTGGAAGTCATGGAGCGAAGCCTTTGCCCAACAGTGGGATGATATAGGCTAGCAGTATCAGTATCATGGTCTTGTAGTATGGTCACAACACAAAGCGAAACAAAGCGCACGAAGTCGCTTGCACAAGCCACACAGTAAAACATATAATACAGAAAGGTTAGTAAGTTAACTACAGTACAACTGACAGTTTACGGCCAGTTCTCCCGTCGGTTAGTTGTAAGCACAGCTAAACTTCCCACTTGATTAAGTGCTGTTACCGTTACAACTCGGATTTGGATTCGTTAGCCAGGATTTTAGAAAGCCTGGATGGCGTTGTGTTTTGTTTCCATTTGTTACTTTACCAGTTAGATTTATACATCAAAATTTTAACTGCACATCCACATTGAAATTTTATTTTGGTTACAAACTAAAACCAAACAGAAAATAAGAAAATTTCTCTAAAACATTTCTGTGCTAACAAATAAATTAATTTTACAAGCTATGTTGGAATTTCAGTGAAAACGCGTCAAGTGCCCCAATAAGCTGCTTCAGAGCTTTACAAAATTAGGCACTATTCGTGCATCTGAACTCACTCTTGTTATGAAACCCGCTGAAAATGTTATTGTGGAGTCTATAAATATTTGAAAATCTCTATGAATAGCATATCGTTTTATTCACGTAAACCATCACTACTTTTATAAGTCCGTGTTATTTTATGTTAGAATGTATGTACCTACACAATTATAAATAGTTAAATACTGATTTAAGTAATAGATGTTGGTTACCCTGCACAAGCCGTTTGTTTAACACAACCTCAGATCAAAGAAATAGGCAGATAGAGCGCTCAGAACACGCGAGTGGGTCCACTAAAGTTAATACAAAATCAAATTGGAATACAACGTCGCGACAGTACCAAGCTACGCGTCGTACCAAGCTGCGCGTCAAAAACAACAGTTTTTGTCAAAATATGCCGTCTCGTGTCTTTAACCATTGTAAAAGTTGTTCTTAAAACAAAGAAAACATTATGGAATGTGATTCTATTTGATTTTGTATTAACTTTGGTGGAGACACTCGCGTGTTCTGAGCGTTCTATCTGCCTATTTCTTTGATCTGAGAACACAGCTTTAAAAAAACATTACCATCAAGTTTCAGAACAAAATAATTTCGCATGTCGTTCCACCCCGCTTTAGGTGTGAGTCGTGACTAGCTCGCGTTGCTGCGACTTTAACTGAGATGCAGCTGCGGCCTTCCTGCACTTCACTTGCAACTTTATGTTTCTATAGTTAGAGTACTTTGTTGATTGTTTTCTGTGTTGTTTGTTGACGGTCTCATTAGTTATATTTTTTAAACGTCGCTTATACTCATGCCTTCTTTTCTTTGGTACTTAAAAAGATCCTACTAGTTTTGTCTCTACACGTAATCTGGTTTTATATTTACGAGTATTTTTTTGTTTTATAACATTCATTCAAGCTTTACTTCCTGCTCCTTCCAGCTAGATCTACAACGTTTTAATTAGTTATTATTTAAGAAGTCTCGGAACAAATTCGAGAATGCCTCAAAAACCTACCCAAAACTGTCAGCAAGCTCTCAATATAATATCTTGCTTGTTTAAATATCAAGAAATTATTTCACGTATCTTATACACATAAACAGACTACAACATATAATACCGCTGCAATACGAAGCTTCTCCTTTATACTAAGCAAGTAGTAAAGGAAAGACTGCAACAAACAAAAACAAATGACTGCCGCGACCAAAGTTGTCCCCATGATGGAACTTGGCGAGTTTGTAACTGTCCTGCAAAGCGGTTATGGTTGTTCTAAGACTCCGAAACTCCGAGTTCCACAAACATCAATCAGGGACATGCTTTTAAGCATTTCCGCTTAGTTTCCCAGTTCCAGTTTCTAGATTTATTATTTGAAATTGGAGCAATTTATTTGGTGATAGAATGCGGAAAGATTTCGGTCTTGCAAGCTGGGGTTCTCAATTGCAATGCGGTTACGAAACGCATACGATTTATTGGTTGCTTTTGTGTATACGAATAGTTCGATTGTTACATAAGTGGATTTGCATTTAAGAAGATTTGATTGGTCGTTCTATTGCCTGCTAATTTACAAAGGATTCGCTTCTCTTCTCGTTGCACTTAAAACTATCTTTAAGACTTCGTCAAATAGTGAGCTGGGCGTGGCGTGACGCTAGCGTGTCGTATCGTTAGCGTGCTTACTTACTACGAAAATATAAATAATTATGGAAATCGTCACACACAAAACGTCACGCCATCGTCCCGCCACGGTGTTTGGCAAAGCCTTTAAACTGTCCTTTGGACAATTCACGACTTCTATGTAAAAAAAAAATGTGTTATGTAATGGGTATACCAGAGGTATAATTCTGCCTGACTTTTTGAGGAATACAGACGTCTTATTTCGATTTTTTAACAATGACATCTCTCTGATTTACCCAGAGGAGGTTGTGAGCTGCATGACTCTACTTTTCTGTGGATGCCTTAAATCTATCTAAGGTCTCCAGGCAGGGGACCGTCTTATTATGTCAAGCATTTTGTAGGTATGTGTGATGTGTACAGAACCCGTAATTACTTAGCCACTTTGTGCAATGGTTAATTGGAGAAGTGGGCCTAATCGAGATAATAATAGGCTGTCGCCGTAACGAGCCTTAACAGGACGAGGTAAGGGTTAGCTTAGAAGCTTCATAGTAACGTAATCATGATTGAAGAGGAAGCAGTAAGAGAATAACAAGAGATTACTTAAAATAAATTGAGATTTATGACTTTTTGAATGCTATACAAATAAAGAAGATATAATATGGATTATGCTAACCTTCATACTACGAGTATAACCGTAGCGTCCCGAGGAATGGACCACAATTACGACTATTCAAGGAAATCCGTAGTTTCGGCCAAAGTTTCGGGCGTTTCTAAACTTTTTTTTTTTAAATACTAGGTTACGACATGACAAGACAGTTGTCACAATTCCTTACTAGACTAATTATGAATTCGAAACTAATAGATAGTAGGGTTCACTTGAAAAATCGATTTACGTTCATACGGGCCCGTGTCTTCGCTGACGGACTAAGTCACTGGACCCCAAAACTTCAAGAACAATTTTTATTGGCTATGCTGTAGCGGCGTAAATATTCTGAGTCCAGGGTGCATGGAGTCCAATTATTGCAGCTCGGGGTTTAGCTCGAGCTCGGCATCTCCAAGCATAATTCATTAATCATAACTATGCTATTTCATAATCACGTTTGATAAAAGGATTGGTGATAATTTATCAGAGATAATTATCAAAACAAAAACATAATCATAGGTACAAAATAAACAGATTATATAAGCGAGCATTTCAGCATAAACGCAATTTTTTTATCTGTGAATTTTTACAGAAAGTTTCCAGTGAATATCTGGGTTTTAGCTCTTAAAACCAGGCATAAAGACTTCGGCGAAAAAACAGAGTAACCGATATAGCTCGTAAAATTTGCCATTTGAAGTGGCAATGGGCAGATCAATTCCCTCGAATCCATTGATGGGTAAGAAAAGTTCTCGAGTGGTGACCATGGACCCGATGACGCAGCGTAGGCAGGCCTGCCTATCACCCACTAGGTGGACCGACGACATCGTAAGGATCGCGGGCAATCGATGGCCAAGGCCATCGTTCGAAGGCCAATGTTCAGCAGTCGACATCTTCCGGCTGGTGATGATGATGAAAGACTGGCTGACATGTGAAGACATTTGCATACAATTTGGTACTAAAAGCAACTAAAACAATGAAAACGATTGTCAATGTGTATGTGTGAGCAATTAGTTCATCGGTGCATTCGCTTGCGTGCGATTTAATCCACGCTACGACTTGCCGCAACCTACCAAAGACTATGTAGGTAACGATATGACATTCTACTCCGATATTGTAGCCGCAATATTTAAAATTTACCTACACTCGATTAATGCTTTATACAAATGAAGGGAGACATAGACATATATGGACGAATGAATTTATCAAAGGCCATACCTACGTATAGCGTATTCATTGAAAGTTGAGGACTAATTCGAATAGGGTTTTGTAACTGGCTAAAATCTAAAAAAAAACCCTCCTTACTTCTGACATTTGAGTAATCTCAAATTCTGTGATCCGTATAATTGTGTCTCGAGCGAAGTTTGAGTAGAAAAAAGCGTAAAAAAACATGTCAAAATCAAAATTCAAAAAAAAGAAACGCCTGCATGTTTCTTAATTATCTTGTTAATTACACTTTATTAGCGAATTAACACTTCCACAAGACCCCAAACGTATTATCAAACACTCTTCTAACATAATTTGTCCGAATGTCTAATAAAAATTAACGGAGCGCAAAACGTCCTCATACGAGCCCTGCGGCCCACGACCAATCGCAGCCTCTTAGCCACGCCATTTTGACCACGTAAGATAATAACGATTATTTTGTCACATATTGGAAAGGAAAAAGTCTTGCGAAAGGCTATAATAATTTTTTTAATTGGGTAACCATTATGTATATATAGGGTTAGTAGATGCAAAATACTGCGCTTTAGAAAGGGGTGAACCCGTGCTCCGCCTAGTTTCTCCAACCTGAGTGGAGCACAGAGATTATCTTTGATTTGGATCCAGATCTCCAACTGATAAAGTTATAGTACCTACACTCTACTGTGAACCATAAACTGATTTAGTACTCGGGTAACTCCCATACTGTTGATCCCACAGTTTAAGAAAATAGAAGGCGCAGGAGGAGAATCAAAGAAGTCCTCTTTTTAGAGGAAATTATTATATTGTCACATCTGCTATAAATAAGGAAAAACAAAAGATCTTGCGGATTCCGTCATGACTGTTATAAAAAATTAGTAGAAGACGTGAAACATCCACGTACTATGTGCGAGTTATAAGTACGGGTTGGTTAATTTAACCAGCCCATAGGTCAACCAAATTCTTACTTTGTGCCTATTCCCGAGTCTGATTTAATTCATACATTCTTTAATCTATGTCCATACGAGCGAGGCGTACAGAGGCAACGTGCGCCAGCTTGCAGAGGTTATATTACGCCACCATTGTGCCTATTTAGTATTCATACTTTTTACCAGGCTGGTAACGGCTCTATGCATCTTTTAAACTAATTAAGAAAAGCCAGAATTATTGTTGCCTTGGCTGTAGCTCCATTTAGTTATCTAATGGTGGTAGCAGCTGCAAACATGAGATAAGAAGTGAATTGCTTACTTTCAGGTAGGTCAAATGGTGAGTAAGGCGGAAACTGCCTACCAATAGCTGTGCGAAGGTATCGAGATGTGACTTAGATAACAATCGCAATAGAATTAGCGTTGGTGGACGTTGCAACCGTTTAGTCCACTCTCGACCCCTCGACCCCTAAAAAAAGATTTGCTTATTGGTTTCCTCTAAACCCCTAAACATAGTTCACTCTCGACCCCTAGGGGGTGAGAATGAATTTTCATACAAAGGACCCGCACTTTGAGTCCACTCTCGTCCCCTAGTGTGAAAATAATATTTTGGTACAGTGACGTACTAAAGGCGAAATTCAGAAATTGGTATTTAGAAAGACTGCCTCGTCGGTCTAGTGGTCGCCAGCACAACTGCTGAAGCACTGATTCCTGGGTCAGGCAGTGTTTCTAGGTTTTCTATTAGGAGTTTCTCACCAACTACGGAGTCTGGATTTATTATTTTGTTGTTATTCTTGGCTGATGGCAATTTTGGGCAGGTTTACGTTAGATTTTGGGTGTAATTATAAGGTACAGTTTTGTTGAAGTACTTGTGCACGCACCGATCACTTGGTAACTACACAATTACGAATACGAATGTCGATTCTTACGAATAAGGATTAAAACAAAATATAATGACGGTATTTTAGTTAAATACTAGTGTTTGCCCGCGGCTTCGCTTGCGTTATTTTAGAATTTGAGAAACAATACGGATCGTGTGGCGCCATCTGGAATATGAACGTAATTGTTTTCTCGGCAACAGCTCTCTTCTGTTATTCGGGATGTAAGATACCTTATATCCGGGTCTATACTCCTGACAACGTATATGCAAAATTTTGGGACGATCGATTCAGTAGGTAGTAATGCGTGAAAAGGTAAAAAAAACATACTTGCATTTTTATTATTAGTTTAGATCAATAATGTTATATCTAGGTACATAGTTTGCATAGGAAACGTCCTTATTTGAGCGACATTAATTTCAACGAACCGTGTTTATTTTAAACATTAGACTATCATTTTTGGGTTGATTTACAGTATCGCTGCAAATTGAACGTACGATAGCATTGCTCTTCTCCCTTTAGCATTCCGCGTGAAACTTAAAAAAAACTAATTATCTAACTTGTCGTCGTTTAAAACAGAATCTATGCACTAGTTTGAACACCAATTCAAAACATAAATAAACACAATTTTTTCTAATCTTTAAAATTCCACACCTCGAAACAATTACAATTTTAAAAAATATCCAACTTACTACCTACAATTTAAATCAGTGTCGATTTATATCCTAGTAAATAAATAAAAACTTACTGATAATTTAAAATCGCGAATAATATTGAAATAAAAGTATGCACATTTTTTTTTTTAATTATTTGAAACTCTCAGGACAAATATAAGAAAACTCAAAAATTTTAAAAAAGAAACTGCGAGATTTGATCCAGAGACCCCTTGCAAAGTCAAGCAGGATACTAACCAGGCTGGCTAGTTTGCTGACAGTTATTGATCATGCGGTGTCATACAAATTAAAGATTTTTGATAATTACTAAAAGTCATTGATTCCACTGGATTTAGATCAGCAATGCATAATGCAGAGGTACATTTTATATACATTTTCCCCAAAGGATTTATACATGAACGTCGTCACAATCCTACTACTATTATAAAGGCGAAAGTTTGTAAGTATGGATGTATGGATGTATGGATGTATGGATGTTTGTTACTCTTTCACGCAAAAACCACTGAACGGATCAAGCTAAAATTTGGTACACAGATAGTTTATAACCTGGATTAACACATAGGATAGTTTTTATCCCGACTTTATGAAACCAAAATGTGGGATAATTTTCGAGTTGTAGCGGGTGAAGCCGCGGGCAGCAGCTAGTATGAGTATATTATTAGTATCACACTGCAGGGTAAAGGCCTTATTATACTATTTTTTTTAACCGGCTTACGAAAGGATGTTGGACGAATTCGGATGATTTGTAACGAGCTTTTTTTAATGTTTGTTCGGGCATAACTCCAGATTGTTCGTACGCGACGGGACCGATTTGCAAAAAATTTTTTTTTGTGGCGAGGGACCTGAACAACTTTTCTTTCGAAAGTCGGTGACAAAGAGTTACAGAAATAAAAAATAAAGTCACCGACTTTCCAAAGAAACGTTTTTGTAGGTTATTTTGAACTTTTTTGTTGTTGTTTTTGAAGTTGGGTACATTTTTATAAATAGCAACAATTGAAGCACATCATCAGTGACAATTTCAACTGTCTCACTATCACGGTTCACAAGATATTGCTTGGTGATAGACATGGATGATCAGACAGACAGACAACGTAGTCTTATTAATATAGGGTCGGAACTGTGGTCGGAACACAAACAAGTTCAATCTTGGGTCGAATCCTGACCTAAATAATACTTTAAAAAAAACGATACAGGTAGAGTCCTAATTTAGCACTAGCGCAGAAAAGTACAATGTATAGGTTGTTACTAAACTGATTTCGTAGACTTTTTTTTTTTTTTTAACGTGGTAAAATCATCAAATGAGTCCTCCCCGCCGCGGTCAAGGCCACCAGAACGCACAAAGACTTAGTGCAACGTAGTGATACTAACATAGTTTTAAGTTTTATTTACTAATACTATTGTAATAAAAACATATGTATACTTAGGTTAAGGTATTTATCTATGGGTCTTTGTTACCTGACAATAAATGGTTTATTATTATTATTATTCTCTTTATTTATTTTTAGACTTACCATTTTTAAATATTTTTATAAAAAAGAAACAAAAAACATTTAAAAATATAAAAAATAGCATTCCACCAGCACCAGGAACAGGGTCCGGGCTTTGGCCCTCTGAGAGGGGAACCCCGTCATTATGCTGACGCTCTTTGAGGCGCGCGTGGGACACAACGCGCCGTCGAGCCCGGGCATGGTCCTTGGTCGGGCAGCGAGTTGCCCTTTACTCGCTGCCCGCATGCCCGCGCCTACGGTGGCGGAGATCATCAAGCGATCCTTTTCTGCCCTCACGAGGTTGGGGCATCATGCGGGACCGTCCTATCAACAATCTGCGCGACGCTCCGATCGATCTATCACCGCAGAATGGAGGACCGCTTCCCACTCCGTCTCTGCAACAATAGTCCTGTCAGTGATGATAGGTCGATCCCAATACAACGAGATATTGCCATTTTCGAGAACTGGGTCGGGCGCATACCTATAGTAAGGCACTTCCGATTCCACAAGGTTGTACTTCAAAGCAAGTTGCCGGGATAATCCTGGCCACGAGAGGTCTCCGCCTATCGCAGCCGTGAGGACACGTCGGTGCTCCGCCCAAGCCGGGCAGTCTTGCACCGTATGCTCCACCGTGTCCTCCGGGCGATCTTCGCAGTGGTGACACCCAGGCGTCTCCTCCTTTCGCATCAGCCACAGGTACCTCCCGAAACTTCCGTGTCCGGTGAGGACCTGCGTCATGCGGTAGGTCAGGACGCCATGACTTCTCTCCAGCCACTCCCAAAGAGGGGTTAGCCAAAGAGCGGAGTAAGACCCTTATCCCCGGCCTTCGGTCGCGACAGTCGTCCCCTCCATACTGCCCTGAGATCGCGCCGGAGCTCTTCCCGCCGCGCCTCGACTTCTCGAGGCAGCGGGGTTATGCCCCGGCGCTGCGCCTCCACGCGCCACTCATAGACGCGCTGGAGGGCAGTCGCCTCCAGATCCCAGGGCAGCAATCCGGCAAGAAGGTTGGCCGATTCGCCGGCAATCGTGCCCTCTGGCATGCGACCAACTTTAGTGGTCGCGTCCGGATGCTCGGGGCCCACACGGGGGCCCCGTAGAGGGCCATGGACCGCACGACGCCGGCGTACAGCCTACGGCAGGAGGCGTTTGGCCCGCTGAGATTGGGCAGGAGTCGCCTGAGGGCGCCTGCTGCCCGGTTCAGCTTTGGGGCCAAACTCAGGAAATGCTCCCTGAAGTTCCACCGGCTGTCGAGGACGAGTCCCAGGTACTTCATCGTCCTCAAGACGCCGATGCGAACTCCTCCCACCGTTATGCTGTAACCCGACTGTGGCGCGTTGACGCGGCCATGAAAACACATGGCCGCCGTCTTGTGCAGCGCCACGTCGAGTCCCAACCGCCGGATCCTATCGACGACTATCGCGACCGCTTCCGTCGCCACGTCGGCCGCCACCTCGTGCGACTCTCCCTGCGCCAAGATGAGCGTATCGTCAGCGTAGCATACTACGCTGACGCCTTCAGGGAGGTCGCCGCGCAGCACCCAGTCGTACCCGATGTTCCACAGGTGCGGTCCCAGGACCGAACCCTGTGGAACACCGCACGACATCTCTCGCCGGTTCCACTCTCCCCGGTGACCGGGGTAGATGACGGCTCTGTCCGTCAGGTAGTCCTCGACTATGCGACGGAGGTAGGTCGGCACCCGGTGATACCGGAGTGCCTCCCTGATGCAACTCCAGGGCAGGGTGTTAAAGGCATTGGTGATGTCTAATGACACCGCCAAGACGACCCTGCCCCGGGCTACTGCATCCCCCGTCGTGAGGGCTCTCACGCGCGTGATGGCGTCCACCGTCGAGCGCCCCCTGCGGAAGCCAAACTGGCTCTCCGACAGGTTCGGGCCCACCCGGTTCAGGTGCCCGACGAGGCGGTCTGCAATTACTCTCTCAAAGAGCTTGCCCACCTCGTCGAGCAGCACGATGGGCCGGAATGCGGACGGAGAGTCCGCAGGGCGCCCGGGCTTCTGGATGAGGACCAGTTTCCCCGTCTTCCATCGAAGCGGGAACTGTTTAAAATAATATTATCCAACTTACCCCTCTCCAAGCACGCGCTCAAAAGAAAAAAATCAAATTGCCCCCCAGTCGAGGACCGAGAGTCCCGAAGGCCAGGACCCAGGCTTTGAGACCCGGCAGGCAGTCGGGTCCTGGGGCGGTATTTTTGGCCTTGAGCCGCTGTACCGCCACTCTCAGATCTACCTCGGTCACCTCTGGAGCATCGTAGACGTCGTCGTCGCTGTGGTCCGCGTTTGCGTCAGCTTCTTCCTCAGATTCAAATCGGAGACGGAGCCATGGGCGGGGGAGCATACTCCTCCCCTCGCGAAGGGAACAGGGCGCTCACCACGTCCTCCACGAACTGAGGCCGGAGACTCTGTGTCAACGGGGGAGCCCAGGGGCGGAGCCTTTCTCGCACCCACTTGTAGGGGCGGCCCCATGGGTCCCCGTCCAGAGTCCCCAGCATCTCCTCGCGGGCCAATTCCTTGGCCCGTCAGATCGCGTCGCGGAGGACGGTCTTCGCTGCCCTGTAGCCCTCGTACAGCTCCGCCTCTACGGCTGCCGCATCCGGAGGTCGGGTGCGGTGCCTGCGGAATCTCGTGTACCGGCGGCGCGCGGCAACGCACGCTTCCCGAAGCGCTGCTAGCTCGCGCGACCACCAGTACAGCTGACGCCGGAAGCGTCCTTGCCGGACCCGGGGCATGGCCATGTCGCAGATCTCTGACATGGCCTCCCGGAACCACTCGGCCTCGTCGTCTATGTCGGCAGGCCTGTTCGGTGGTGACACCCAGGCCTGCACGATCGAGGCCTCCAGGAATAGCTCCCGATCCAGCTGCTTCAGCGCCCATCGCGGACCACTTGGGTTCCGTCCACTTGGGACCGACGCGTCTGAGGTCTGGGTGGAGACGTCGAACCGGATATACCGGTGGTCGGAGTAGGTCTCCACCTCCTCCACAACGCGCCAGTCAGTGACGCGCGGCGACAGGTCGGGGGTGGCGAACGTAATGTCCACCACCGACTCTCTCATGAACCGCACGCACGTGGGGACAGAACCCCGGTTCTCGATTACCAGGCCATGCGCACGGGCCCAGCGCTCGAGCATCCTGCCCCGCGAATAGTCCATGGACCGGGAACCCCAAGCCGGATTTAAATTCGTAGACTTTGAATTGATTTAGTGTGCTCGAACCTTTTTGTTGATTTCAAGGCCGAATAAAGAAACTTAGTATACGTATTTATTTAGAGAGGTAAAGTACCTTAAATGTACCTACTAGGTATAATATTTCTTATTAATTGTTTTATGCACATATTTAATTTGAATAACATAGGTACCATAATTTTAACATCATACGAGTATGTCATATTTTTTTGGAGATTTGTTGATTTAAAAACCGGCCAAGTGCGTGTCGGGCCACGCACAGTGTAGGGTTCCGTAGTTGCCCATCAAAATACTTATGCGAACTAACTAAACTGGTTCGCTGAATTTAATTTTAAAAAGAAGAATTTTCAAAATCGGTCCAGGAGTCTGAGAAATCGGGGATAATACATAAAAAAAAGATTACGACGAATTTAGAAACTCCTCCTTTTTTTGAAGTTAGTTAAAAATAGTTGACGATTAAAACCTACCTATCCCCAAAAACCATACCTATAAAAGCTGTAAAAATAAAGTTGACAAACTTACATTTGCAGTTGCCTCCGATACATTTTGTTTAAGAAAATATGATATCAAGTACATTTTATAAGTTGGTCGACTATTACTCGTAAAGTTGTAAAGCCTACTTAGTCATAATAATTTTCTTTTAAATTTCGTTATATATGCTACTACTGTGAATTTTTTCACACCCCTAAACATAACCGTTTAGCTGGCAGAGGGGGGGGACACTCGAGTCGAGCAAAATTTAGCACTTTAAAGCTTAATATTTCACAAACGAATTTTTTTATCAAAAAATTGTTAATGGAAACTCACATTATTTTTTAAAGACCTATTTAATGATACCCCACACTTAGGGGTACGCGAGAAAAAAAAAATCCTCACTTTACGTGTAAGTACAGGAGGTACCCTAAAAAAAAATATTTTACGAGATTTATTTTACCACTTTTTCGGCACAGCAAATCCGTATATATACACCAAATTACAGCTCTCTAGTACTGTGCGTCTCTGAGCTAAACTGCGGACAGACGGACGGACGGACGGACGGACGGACGGACGGACGGACGGACGGACGGACGGACATAGCGAAACTATAAGGGTTTCTTGTTGACTACGGAACCCTAAAAAACGAACAATTAATAATAGGTATTAAAGTTCCCTGTTGAAATTTCAACATTGTGTCTGCCAACCTAATTCTTTTTCAGTTTTGATGTACCAAGTAACTCAGCGGTACTCTTATCGCCTGATAAAACACTGATATCACTTAAATAGAACGAAAATCAATTTCGAGACGATATTTGTGTTCCGAGCGAATTCACCAACAGTACATAAATCGTCATGGCATTACATAAATCTTTAGTTTAGATGCACAATCTCACAGCGAGAATTGACCGCACAGCATTAGCGCTCGATTTGGCGGATTCTTCGACATTTCATTGAAATATAATATGCAGGAATGTTTCACGCGAATTTCTTTCCGCTACGATGAAGCATACTGTTTTTCACAATACATGGGATCCTACTGTAGAAACTAAATACTCATTTGGTGTTTAGTAGTGTTACTATGTTATCTTAGGTAATTAAAAAGTTATATTAATGATTTTTAAAAGAAGAGACTAATGCAAAATATGAATCATAAGGCTATTTTATCGGGATGTTTATCAAATTCGGAACAACACGCTAACGTGTGCAGAAGTGAATAAGTTTAATAGTATAGGCAAGCCACTTTTTAGTTTCAAAGAAACACGGTTATGAAGATCAAATGATAGAAAATCCATACAAAATGAACAACCTGTAGAAAAAACATTAGTACCGATTACTTTGAAGAGTTAAGTATTATCTTATAAAAAGATTGTACTCAAACACGTGATACGATCAATCACACAGTGTAATCCAAAAAACTTTTATCTTCATTATATCGTAATAAAGAGATTAACAACAATAAAATTTTATCTACTATGTATCGATATCGCAGAAAATATACGATTTTTGTATATAAACGTTTGAATAATTCTCGGAAAGCATAGTTTGTAGACTACCTAGCAAACACAAAGCAGGTAAGAAATTGTTTTTCAATTTTTGACAATTAAAATTAGCATAGGATAGAATAATACACGAGAATTTTAATAGACACTAAACTGTAAGTTTGAACTATTTATAAATGCTGCTTATTCTATGGTTACAATGGCGGTCTTATCGCCTAAAGCGATATCTTCCAGACAACCTTTGGATGGACTGTACGAACTAAAGTAAGATGGAGAGGGTAGACTCATGGGTGCACTGTATTGTGTTTAAAATCGACTACAGAGATCTTAATTATATCTTGGACAATAGAACCTAATTGACGTTCCAATTTTAAACGTTTTTCGTTGATTTTCGTTACTAGTTTTGAGAAATACGAAGTCATGTGTGTAAACTGCAACAGGGGAAGGCCGGTCAAAGCTAATTGTAGATGGCACCACCAAAGCTAGGTCCCAATCCGACCAATGAGGTAGTACTATTTTGAAGTACGTATGAGATTTGAACCAATGACGATGATGGGAAGTAGCTATGCTAGCGCCATTAGTTCCCCAATTGCCTTCCCCATTCCCGGGATTAAAACTGCGGATTTTATATTAACAATCAATTATTTCTCTTTCAGCAAAAATGAAATCTCTGCTAATTATCGCTGCTTTCGTCGCCCTGGCGGTCGCCAGTCCAGTCCAACGTGACATCATAGCTAGCCCGGCTATATTGGACTTTGAGCCTGTTGCCGTCGGCCCCGCTATGATCGAAGGCGAACCGATTGCCATAGGACCAGCAATGGTCGAGGGCGAACCCATTGATGTCGGCCCAGCTTTTATTGACCTAGAACCCGTTGAAATTGGACCAGCTTTTGTGGAAGAACCCGTCGCCGTTAGCCCTGTACAAGTTGTCGAGCAGGCAGTAGAGGTTCCTGTTGGGGCTTCCATCGTCCAGATTATCCTGAACATTAATGGTGGCAATCACGTGATCGATGTACCCATCAGCGCTGCTCCCGTTGACGACATCGTTGCTGAGCCCTTGAATATCGCCGAGGCTGCCCCTCAGCCTGTTCAAGTTGTGGATGCAGCTCCTGAACCCATCCAGGTTATTGAAGTTGCCCCTGTTCCCATCGGTACCCCTGTTCTCCCAGTACCCGTGGTCCCGGAGTCTGTTGCTATCGGCGTTCCTCATCTGCCTAAGCCCGTTGCCTAACTGCCTGAACTCAACTGAATACGTCTAAAGGATTGTCAAGGAACTGTGCACTTGTGTTTATACCGACAATACCACGTGCCAAAACATTGTTAATTTTAATACCATGTCAGTTCTGGATTTGATTTTGTTATTTATTTTATTTATTATTCTTTTTAACTGATGTCATAGTAAACATGACGTTTTAATATGGGATGGTTTTTCTTTGTGTTAATATAATATAGCGTTTGTGATCTCTGAAGGGTTGCGCTACCATAATGGTATACCCACATTTGGCCTATTATGTTAAGTTCTATGTTATAAGGTAATAGCACCTGGCACAAGTCTAGACGACTTGGTTGTCGTTGAGAAATTTCGTATGGTAAATACCCAATCCCTACGATTTCCGAATTGGGAATAGACCCGAGGATCTCAAACTCAGAAGTCGTACTTGTGTAACAAGATTGTAAATAGATAGTACTCTCAACACGGTGAAGGAAAACATCGTGAGGAAACCGGGATGTTTTAGAACCAAAAGTATGCAAACATGTGACATCTAACAACCCGCACGGGGTCCACGTAGTGGATAATGGCCCACTCCATGGATTGAATTATAGGCTGATGATGATGATGAATAGATAGTACTTAGAATAGCAAAAAGCATTTGGTTTAGATTTAGTTACATTCAAGACAAAAAATCTAGGTTATTACTGCCCAGTGCCCATAGTCATTACGAAAGACCTACTTTTTAAACAAAGATTCACAGATTTAGTTAATGAGATTTTTTAATCGTAGCGCTGGGTGATATAAAGCTGAGGGCCTTGATACTGCCTAAAAGAAACCTCTATTTTTTGTTGAAGGACACTTCAGTTTTTTGAGATAGAGATAATTTGGACGCATATTATGTCTTACGAGATAATTATACGGTTGAGTGAAATGCGAATAAAATAAGAATACTAAATCAGGCAGAGGTGAGTGGTACCGCCGGGAGGGGACGTCTTAGGAAGGACAATACTGACCAGGGGGGGTATTACAACGTCTTAAAACCAGGCTTGTTCCAGTGAGTGAACGAGATGGCACTAGACGACTGTTATAGGTCTGTTACTTTCCCTCGCCGGAATAAGCCTGGTTTTAACACATTGTAATACCCTTCACCAATAAGGAATTATTGGTGAAGTGTTTGCTCTGTAATTTCTGGCGGCCTCCATGGGAATAGGGCGTGAATTTATGTTATGTTTTAATGTCTTTTTTTTTAGCGTGTTAAAATCATCAAATGAGTCCCACCCCGGGCAGGGTGGGAGGGACTGTCAGACTAGTACTGACTAAAATCCACGGTGTCCTTCAATAGCTCTTTAGGTTCCGGGGTCACGGTAATGAAATAAGTCCCGCGAACCCGGCAAGATTTGGCCCTCTGAAAGGGGGCCCCGTCATTCTTGCTGACGCTCTTTGAGGCGCGCGTGGAACATGACGCACCGTCGTCGACCCGGGCATGGTCCATGGTCGGACAGCGAGTTGCCCTTTAGTTGCTATAATGAATGCCTTAGCTATGACGATAAAAATTACTATCAAGAAAGCCTTTACCCTTTCCATTAGGTGCCAGATTTTTCGCGCAGCTGAAAACAGAATTTCGAAAGAAACTCACATCGTTGACACGTTTATTGATCAATGCGAATGTTTTTACGAAATGTTAATTAATTAATTCTCGTCCGGAAATGTCAGTCAGTATTCCGTACAATTAACGTATTAATAAATTCTTAGAACAAGTTCAACCCTTTAACTACTCGTTCGAAGGTTTGTATATTTGTTAATGTGTTGTGATAGATGCAACATATAATGCACTAACTGTTCTCCGCGGTTTTAACCGCTGCTCGGCTCTTTTTAGTCGTAGCTTTGTTCTATTAAACGTGTAACGTTAATAGCGCAAAACCTCTCGTGGGGTAACTCAGCCCATGTTACTGAACAATGTTTGTTCCAAGACTATTGGGCAAAAACAAATTTGAGCCATCAGTATGATGAAAAACCTGTTGTTTTTGCGTATTTCCAAAAGTCTTTGAACAAACTTTGGCTTGGGGCCTTTGACTGTCCTCGATAAAATGAACCATGCAACTACGGTACCGTAGTCGGTAGGCTGTTGAAAGTAGTTAGAAATTAGTCTAAGAGATGGCGCCACGTTACCGTAAAACGTTTAAACGAAGTAATAGAAGATTCGACTTCTGAGTGTGAGTTGCGGTAGCGTAAGATGTTGAAACCAAAAGGTAAAGTGTAGCTTGTTGCCTGCGGTAGGTATACCCATGTTATTTGTGATGATAGAATTTCAAACAAATCATTAAAAAAAAAACATTTTTTTATTTGTAGAGATATCACATCACAATAGTTTCAAAAACTTATACTAGTTTATCACTTCTTTCACGTTTTTCACATCACAATAGTCTCTTACAATTTAGGCTTAGTTCAAATTTTCCGGCAGGACCTCAGCAGGATAGGGTAGAATAGGTACTCCAATCTCAACAGGCTCAGGAGCTATTTCAGGTCCAATTTGAACAGGCTCCGGGACAAAAGCAGGTCCAATCTCAACAGGCTCAGGAGCAGAATCAACAATGTCCACAGGACTTGGGGCTACCTCAACAGGAGGTTGGGGAACCACGATACCAGGGACTGAACCTTGTTGGCTGTTGATGTTCAAGATTATCTGGACAACTGGGTTGGCGACTGGTACTGGGTTAATTACAGGGGGAGGATTTACAGGTGGGACAATGACAGTTGGAGGTAGGACTGGAACAGGCGCAGGGGCTGGGGCTGGGGCTGGCCCAATGGCAATGGGCTCGTACTCCGGGGCTGGGGCTGGTCCTATGGCAATGGGCTCGTACTCAGGGGCTGGGGCTGGCCCAGCTGCGCCAGGGTCTACGAGGCCACGGTGGGGCCCGGCGACGGCCAGAGTTAAGACAGATGCGAAAATGAGGATGTTATTCATTTTGCTGTAAGAGAATAGGCTATTTTAGTTAGATTATCCAAAAGTATTACAAACGTATTTTTTCTTTTCTTATGTAAACGAAAAGTGATGAAAATACAACGCTTTATAAACACAAAACGTCTTGCCGTCTGTAAAATTTTACGAGCTATAAAGGTAAAATCATCAAATGAGTCTCCCACCCCGGGCAGGGCGGGAGAGACTGTCAGACTTGTACTGACTAAAATCCACGGTGTCCTTCAATAACCCTTTATGTTCTGGGGTCACGGTAATGAGATAAATCCCGCGACCCCTGAATATGTTCCCGGAATTATGATGATTTATAACATTGTCAAAATTCGAAGTTATAAATAAACAAACAATACGTATCAATTAATTTTCAATACTAAACAGATTTGCAATTTATTTATGCTGTAAACTATTGTGATACTTAATTATGTTCGGGTAACAGAAGTAACATAAAAAAAAAAAATTCAATTAGGTACTACAATTATTTTAATCGAGATTATTAGAGTTGCTTTTAGAATTTAACTGTGTATGCTAACAGTGAATACATATTTAAATACGCTAATTAACAAATAATATAGTGAAAATCGTATATTTTTTCAT
This sequence comes from Agrotis segetum, assembly GCA_036375495.1. Classification (NCBI taxonomy): domain Eukaryota; kingdom Metazoa; phylum Arthropoda; class Insecta; order Lepidoptera; family Noctuidae; genus Agrotis; species Agrotis segetum. The sequence continues at coordinate 544,449 of JAQSVV010000186.1, forward strand.
CAGAAATCTTTACATTTTTTATAAACAATTGGTAAAAAATGACTGGAAATATCTTATTAGGAATTACATAAAATAGCAAAAAAAATGCAAAACTTATACTTTCTTGTTACCAAAACAGTTAAATTTTTCTTTTGATTATAATATTTATAAAGACTTACCACTGAAAATGGTTTTCGGGTTATTTCCCAAAACAATGTTGTGATTATGTTGCTGTTTAACGAACTGTGATTTTGAAATGCAATTATGCGTATTTATATAAAACATACTATATCTTTTGAATGACTAAAATAATGAGTACACAATTGATTAGATTACTATTTTTGTTCTTATCTCAGCTTATTATGAAAACTGAATCTGGCTTACTGGATTTGATGAATCTTTGAAAAGTTCTAGAAGCAGGTGGCCTATTGTGACAGAAATATTTTTGCGTTGGACCGTCCATTATCGAATCAGGCTAAGGTCTTCGCACATTATAACAACTCCACGCCAACGCGGCAGCAACTCTACTCACACTCTCGATGAGTAGTCAACTAGTTGATCCACCCAATGGTCACTAGTGGACAACGCGGTGTCAAGGAGTGGCCAACGCGGTGCCAACGAGTGGGTTATTCAACAGACAACTCGTCTAACCTCAGTTTTCGGTTAAATTTTGTCCAAAGAAGTCGTGTTGCTTATGAAATGTCGAACTTTACATTCAGTGAACTGGCGATGATGATGATGATGATGATGGCGGGCGGGGGGAAGGCACGGGGCGGACGGGTGGGCTGGCAAATGGTTGCCCGTCACGCGTCAGTCGCAAACGCATAGTCGTTACGTGGACAACGTGTGGTCGTTGCGTGGACGACGTATGGTCATTGCGTGACAAACGTGTCGGGGTTGACCTCTAGTGTACGATGCGTAGGCCACTCGTTGTACACTACTTTATAATCATTTTTTGAAATTGAACCTTGAACATATGATACAGGGCTTAAATTTCAATGTCTAGCATAGAGTCGAGTCGCCGGTGAGTTGTTATAATGTGCGAAGACCTCTATGGGCACGCTTAGACCAACAGGACAGCGCAACTGAAACCGCGGGGAACACCAGTTGTCCGTCTTGTGATGAACCTATGTTAAACTGTGATGAACATAAATAATATGTTCGACTGGCCTGTTGGTATAGTGGTTAGTGACCCTGACTGCTATGCCGGAGGTCGTAGGTTGGATTCTCACTCAGGACAAATGTTTGTGCGATGAGCACGATCATTTGTTCTGTGTCTGGGTGTAATTTATCTATAACATGTATGTATTTAGAAATATATAAGTATGTTTATCAGTTGTCTAGTACCCATAACACAAGCTCTGCTTAGCTTGGGACTAGATGGCGTTGTGTGATAGTTGTGAAATATTATTGAAGTGAAAACTTCTTTAGCGGCGTTGTACACTTTTTCTGTAATGGGTAAAAAATTTAAAACTCGCGTCAGGGTCACGTGACCAAAACTCGCGTCAGGGTCACGTGACCCTGATCGAAAATGAGTAAGACGTCATTCAAATTAAAAATAAAACATAGTAACAAAAAAGTTTTCACTTCTACCGGCACTCCTGGAGTGCAACCTTTTTTTATTATTATGTTCTTCACAGTTGAAGACATCACATGTGAAGTCATGCACGCTTTTCTGACACTTGCTCTCTCTGAAATAAAAATATTCAGTTAAAATTAATACTAACGAATTATTAACAATAGAAACATTGTAAATAATTGATATATACACAAAGTAGTTTTTGCTAAACGAAACTTTCAAGTGTCAGAAGGGTTGATAAAACTTTTTTGTCCTTATCTTGGTCATGTAGTACAGCTACCTACTTTTTTTTACCGTGTCTCCGGAAAGTAAAGGGCTATTGAAAGACACCATTGCATTTTAGTCAGTACAAGTCTGACAGTCTCTCCCGCCATTCCTTGGTTTATTTTATGATTTTAGCACGTAAAAAAATACTTTTGTATGTTTCTAGAAATTAACCACATTATCTCTTAATCGCCGGATGTTTTTTTTAATTACAGTGCATGTTTTAAGCAGTTAATATTTTAATCCCAATTTGTATGGAAACGGCCAGAATGGAATTAATGCAGATTAGATTATAAAAACATGCAGTAGGTAATAATGTGCAGGTTTGAGCACTGTGATTAAATGTGCAGACTTTGAACGTTGAGGTCATTGTGTTTGTTTCTGATTTTGTTTTTTTTTGTGTTTTGGATTTGCTATCAATGATGGTTTTAATGGATTTTTATTTTTATTTTGACGTATTAATTTAAAGGTGCTTAGTGGAATAAAATGCTAGATCTTATACTATTTCTCTTAAGGCACCTAAAAATAATGGTAATTGGTAGGTGCCTATATGGACTACCTCAGGTGCCCTTTCAGAGGGTGTCCAATACCTCATAAAGGATTGTTGACACAGTGATTTACTGGTGCGTTGCATAATTTATATGTATGTATGTGTATCGTGTGCCCTTTGAGTTAGTTTTTTTCTTCATTTTAGACATTTTCGTTTCTTCTTGCCACCAGAATTGAATACCAGCTCCGCTGCCAATTGAACACAAAAAAGTAAATTAAATATATTAAACTGTAATAACCATTAATCAAAACGAGTATTCTATAAACTTTATACACATATAAGAATTAGGTAAAATGTTACGACGGTAAATAGTTGTTCATTTTATTAAAAATCGCTCTCCTAAAATATTTGGTGAAACTCACATACGCCCTTTCGTGATTATGTATAGTGACGCCTTATCTTAAATGCATAAAACGGATAGGCTTCGTAAATGTGTTTGAAGCCCTTAGATTTTCAATAAGCCTTCTAATAAAACGCTCTCCGAACAAAATAAAATGTCAGTGGAGGTGACCAATTTATAGCCAATCTACTTAAGTACAAACAACAATAACCCTTCATCTTGGCCAAGTTTTACAAGTTACAGCAGCTGAGGACCGCTTGCGCTATGTTTTTCTTTCGCTCACAAATCATTTAAGTTCAGTTTTCTTTAAGAAATTCTTAGCAAAGATAGAGGTGCATTTTGCCTCTTTATAACAAAATCAATTAGCATGGTCATCGTCCTAGTATAAAGACGAAAACAAAACGTTATTCCACAAACTAATATCTAAAGTACGAAACTTGTATTTTCAGCCTTAGTGTTCGTTGTTCGTTTTGAAAACGAGCCCGAACTAAGAATGGAAATAATAATTAATTCTAGGACGTCCCATTTCCTGACGGCGTTTTCCTTCACCGTTTTGTGGGCAGCGGTGATGAAATAATTTTAAGAAAGTAATGTGCCTGGCCGTCATGTCCTAGAACCAAAAATTCGAAGACATGTGACGTGACATCCACCAATCAAACATTATAGGCTAGTATATAGGATGATGATAAATGTGCCTGGCTGGGGTTGGACCCACAAGCCAAGTTGGGGCCGATACCACTAGGGCATCACTGCACTCCATTTGTATGTTAATATATTGACAGCCAATACCGACATCCTTCCCACTCATTGACGTCCAGTGCCGGATTTAGCATGCGCGGGGCCCTTAACAAATTTTATGGCATATGATTTCTCAAAAAAGGCACTGGCTTTTTTGAGAAATCCTCAAAAAAAAAAATTAACCTACTACTTTTCTTTCCTTCCTTTACTTTAGAAAAAACGTTGCCCCTGTTACATTGTTTTTTTGTGTTCCTAGCTCGGGTTGCTATTTCGCGGCTGCGTTTCTAATAAACAGAGTGGCAAGTACTTGCATTCATGGGTCAGCCATTCCTAGGTATCGTTGGTTTCATTTCCAAACAATAAATCACTTTTCTAAATTCTTTTAAACCGTTTCACAATATTATTTTGACCAAAACATAGGTTGTTTACTAATGACATGACATTCATTACGTCAGACGTCAATTCTGACAGTTCGAGGCGCCCTCTGGCGCGCTCCGATTTAACAACCATAAAATAATCGATATTTTAATCTAAGGATCACAAATCTTTAAATAATATGAACTAACTCATTTTGTAATAATTATCAATTTTAAATAGTAAATAAATAAAAGAAATTAATAATAAACTAAATATCCATAAACGGAAATGATTTAGTTTTTTCAATATAGACTTTATTCGAGAACCTTCGACTGAATCGATACATTTTTAATCTGTGGACTTTTGCGTGGATTGTCTTTGGAACTGTCAACCTTAATGTTGTCACGTTGGGTTTTGTTTTTACCCATTTATTATTGTAGGAATGGTTTCCCTGGTTGAAACTGTTTTGGTGATCAATTATTGAGACAGATTAATAATGAAGAACGGAATAGTTGGTTCTGGTCTCGTGTAATTCATTGCCGACTGTGGCAAGTGTCGTTCCACAGTATTCAAGGTGAATTTCTGGTGTGAGGTGTTTGTGGTCGTTGCCGGGATATTGGTTTCTCCGCCGAATCCGGGAGTTCGACATGGGGTGGGCACCCGACCCTTAACCGATTTCCGGCCGGCGATTTGCGATGACTTTGCTGGAATGGCGTCGTTGACTTGCCCCCCAGCACTCGCTGTGTTCACTCATGTCTGGAGGCGGTCCGCAGAAGGATTCCTAACAGCGCCTGTCGTCGCGGTTCTGCCCGATGGAACGTGCAGCAGCCCGCAGCCCACGCCGCCTTCCCCAGCAATAACCGTGAGTAATAAACCAGCTATTTTCCAATCGTAGGCCGTAGGCAATTTCTCAGGATTGACCTAGGTGTTAAAGTATTGTCCCGGGAAACGGCATAAGTCCTTGGCGTAGTGGACGGACGCCACGCGTATTTCATTTTGAATAAAGGCCATGAGCCGGCCGAGGTTCTGTCTGATAGGTTTCACAGCTCGATCACATCGAGGATAACAAATAAGTTACACTTTTATTATTTGGTCTCCGTTTGTCAATTGCAGAAAAGGCTAATCGGGGGACTCGCTTCACCGCCGGGGTCGTAGGCTGAAGCTTAGAGCCGGGACGTGAAGTCCGTTTCTCGAGAGCGCGGGAAGCCTCCTGCAGGGGCTGTACGGCTGGCAGACACCGCCTAGCGTGAGCGCAGGCGTGACGGTTTTTTTTTCTTTATATTTATTTTTTTTATCACCGCACCTTGGTACACCGGTGTGATTTTGGTCCCCGGTGTTGATGTCGGTACTACACCGAACTTTATTTTGGGAATCTTGAGCTCCTGCTGCATTCCTCCCGTGGAGACAGTAGAATTGAGGATATCTTCAGCTCCAGGATTCGGGACTCTCCAGGTCCCTGGCGCCCATTAATTAAATAAGTATAATTGTTTTTAACTGGAAGGTTCCGGTAGTTACCTAGTTCTGCTTTAGTAAATATTCTTATAATTTAACCTTGTTGACGGAACAGTACTCGGGTTGATCTCTAACTCCCCACGACCTCAGCTCTTCTATATATCCATAAGTTACAACTGGCTAGCTACAATCAATTGGAAAGGGTAATAATTAATAACCACATAGTAAAGATAATAAAGTAACTTATCTAATGTAAATTTTAATTTAAAGGTTTAAAGTTAAGGTGTGAATAGTTAATCAAATACTACTATTATACGGGAGATTGTTATCCGCATTAATAAACCGGTTTATGTTATGTTGTGGTTTTATTTTGGTCCGACCCTCAAAAGTTAGGGACAAAATAATATATGGAACAGTGGCGCCCAACGTGTGTATTAGTTGGAGATAGAGGTTACGTCTGTCGCTGTAACTTAAAAACCGGAGTACTGTTTCTGGAACCTTCCATTTATTTTAATTTTAAGAAGAAAAAACCGTCGTGCGGAATCCTTTGTTTGTGTTTGTACTGTTTTATACAATTTATATTTTTTAAACATTTTACAATTATTGTATTACTCTATGACTGCTACTACTGTAACGGCGTTTACCTTATAATATCTTCGTAAATTGTGACGGCCAGTTTTGACTTAGGATTTTTTTTTTTTACCTCTATCTTTTGACATGGAACTACCCATTAAATTTAATTTAGAAAGGAAAGATGACCTTTTCTGTAAAGTACTGATCCGTGACACTAAATCCGTAAAGTTTAAAAATAATAGTAAATCATAATTTGATTTTTTTTTTATATATACTACCATACCGAACTATCCAACCTACCATTGCTTTTCTATTGTTTACTTTTGGTCTATTGTGTATGGATGGCTTAAACCATTCATTACATTTTATTTAATATCTTAAACCTGTCGAACATACACCGACGGTTTTTGATTTGATCATGGCGCTATTCCATAGATCATTTTTAGTTGGGTAAAACATAGCTAGTTCTTACGAGCGGACGCAACTCGTTAAATAAGCCTTTGCGGGAGCGGTTGGTGACTCCTTAAATAAGCCATACACTAAAGAACATAGCTTGTTTGCCTAATACTAATTTATACACCATACTTGGTGTTTCTTACGAGCGGACGCAACTCGTTAAATAAGCCTTTGCGGGAGCGGTTGGTGACTCCTTAAATAAGCCCTACACCAAAGAACATAGCTAGTTCATTTACGAGCGGACGCAACTCGTTAAATAAGCCTTTGCGGGAGCGGTTGGTGACTCCTTAAATAAGCCATACACCAAGGAACCTAGCTTGTTCATCTAATACTAATGGTATACACCATTCATGGTGTTTCTTACGAGCGGACGCAACTCGTTAAATAAGCCTTTGCGGGAGCGGTTGGTAACTCCTTAAATAAGCCTTACACCAAAACTTCATTTATCTTCTAAATTTAGGTTCGACTACATTAAATTTTGAATTGGTAGGTGGATCGGTATTGGTAGGTAGTTGGTTTGGAAGCTTTAAAACCTTCAGATGTCCATTACTAATTTTTAATCGTGGGTGTATTTATTTCCACGGTGCTAGTTTACAGTTGTTTACAGGTATTTTCCATTTTTTTTTAGGGTTTGTAGTGGTACACAGGTTCCTACTGTGTCCACGTTTGTTGACCATATTTAGAAGTGGATGTGCTTGTTTAACAACCCTGTCAGTTGGGTATCCAAACCTCCGGACTGCTGTTAAGGCAGCAAACTGATAGTCCTGAGATAGAAGGCCGTAATGGCGGGCGTGTAGGCTGCATTGATGGAATACGTTCTTGTTAGTATTTTTTTTTTTGCCAGGCCAATGGCCGGTGCTTTCCTTTTCAATGAATTATTTGGATTCTGGCTCAGATGATTGTCGGCAGTTAACCAATTTGGGGTATGAAGGGTGGTGTACGATTGAATAGGGTTGTCTGTCCTACATAAATATAGTAGGTCAGACTGGGACAGTGCGTAGAGACTTACTTACGTAATTTTTTTAAACTCTTTGGAGCTTGTCTTTTACATGTTTGTAAATGGATTAGACTCGCACCAGGAAAAAAAAATTCAGTTAATATATTACAACAAATAATAATACTAATCGTACACCAGCATTCATATATTTAATTTTTACTTCTTTTCGTTCTCCATTATTCTTTTCAGGCTCGAACGGAGTGGATTTGGAAAGCGAGCTTTGGTACTTTGGAGTCTGCTTTAACGCTGGAGGGCCAGCGTCGAGATTTGCCCTAGTGGGTCAAATCTCTGGTGGTTGGGGAGGTACTGTTACATTGTTTTTTTGTGTTCCTAGCTCGGGTTGCTATTTCGCGGCTGCGTTTCTAATAAACAGAGTGGCAAGTACTTGCATTCATGGGTCAGCCATTCCTAGGTATCGTTGGTTTCATTTCCAAACAATAAATCACTTTTCTAAATTCTTTTAAACCGTTTCACAATATTATTTTGACCAAAACATAGGTTGTTTACTAATGACATGACATTCATTACGTCAGACGTCAATTCTGACAGTTCGAGGCGCCCTCTGGCGCGCTCCGATTTAACAACCATAAAATAATCGATATTTTAATCTAAGGATCACAAATCTTTAAATAATATGAACTAACTCATTTTGTAATAATTATCAATTTTAAATAGTAAATAAATAAAAGAAATTAATAATAAACTAAATATCCATAAACGGAAATGATTTAGTTTTTTCAATATAGACTTTATTCGAGAACCTTCGACTGAATCGATACATTTTTAATCTGTGGACTTTTGCGTGGATTGTCTTTGGAACTGTCAACCTTAATGTTGTCACGTTGGGTTTTGTTTTTACCCATTTATTATTGTAGGAATGGTTTCCCTGGTTGAAACTGTTTTGGTGATCAATTATTGAGACAGATTAATAATGAAGAACGGAATAGTTGGTTCTGGTCTCGTGTAATTCATTGCCGACTGTGGCAAGTGTCGTTCCACAGTATTCAAGGTGAATTTCTGGTGTGAGGTGTTTGTGGTCGTTGCCGGGATATTGGTTTCTCCGCCGAATCCGGGAGTTCGACATGGGGTGGGCACCCGACCCTTAACCGATTTCCGGCCGGCGATTTGCGATGACTTTGCTGGAATGGCGTCGTTGACTTGCCCCCCAGCACTCGCTGTGTTCACTCATGTCTGGAGGCGGTCCGCAGAAGGATTCCTAACAGCGCCTGTCGTCGCGGTTCTGCCCGATGGAACGTGCAGCAGCCCGCAGCCCACGCCGCCTTCCCCAGCAATAACCGTGAGTAATAAACCAGCTATTTTCCAATCGTAGGCCGTAGGCAATTTCTCAGGATTGACCTAGGTGTTAAAGTATTGTCCCGGGAAACGGCATAAGTCCTTGGCGTAGTGGACGGACGCCACGCGTATTTCATTTTGAATAAAGGCCATGAGCCGGCCGAGGTTCTGTCTGATAGGTTTCACAGCTCGATCACATCGAGGATAACAAATAAGTTACACTTTTATTATTTGGTCTCCGTTTGTCAATTGCAGAAAAGGCTAATCGGGGGACTCGCTTCACCGCCGGGGTCGTAGGCTGAAGCTTAGAGCCGGGACGTGAAGTCCGTCTCTCGAGAGCGCGGGAAGCCTCCTGCAGGGGCTGTACGGCTGGCAGACACCGCCTAGCGTGAGCGCAGGCGTGACGGTTTTTTTTTCTTTATATTTATTTTTTTTATCACCGCACCTTGGTACACCGGTGTGATTTTGGTCCCCGGTGTTGATGTCGGTACTACACCGAACTTTATTTTGGGAATCTTGAGCTCCTGCTGCATTCCTCCCGTGGAGACAGTAGAATTGAGGATATCTTCAGCTCCAGGATTCGGGACTCTCCAGGTCCCTGGCGCCCATTAATTAAATAAGTATAATTGTTTTTAACTGGAAGGTTCCGGTAGTTACCTAGTTCTGCTTTAGTAAATATTCTTATAATTTAACCTTGTTGACGGAACAGTACTCGGGTTGATCTCTAACTCCCCACGACCTCAGCTCTTCTATATATCCATAAGTTACAACTGGCTAGCTACAATCAATTGGAAAGGGTAATAATTAATAACCACATAGTAAAGATAATAAAGTAACTTATCTAATGTAAATTTTAATTTAAAGGTTTAAAGTTAAGGTGTGAATAGTTAATCAAATACTACTATTATACGGGAGATTGTTATCCGCATTAATAAACCGGTTTATGTTATGTTGTGGTTTTATTTTGGTCCGACCCTCAAAAGTTAGGGACAAAATAATATATGGAACACCCCCTCACTAGAAACTTCCTGTATCTTGGGTGCGTTTACAAACATAAATAAACACACAAACCCTCAGAACTGAATCAACTATTTGTAGATCATTAAAATATTTGAAATTGAATGTGCAAAACAGAAAAAAAAGTTACTTGTTGGGCCCGGGTAAGTAATATATGATATAACTACAAAATCTCTAAAACTTACAAGAGATAACAACTGAACATATAATTTTATTTGATATAACAATCTTATAATATAACTAGTATTTGCGCGTTGCGCGAGCTGCAAGCAGCTCGCGGGGTCGTGTTTTGAAAAGTATTACTTACTTATAATTTTTTGCAGTCACCATTTTAGATTTTGATTTTGACCTTACTATCGGCTTTAGCATCCTCGAAAACTATTAAAACGACTCCCATGATGAACAATTCAAAAATTATCGCAGCCGCCATCTTGGATTTTGATTTTAACCGGCTTTAGCATCCTCGAAAACCACGAAAACGACTCCCAGGATGATTATTTCGAAAATATCGCAGCCACCATCTTGGATTTTGATTTTGACCTCTCTATCAGCTTTATATCATCATCAGCCTATTGCCGTCCACTACTGGACGTAAGCCTCACCCAAAGAGCGCCAACTATCCCGGTTTTGGGCAGGCCGCATCCATCCACTGCCAGCCACCTTCCTTAAATCATCGACCCATCTTGCAGCAGGGCGTCCCACACTACGTTTGCCCATTCGCGGTCTCCACTCAAGCACATGTTTGCTCCATCCGCCGTTTGTCCGTCTACAGACGTGCCATTTGGTTCTACATTTGGTTCTCTGGCATGAATCGTATGCATCGAATGACTTCATTACGAATTCTAACCACCAGAGAAACCCCGAGCATTGCTCTCTCCATTGCACGCTGAGCAACCTTAAATTTGTGGACCAGGCCGATGGTAAGTGTTCACGTTTCGGCTCCGTAAGTCATTACGGGTAGGACACGCTGGTTGTAAACCCTGGTTTTAAGGGATTGTGGATCGATGATTCAAAGATATGACGCAGCTTCCCGAATACCGCCCAGCCCAAGCGTATTCTTCTAGCTGCCTCCTTCTCAAAGTCGTGCCTGCCCAGTTGTACACTTTGGCCTAGATAAATGTATTCTTGCACAACCTCGAGGGCAGCAACATTCACGATTACAGGTCTCGGGGTGACGTGACCATTAAACATGACTTTGGGTTTCTTCAGCCAGATTCATTCCGAGACCCACACGCCTTGAAGAATCGCTCAAGCTGTTCAGCATTTTTTCCAGCTCCTGCAGAGACTCTGCTATGATGACAATGTCATCCGCAAATCGGAGGTGTGAGATGTACTGACCGTTGATATTAGCACCCCGTCCTTTCCAATCAATCGTCTTGAAAACGTCCTCCAACGCGTTTGTAAACAGTTGGATTCGTTTTGTGCTCTGTTCTTGTACTTAGACGGTCACTGTTGCGGCCTTATACATACAACTCATCACCTCAACGTAGCGACAGTCGATGAGGCATCTCTGCATGGACTCCAGAACAGCCCAGGTCTCGACGGTATCGAAAGCCTTCTCGTAGTCCACATACGCTAGGCACAGAGGCTGGTTATACTCCTCGGTCTTTTGAATCACTTGCCTAAGGGTGTGTATGTGGTCTATGGTGCGGTAACCTTTTTGAAACCCGGCCTGCTCCGGTGGCTGAAAATCATCGAACTTTTGGGCGAGACGATTTAGAATAACCCTCGAGAACAGCTTATAGATATGGCTCAGAAGTGAGATGGGGCGGTAGTTTTTAAGGAGCGCTTTATCGCCCTTTTTGAAGAATAATACTACCACACTCCCATGCCATGCCTCCGGTGTTATGCAAGTGTGGATGACGGCATTGAAGAGTTTACATGCTCTGTCAAGATAGGTATTCCTCTTGCCTTGAGCAGCTCAATGGTTATTTTGTCATCCCCTGGGGCTTTGTTGTGGTGAAGCTGCCTGAGTGCCATTCCAATCTCACCCATGTCAATGTCGGGAAGCTCGTCTGTGAGATGGCGTGTCAGTTTGGCCCGTTGGTCATCCGCGCCGTGGGCCTGAGGTGGGCAAGGTTTTTGAGCATATAAGTCTCCGTAGAACTTTTCGACTTCAGCTAGAATCTCTGGCTTTAAAGATTTAAAGATTTTAAAGATTTTTATTCAGTTTACATAACATGGTACAATATTTAAAAAGCTAGTAGCCAAAGAACAGTAATCCTTAATAACTAGATATTTACATATTCCCTGGACTCCACACTAGGGTACCCTGTGTCGTGGAGTCCAGTCTCTTCCCATGCGATTTTCACATGTTATTTTACTGAACTAATTACACTATTTTAGAGGAAACACAATAAAAAGAAACTTAAAAAAAAATAAAAGAAAATTAAGTTGAGAAAACCAAAAAAATAACTAAGTTAATTAACATACTAACAACTATTAGGTAAATGTGTAACAATAATTTCGAAGGAAAGGTTTGGTGGTTTCGGAAGTGTGCGTGTGTGTGTGAGAGTGTGAGTGTGTTAGTGTGTAAGTGAGTGTGTTGTGAGTGTTTGCGTGGGTGAGGTGTGTGTGTGTGAGTGTTTGCGTGGGTGAGGTGTGTGTGGGTTGTATTTGGGTGAAACGAGTAAACACGTGCATGATTGTGTATATTATTGTTGTAACAAATATTACGACTGTATATGCAAGAGGTGTTCGGTTTGATCATAATTTTTGGGATGCAGCCATTTAAAGATAACATTTCGACATGAGCTGTAGGTTAAGGTGAGTATAGATTTACTGTGAGAGTAAAATTTAGAGTAGAGGAAAGGCCCAAGAAATGCAAAAGATCTTCGTGCAAAAGATGAATTTACCCTTGGTCGATCCCATTTTAATATTCTGGATGACTGACGGGCCAGTTCTCTAGCATGCTTATGGAAGCGTAATAATGTGGAAGCGATAAATAATTGTCTCACACGAAGCACACAGCACTCTGAGTACAAAGCATCAGTAGAGTAACGCCAGGGTTTTTTGTAAGCTATTTTTAGAATAGCTCGTTGAGCTCGTTCCAGCCTTAACAAGAGAGTTTTGTTAGCTGATCCCCAGACTGATACACAATACATCAATATTGATTGGCACAAAGTAAAATACACAGTCCGAATCAGTTCAGGCTTTGCGACGGACTTTAATTTTTTAAATATATATGATAGTTTTCTAGTTCGCTTCACGAGTGCATCAATTTGTGTTTTCCAGGACAGATGTTCATCGATTTGGACCCCTAGGTATCTTATACAGCGCACCTGTTCAATAGGCGAGCAAAGACAACTTGCATCAGCGACATTTCCACAGGTGTGAAGTTTGACCTGTAGTGCTTTTTCCGGTGCAGACCGATCCGAAATACTGAAGCACATCGACTTAGTTTTTCCCACATTTAGGGTCAGCAAATTATCTTCTAGCCAGGCAGCAACCCTTTTGAGCCCTTCCTGAGCTACAGAAACGACATCACTCCATGTGTTCTCATGAAAAATAATGGCAGTATCATCCGCGAATGTAAAAATGCTAGCATTGCGGAGTTCAAGAGAGCAAAGGTCGTTAATGTAGATCAGGAATAGCGTAGGACCCAAAACACTGCCCTGCGGTACTCCATACTGAACATATGCAGTATCACTGATATGCTCACCTATGCGAACTCGCTGTTTTCGTCCATCCAGATATGATCTGAACCAGTCTAATGCTAAGCCCCTTATACCGAGACACTCTAGTTTTTTTAGCAGTATCGGCCGGGAGACAGTATCAAATGCCCTGGCTAGATCCAAGAAGACACCGATACACCTCTGCCCCTTATCTACTTTGCCCACGACCAAATCAATAAGTTGAGTAACGGCGTCCTCCGTAGATCTGCCGGCACGAAATCCGAACTGATTTCCGGCCAATAGACTGTTGTGTTCTAGATATTTGAGCAGTCTAGCATTTACTACCCTTTCAATCACTTTTGATAGTGCACTCAGAAGAGAAATAGGCCTATAGTTCGCTGGTTGGCATGAATCACCTGCTTTAAAGATTGGTATCACATAAGCTATCTTAAAGTCATCAGGTACAACACCGGAAGATAAGCTCAAGTTGCAAATATGCGTTATAGGACTTGCTATAACTAGTTTGGTCTGTTTTAACATATCATTACTAATGTTATCGTGTCCTTCAGCAGAACTAGATTTAAGGGTACCAATTAATTTAATTATCTCGATTTCATCAGTCGGCGTGAGAAACAAAGAGCCCGGTGTGAAATTTTGAGCATGTTTCTTCTTATTTGCTAGTTCAGTTTCAGTTTTTCCTAACCGCCCAAGCATTGCATCAGCCAACTGATGTCCAATAGAGCTGAAGTATTCATTGACTACATTCAGTGATTCTATAGAATTAGGTTTAATAAATAGTAAATCATCGCTTGTATTGCCTATTTTATTAATATTACAAATTGTTTTTATAGATTCCCATGTTTTTTTAATGTTGTTTTTGTTTTTAATGATAAGATTTTGTTCGTATTGTGTTTTCTGTTGATGCAATATATTAATACAGTTATTTCTATATAGTTTATACTGTTCTTGTAGATTAGAGTCCTCGCGATTTTTTTTTGCTTTGATGTGCAACTCATCGCGGCGTCTGATGCACTTCAAGAGACCAGGTGTTATCCATTTTTTTACAATAACATCAGCACTACTAATTTTCCGTGTACGTTTATTTTGATTTAGGGCATGATTAAATCTCTCGATAAAGAGTTTTATGGCTAAATTAATGTCGGTTGTATTATATAGATCGGACCAATCAATTTTCTTGAGATCTTCAAGTAAGTTTTTGTAGTCGATTTTGGTACTTGTTTTATTGCTATTGTTCTTGGAAACAGATGATCCCATAATACACACTATCGTGCTGTGGTCTGTTATATCGGAATGACAGACAATTGTTGTAGAGGATAGTCCTGATTTTATCATACAATGATCCAAGCTATTTGCCCCACGCGTTGGATAAGTATGGCCGGGGACATACCCATAATGTGCTATAAGGTTTAGATATTCATCAACGCGAGGATCAATGGAAGTCTCTTTAATATCAAGATTAATGTCTCCAACCAACGCACAGTGCTGGCTAGTTCGGCTACTCAGGACGTTTTCCAAGGAAGTCAAAAAGTTACTAAGGTTATAGAAAGATGGTGATCGATAGATTGCTATAACTGAATGCGTTTGGCCAACATCTACTAGTAGACAGTTGGCATTACTAAAGGGGGGCTCTGTTACAACGACGCAAAGTTCTACTTTAGAGAACACCACAATGCCGTCATTTTGGTTAATATATTTTTTTGAATAATAACAGTTATATCCTTCTAGATTAATAGCATTAAATGATTCATCAAGCCAGCATTCAGTGAGTATTATAAGGTCAGGTTTAAGCTTCAGGCGCTGCAAAAATACGAGTAATGAGTCGAAATTCTTATTTATGCTGCGTATATTCTGAGTTAAGATTGTGAGTTTATCATGGGCAGCATTGAGATATTCTTTGCATAGTTCGGGGTTATCAAGCTCAATACAACTTAGAAGGTTCATGTTGTCAATTTCTTCAAAATATGAGGTGTTATCCAACATTGTGCTTTAATAGAAACATATCTAGTACCATAAAATAACCCGAAGCCTTGATACAAAACGACGACCAGTACGAGTCTATTATGTACGCTAGCCGAAACAATTCAGTAATTTTTCTTCGATAATAGTTATGTAAAGTTCGTTTAGATACCATGTTTTGTAGTTTTGTAATCAAACCCTTGTGTATCATTCCATAATTCAACAAATTATTATGTACTGGCACATAGTCTTCAATTAGACACCAATGCGAGAATGAAGTAGTATTAATTTGCACGCTAAAGAAGTGAATATTATACGTAGCATTATGAAATACAAGTTTTGTAATATGTAAGTGTAAGTTGTGTGTGTAATTACAATAAATTGTTACACTGAGGTTACAATAATAAAGACCGTTACTATTTAGATAAACCCAAAAATACAGTGACATAGAAATAAACATAAATCTGAGCAACAATTCTAGTCATTTTGATTGCCTTAGTTTGTTTATCTGGATTTCATCGCTGATACGAATATATTCAGAACCATCCTGTTTCTTGACATACACATTGCCGTTTGATGTCCAGCAGTATTTATAGTTTTCCATTTTAGCAAAGTCTCTTGCGAGGAAGTGAAGCCGCCTGGTTTTGGCGGTCAGAGATTCCGAGACAAAGAGTGGAGAGGAGTTGTTTTCTATCCCCAGGTGGCTGATCTTCAGCTCGTTGCGTTTGTTAAACGTTTTTGCAGAGGCTAGGAATTTGCTTTTGATTAAGGTATTAGACAGTTCCATAATTACAGTTGACTTCGCTGGATCCTTTCTGTTAGGTACACGATATACATCACGCACATCTCCAGGACCCAGAGCAATGTTCAGGCAATTTGAAAGCTCGGTTACATATTTAAAAAGAGTTTCTTTGTTTTCTTTATCTGTTCGGGGAATATACTTTAATTCGAGGCTCGTCTTTTTCAGAGCTTTCTCCAAGAAATCACATTTTTGGTCGATATTAGTTATTTGTGTAGTTAGATTGTTCCGTTGTTTTTCCAGTCCATCGATTTTGGTCTGCATTGAACGTAGCTGGTCATTCATATCTTCCAAGGCTTTTTCAATATCTTGGTTCGTGCCGCATATCGTAGCCGTCTGTAGTTTTACTTCTTCTAAATGTTTGTTCACTAAATCAATTTTTTTACTTTGAGTGACTTGGAAGTCTCGTAGTAATTCACGCATTTCCATTTTGAAAGCCGTGAGTTCATCATAATTGTCATCAGAAAGACGGCGACGCTTATCTCTCATGGTTACATTTGGTTGCTGATTGCGATCTCCGTCCGTTTTAAAAGTAATGTTCGAATCAGACACTGATTGCGTTTTATTAAGTGGCGGAGAGTCCATATTGTTGTATATTAAGCAAAAGTATCAAAAAACAAATAACCACAGAACCACACACTTTGAGGTGACGGTGGTGCCTTGTGACGTTCTGAGCTTTGTCCGGCAACAGCGGGAGGTATTGGGCTTGGCAAATACCTTCGAGCCTTTATTCCGAGCTAAAGCTTGCTCTATAATTCGGTTATTTCCACTCCGTGTATCGCGTATGAACTGCTTTTTGGCCTCCCCGTTAAGAACCTGACTCTCAGCCTGTGTGGCTTTGTGAGTTCTCGTCGTTTCCTCATCAGTGCCAGAGTCTCGCTGGTAATTAAGTTCCGACTTACGTCCATTGTCAGAGGCACACTGAATATCAATGTCAAGCTTGAAAGGTCTCGTCTGGTGAAGTCCACGCTCCGACCTGGTCCTGCCCACATCCGGAACCCCGAAGACTTCCAACTTGAACTGCACAATCGCTTCCAGTGCCTAACCGAATGCGAAACTGTGGACGAGATTAACAATGGGTTGGTGGAAACTGTCCAAGCTGTGGGGTCCAAGTTCTTTAAGACCCCGCGCCGCAATAAACCTCAAAAGCTCTCGAACGGAACCATCAGGTTGATGCAGGACCGGACCGAGATGAGGCTGCAATCTTCAGCTGATATGTCGGAATATGGCAAACTCAATAGACGAATCTCTAAATCAATGCGACGTGACCTGCGCTCCTTTAGTGCGGCACGGATCAAAGAGGCAATCGAGCGGAACCAGGGCTCAAAAGTCTTCGCAAAGATTTCGTCTATTGGGCAGAGCCAAATGACAAAGCTGAAGATTAACGATGGCAGCATCATTTCGACGAAACCGGAGATCCTAAGGGAGCTTGAGAGGTTTTACGGACAGTTATACACATCAACACGACAACCCAGTGTCGGTACAGCTCGAGACGCAAGAGCTAAACTGACTCGACACTACACTGAGGATATCCCGGACATCAGCCTGTACGAGATTAGAATGGCTCTTAAACAGCTCAAGAATAACAAGGCGCCGGGTGAGGACGGAATCACAACAGAACTTCTGAGAGCGGGTGGAAAACCGGTACTTCTAGTCCTCCAGAAGTTATTTAATTCCGTCATACTCGAAGGTTCTACGCCAGAAGCATGGCACAGGAGTGTGGTTGTTCTTTTCTTCAAAAAGGGTGACAACACCTTGTTGAAGAACTACAGGCCAATCTCACTTCTGAGCCATGTATACAAGCTGTTCTCAAGAGTCATTACGAACCGTCTCGAACGCAGGTTTGATGACTTCCAGCCTCCCGAACAAGCCGGTTTCCGAAAAGGTTTTAGTACTATAGACCACATACACACGCTCCGCCAGATTATACAGAAGACAGAGGAGTATAATCGGCCATTGTGTTTAGCGTTTCGACGGTCCCTACGTACAAACGGACATGTCAAAAACCGAGGTTTTCAGGAGAGCGATTTTAATGTTCAAATCGCTCTAGAAATAATTCTATGTACAATTTTGAATTTATTTTTTCTGTAATGTTTTATTAGCTTTAGGAACTTTATAATGGTATTTATACATGTTTTCT
Organism: Agrotis segetum; assembly: GCA_036375495.1. Classification (NCBI taxonomy): domain Eukaryota; kingdom Metazoa; phylum Arthropoda; class Insecta; order Lepidoptera; family Noctuidae; genus Agrotis; species Agrotis segetum. The sequence continues at coordinate 562,574 of JAQSVV010000186.1, forward strand.
TTTTTTTCATTTTCTTAGAAAAACTGATAGATGACTGTTTTTACGCTGATATTAAAATAAAAGAATGTCGGACATGTCTTAGATAACTTTTTATACGTAGGAAAGAAGAAATCAGTTTATAACATAGAATTTAAATAAGACGTTTTATGAAAACGTCGAACGATGCTATAGTTTTCAAACGGATATGTTAAACATCTTAAAATCACCACCGTTGGTCATAAAATATAGATCGACGAAGACATATCGCTTTATACGCGGTTTCATTCATTCGAAGTGTCTATAGTTCTTGCAATGTAAATAAAGACATGTCAATTTTTTAAACGTGGTATATTCTTCAAATGAGTCCTCCCACCCACTGAGTGGAAAGAAAGGGATTGACAGACTTATACTGAGTAAAATCCACGGTGTTCTTTCAATGGCTCTTAACGTTCCAGGGTCATGGTTATCTGATAAAATAGTCCCACGACCCCGGCAGGCTATGCCCTCTATGGGGGTCCCGTCAGATTACTGATAGCTCTTTGAGGCGCGCATGGAACACTACTCTCCGTCGATCCAGGCATGGCCCATGATGGAACGGCGAGTCACCCATTACTCGCCATCCGCCCGTGCCTACGGTGGCCGGAAATCGCCTTGTAATAACCGTTGCCATGGGCGTCTCCCGCGTCAGGCGGACGCTGCCGCCGTGGCGCGTCTTCAGTCACTCCTCAAAGATAGTAGTCCACAAGCACCGGGAATAAGGTCCGGCTACCGGTGCCAGGGCTCTTGAGAGACGAACTTCCTAAAGATGCGCGCCGTGTCCAGAAGTACTGCCTTCTGAATCAAACGCTTGGCCAAGCGAGAGCCTCCTTAGATGTTGGTCAAGGCTCTTGGCAATTAAGCCATTAGCCGACACGACTATCGGCACAATGACTGCTGTTCACTTTCCATATGCCAACAACCTCGCGAGCCAGATCAAGATACTTGAATATTTATCTTTTTCTGCCTTCACGAGGTTCTAGTCATACGGATACGTTATATAAACAACAAAACATTGCGTGACGGACGTTCCGATCGATCTATCACCACAATGTCATGCTTTTTGGCAACAATAGTTCTGTCAGTGATGATAGGTCGATCCCAATACAAAGAAAATGCCATCTTCGCGAACTGAGTCAGGTGCATACATTTTTTTTAACATTGTAGAATGATCAAACGAGTCCTCCCACCCAGGGCAGGGCAGGAGGAACTGTCAAACTTGTACTGACTAAAATCCACGGTATCCTTCAAAAGCTTTTTGCGTTCCGGGGTCACGGTAGCTCGTTAGTGCCGCGACCGGCAGGGTCAGGCGCATACTTATATTACGGCACTTCTGATATCTCAAGGTTGTACTTCAAAGCAAGTTGCTGCTGGATAATCCTGGAAACGAGGTTGTGTCTATGCAAATATTCTCCATTAATTGAATTTTGACATTGGTGTATGATCTGAATTTGATTGAAATAAATGAAATTGAATTTGAATTAGCCAGACAAGAACACCTAGAGATAATGTGTCGGATCAATTTTCTCAGACGGTGGCATGCATGACATATATTACTTATTATGTCGAAACGTTTATTTTCGGTAGTTATTCGTCATCATAACATCGTCCAATTGCAAAGACAAATTCCCAAATAGGTCACCGAAGCGAAATTTTTTATTGTTCATTAACAATCTTCTTAGCATCTAAACATACAATATGGACATGTACACGCCCTATTGAGAACTCCCGCCGTAAATGACGTTATGTCAGACATGACCGCGTTTGCGCGCAATTTAAAACACCGTACAAAGCGTTATGTGTAGATGTCCGCATCTACGTTACTTATTCGTTATAAATATAACACTTGTCCTTATATACGATTGGTAAATCTCGTTAAATATGTAATATAAGAAAAAAATAAATATACAGATATGTGCGTCTTAAAAATCTAAAGCGAAAGGTGCAATAAAAAAAAAATGACATTTTCGACATGTCCGTTTGTACGTAGGGACCGTCGGTTTGTGGACTATGAAAAAGCCTTCGATTCAATCGAAACCTGGGCAGTATTGCAGTCCCTCCAACGATGTCATATCGACTATAGGTATATCGAAGTGTTGAAGTGTTTGTATAGAAACGCCACCATGTCCATCCGACTTCAGGAAGAGAGCACGAAACCAATCCAATTGCAGAAAGGCGTGAGACAGGGAGACGTTATTTCTCCGAAACTGTTCACAAACGCGTTGGAGGACGTTTTCAAACTCTTAGAATGGAACGGATTCGGCATCAACATCAATGGCGAATACATCACTCACCTTCGTTTTGCCGATGATATAGTCATCATGGCAGAATCGTTGGAGCACCTCAATGCTATGCTCAGCGACCTCAGTATCGTTTCCCAACGGGTCGGCCTTAAAATGAACATGGACAAGACGAAAGTCATGTTGAATGTCCATGTGGCACCCGTACCGGTTGTTGTTGGGAGCGATACTCTCGAAGTTGTAGACCATTATACTTACCTTGGACAGATTGTTCAGTTAGGTAGGTCCAACTTCGAGAAAGAGGTCGCCCGAAGAATCCAACTCGGATGGGCAGCGTTTGGGAAGCTACGTGATATCTTCTCATCGAGAATCCCACAGTGTCTCAAGACAAGGGTGTTTGACCAGTGTGTGTTGCCAGTGATGATATATGGCTCCGAAACGTGGTCCTTGACTGCTGGCCTCTTAGAAAGACTAAGAGTCACTCAACGAGCAATGGAAAGAGCTATGCTCGGAGTTTCTTTGCGGGATAAAATCCGGAACATGGATATTCGACGAAGAACCAAAGTCACCGACATAGCTCATAAAATTTGCAAGTTGAAGTGGCAATGGGCAGGCCACATCGCTCGTAGAACTGACAACCAATGGGGAAGAAAAGTTCTCGAGTGGCGACCACGGACCGGAAAACGCAGCGTAGGCAGGCCTCCCACTAGGTGGACCGACGACATCGTGAGGGTCGCGGGCAGCCGATGGATGCAAGTGGCAAATTGTCGTTCGGCGTGGCGGTCTAACGGGGAGGCCTATGTTCAGCAGTGGACGTCCTCCGGCTGTTGATGATGATGATGATTACGTCCATTCCTGATCGGTCGAAAAAGTTTACAGCCCACCTCGCAGACGACACGCAGCAGGCCTTCGGTGACGTCGTTTATGCCCTCCTGGATTTTAAACCTCACTATCGGCTTTAGCATCCTCGACAACCATGAAAACGACTCTCATGATGAACAATTCGAAAATTATCGCAGCCGTCATCTTGCATTGCCGTTTTGACCTCGCCATCAGTTTAACATCCTCGAAAACCATGAAAACGACACCCATGATGAAAACACAAAAACTATCGAAGATAAAGAGAATTTTTCAATTCCAAAACAAACTTTTCAGTTTAGATAAAAATATGATATTTCAAAATATTATTGTGTTAGGTACGCGCTTACTGCCCCTCGAACACTCTATGCGATCATAAGATTTGGATTTTAACCTCACTATCGGCTTAAGCATCCTCGAAAACCATGAAAACGACTCCCATGATGAAAAATGCGAAAATTATCGCAGCCGCCATCTTGGATTCTCATTTTGACCTCACTATCGGCTTGAGCATTCTCGAAAACTATGAAAACGATTCCCATGATGAACAATTCGAAAATTATAGCAGCCACCATCTTGGATTTTGATTTGGACTTCACTATCAGCTTTATTACCCTCGAAAACCATGAAAACGACAGCCATGATGATATCTTTGAATTTTTTGCTGTCGCCGTCTTTGATTTTGATTTTGACCTCACTATTGGCTTTAGCATCCTCGAAAACCTTGAAAACGACTCCCATGATGAACATTTCGAAAATTATCGCAACCGCCATCTTGGATTTTGATTTTGACTTCACCATCGGCTTTAGTATCCTCGAAAACCATGAAAATGACTCCCATGATGAACAATTCGAAAATGATCGCAGCCGCCATCTTGGATTTTGATTTTGACTTCACTATCAGCTTTATTACCCTCGAAAACCATGAAAACTGCATCCATGATGATATCTTTGAATTTTTTGCGGTCGCCATCTTGGATTTTGATTTTGACCTCACCATCGGCTTTAGCATCCTCGAAAACCATGAAAGTGATTCCCATGATGAAAAATTCGAAAATGATCGCAGCCGCCATCTTGGATTTTGATTTTGACTTCACTATCATCTTTATTACCCTCGAAAACCATGAAAACGACATCCATGATGATATCTTTGAATTTTTTGCTGTAGCCATCTTGGATTTTGATTTTGACCTCACTATCGGCTTAAGCATCCTCGAAAACCATGAAAACGACTCCCATGATGAACAATTCGAAAATGATCGCAGCCGCCATCTTGGATTTTGATTTTGACTTCACTATCATCATTATTACCCTCGAAAACCATGAAAACGACATCCATGATTATATTTTTGAATTTTTTGCTGTCGCCATCTTGGATTTTGATTTTGACCTCACTATCGGCTTTAGCATCCTCGAAAACCATGAAAACGACTCCCATGATGAACATTTCGAAAATGATCGCAGTCGCCATCTTGGATTTTGATTTTGACTTCACTATCAGCTTTATTACCCTCGAAAACCATGAAAACGACATCCATGATGATATTTTTGAATTTTTTGCTGTCGCCATCTTTGATTTTGACCTCACTATCGGCTTTAGCATCCTCGAAAACCATGAAAACGACTCCCATGATAAAATTGATGAACAATTCGAAAATTATAGCAGCCGCCATCTTGGATTCTCATTTTGATTTTGAAAAATGATTTTGACATACTCTGGGCCCCAAGAAAATGTTTCAAGTTTCTTCTGAGATCCACTTAAAGGAGAAGGGGGTGAAGAGGGGAGATTATGAAAAAAATGGTTTTTCTTTTCCGATCCTCCTCTATACGAATCCGTAAAAAAACAACAAACACGGGTCTCTTAGTTTCTGAGATACGATAGGGAGGGGGGGGGGGAGGCCAAAAACGGGGAGGCTTGGTACTTTTGCCCTTCTCATGAATGTTACTTATAAGTTTGCTTGTCTTCACCGCCGAGTTACGCTTCACCCACTTAACCTTCATTAAGCTACGGAGTTCGCCGGCTCGCTTCGCTTGCCACCGGGCCCTTCGGTCCATCGGTCTCGCAGGTTCGCTCCACTCAAAACCTACCTACCACCGGAAAGGTATCGTGACCTTTTCCCTACGCTACCTAGTTTCCGAGATACGATGGAGGGAGGGGTGAAGGGGGGGAATGGGGTGAATTTTGAAAAATGATTTTGACATACTCTGGGCCCCTTGATACGAATCTGAAAAAAAAATGTTCCAAGTCTCTTCTGAGATCCACCTAAAGCGGCAAGGGGGGGGGGGAACTTTTAAAATGGTTTTTACTTTTCCGAGCCTTCTCTATAAGAATCCGTAAAAAAATAAAACACGGGTTTCTTAGTTTCCTAGATACGATTGGGAGGGGGGGATAGACGCCAAAAAGGGAAAGCTTGGTACTTTTGGCCTTCTCATGAGAGTTACTTGTAAGTTTGCTTGTCGTCACCCCTGAGTTACGCTTCACCCACTCAACCTTCGTTACGCTTCGCTCCACTCAGGACCTACCTACCACCAGAAAGCTATCGTGTCCTCATCCCTACGCTTCGCTTTACCGCTACATAATTTTTCCGAGTTACGATGGGTGGAGGGTTGAAGGGGGGAGAGGGGGGGAATTTAGAAAAATGATTTTGTCACACTCTGAGCCCTTTGATATGAATCTGAAAAAAATATGTTCCAAGTCTCTTCTGAGATCCGCCTAAAGCGGGGAGAACGGGGTCAAGAGGGGGGGACTTTGAAAAATGGTTTTTACTTTTCCGAGCCTCCTCTATACCAATCCATAAAAAAACAAAACACGGGTCTCATAGTTTCTGAGATACGATTGGGAGGGGGGGGGGGAGCAAAAAGGGGAGGCTTGGTACTTTTGCCCTACTAATGAGAGTTACTTGTAAGTTTGCTTGTCGTCACCGCTGAGTTACGCTTCACCCACTCAACCTTCGTTACGCTACGGAGGTCGCCGGCTCGCTTCGCTCGCCACCTCCCCCCTTCGCTCCACTCGGTCTCGCAGGTTCGCTCCACTCAGAACCTACCTACCACCAGAAAGCTATCGTGTCCTTATCCCTACGCTTCGCTTTACCGCTACATAATTTTTCCGAGTTACGATGGGTGGAGGGTTGAAGGGGGGAGAGGGGGGGAATTTAGAAAAATGATTTTGTCACACTCTGAGCCCTTTGATATGAATTTAAAAAAAAATATGTTCCAAGTCTCTTCTGAGATCCGCCTAAAGGGGGGAGAACGGGGTCAAGAGGGGGGGACTTTGAAAAATGGTTTTTACTTTTCCGAGCCTCCTCTATACGAATCCGTAAAAAAACAAAACACGGGTCTCTTAGTTTCCGAGAAACGATTGGGAGGGGGGGGGAGCAAAAAGGGGAGGCTTGGTACTTTTGCTCTACTAATGAGAGTTACTTGTAAGTTTGCTTGTCGTCACCCCTGAATTACGCTTCACCCACTCAACCTTCGTTACGCTACGGAGGTCGCCGGCTCGCTTCGCTCGCCACCTCCCCCCTTCGCTCCACTCGGTCTCGCAGGTTCGCTCCACTCAGGACCTACCTACCACCGGAAAGCTATCGTGACCACATCCCTACGCTTCGCTTTACCGCTATGGGGTGAGGGGTGAAGAGGGGGAGAGGGGTGAGTTTCGAAAAATGATTTTGACGTACTCTGGACCTCTTGACACGAGTCTGAAAAAAAAATATTCCAAGTCTTTTTTGACTAAAGGGGGGGGGGGGGAGGGGGGCAAGGGGGAACTTTGAAAATGATTTTTACTATTTCGAGCCTCCTCTATACGAATCCGTAAACAAACAAAACACGGGTCTCTTAGTTTCCGAGATACGACGGGGGAGGGTTGAAGGGGGGGAGAGGGGAGAGTTTTGAAAAATGATTTTGACCAACTATGGGGCCCTTGACATGAATCTGAAAAAAAAACTGTTGCAAGTCTGTTAACTTCCGAGATCCTCCTAAAGGGGGGAGAAGGGGAAAAGGGGAGGGGGGACTCTAAAAAATGATTTTTACGTTTCCGAGCCCCCTCTATACGAATCCGTAAAAAAACAAAACACGGGTCTCTTAGTTTCCGAGATACGATGGGGAGGGAGGAGAGGGGGGGTGAAAAGGGGAGGTTTGGGATTTTTCCCATACTCACGAGAGTGACTTGTATACGAATCTGTCAAAATATACCCACCTCCCCCTTCACCATCTGGGAGAACAATTCTGTCAGTCAGTGAGTGGTAATCGAGCTTTATATAGTATAACTAGTATTTGCGCGTTGCGCGAGCTGCAAGCAGCTCGCGGGGTTTTGTTTTGAGAAGTATTCCTTACTTAGAATTTTTTGCAGACGCCATTTTAGATTTTGATTTTGACTTACTATCGGCTTTAGCATCCTCGAAAACCATGAAAACGACTCCCATGATGAACAATTCGAAAATTATCGCAGCCGCCATCTTGGATTTTGATTTTGACTTCACTATTTGCTTTAGCATCCTCGAAAACCATGAAAACGACTTCCATGATGAAAATTTCGAAAAATAGCAGCCGCCATCTTCGATTTTGATTTTGACCTCGTATCAGCTTTATATCATCATCAGCCTATTGCCGTTCATTGCTGGACGTAAGCCTCCCCCAAACAGTGCCAACCATCCCGGTCCTGGACAGCCCGCATCCATCCACTGCCAGCCACCTTCCTTAAATCATCGACCTATCTTGCAGCAAGGCGTCCTACACTACGTTTGCCCATTCGCGGTCTCCACTCAAGCACATGTTTGCTCCATCTGCCGTCTGTCCGTCTCAAGACGTGCCCGGCCCACTTCCACTTCAGCATGCTGATTCTAAGTGCAATTTTTCGGTTACTTTGGTTCTCTGGCGAATGACTTCATTAGGAATTCTATCCACCAGAGAAACCCCGAGCATTGCTCGCTCCATTGCACGCTGAGCAACTTAAATTTTTGTGGACCAGGCCGATGGTAAGTGTCCACGTTTCGGCTCCGTAAGTCATTACGGGTCCGAGAGTCCACGGTTTACAACCAGTGTGTCCTACACTGGTTGTAAACCCTGGTTTTAAGGGATTGTGGGATCGATGATTCAAAGATATGACGCAGCTTCCCGAATTCCACCCCACCCAAGTGTTTTCTTCTAGCTACCTCTTTCTCAAAGTTGTGCCTGCCCAGTTGTACACTTTGGCTTAGATGAATGTATTCTTGCACAACCTCGAGGGCAGCATTATTCACGATTACAGGTCTTGGGGTGACATGACCATTAAACATGACTTTGGTTTTGTCCAGCCAGATTCATTCCGAGACCCACACGCCTTGAAGAATCGCTCAAGCTATTCAGCATTTCTTCCAGCTCCTGCAGAGGCTCTGCTATGATAACAATGTCATCCGCAAATCGGAGGTGTGAGATTTACTGACCATTGATATTAACACCTCGTCCTTTTCAATCAAGCGTCCTCCAACTTGTTTGTAAGCAGTTTCGGAGAGATGACGTCTCCTTGTCTTACCCTCGACGCAGTTGGATTGGTTTTGTGCTCTGTTCTCGTACTTGGACGGTCATTGTTGCGGCCTTATACAGACATCTCATCACCTCAACGTAGCGACAGTCGATGAGGCATCTCTGCACGGACTCCAGAACAGCCCAGGTTTCGACAGTATCGAAAGCCTTCTCGTAGTCCGCATACGCTAGGCACAGAGGCTGTTTATACTCCTAGGTGTTTTGAATCACTTGCCTAAGGGTGTGTATGTGGTCTATGGTGCGGTAGCCTTTTTGAAACCCGGCCTGCTCCGGTGGCTGAAAGTCATCGAACTTTTGGGTAAGACGATTTAAAATGACCCTCGAGAACAGCTTATAGATAATGCGGGGTGGTAGTTTTTAAGGAGCGCTTTATGCCACTTTTTGAAGAATAATACTACCACTCTCCCATGCCATGCCTCCGGATACCTTCTCGGATACGTCCGGGAGGAAGACCAGTTTTTCGGGCCGGTGCACCCCGGGATGCGTGCAAAAACTATTTCTTAAGCACTGTGTGCCTAAGTGGTCTCTTTGCCCGTATGCGAATAGCCTGTCGTGTGGACGCTACAACGCGTGTCCCTCTGATTAGCAGAGGGCACAGCGGCGGAGCGGGCTTGCGGACTGTGAGTGATAGGTAGCTCGACGTCCGAAGGACCAAGCCCGGGTCGGTGGCGCGTCGTGTTTCGCGCCAAATGCTTGCTGGGGTCGCGGGTTTTTTCTTAACCAAAACGTCAAGGGCCTAAGAAGAAACACGGGTGGATTTTAGTCAGTAAGAGTCTGACAGTCCCTTCTGCCCCACCCAGGGCAGGAGAACCAATTAGATGATTTTACAACCTTAAAAAAAAAAATGCCATGCCTCCGGTGTTATGCCAGTGTGGATGACGGAATTGAAGAGCTTTACAAGCTATGTCAAGATAGGTATTCCTCCTGCCTTGAACAGCTCTATGGTTATTCCTTCATCCTCTGGAGCTCTGTTGTGGTGAAGCTGCCTGAGAGCCATTTCAACCTCACCCATGTCAATGTCGGGAAGCTCGTATGTGAGATGGCGTGTCAGTTTGGCCCGTTGGTCATCCGCGCCGTGGGCCTGAGGTGGGCAAGTTTTTTGAGCATATCGAGTCTCCGTAGAAATTTTCGACTTCAGCGAAATTCTCTGGCTTTGAGGTGACGGTAGTGTCTTGTGACGTTCTGAGCTTTTGTCAGGCGACAGCGGGAGACTTTTTTTTTTTTTTTTGGGCTTGGCAAATACCTTCGTGCCTTTATTCCGAGCTAAAGCTTGCTCTATAATTCGAGTATTTGCACTCCGAGTATCGCGTCTGGACTGCTTTTTGACCTCCCTGTTAAGTAACTGACTCTCAGCCTGTGTGGTATTTGTGACTTCTCATCGTTTCCTCATCAGTGCCAGAGTCTCGCTGGTAAGCACCCACTTACGTCCATTCCTGATCGGTCGAAAATGTTTACAGCCCACCTCGTGGATGACACGCAGCAGGCCTTTGGTGACGTCGTTTATGTCCTCCGTGGTTTCCAACATATCGGCTTTAGCATCCTCGAAAACCATGAAAACGACATCCATGATGAAAACTTTGAATTATTTGCAGACGTCAACTTGGATTTTGATTTGACTTCACTATCGGCTCTAGCATCCTCGAAAACCATGAAAACGACTCCCATGATGAACAATTCAAAAAATATCTCAGCCGCCATCTTGGATTTTGATTTTGACCTCACTATCGGCTTTAGCATCCTCGAAAACCATGAAAACGACTCCCATGATGAATGTTTCGAAAATTATCGCAGCCGCCATCTTGGATTTTGATTTTGACCTCACTATCGGATTTAGCATCTTTGAAAACCATGAAAACGACTCCCATGATGAACAATTCGAAAATGATCGCAGCCGCCATCTTTGATTTTGATTTTGACTTCACTATTATCTTTATTACCCTCGAAAACCATGAAAACGACATCCATGATGATATCTTTGATTTTTTTGCTGTCGCCACCTTTGATTTTGATTTTGACCTCACTATCGGCTTTAGCATCCTCGAAAACCATGAAAACAAATCCCATGATGACTTTTCGAAAATTCTCATTTTGACCTCACTATCGGCTTAAGCATCCCCGAAAACCATGAAAACGACTGCCATGATGAGCAATTCGAAAATTGTCGTAGCCGCCATCTTGGACTCTCATTTTCACCTCACTATCGGCTTTAGCACCCTCGAAAACCCTGAAAACAACTCCCATGATGAACAATTCGAAAAATATCGCAGCCGCCATCTTGGATTTTTATTTTGACCTTACTATCGGCTTTATTACCCTCGAAAACCATGAAAACGACAGCCATGATGATATCTTTGAATTTTTTGCTGTCGCCATCTTGGATTTTGATTTTGACCTTACTATCGGCTTTAGCACCCACGAAAACCCTGAAAACGACTCCCATGATGAACAATTCGAAAATGATCACAGCCGCCATCTTGGATTTTGATTTTGACTTCACTATCATCTTTATTACCCTCGAAAACCATGAAAACGACATCCATGATGATATCTTTGATTTTTTTGCTGTCGCCATCTTTGATTTTGATTTTGACCACACTATCGACTTTAGCATCCTCGAAAACCATGGAAACGACTCTCATTATGAACATTTCGAAAATTATCGCAACCGCCATCTTGGATTTTGATTTTGACCCCACCATTGGCTTTAGCATACCCAAAAACCATGAAAACGACATCCATGATGATATCTTTGAATTTTTTGCTGTCGCCATCTTGGATTTTGATTTTGACTTCACTATCAGCTTTATTACCCTCGAAAACCATGAAAACGACTCCCATGATAAAATTGATGAACAGTTCGAAAATTATAGCAGCCGCCATCTTGGATTCTCATTTTGATTTTGAAAAATGATTTTGACATACTCTGGGCCCCAAGAGAAAATAAAGGAAATAGATCCACTTAAAGTGGGGAGAAAGGGGTGAAGAGGGGAGATTTTGAAAAAAATGTTTTGTCCATTTCCGATCTTCCTCTATACGAATCCGTAAAAAAACACCAAACACACCTCCTAGTTTCTGAGATACGATAGGGAAGGGGGGGGGGAGGCCAAAAAGCGGAGGCTTGGTACTTTTGCCCTACTTAAGAGAGTTATTTGTAAGTTTGCTGGTCGTCACCCGCGAGTTACGCTTCACCCGCTCAACCTTCGTTACGCTACGGAGGTCGCCGGCTCGCTTTGCTCGCCACCTCCCCCCTTCGCTCAACTCGGTCTCGCAGGTTCGCTCCACTCAGGACCTACCTACCACCGGAAAGCTATCGTGACCTCATTCCTACGCTTCGCTTTACCGCTACATAGTTTTTCCGATATACGATGGGGGGATGGGTGAAGAGTCGGAAATGGGGGAGTTTAGAAAAATCATTTTGACCAATTCCGGGTACCTTGATGTGAATCTGAAAAAAAAAATGTTCCAAGTCTCTTCTGAGATCCGCCTTAAGGGGGGGGAAAGGGTCAAGAGGGGCAACTTTGAAAAAATGCTTTTCTTTTCCGAGCCTTCTCTATAAGAATCCGTAAAAAAATAAAACCTGGGTTTCTTACTTTCTGAGATTCGATTGGGAGGGGGGGGAGACGCCAAAAAGGGGAAGCTTGGTACTTTTGCCCTACTCATGAGAGTTACTTGTAAGTTTGCTTGTCGTCACCCCTGAGTTACGCTTCACCCACTCAACCTTCGTTACGCTACGGAGGTCGCCGGCTCGCTTCGCTCGCCACCTCCCCCCTTCGCTCCTCTCGGTCTCGCAGGTTCGCTCCACTCAGGACCTACCTACCACCGGAAAGCTATCGTGACCACATCCCTACGCTTCGCTTTACCGCTATGGGGTGAGGGGTGAAGAGGGGGAGAGGGGTGAGTTTCGAAAAATGATTTTGACATACTCTGGACCTCTTGACACGAGTCTGAAAAAAAAAGTTCCAAGTCTCTTCTGAGATCCGCCTAAAGGGGGGAGAACGAAGTCAAGAGGGGGGGACTTTGAAAAATGTTTTTTACTTTTCCGAGCCTCCTCTATACGAATCCATAAAAAAACAAAACACGGGTCTTATAGTTTCTGAGATACGATTGGAAGGGGGGGGGGAGCAAAAAGGGGAAGCTTGGTACTTTTGCCCTACTCATGAGAGTTACTTGTAAGTTTGCTTGTCGTCACCCGCGAGTTACGCTTCACCCGCTCAACCTTCATTACGCTACGGAGGTCGCCGGCTCGCTTCGCTCGCCACCTCCCCCCTTCGCTCCACTCGGTCTCGCAGGTTCGCTCCACTCAGGACCTACCTACCACCGGAAAGCTATCGTGACGACATCCCTACGCTTCGCTTTACCGCTATGGGGTGAGGGGTGAAGAGGGGGAGAGGGGTGAGTTTCGAAAAATGATTTTGACACGAGTCTGAAAAAAAAATATTCCAAGTTTTTTTTGAAATCCCCCTAAAGGGGGGGAGGGGGGCAAGGGGGATCTTTGAAAATGATTTTTACTATTTCGAACCTCCTCTATACGAATCCGTAAACAAACAAAACACGGGTCTCTTAGTTTCCGAGATACGACGGGGGGAGGGGTGAAGGGGGGGAGAGGGGAGAGTTTTGAAAAATGATTTTGACCAACTATGGGGCCCTTGACATGAATCTGAAAAAAAAACTGTTGCAAGTCTGTTAACTTCCGAGATCTTCCTAAAGGGGGGAGAAGGGGAAAAGGGGAGGGGGATTCTAAAAAATGATTTTTACTTTTCCGAGCCTCCTCTATGAGAATCCGTAAAAAAACACCAAACACGGGTCTCTTAGTTTCCGAGATACGATGGGGAGGGGGGAGAGGGGGGGCGAAAAGGGGAGGTTTGGGATTTTTCCCATACTCACGGGAGTTACTTGTTTACGAATCTGTCAAAATATACCCACCTTCCCCTTCACCATCTGGGAGAACAATTATGTCAATCAGTCAGTGAGTCAGTGGTAATCGAGCTTTATATAATATAACTAGTATTTGCGCGTTGCGCGAGCTGCAAGCAGCTCGCGGGGTCGTGTTTTGGAGAAGTATTCCTTACCTTTTTTTTTTTTTTTAGGTGGTAAAATCATCAAATGAGTCCTCCCGCCCTAGATGGGGCTGAAGGGACTGTCAGACTCTTACTGACTAAAATCCACCCGTGTTCCTTCGTATGCCCTTTACGTTCCGGGGCCACGGTAACCTGGGTTAAAAAAAAATCGCGACCCCAGCAGGCATTTGGCGTGAAACACGACGCGCCACCGACCCGGGCTTGGTCTTCCTTACCTTACCTATTCAACTTAAGTATTCCTTACCTTAATAAAATTTTGAGAATCCATATGAATCTTTAAATGAATTGGAAAATCCATAGCCCTTAAAAGATTTTGTAAATTACAAATAAAATATTTTTAAGATTTTTAAAACCCATATAACTAATTTAATAAAAAAGAAACAAATTAAAAAAAAAAAAAAAACAAAATTGTTTGAGAATTCCTATACATATAAAGGATAGTTCAAAGAATTTTAAAATCCGTTAGAGTACTTAAAAAAATTTGAAGCCCCTTAAGAACCCCCTAATCCAATCTAAAACCTTATTGAAAACTCAGAAGGGAGGCATAACGGGCAACTTTGAAAATAGGTTTTTACTTTTCCGAGCCTCCTGTATACGAATCCGTAAAAAAAAAAGGATACGGGACTCTTAGTGTCTGAAGTACGATTACTTTTGCCCTACTCATGAGAGTTACTTGTAAGTTTGCTTGTCGTCACCCCTGAGTTACGCATCATCCACTCAACCTTCGTTACATCCCATGATGAAATTGATGAACATTTCGAAAATTATTGATGCCGCCATCTCGGATTTTGATTTTGACCTCACTGTCGGCTTAAGCATCCTCGCAAACCACGAAAACGACTCCCATGATGAAATTCATGAACAATTCGAAAATTATAGCAGCCGCCATCTTAGATTGTCATTTTGACCTCGCCATCGATTTGAGCACCCTCGAAAACCATGAAAACCACACCCATGATGAAAACACAAAACTATCCATCACAAAATGAACTTTTCAATTTAACACCAAACAAAACAAACTTTTCAGTTTAGATATATAAAAATATGAAATTCAAAATATTATTGTGTTAGGTACGCGCTTACTGCCCCTCGAACACTGCGTTTTTTGAAGTCACCGTCTTGGATTTTGATTTTGACGTCACTATCGGCTATAGCATTCTCGAAAACCATGAAAACGACACCCACGATGAACCTTTCGAATATTATCGTAGCCGCCATCTTAGATTCTCATTTTGACCTCGCCATCGGTTTAAGCAAACTCGAAAACTATGAAAACGACATCCATCATTAATACTTTGAAATTTTTTGCAGTCACCATCTTGAATTTTTATTTTGACCTCGCTATCGGCTTTAGCATCCTCGAAAACCATGAAAACGACTCCCATGATGAACAATTCGAAAATTATCGCAGCCGCCATGTTTAATTTTGATTTTGACCTCACTTTCGGCTTACGCATCTTCGAGAACCATGAAAACGACATCCATGAACAAAACTTTGAAATTTTTTGCAGTCGCCATCTTGGATTTGATTTTGACCTCACTATCGGCTTTAGCATCCTCGAAAGCCATGAAAACGACTCCCATGACAAACAATTCGGAAATGATCGCAGTCGCCATCTTGGATTTTGATTTTGACTTCACTATCAGCTTTATTACCCTCGAAAACCATGAAAACGACTCCCATGACAAACAATTCGAAAATGATCGCAGCCGCCATTTTGGTTTTTGATTTTGACTTCACTATCAGCTTTAGCATCCTCGAAAACCATGAAAACGACTCCCAGGATGATTATTTCGAAAATATCGCAGCCACCATCTTGGATTTTGATTTTGACCTCGCTATCAGCTTTATATCATCTGATGATGAGGCTTACGTCCAGTAGTGGACGTAAGCCTTCCCCAAAGAGCGCCAACCATCCCGCTTTTGGGCAGGCCGCATCCATCCACTGCCAGCCACTTTCCTTAAATCATCGACCCATCTTGCAGCAGGGCGTCCTACACTACGTTTGCCCATTCGCGGTCTCCACTCAAGCACATGTTTGCTCCATCTGCCGTATGTCCGTCTACAAACGTGCCATTTGGTTCTCTGGCGAATGACTTCATTACGAATTCTATCCACCAGAGAAACCCCGAGCATTGCTCTCTCCATTGCACGCTGAGCAACCTTAAATTTGCGGACCCGGCCGATGGTAAGTGTTCACGTTTCGGCTCCGTAAGTCATTACGGGTAGGACACGCTGGTTGTAAACCCTGGTTTTAAGGGATTGTGGGATCGATGATTCAAAGATATGACGCAGCTTCCCGAATACCGCCCAGCCCAAGCGTATTCTTCTAGCTGCCTCCTTCTCAAAGTCGTGCCTGCCCAGTTGTACACTTTGGCCTAGATAAATGTATTCTTGCACAACCTCGCGGGCAGCATCATTCACGATTACAGGTTTCGGGGTGACGTGACCATTAAACATGACTTTGGTTTTGTTCAGCCAGATTCATTCCGAGACCCACATGCCTTGAAGAATCGCTCAAGCCGTTCAGCATTTTTTCCAGCTCCTGCAGAGACTCTGCTATGATGACAATGTCATCCGCAAATCGGAGGTGTGAGATGTACTGACCGTTGATATTAACACCCCGTCCTTTTCAATCAATCGTCTTGAAAACGTCCTCCAACGCGTTTGTAAACAGTTGGATTGGTTTTGTGCTCTGTTCTTGTACTTAGACGGTCACTGTTGCGGCCTTATACAGACATCTCATCACCTCAACGTAGGGACAGTCGATGAGGCATCTCTGCATGCACTCCAGAACAGCCCAGGTCTCGACGGTATCGAAAGCCTTCTCGTAGTCCACATGCGCTAGGCACAGAGGCTGGTTATACTCCTCGGTCTTTTGAATCACTTGCCTAAGGGTGTGTATGTGATCTATGGTGCGGTTACCTTTTTGAAACCCGGCCTGCTCCGGTGGCTGAAAATCATCGAACTTTTGGGCAAGACGATTTAGAATAACCCTCGAGAACAGCTTATAGATATGGCTCAGAAGTGAGATGGGGCGGTAGTTTTTAAGGAGCGCTTTATCGCCCTTTTTGAAGAATAATACTACCACACTCCCATGCCATGCCTCCGGTGTTATGCAAGTGTGGATGACGGAATTGAAGAGTTTACAAGCTCTGTCAAGATAGGTATTCCTCTTGCCTTGAGCAGCTCTATGGTTATTCTGTCATCCCCTGGGGCTTTGTTGTGGTGAAGCTGCCTGAGTGCCATTCCAATCTCACCCTGGATGTCAACGTCGGGAAGCTCGTGTGAGATGACGAGTCAGTTTGGCCCGTGGGTCATCCGCGCCGTGGGCCTGAGGTGGGCAAGGTTTTGAGCATATAAGTCTCCGTAGAACTTTTCGACTTCAGCTAGAATCTCTGGCTTTGAGGTGACGGAGGTACCTTGTGACGTTCTGGTCTTTGTCAGGCGACAGCGGGAGGTATTGGGCTTGGCAAATACCTTCGAGCCTTTATTCCGAGCTAAAGCTTGCTCTATAATTCGGTTATTTGCACTCCGAGTATCGCGTATGAACTGCTTTTTGACCTCCCCGTTAAGAACCTGACTCTCAGCCTGTGTAGCTTTGTGAGTTCTCGTCGTTTCCTCATCAGTGCCAGAGTCTCGCTGGTAATTAAGTTCCGGCTTACGTCTATTCCTGATCGGTCGAAAAAGTTTACAGCCCACCTCGCACACAACACGCAGCAGGCCTTCGGTGACGTCGTTCCTGGATTTTAAACCTCACTATCGGCTTTAGCATCCTCGAAAACCATGAAAACGACTCCTATGATGAACATTTTGAAAATTATCGCATCCGCCATCTTAGATTTTGATTTTAACTTCACTATCATCTTTATTACCCTCGAAAACCATGAAAACGACATCCATGATGATATCTTTGAATTTTTTGCTGTCGCCATCTTTGATTTCGATTTTGACCTCACTATCGGCTTTAGCATCCTCGAAAACCATGAAAACGACTCCCATGATGAACATTTTGAAAATTATCGCATCCGCCATCTTAGATTTTGATTTTAACTTCACTATCATCTTTATTACCCTCGAAAACCATGAAAACGACATCCATAACGATATCTTTGAATTTTTTGCTGTCGCCATCTTTGATTTTGATTTTGACCTCACTATCGGCTTTAGCATCCTCGAAAACCAAGAAAACGACACCCATGATGAACAATTCGAAAATGATCGCAGTCGCCATCTTGGATTTTGATTTTGACTTCACTATCAGCTTTATTACCCTCGAAAACCATGAAAACGACATCCATGATGATATCTTTGAATTTTTTGCTGTCGCCATCTTGGATTTTGATTTTGACCTCACCATCGGCTTTAGCATCCTCGAAAACCATGAAAACGACTCCCATGATGAACAATACGAAAATTATCGCAGCCGCCATCTTGGATTTTGATTTGACCTCACTATCGGCTTTAGCATCCTCGAAAACCATGAAAACGACTCCCATGATGAACAATTCGAAAATGATCGCAGTCGCCATCTTGGATTTTGATTTTGACTTCACTATCAGCTTTATTACCCTCAAAAACCATGAAAACGACATCCATGATGATATCTTTGAATTTTTTGCTGTCGCCATCTTGGATTTTGATTTTGACCTCACCATCGGCTTTAGCATCCTCGAAAACCATGAAAACGACTCCCATGATGAACAATACGAAAATTATCGCAGCCGCCATCTTGGATTTTGATTTTGAGTTCACTATCATCTTTATTACCCTCGAAAACCATGAAAACGACATCCATGATGATATCTTTGAATTTTATGCTGTCGCCATCTTTGATTTTGATTTTGACCTCACTATCGGCTTTAGCATCCTCGAAAACCATGAAAACGACTCCATGATAAAATTGATGAACAATTCGAAAATTATAGCAGCCGCCATCTTGGATTCTCATTTTGATTTTGAAAAATGATTTTGACATACTCTGGGCCCCAAGAGAAAATAAAGGAAATAGATCCACTTAAAGGGGTGAAGAGGGGAGATTTTGAAAAAAATGGTTTTTTCTTTTCCGATCCTCCTCTATACGAATCCGTAAAAAAAACACCAAACACACCTCCTAGTTTCTGAGATACGATAGGGAGGGGGGGGGGGAGGCCAAAAAGCGGAGGCTTGGTACTTTTGCCCTACTTATGAGAGTTATTTGAAAGTTTGCTTGTCGTCACCGCTGAGTTACGCTTCACCCACTCAACCTTCGTTACGCTACGGAGGTCGCCGGCTCGCTTCGCTCGCCACCTCCCCCTCCGCTCCACTCGGTCTCGCAGGTTCGCTCCACTCAGGATCTATCCTACCACCGGAAATCTGTCGTGACCTTATCCCTACGCTTCGCTTTACGGCTACCTACCTACCTAATGTTGCAAGTCTGTTAACTTCCGAGATCCGCCTAAAGGGGGGAGAACGGGGTCAAGAGGGGGGGACTTTGAAAAATGGTTTTTACTTTTCCGAGCCTCCTCTATACCAATCCATAAAAAAACAAAACACGGGTCTCATAGTTTCTGAGATACGATTGGGAGGGGGGGGGGAGCTAAAAGGGGAGGCTTGGTACTTTTGCCCTACTAATGAGAGTTACTTGTAAGTTTGCTTGTCGTCACCGCTGAGTTACGCTTCACCCACTCAACCTTCGTTACGCTACGGAGGTCGCCGGCTCGCTTCGCTCGCCACCTCCCCCCTTCGCTTCACTCGGTCTCGCAGGTTCGCTCCACTCAGGACCTACCTACCACCGGAAAGCTATCGTGACCTTATTCCTACGCTACGCTGCGCTTCGCTTTACCGCTATGGGGGGAGGGGTGAAGAGGGGGAGAGGGCCAGTTTTGAAAAATGATTTTGACTAACTCTGCGTTCCTTGATATGAATCTGAAAAAAAAAATGTTGCAAGTCTGTTAACTTCCGAGATCCGCCTAAAGGGGGGAGAAGGGGGTCAAGAGGGGGAACTTTGAAAATTGGGTTTTTCTTTTCCAAGCCTCCTCTATACGAATCCGTAAAGAAACAAAACACGGGTCTCTTAGTTTCCGAGATACGATGGGGGGAGGGGTGAAGAGGGGGAGAGGGGGGGATTTTGGAAAAGGATTTTGACCAACTCTGAGCCCCTTGATATGAATCCGGAAAAAAAAATGTTCCAAGTCTGTTAACTTCCGAGATCCCCTAAAGGGGGAGAAGGGGTCAAGGGGGGGGAACTTTGAAAAAGTGGGTTTTACTTTTCCGAGCCTCCTCTATACGAATCCGTAAAAAAACAAAACACGGGTCTCTTAGTTTCCGAGATACGATGGGAAGGGGGGAGAGGGGGGGCGAAAAGGGGAGGTTTGGGATTTTTCCCATACTCACGAGAGTGACTTGTATACGAATCTGTCAAAATATACCCACCTCCCCCTTCACCATCTGGGAGAACAATTCTGTCAGTCAGTCAGTGAGTGGTAATCGAGCTTTATATAGTATAATATAATAAACGATTGACATAATTTAAAAAATGACTAATTTGTATAAGCATAACAATCAATGAATATAAAATCGTTTTGTATACCGCTCAAAAGACATAAACTTATTTGGTCTAATTTTTTTTCTTCCTGGCAAGTAATCTAACACTGATGTACCTAGTAATAGTACCACCTGCCGTGAATCTCCGACGGAGCCCGCTTCGCGGGGCTCCTATTTCTGCGTACAGGGTTTAAGTAACCTAACACGAAGGGGATGGCGGGGTCTTTCAGACCCCGCCATCCCCTTCGAACCTAACCTGTCCGTGTCGGGGTGCCCAAAGTCCCGAGCTCGCTTCGCTCGCTCTTGCATCCTAGGTCAAATAACTGAAAAATTATACGTTTCAAACGTTATATGTAATGATTTTCGCTTTATTAAACGTTATATCAAATAAAATTATATGAAATGAGGGCCCATAGCTTCCCCATTGCTTCTCCTGCTCTGTTAAATCCGGTACTGGTACCATCGCATCTACGAACTGTCATATAAACCAGCCAACTACCACCCTTGACCATAACTCCTTCATTCGACCTCTTAGATCAATCTGCACGTAACCAACAGCTACGAGTCGTTAATATTCAACTAACGTGTACCAATTACTAACTGCGGGTCTAATACCGTCGCCATAAGCAATATTCCTGTATTACACTTCGTGAATTACAAGCAACGTCATTTTAGTAATTCTTCTTATATTCGTAATTGATTACACGTTGTGCGTGCGAGCTTTTCATATCTGAACATAGATATAGAGCTTGGACTGAGCGTTGGCTGGTTAAAATTATCATAAACTAGAAAGAGCGCAAAATAATTGTAGGGCCACCTATCTATTTCTTGTACGACATAGAATTATGTGTGTTTGGTAAGTAAAGTAATAAAAAAATACATTTGGCTAGGAAAGGTTTAGTCTATGTTTTAAGTCTATGTTGAGATAAGAGCTTAGAGCTTGTTAAGCCATTAACGCCTGTAAAATTATACCAATAAGTGACGTTTAATGATTTTAAAAAAGTTGTATCTTCGTCAATTTTGTTATCTTTTAAGTTACAAAAGAAAAAAACCGGGTCAAATATTTTTTTTATAATCTATCTTCCAGACTTAATTTTTTTTTTTAATAAGATAGGCAATTTTTTATAGGTATTTTTTTAGTAGCTTATTGATGTTGCTGGAAATTCAATAGGTACCTTTAAGAATATTGCAAAGCGGCCGTTTTGGACCCACCGTTCGTCTTGCGCCAATAAATAAAGGTTGCTAGTTAGAATTGACAGCTTGCTGTGAGCCTGACGCATTGCGGCCTGGTTGGTAAGCTTGTAAGACGGTAAATAAATCACGATTATTTGGGATTTTTTGTATTCATAGGTGTTTCAGGTAGGCCTGATATTATGATTATATTTTCTGCGTTGTGAGGAGCAGGAGCCTGTGCAAGATCAGAAGTAAAATGGTTATTTTTATTGTTTATAGGTTTATTTTGCAGACAAGTTTGGGGGATGCAACTGAAAAAAACAAAGAAAGAAAAAACGTTTATTGGCACATGCCCGAACTGCACACAGTATTACGAAAAGAAACAAACAAAAAAGAACTTTAAACTAAACAATTTAAAAAAAAAGTAAAATTACATCAAAGCCAAAAAAGCATGACGTAGGTAAAATTGAATACCAGAAGAAGTGCCCTTTTTAAGTTCTTCTGGCCTGTTCCTTCATACCTTTACCATTCTTTTGCATCCCTCGAATCTGTGAAATTTGCCAAATATTTTATAGTAAGTAAGCGGTGTAAATTATATACACACATACCTATTTTCCTGGAGATATTCAACTACGTATGAAATAAAACAAGAGTATTTATTTATGAGAAATATTTGAGTGTTTCCAACAAGGAATGTCCATAAGGGCTTATACAGCATGTTTTATTGCTTAGGCAATATCCACAGGGTGCTGATTAAACATACGCTCGGCAGATTCTGTATCGTACAGGGTGTGTTCCAAGGTACAGAAGAAAGCTATTTTCAATAAGTTTGATGACACATTTTTTTAAATGGGACTTTAGTAACCACTAAACTTAAAATGAGCTATAGAATAATAATAATAATATAATAGTCATTTTGACCTGTGGCTGTGGCAAAAGATGATTTAACAAGTTGACTATTTATGCTATAAAAGGCCAAAGGTCACAAAGAAAAAATGGTCATTTATGAAGAAAGATAAATAAATGTCTGTGCCTGTCCTTCACCATCAAAATATACACTTTTGGAAGAGGAAACTACAGCCCTTTGTCCAGCTTCTGTGTATGAATTACAGCTATTTTTATCCGTTTTCAAATGCTTTCTTTAATTCTGCGATCTACACTTTTCTTCGAAAAACCTTCAAAAAAGACGCCCTATGAGGTAACCAGAAATAATCTATTTAGTTTCTTCTTTATAGCCATTAAATCCAAAATGATCCTACAACATGAACCAAACGCAAGTTTAGAACGAGCAGAAACAAGAACCTTTGTAATCACAGATAATAACGAATACTTTGCACCGACACATATGAATTCTCTACGCGAATAGCCAGACACTTAGATCCCCATTGTGGTATCGTTATCTCGTTCACTCCTTCCTTTCAGGATAGTGGTAGAGGGAGATAGATATAGCGATTATTAAACCCTTCTGCAGGACTACATTTCCTTTGGGCACTCAGGGCATGAGCCCTGGGCCCCACAATGCTTGGAGGCCCCGAGTAAAATCTTTAACAGAGGTTTAAAAAAAAATTAAACGCTCATTTCTTTACCCTACGCTAACTTGCGCTAGTTCGCATCCACACTTTTGCCCCTTTGGCTCAGCATCAATATTCATATAAATCGTTTGATGAATTTTGACACGGCTTAGGCGTTAAAGGATAAGGCCTCAGACTCGTAGCCAGCGGACAGTGAAGCGGCGCGTTCGATAGACCCAAGGCTCCGCTGCCTCTTCGCTATCCGCTGGGTCCGAATAAGGGCCCCAACAAATAAATAAACTCTGAGGCCCGTATTACAAAACGTCTCTCAATACTCAATTATAACTTAAAATTGAATTCAAAGCATTTGATTGGTTGAAATCTAGATCTAAATAGAGATCAGTGCTTGAGTTTCGTTCTGTGATAAGGGCCTGAGTTAGGATTCCTCAAATTAGAATTTCTATGAATCAAATTCTTTTGACTTGCTTGTATCGTACATGGGGCCCGGGCCACAAAGAGTAAGTACCTCCCTGCGTTTCAGTTTGTTTTATTAAGTTTTGCATCCTGCTGGTTGTAATTTGGACAAGGGTTCTTTTAAAATTATTATTGCTGGCACTGGAGGCAAATGACAGGATATTATTATTTAATTAAATTGTTTTGTTGGGAAATTGTAGGTATCTTTGAATTTTATCGCTTTTTAATGATTATGTAATTAGAAATGTCGAGGGCTTGAGCCTTGATCTTTCAAACATAGAGCAATAAAGAGACATTGCCTAATTTATTATTTGTTTTGTTTATTCCTTTGAATGCGATTTCGTAGTTAAATAAAGGTTGCTCTAAAGTAAGAATTTCTCCTGTATCTTGGATGGAAAAAATTGTGCCCTCAGATGCATCCGGTTTGACTAGGAGCTGAAACAGGAGCCTTACCACGACCTCTTATCGCGATCCAGTTTAGGCTGTGGGAAAGAGACAGAGCTATACAAGTCGTATAACGCCATCTCTTTCCCACAGCCTAAAGAATCACGCTTTAGGAGTTTATGGTAAGCCACCTATTACTGTTTGTCTATCCATCCAGCACGCGTAGCCTGGATTCTATCTCTATTCTTCCAAGAAAAGACAGTTATTTCATCGTTATTTCTATAAAAATCGACTGTTTTTTTGCACAAATGACACCATTCAGTTTTTTACATTACAAGGCTTAAAACGATAATAATATTTCTACGTTCTGTCATTTTGTCTTTTCTTCCGTCGACAAAACCCCTTTCTACTGCACCATGCTACGCCAGCTGCTGGCGTCACAGTGTTGATTAATATTTCACATTGATTCACAACGACCTGTGTTACGTTACGATAGACAAAGGATTTCATGCTGAATGAACCTTCCAACAGTACTCTCCAATCTTCCAATCCAAACCGCAGGCCTTAACTAGTTATACATCATCCTCATAAACTATCACCTTACGTAACACCTCAGGCCACACATTAACCTCAGGCCGTCTTGTGGCGCCACAAGCTCGTCCAACATCCAACATGTGCAACATAGTTGAACATAGTTCAACATAGTTGTACAGGTGCTAGGCCACAAGCTGGCAGGTATGTGGACGTGACACCGCAACTTGTGTTGGAATGTCGACGTGTCTTAGTTACATTATAGTGATGGACGTGGCTTGGTATACTGTGTAACTGTGAATATGGTTACGCTGGTTATATGACGTCATCATCACGAATACACTCGTAATGAGCATTGTTTTAGCGAGCATTCCCACTAGCGTTCGTCTTATTGAGCATTGTCTAACAAAATTCTATTGAAGAACAAATTTTTGACAGTCATATTAACAACCCAAAAAAAAATTATCATGGAATAGTCTCAAGTAAATTCTTTCTATCTTTCTTTCTATATGTTGAAATCTTAGCCCCTCCCTACACTAGGCAACGTAAGACTTTGGTGTCCATTGACGCGTGCCAATGAACGAACCTGTATGGATTTTTATTGCAATATTCGGATGGATATGACAGCTGTAAGGTATTGGAGACGTGAGTCGCCTTGCGTACGAAGGCGCTAAAGACCACTATGAAAAAGAGCAAATAAAAAAGCAAATAATATTATTTTTTCCATGAAATTAACGTCAAAAACCTTTTATTTTACGTCATACAAACGCGTCAGTCTTTATAGTTTTCTCTGAAATTACGAATTATTCGTATATTTGTATAAATAAACCTCGTATTTTAATAATCAATTGTCAGTCAAAATAACTCGACTTGAACAACAGAGCTGACTTAGCTAAGAGGTCACTGCGCTTCAATCCGATTGGTGCAAATCCGATTAAAACAACGTTGACGGATTCACAGCAAAATATTAGAGCATGCAAACTATGAATATTTGTACAATGGACATTCGATACACCATTTAAAAGGATTTTTTGTTACTGGTTTGTCTAAAACATACGTGTCTAAACTATTTTATTAATTCGATGCTTGACTCTAGTCTAGCAGGTGATAGATTCACAAAAAGAGAACTCACTAAACTCAAAACCCAATTTACCTAATGAAACATAAGCTTATTTAGTTTTAGCTACATATATATGTCCCTCGTTAAATCTAAGTTTAACAAAATTTATATGTTAATTTATTGTAAACATAAATAATCTTATGCCGCTTTATACGGTGGGTATGCTGTACCAACTATGTATAAAACCTGTATACCTATTAATTCTGCGAATAAATGTCTTTGTTTATATGAAAGTTGAAGAGACAACTTCACCGATGGAGTGATGCCCAGAAAAAATGTTATTGTGCATTCGGGAACACAGGTATATAGTGAGTTCTGCGCTTTTGCTTTGCGCATTGGTACCATATTTTAAAATTTTCATCAAAATTATTCTATGTTTAACGTCTTGGTCGCGGGATTATTTCCTTACCGTGACCCCGGAACGTAACAGGCTATTGAAGGACACCGTGGATTTTAGCCAGTAGAAGTCTGACATCCCTCCCGCCCTACCCGGGGCCGGAGGACTCATTTGATGATTTTACCACGCTAAAAAAAGAAAAAAAAATGTTTAACGTTTGCTCTGTTGCTTCACCAATAAAAATATTCTCTGGTTACCACTCAACTTTATCACCGGTCAACAACAAACAATAACTTTTCTTTAAAAAAAATATTCGAACAATGACAAAAACTCAATCCTCCTGGCTTTATCCCAAAACCAGAAGCATTAAACTGAAATCATCACGCCATTATTCAAATGCGGGTAGGTAAAGCCTTCGCAATTCGTTCGGTAAGGGGTTGTGCAGCGGGTCAATGTACTAAAGGTGGCTCTTATGGAACCTAGCTGATGGTTCCATATTGTAGAATAGATCGGGAGATAAGTTCTAGAAAATAACGTGCTATAGGCTATTTACTCAACAATTTTTATTAGTCCGAAATATAACTTTTTGCAATGTAAACCGAAATTGGCTACAACGCCCTTAAAAATAACAATAATGTCACTCGGTCGGTCTAATTCTACAAGCGTTTTGACGTCACCAACCCCCACTCCCGCATTTCAAAGCGTTTTATCTTTGTCAAAAGTTCATTGATAAAAAAAAACCAAAGCATTTATTTCAAGTAGGCCAGTAACCAGGCACTTTTGAATGGTCAAAAGACAAAAATAAAAACAGTTCAGAAATAGTTACGGTGCTACAGTTCCAGACACATAACATAAAAACAGTGAAAGTACAGTAGATGCTGATTCCAAGGAGTAGATCTCTATGAAGAAGAAAAGGGCAAGAAAATCCAAGGACACTCTTTTTATATCGCAAAAAAATACATGTTCATTTAAGTTTTTCAACACTGCAAATGAATAACTGCAGATTTTCCATTTATCTATGCCGTAAAATGCCATATTCTTCATACATTTTGGACATCACAAACAAAAATTAAGGTATAAAATCATTTTCTATCTTAACATAAACACAAATCATACCGTAACATATTCCCAGCTCCCGGTCTACAATTGGAATAGAATAACTCAACAGCCTCCCTCTATTATCGACAGAGGTTCGCCATTCGATTCCCATTTCTAAATCCAATTTCAGACTACCTTCAACAACTGGATTTACATTGCAGCGTTAGACGACTCTTTCCAAAAAGATAACTGAATAGTTTTTTTTTTTTTTTTGTTAATTAAATCCTCGTTTGTAATAAGATTTTGAAATATATTGAAAGCTTTTTAGCTAGAATTTGTAGCTTCTATAGTTTTAATTGATAGAGCTAAACGTTCATGTCCTTAAACATTTTGAAAAAGGGTTTTGGCGCAGAAGGTCAGAAACGCAAAAATACAAAATAACAAAATGACAGGTTCGCAAAAAGACATATTAGCAAAATGACAGGTTCATACTTCTCTTTCATTCTTATAGAACAATGTAAGTTGAGACTAAAAGACAATAATTGTATTGCTTGAGTAACAGAAGTTACGAAATCAATGATACGAATTTTACTGCAATTCATATCATGATTTACGCCTAACCTTTTTGTGAAGATTTACATACGTTAATGCTTACAAACGTCGTGAATCGTTACGTTTTTTTTTTTTTTTGCGGGACTGATAAAATCTGCGACAAGTACCTACTCCTATTTTTCAGGACAGCTTGGTTGATAAAGTGTTCGGAGTATCAAATACCCAGAAGGACGCAGATTTTAATCCCAATCGCAGTCGGATTTTTCTTTCTGAAAAAAGATATCTTCGACCAATTTTGTTCTTGATTGATTCGCTTTTCAATAGTAGGTCAAACTGATTAGTTTCGTACTTTTCGTACTTTTCAGTATGCTGGTCACAGTTCATTCACTATCGCATTCATTCACCATTCCGCTCCATTCACTCTGAACATTTTATCAGCACACGTACGCACGCCACACATCACAAAACCCACATTTATCTCTGAATCAATAGAAAGGTCGTTCAAGCGTCTATTGTTCAAATAGTTGGCTGTGAAGGAAAATAAGAGTTAAAAGTACGTAACAAAAATGTCTATCAAAAATCAGGAAAAGGCAGAGGCAAAGAAAAAACGTTTATTGATAGATACCAGTCACAAGGACATAAATTATTATAAAATTATTTAATGTTAATGAAATGTTATCTAGTTTTCCAAAAAAAATCAGGCTTGAATGCATTTATTTACCACTTAATTTCTAGTTTTTTCGCTTTCGTATTATCCCGAATCTTCGTTGACAGACTAGAGAGTATACTTAGACCCCCTAAAACATAATTTTCATACATTATATTATCTTATACTTAGACTTCTCTGGTAGACTAGTTAATGACGCCACTGAGCAATCAGGCATTGTATTCGATTACTAACGCAATCAAAAAATCAAAGTGAATACATTTTCCATTCTAGACTTTGGTGTAATTGTCATCAAACTCATCAACATAGTTCTCAAACATTACTAGCGAAACTACTAATAAAGTCATGGTATGACTTTTTACCTTCTCTTTATCAGCTTTTACCTCCCAAGAAAATCAATTCAAAATGTATTCAATCAATTGAAACCGCCATCCGATCCGAAGCCGTTTATTCAGTCTCTTAACTCGCAAACTAAATCAACAAGAAGTACTGTGTTGTGAATACTGAGAAGAAATATAAATTCAATGAAAATAATATTCTGGTTTAGGAATTTTCTGCTCCATTTTATGTACGGAGTTCAAACTTTAATCGGATTGCGGATATCGGGTATCGAAGCCTCATGTTATTATAACTGCACCATCCCTTTATTGTGGGAGTCATAAAATTTACAGAATTTGAAACTGGTAATCAAAGTTAAAACAGAGATTCGTCAAAGTTTCTGTTTGAATTCTGAACATTGTGACAGCTACAATGTCAGCTCAGGTGTTTGACTATAATGTTCTTCCATCTCTATTTCGATGAGAGTATGAGCACAGATAATTTAAAACTACATTTTTTTTATTAGCCTACACTGTCCCACTGCTGATCAAAGGCCTCTCGCAATTCTTCCCAGGAATTATTTTCCTGGGTCGCTTCGAACCAGAATTGGGTGGAGATCTTCACCTAGCAGTTTTCTTGCATCTGGCAGACGTGACCCGCCCAATCCCACTTCAGCCTAGCAGCTTTCCTACCAACATATTTTATGCCAGTTTTGAAACGCAGCGTAGTGTTTCGCACCCTGTCTTCTCTTTTCAAAAACTACATATATTATTATTATATGAGTTAAAATGTAGTTCTTTGTTTGTATAGGAATCACACTGAAATAGACGGAGTTAGTTGCTTACGTCATCAGTTCTTTTTTTAAAGAGATATTGCAACTAGGCCAATTAAAAGCACTTTTAAATTGACAGAGACATATAATAAATCTAGTACAGACGCCAGTAGGCAGCAGGTCAACCTACCTGAAACTGTCAAATTGTACCAGTTTAACATTATTGTGGTAAGGTTGAAAATCTATTTAAGAAATTTTACAGATTGAGGTATATTGATCTGGCGTTTGTACATACAATAAGAATTATGGTACAATATGGTATAAGGTCTCTCTAGCGACAAAATTTAAAATTAAACTAAAACATTTCCAATAGAATTTACGTATATTTTACCTATTCCATTCGTATATCCAACCAACATGTTATTCGCAAGGTTGTTGATCTCTAAAATAAACAAGCTGGAACCCGCTCACCGATATGTTTACCATCTCTGCCTGTATCCTAGTTTGTTAACTTTACTTCCACGCCAGCTACAAGTCAAAGTTCATGTTTTTTTAATGTTTCATGTTAACTGAAAGATTATTTGATTTATATTAATTATTATAAATTGTAATTTTTAAATAAATTAAACTATATAAATATAATATTATTAAATTAAAATAAAACTAAACTATTAAAGAGCATCGAAAAATTCATCCTCAACGCTGTCAGCTGGTAATGTGCCCAAGAGACTGGCGGCGTTGCCTCTCTGAATGGCAATACTTAGCCTCTGGCCAAGGTAAAAGCCAGCTCTTGGGTCAAGGGAAGCGTCAACAAGTCTTTTAGCGATATCTCTGTAGAGACTGTGATCACTCGGACCCCATGGCCCTATAGTTTCAACCCCAAACGGCTCAAATATATAGTTACCACTAAGGTTGCTATATTTACGCCGCTTGAGGTTCTCAGCAACCGCAGCAGCAGAGCCAGCAGAGCACGATGAACTTGGAAGATGGGATGGCGCAAGAGTATCGACACAGGTAGCGTCCCATACTAAAGGCCTACCCATCTTCCAAGGAAACAGAGACATACCGTCCGGTCTCTTGCCATCGTCGCGTGCCAAGCCGTTGGGTTCTAAAACAGCTGGAACGCCGACGGTTTATGTTGCTTCTTTGTGAAATATGGAAACATACTACCTTATCATATCTGACGACATGGTTCGCGTAGTGGCTGAGTGATGGTCTACTGCGGAGCGAGTCTCGGGTTCGAATTTTGCACGGAACATATATTTCTAGGAACTGCAAGTAGTTGTTCCGGTTCTAGGTGTTTGTGTTTGTCAGTTTCTATGTTTGTAAACGCACCCACGATACAGGAAGAAATTCCGAGTGTGGGATAAATTAAAAAAAAACGTCGTCATTTTATGACCATGCTACATGTTGGATACAGAAATCATTCACGGCACATAATATAATGTTTTCGCCTTATGTTATCCTAACTCCATGGCTGAAAAATATCATAAGGGTTCATCGGTTCCGATTATTGTAATTTTTTATTTAATCTTTACAAATTCACTATCGTACAATCAATGCAATAATAAAATCTTTAGATTCGGCTTGAATTCAGACGTGACACTTTCAGTGTAAGATAAGAAAAATAAATAAAAATTAGGTCAATTTTATTGCTGATAAATAACGGTTTAAAATTATATATAAAGTATCATTGGATACATGTCATAAAGCAATATAATTGATAATCAACATCTAACTTCGCTTATAAATATACTGAGTTTCCTCAAACAAACTCTTAGATTCATAATAATAATTATTATTAAGTATAGATTCATGAAAATACAATGAGTAAATAATTTTTAGAAGTTCTTAAGCTATTAATACTACAAAAGATACCCAGCAACAGCTGTTTTTAAAGATCAAATTTTCAATTATAAAGTTGAATAATTAAAAATCCACTAACCGCTCTCCTACATTTTATTCCTCCCTTTTGCTTCAGAATATTATTTTAATTACTTTCATTTGAAACTCAGGAACGTCTTGGCTTCCTTAATCGACAATTCACTAGTTTTTGCGAGAATTAACTACACTACCCCGTTTTTATTTCAGTTGATTTTAATAATATGCCTTTACACTAGATATGATATAATACGAGAACATAACATTGGGTGCAGTGGTATGGAAAAAGTGTGGTTTACGCCATTTGACGTATAAATAAAGTTTGTTTTGCAGTTACACTTTTGTTAGCCGATACAAAATCTGGACAGAAAATGCTAAACGATCAGCTATGTTGACTAAATTATCGGCTGAAACCATGCTGAGTTCAGACGAGAGTGAAGTATTTTGACAGCTGTCTCAGTCTATTCTACTCAGCATTCGCCATTTTTCTTAGTGCTGCTCAGATAATTGTATTGGCTAACTGTATCCATTGACATTGCGAAAGAGACGCACAGCATTAGGTGCTCGATGATTGAGAAAAGAGGGGAAAGAAATACATCAATCTTCAAGTCTGTCGAACTCAGTGAAAATAATAGATTCATTATTAAAAGCAGTAGACATTATTTTTTCAGTAGTACGCAACACTATATTACATAACTGGCTTACTTTTCTGGGAATCATGTTAAATAAGTTATTCAAATGTTTCCAAGATAAATTCTCCCCGCAACGAAACGTAATGATTTAATCAACTCCCAATAGCCTATGAAAACAAGACACTGGCTACAAAGTCAAGAAAAGAAAAAAGAGAAATGTTCGCGAATTAGTTAAAGTAACTCGAATAAAAAGGGTTCCGTAAACTGGAACATAATTCTATTTGTACAGGAGCCTGTTTTGTATGCCTCTGAGGGTCTCGAACCTTCTCGAACTCTCTGACTGATGGGAGTGGCTAATGAAATAATGAAGAGCACTAATTCTTGGAGTGTTCGATTGATTGCCTTTTGTTTTTCTGTAGTTCGCTTTTCTGAAGATTGAAGTAGTTCTAGTTACGGTACCAAATCTTTGAGATGTGGTCTGTGAGTGATTTTACGAGCTCTCTCGAGTTGGGAAGTTGTCCGCCCTCTTTTAAGACTTTGACCGTGGTCTTATTACAAAAAAACTTAAACATCTGTTGAACACTCATGCCTAAAAACCTGATTAATTTCGTTGCAGGTTTCAAGACAGGTAAATTCATTCTCCAGGACACGTCGAGCTTCATGTCTCGGCGCTTTTCTGGTGGTTGCCACTGTTGATTCTGGCTTTCAAGAGTTAGTACTTGTAACTTTCAGAGGCATAGTAGATTTACTCTTTATCTCCAATAAAAACTACACAGACGCAATATACGTTTAAACTCTTATTTTATATGTCGAGAAATATTTCATACAAAACACTTTTTCTCAATTGTGATTAAAAATCTGCGTATCCTGGAATATTTCTTCCCGTTGTGACCATTGGAGACGATCGGATTTTTTTCTCATTCCCATCCCAGTCACCAAAAGCCAACGGGGCTAATGGGACTAGACTCGTGTAACCAGACGGATATCATCAAGAATTGAAAAAAAAGCTGGTGGTAATTTAATGGTCGCGGGACTTATTTCCTTACCGTGACCGCGGAACATAAAGGGCTATTGAAAGACACCGTGAATTTTAGTCAGTACAAGTCTGACAGTGACAAATGAGTCCCTCCCATCGCGGGCAGGGCGGGAGGGACTCATTTGATGATTTTACAATGCTAAAAAAAAGTGGTAATTCAATGTCAATCACGATACAAATCATTACAGATTAGAATGCTCTTAAAAATATAAAAATCGTGTCTCTGTTAACTAATCAACGCACATAGTTACTTACCTACAAATTCTAAGCCTCTTTTACCAAAAATCTCGCTTACAATCAAGCCATTAATCCGGGATTATCTCACATGCATCCATTACAGCGTCTTTAGTCCACCGCCGTCTAATCGCCCCACTAATTGAGCTAAACTTGAAATATTAACGACCATACTGGCTATTTATTATTTACGTACATTATGTGCAGGTTTATTGTGGGATTATGATGTGGGTTAAGTACCTACACAAAAGGTAATAAAATTGTAAATCTATTTAGTCCATCAGATATTGAAAAAAGGGTTATGTGTTGTTTTTTTTCTTTATCAATGAATATTTACGAAGTAAAATGCAACAAAACTCGGAACTGGGAGCTCATGACGTCTATAATCACCAAAAAATATTAGAAGTACAAATCGTGGTAAATAATAATAAACTATAAATAAAATAAATAAACACAACTGATTAGCTCATTACATTTTTAACCACCTTGCCAACTGAAAAATGTTGCCTACCCCATAGATTCTATTTAATCCTTCTAAAAGAATCTTAAATTCTCTAGCGAGCACTAAAGAAAGATCTTTCAAAATTCAAACCCTACAGGGGTGGAATTTGTATGGAAATTCGTTTTTTTTCTGTGGGGAAATCCCAAATAAAAGCTGGATAGGATTTTTTCTATAAAATTCCTCCATTTTTAATACCATAATCTAATCATTTCTAAGATCTCCCTTTCTTCAGTTTAAATTATGAGGTAAGAAGTGAGTTACCAAAACTATAGGTAGGTACGAATAACTTTCCGAATTCATGAAATTAAGTTATAAATATAAGACCATTCACCGAACAACTTACAGCTGAAAACACAATCTTCCAATAGACAAAAGTTCAGACTTCTGTCTCTAGGGAAACGAGAACCGTTCTCTACCTGTGTACTTACGAGTTTCTTATTTATCGAAAATAAACAAACTGTACTAAACGCAAACAGAAGCAGGACTAATATTTATACGCCAATTAAGATGAGATCCCCTGGTTGACTTGGACTATAAATGTGTATTAATATCATACTTTTGTTTTTGATCTTTCAGGGTTGGTTTCATGTCGATAGGCGGCGACCTCTCGCGCCCAGCACTGGTCGAGGCCATGCTGTGGGGCGAGACGGAATGGGAAACAGTGGCCTCCCCTTCTGCGGAAAAGTCATGCTCGCGAAGGAGGAGGCGGGACACGTGAGGGAGAGGACAGCATCCACCTTACGACCCAGCCTGTCTCAGGTAACCGCGACATGGACTATTGACTGTGGATTTTATTCAGTACGAGTCTGATAGTCCCTCCCGTCCCGCCCTGGACGGAAGGACTCATTTTATGATTTCACCAAAAAAAAAAACAAGGAACGTTCAACCCATGCAAGGTTGTTAATGAGTGAGAGAGCAGTGGCCCAGTGGTATCGGTCCCGACTTACTTACGAGTTGTAGGTCGTAGGTTCGAACCTCGCCAGGCGCATTACTTTGTATAATTTATTTCATCACCACTGCTCTCAAAACGGTGAAGGAAAACATCGTGAGGAAACCGGCATGTCCTAGAACCAAAAAATTCGAAGACATGTGACATCTACCAATCCGCACTGGGCCCGCGGGGTGGATTATGGCCCACTCCCTCTCACAAAGAGGAGGCCTGTGTCCCAGCAGTGGGAACATTATAGGCTGATGATGAAGGTTGTTAATGTGCTTAACAAATAACTATATACAGGTACATCATTCATAAGTTATTAAGTTACATGAATATAACAAGATATTAATAGCCTACCTCAAGAGTCATGAACTTTGCATCCTGTATGACACCCACACGAACAGGTGGGAGGAGGCTCGTGAAGATTACGTTATAACTTGGCTTTAAGAATATTGAATGAACCATAAATTGGCAGGTATATTGCGTAGGAGGAACCTGAAACTCGTTTTCATTGACAACTCCGTCACACCTTAGTAAATTCCATCCGAAAGTGACCTTTATTAGCATAAACTTTATAGCAATGTCTTTTGTTTTCGAGTGCGAATGAGCTAGGTTTGAGTGCACTTGTATTTAACTTGACTAAGAGTTAACTCACAAAACGGTGTCTTAGAACCAAAAATACGTATAAATATAGGTACAATATTATAATAATTTGACCACAAACTTTGACTTTAAATATTTAATAAAATCACCACCCTGTCCCCAAAATGAAAAGAATATATCAGAGGGAACGATGGTGATGAATATAGAAGGTTTTTTAGAGTCATGATATTTATTTTTATTGAAGGATTGAGAAATTTGGATAATGCTTGTCTAAACAGGGTACTGTAACCCTGAAATTCAAAAGACAACTGAAGGGTCATAGTGGTTTTTTAAAAGTACGTGTCTTGACATTTGGACGTCCATTCCGGTTCACCAAGTGCTGGGAAGCCTAATTTGATAACATTCTAGACAAATAACAATTGGAAAGGTTTTGAAACTGTCAAATTAAAAAAAAACTGTGTACCTGGAAACAAGATAGTATTAAAAAAAAACAATAAATCCGGTCACTCACCGATAATACATAATTTACTTACCTCATTTACTTAATGCGCTACTTAAGCATTTCAACATTACAGTATCAAATCGATTTAAAATTATTACCAGCCATTCGATTTATCACTACAATTTAATCTTTTGTTAAATCTCACTTTGGACGTGCCTATTTCGTTATCGAGTATTCATTGTGAACTCGATCGACGATCAGAAAGAGCAATAAATAATTTTATGATATCGTTACGAGACAGCCCTAGAGATAATTATGTTTTAGGGTTGTCTCTTTTGTGACGGTGTTAGTAATGTGTTAGTTATGGTAGCCATACACCATACTGCCTATTTGTCAATTCGGCATAAAACTGCCAATTTGCTCAAATAGAATTGAACGTGTATGGGGGTGGAATGCCAATTTGATGGCATGACATGCCAATTTTGATAGGTCATCAAATCGTTTTTGACACAACGTCAAATCGGCAGCAGTGATGCCATCTTAGCAACTTCATAGATAGTTAGCTAATTTTATAAAGGTGCTAGAAAAAAAGCTAAAAAGTGTAACTTGTGGCAAAAACTTTTTAGCTACTTTTCTACAGGGACGGTTAGGCCACGTTCACACGGCGATTATTTTCCCGTATACCGTACACGAGATTTTATCGAATAGAGTTGACCAGTTTTAGGACAACTTTGCACGGTACACGGTAAAATATTATATTTCTCAAACACGGGATTTTCCCGTATGAACGCCGTTTAAACTATTTTTAAGTTTTCATTTGTGAACTGTTATTACTGCTCTATTCGATAAAATCTTGTATACAGTATACGGGAAAATAATCGCCATGTGAACGTGGCCTTACCAGGAAAACTGAGGCTTTTCGCACACACATGCAATGGTCGTCAATGGCATGTACACTCGTAGTTAAAAAAAGAGTTATTCATTTTATTTTAAACCAAAATACGATTGAAAACTTGAGAGGTGTCAAGGGACCACGAAAGCAAGTTAAAAAAAGGTTCATGCTATTTTCGACCTTATTGACATTTATGCAAACACCTGATTTTAATGAAGGAGCAATGTTAACGAATGAGAATGTGAGAAAAACAAACTAAATTTTAAATGTCGATAAGGTCGAAAATCGCTTGCACCACTTTTTTTAACTTGCAATCCTTAAGCAAATGTTTTCCGACCTTCAAGCGATTTTCGACCTTATTGACAACGATGCAAACACCGGATTTTAATGAAGAAGCAATGTTAACGAATGAGAATGTGAGAAAAACAAACTAAATTTTTAATGTCGATAAGGTCGAAAATCGCTTGCACCACTTTTTTTAACTTGCTATCCTTAAGCAAGTATTTTCCGACCTTCAAGCGATTTTCGATCTTATTGACAATGATGCAAACACCGGATTTTAATGAAGGAGCAATGTTAACGAATAAGAATGTGAGAAAAACAAACTAAATTTTTAATGTCGATAAGGTCGAAAATCGCTTGCACCACTTTTTTTAATCTAATTCGATAGTCTCATGATGAAATGAAAAGGTGCTAGAAATTGTAGCTGTCGTCACCAAATAATAGCCAGATCTAGTTGCTGAGTTGGCATCACTGGTGCAGATTTGAAGTTGTGACAAATCTATCGTATCGATAGGCAGGATGGTAGTGTATGGTGTATATGGACGAACTGCCGATTTGAAACAATTGCAAGCGTCAAATCTATCGTATCGATAGGCAGGATGGTGTATGCCTACTATTAGTGAACAATAATTATAATAAAGTCACTTTAAATGAAATGTATATTTTTGTTTAAAATTATGTTAAGATGTGTCCTTGCATTACATAACTGCAGGTCCAAATTACACGAAAAATAAAAATAAATAAACTTAGGTACTTTTTAATTTGTAACCCCTGACTTGTTTTACGCACATACTCGTATTTAATGTTATCATTGGGTCAATAGAATTATACGTAAGTTTCAGATGCCTTATACTAGTGGCCTATAGGAACTGGTTAAAACAGCAATATCTAGAAACATCGAACAATAACGCAGTATCTGCCCATACAATAACAAAGGTCTCTCCAATACAAAACATAAGAAATATCGTCGCTAATGATGCCCCTGAGACAATGTAACGATAGTCTTTTGTTTGGCTACACAAAAATCACAATTCCTGCTGGCACAAAAGATCTATCAACGACGTGAATTACTTTCATCATAGAAATATGGGGGATGAGATGTTTTCCCCATAGTCTTGTTATTTGGGGTGTAACCTTGTTGCTTTAGTTGCTCTTTGCGTTTCAAGGCCGCGGTACCTTGTTTAGACAGTCCCGCGACTTTCCCCTAAGAGCCTTTTTTTATTTTTTTTATTAGCGTGGTTAAATCATCAAATGAGTCCTCCCACCCCGGGCAGGGCGGGAGGGACTGTCAGACTTGTACTGACTAAAATCCACGGTGTCCTTCAATAGCCTGTTATGTTCCGGAGTCACGGTAAGGAAATAATCCCGCGACCCCGGCAGGCTTTGGCCATCTGACGCTCTTTGAGGCGCGCGTGGGACACGACGCGCCGTCGACCCGGGCATGGTCCCTAAGAGCCTATGCACACCACGCTTTTTGAACGCACCGGGTGCAGCGTTTTTTAGAAACGCGCTGCACCGGCGCGTCGACGACGGTGCGTTTTCATCAGAACAGTTTGTTGCCATTTTTATTGGCGGCGCGTTTTTATCAGAGCAGTTTGTTGTCATTTGTCCTAGGCTATGTCTGACTTGCGTGCGTATCGCGTCTGCATCGCGTCAAATGCGCTGCACGCCGCTCGTTTAAAAAACGTGGTGTGCATAGGTTCGAAGAGCTAAGACCTGGTTGCTTGGATATAAGGGCTATTGAGGGATCAACGTGGATTTTAGTTAGTACAAGTCTGGCAGTTCCTACCGTCTCGCCGTGGGCCTTTGGCCCCCCAAAGGGATCCCCCATTAGAGGACCAAAGTCCAACCCCGTCAGTAAGGCCCCGTAGGCGGTGTCATGCTGAGGGCTGATAATGATTATTACATCTCCATTGATTCGACGATCCGTGGCACACTATTAAACGATAGACTTCAAAGAAATGCTAAGACAATGTAGCTTGAGGTTGATCATTGCGGAATACTGTTACCGAAGCTAGACGTCAATGTAAATGTTTTTTTTAAATATAATATTAATAGAAATACCTTATTCGAATTGTTGCATAGTAATATTTAAGATCTCAGAGTGTTGTGGGATAGGGAGGCTAAGCGATTAGACTGCTGCACGGCCTGTTGCGAGGTCGATAAGTAATTGTTCCGAGTAGAACACGTACCTAGGTGTTAGTGTATGTGTGTTTTTGCCGTGTCTATGTTTGTAAACGCACTCACAGTACAGGAGAAATTCCTACTGTGAGAAAAAATTTAAAAAAAAGTTACGGAATAGAAAACCCAGTCAGTCACATTTCTGAAGTGGAAGTATCTCCTCTTTTTAACCGACTTCAAAAAAAAAAAGTAGTTATCAAAACTTTTCACCTTGTTCTTCACAGTCCATAAACTATTCATTATTACATATTAGACTTAAAGAGAATATTAAACGAAATTAATATTATATATCTTATGCTTTGTTTTTTGAGAAATACATATACTAAAATAGTTAAGCTGAAGAATTTGTTTGATTGACGAGCTAAACTCAGGATCTTATTCTTGGAATTGAAAAAATATTTTTGTGTAACACAGTCTATTTGGCTAGAAAAGCTATGTAAATTCAAGCTACGACTGAAAAAGGCTAACTGGTAGATAATGCCATGCAGCATTAAGTCCGCTCTATATACCACAACTAGCTGTGAAATCATCAAATGATTCCGGAAACTCAGGGAGACCGGGAGGGACTTGGTACTGACTCCGCGACTTCATTCGCGTGGATGTCGGAACTTAACAATATATTTTTTTATAAAATTGACAAAGTTTCATACAAACTTTCTTTCTCTGTTTAATTCCTTTGGGGGTAGGGTTGTTTGTTGGTAATCAAAATCCTTTCTTAGCAGATGCCTACGTCATAACATCTATCTGCATGCTAAATTTCAGCCCGATCCGTCCAGTAGTTTGGACTGTACGTTGATAGATCACTATGTCAGTCAGTCACGTTTGAGTTATATATATTTAGATTGTACATAAAACATTAAATAAATAAAGTAAAAGTGCCAAGCAGCGGGTAATGCCGCGGGGAGCAGTTAGGCGCAAAATAAACAGAAGCGATGAAATATACGGATACGATGTGGATCGGATTTGTTGTCGGTTCTATTCGTACAAAATGTATGAAAGATGCGTCGTAAATTACACAGAAAGGATGCGGCGCGGATTTATCACTTGAGAATCCGCGCCACCTCGATTGTAAATTTGAAGCGACAACAAATCCGATCCACATCCGCATCGTATCCGAATCTTTCAGCGTTTCCGTGTATTTCGCGCCTTAGTGCATTATAAAGTGCAAGCCAGATTCAGTTTTCATAATAAGCTGAGATTAGCCCAAAATAGTAATCTAATCAATTGTGTACTGATTATTTTAATAATCCATAAGATATTGTTTTATATAAATACGCTAAATTGCATTTCAAAATCACAGTTTTTTAACAACAAGCAACGCAACCATTGTTTTGAAAAATAACCCGAAAAAAATTAGTAGTGGTGAGTCCTTATTTAATTTTAAAAAATAGTTTGACTGTTTTGGCAACAAAAAAGTTAGTTTTTTTTTGTTATTTAAAAACATCCAATCTATGAAAAGTACATTTTATGTAAGGTCTGATAAAAATACATACGGTTTTCACTATATTCTTTGTTTATTAATGTCTTTGAATATTTATTAACTGTTACTATACACAGTAAAATTTAAATAGGTAACTCTAATATTCTAGATAAAAAGATCAAATCGTTACATTTTTTTCAAAAGTTAACTCTGTTATGACGTAATTCCCCCAATAGGGTGGTTTGCAGTTTAGTGCATCACTTAGATCATTGTAAAGTAATGGGAGCGTATTTTTTATTTATTTAAAGCGATGAATATTAACAATTTAAAAAGTCAAATAAAATATAAAGTAATCAATAATATTAGAGTGGACTTGTGACGTCATAAAGCTTGTAAAATAACACAGACAGCGTGACGTTTTGTGACTATTAAAATCGTTGTATTATCGTCAGTCGTCGTCGGTTTACATAACAAAAAAAAATACGTGTCAAATATTTATTTGACAATCTGACGAATAAATTATATTTTTTTACTAACATAGCCCATTCTCTTACAGCAAAATGAAAAACCTCCTGATTTTCGCATCTGTCGTGACTCTGGCCGTCGCCGGGCCCCACCGTGGCCTCGTAGACGCTGGCGCAGCTGGGCCAGCCCCAGCCCCGGAGTACGAGCCGATAGCCCAAGTCCCTGAAAACAAACCTATTGAAGTTCCTGAGCCTGTCCTTCCGGAGATTACTTGGCCTGTCCGTCCTCCGCATGTCATTCGCCCGCCTGTCAATCCTTCTCGTGTCATAACTGTGAGCCCTGCCATCACCAACCCACTTGTCCAGATAATTGTGAACATCAACGGCCAACAGGGTTCAATTCCTGGTGTCGTGGTTCCCCAACCCCCTGTTGAAGTAGTCCAATTCCTGAACCTGTAGACATTGGAATACCTGTTGTTCCTTATCCTGTTGAGGTCTTACCGGAGCCTATAGAAACAGCTCCTGAGCCTGTTGAGATTGGAGTACCTGTTCTACCCCATCCTGCTGAGATCCTGCCGGAAAATTTGAATTAAATCACGGCAAGATTGTAAGATAGTGTTAAGCTAATATAAGTTTCTGATACTATTAATAATACTATTGTAATGTGATATCTCTACAAATAAAATAACTGTTTTTTTAATGATTTGTTTTCATGTTAAATCCTATCATCACAAATAACATGGATGTAACGACGAGTATACCTACTGCAAGCAACAATTCACACTATCTTCTGGTTTCAATGTGTACACTTACATTCAGACAAACATAATTATAATACTTTAAAAATTCACTCTATTCCTCTACGGGATCCCGCTGTTAGGCCTGATTAACTAAGCAGTACCTAACGTTATTTTTAAAACTTTGCCCCACACTAGGAATTTCTCCTATGTCGTGGGTGCGTTTACAAATATAAAATTACATACACAAACGCCCAAACCCGGAACAATTACTTGTAGATCATACAAATATTTGCTCCGTGCGGGAATCGAGCCCACAATACGCAGAGCAGCAGTACAATTGCTCAGCCACTGCGATAACCATGTGGTCATCAATATTATCCTTAAATACAGAAATGCTGACCATGTTTTCATTCATTAATACACATAAAAAGTTTCGTTTACGCGAGTATCGTTGCGTAAAGTCGCATCGCGAGTCAAATCAAATCAAATCGTTTATTTCAACTAGGCCAATACAGGCCGTCACAAGACATAAAAACGGTGACAGTACAGTAGGTGCTCATTCCAAAGCGTAGATCTCTATGGAGAAGAATGAGCAAGAAACTCCATTGACACTCTTTTTCAATGGCCAAAATTATTACAAAAAATATGTTACATCATTCATCATCAGATGGTACATTATGTGAGAGCGATGTGGCAAGATAATAGTGTCCATAGTAAAATAAAAAGACAATTCAAAATAAAGTTATTAATAATTAAAATAGACTTTGGCAGCTGAGATGACCAGTCCCAACTGACAGCGCCCGTTCACGAACATGACACATATATCAGCACCTTCAGCTCAACCATTTTGAAGGGAGCTAAATGATCCGACACACGCACCACTATCAGCGAGACATTTGAGTGAGCATGACATACTCTCAACCGCCAGGGTCATTCAAGTCAATAAGAGGCGTAGGTACTCAGTGAATGATAGCTCCGAGTTACATAGAAGTCATAATATTAGGTAAACTGTAAGCATATTTCATTTAGCATAGATGACAGCCTGACTACCACCTCAAGCCACGTCCTCCTCAAGACACCTCAGTCCACGACTTCAAACAATACGACTTGTCGAAGTCGTATTTTTTTTTTATTGGGACAAACCCACCACACTATTCCCAAACCACTGCAACTCCTGAGAGCCAGAATCAACAGTGGCAACCACCAGAAAAGCGCCGACACAATGAAGCTCGAAGTGTCTCGGAGAATGAATTTACCTGTCTTGGATCCTGCAACTAAATTAATCAAAAAAGAATAGTGGAGGAGTAGGAAAAATATGTTTCCACTTCCCTCCATGCAAGCAGGAGACAGAACAAAACAAGGCCAATAGGCACAAAGGGACATTACAACTGGGAGAAACCCAGTTGCCTAGCACCACTGACGGGTAA
The DNA here is from genome assembly GCA_036375495.1 of Agrotis segetum. Taxonomy (NCBI): domain Eukaryota; kingdom Metazoa; phylum Arthropoda; class Insecta; order Lepidoptera; family Noctuidae; genus Agrotis; species Agrotis segetum. The sequence goes on from JAQSVV010000186.1 coordinate 605,355, forward strand.
AATGACTACAAATTGTGAGCTGCTATATTTGATTCCAACAGCAGGTATGGCAAAAATGCTTGAACGCACTGAAGTTTGTTCGAGTTTCGACAAGGTCCGTATAATAAATGACTCCAGTCGTATTGCTTGAGGTGTCGTTGTCGTAACAAAGGTGCCACGGAACCAAGCTGTGAAGACTTTTCACACTACACGTAAATAACGCGCAGTCGTCCACGATAATGTCACCAGTCAGTTCACACGTTTCGTGTAAATCTCGTTATCAAGCCCCGACAGTACATTACACTGGAATTTATGGAAGGAGGCAGAAAGAGGCGACAGTAATAGTGTAGTTGGAAAACGTAAAAGTCTTGTATTGTTGTGAACTACATTAAATATTGTGTCGTAGAGTTCATTTTTAACAAAATTTAATTATTTGTACCAATTGATTTCATCACAAGTTACTCTTTTGCGCATTAGTTAAGTATACTCTCAATGGGTCTCTTAAGTCTGACAACCAGTTTTACCATGGAGTATCGTATTACCCAGTTACTGGGTTGTGGAGGTCCGATAGGCAGTCGCTCCGTGTAAAATCAGCTGCAACTGGTTCAACTGGAAGGCGACCCTGATATGTTGCGAGAAGGCTAGGCAGCCGATGACTCTCAAAGAGTAACTGTCTAAAATAAGCAATGATAATATAATTAAATAAACCGATTTTAAAAATTTGGTGGCAAAGTAAAAGCATGTTTTATAAAAAAAAAAAAATGTTTTATTCACATTTTTATTAAGTTCTGATATTTATGATGCAAGCGCCAGTTTCAAAGTGTACTATCAAATCATAATTCACCTGCAAGATGTAAATTACCTAAAATAAAACAATCAATTTGAATAAACTGTAAAACGTAAAACGGCAATAAATATCGACGCAGTTGTAAAATAATTTAATATTCGTAACACGTGCGTTTACTATGCGTAATGTGAAAGTCGTTTACAATCACCGATTTTCTTTTATTTCAGGGCATTGACTGAAAAATTTTAGTTGTTGGTGAAAATTTTCCGTTTCAGGTGGCCTACCATGAATTCTTAACGCGTTCCAGTTTAGGCTGTGGGAAAGAGATGGCGCTAGACGACTTGTATAGCTCTGTCTCTTTCCCACAGCCTAAACTGGATCGCGTTAAGAGCTCGTGGTAAGGCTCCAGATCCCGTAACTGGGTTGTTGAATTTGGATATGCATTCATTCACTAAGTAAAATACCAAAAGCTGCGTACTAATATCTCAGATTAAAAAAATAGGTAGATAGAACGTCAGAACACGCAAGTGTGTCCACCAAAGCAAACACAAAATCAAATCGAATTACATTCCACATTGTTTTCTTTGTTTTTGAGAACAACTTTTACAATGTTAAAAGACACGAGACGGCATATTTTGGCAAACAACAACAACGACTCGTAGCTTGGTACGACGCATAACTTAGTACGTTGGTACTGTCGCGAGTTTGTATTCGATTTTGATTTTGTATAATTATGCTTTGGTGATCACACTCGCGTGTTCTGAGCGTTCTATCTGCCTATTTCTATACTTTGTTCTGAGGCTAAATGATAAGATTGAAGGTCGACCCAACATAAGAAAGTATATAAGTACCTAGTGTCTATATTCTAACAAAATATTTAATAAGTAAATTGTCGGTTGTGTTATGCTACAATGTCCTATAGCAAAATGAATTCGAATTAAACCTACTCAAATTATTTTTGGCAGATGCCTTGTGAATTTAATTTCTTTGTTGTAAATTTTATATTATCTTTTATTCAAAGAACACAATATTCTTTCACAAATTGTTAATAAAAAGTTGTGTAGAATTTCATATTATTAATTGATCTTCCTCCATGCATTTAGTGGGATCCGTCACGTAGTCGTGTCGTGCTATCTAAAACTCTTTACCCAAGTACACAGCCAGTCTGAAGCTTAATTCGGTACCCTTTTAATCCTGCAAAAGGTGGAATCATAAATAAGGATTGGAAATATCTAAATTGGCTATTATTCGTGTGCTGAATTTGGATGCGAAAAGTTATTTTTGCTGCGGTCAAAATGGGAAATAAGGTTGAGATTGTGTTGAATAATTCTCAAAGGGTTGCATTCTTGGTTTTTGTTTAAAGCTGGTTACATCAAAAGTCTCTTGAAAGTAAAAATCACAACATGTTCAATGCCCATGTCTTTGCACCGCAGCGTATGAAAGTAAAAATAACTCAGTGCGACTCAAACATCGCTAAACTAGGGGGCGGCGGGGTTTAAAGTTAGACTATGGTTTAACGCAATACCACGTTTTGTAATAACGTTTTTGTGTAAACCATACTTTAACGTGATTTAAACCTGGGTTTTTAGTTAGACCTAGTTTTGTAATATAAGACCCGTTAACCCCAACTAAGACTGAATGATATTACGATTTGAAAGATGAGCCATGGCCTGCAGAAAATTCGTGGTTCTACATTTTTTAAACAATCGTTCAACAATGCTTTGTTATTTTACCTACGCACGACGGTACCTACGTATTTACGATCGGAAAAGTTATAAAAATATTATATTTTTCGAACTGAATTCAGAACTAAGATTTTCTTATAGAACTCTACCACTAATACAGAGTGTAACAAAATTATTATGTTAATTTAAGACTTTGTCGTAACGCGCGCAGCCGGTGATCCTTAGCTTGTAAACTAAACTTAGCATGGCAACCGGCGCGCTTATTGCGAACGAGACTGTTTTAATTTAAAATTGTAAGTCGTTACCGTGTAAATAATTGTTTTGTGGCAACCCCAAGTAATGGATTGTATGGAGTTTTGCGTTAATAGCTAGTAAAGTATGGGACTGTTGGCGCCATGCGTATGTTCATTATCAAAGTTTAGAGCTACATTAAACTATCTTGGTGTCTAAAGGTCACTTTAGGTCACACAACAAAATAGCGACAAAAATACTCCTTATTTATTAGATACCCTTTATAACACTTTTATGAAAATATCTTAAAGACTATAATTAAAACATCAAATACTTACCTTTAAAAATAATGTGCATAAATGATTTACAGAAGTTCCTTAGAAAAGACGCACTTTATGAAAAAGACCGGCCATTTTAAATTGACACAGATGAGGGGTTATAGACATTTTCACTATCACGAAGTCAAAGAATATGATTTTATATTGATATAATGATGGGTGTTCTCTCATCATTTTTAGCTTGACTTGTATAATTTTATCTCTCATGATATTACGGGCCGTCTGAAATCAGCTTTAGAAAAACAACAACAAAAAACTAATTTCTGATTAAAAAAAAACAAATCACAATCTCAAAAAACAATTCCCTATGAAAAAATAAACAACAAATTAAAAACAAAATAATTAAAACAGCAACCAATCTATTTCAGTGTCAGAATAGTGTCAAAGAAACTCATTTTTCTTTGACATTCGATTAAAAGCGAGGCAAAGGCGTTCTCATAACTTGATCCTGCTCGGCGCTGTTCTCACAGAGTGATGTAAAAACATGGCTACGGCCGGTCAGCGTGAAATGAAATTCATAATAACGACTGTTGAACCTACGTAGTTGGGGGCTAGAGAGTAGGGTAAGTTTGAACATGAACCGATTTCTGTGATTTACAAAACATAGCATTGACAGTCTGTTATGGTCTCTCAAGAGTGTTAGCATGATTACGGGGGCCACCCTCTAGAGGGCCAAAGCCTGGTTGGGTCGCGGGACTTTTCCAATAATCATGACCCTGGAAAGTAAAGGGCTATTGGAGGACACCGTGGATTTTAGTCAGTACCAACTAATTTTACCACCGTAAAAAAAGTTAAAGCTTCATATAAACTAAACCTTATCCTAACTAATACTAAAACTAAAAAGTAAGGCTTTTTTGTAACCATTTCATTCCTAAATCACTGAAAAGATTATCCTGAAATGCATATAGTAACTTTCACTTTTTCAAGTGTAGAAAGGAACTTAAGGCTAGGTTTCATTCTAAAAATAAGTACTTTTACCGAGAATAACTGCATATAACGTTATTATTGTGAAGTTGTCACTTATTTTTTGTGAAGGCTGGTTAACCTGTAATTGGCGACTGTGTTAGTCCTAGTCGTATTATAAATATTTACCTTGATGAACTAGCTTTTCCAAGCGGCTTCGCTCGCCCCCCCCCCCCTTATTGCCCATGTCACTCAGTACCAAAGCTGCTTTCAACTGGTGAAAGAATTTTCAAAATCTTACTAGTAGTTTTTGAACCTATTAATTACAAAGAAACAACGTTTTCCTCTTTATAATAATAGCATAGAGAATAGATAAATAGAACGATCTTATTGTCTTTCAAATTACGATTGAATTATAGATTACAAGCAAACTAATAATTAGTGGGGATGGACGTCTGTTTTTAATTAACCACGGTAAAATACCATGCCTCGTTTTTATTTCATGGTTCAAAAGTTACCGATTTACCTCCCATTGGAAATGAAACATAGGGAAGGGAGCCACAGCCATGGGAAAAGTTGGACAGTGATGGAACGGTCTCTTAGCGAAACGAACCGGGAGACGTCAAACAAACATGTCGCCCGAGATACGGCTGGAACTTGCATGGAGTTGCGTGCGAGATAGGCGCGAAAAAATATTACTTTACTGAAGAAGTAAATTGATTTTTATGTTGAAGTTTAATCTTTTTCTATGTATTTTTTTTAATGGGTTTGTTTTTGACCTGAGTCTAGTACTTCATCATATGAGTCCTCCCACCCCGGGCGTGGCGGGAGGGACTGTCAAACTTGTACTGACTAAAATCCACGGTGTCCTTCGGTAGCCCTTTGTGTACCGGAGTCGCGGTATAAGTATGTCCCGCAAAGGCTATGGCCCTCAATAGGGCGGCCCCGTCATTAGGCTGACGCTCTTTGAGGCGCGCATGAAACACAACGCGCCGTCGACCCGGGCATGGTCCATGGTCGGACAGCGAGATGCCGTTTACTCGCTGCCCGCATGCCCGCGCCAAACGAGAGCATAGGAGCAAAGATGAGACCTAACACGGAGCTAGCTCACCCAGAAATAAGTGCAACTTCTGCGGACAGAGAGAATTCGGTAAAAAATGTTTTCAGTGACCCTGTTGAGGCTTTAAGATCGTTTAGCCACTACAATTGAATCATGAAATTCAAACGATGCATTATTAGGATCAATGACCTTTATTCTAGACTTATTTGGCGGGGACTACAGTATTACTGGTATACTGTTCCACCATGCACTATGGCTCGCCAGTTTCATAGTGAGCGCGGGCAAGCTTTCATGCCGCGACTTATTCAAATAAGATACGACTCGTTTCGCAGCCCTTTGTTGCCTTTGCGCTTCAAAAATATCATTCATGTGACTTTGTTACAGATAACGGACGGATTTTATAATTTCGCAAAGAGATACGGTGAAAAATTGTGTGGTTTGTTCGAGTGAAATAATAAATAAAAAGTTGCAGTTCGATGTTGATTTTAATGTATGGATAGTTTTATGGGAGAAATTATTATAGTAAAACAAATAACTCCTATTAATTTACAGATCTCTGATCAAGCTATGGCTTGATCAGAGATCTGTAAAATAATAGGAGTTATTTGTTTCTACAATATCATATGTTATATTGTAGTCTTTGGATCAAGCTTTGATCCAAACGCCTGTTATCAGCACAATGATAGAGACTTCAGAGGCCTTACCACGAGCTCTTAACGCGATTCAGTTTAGGCTGTGGGAAAGAGACAGAGCTATACAAGTCGTCTAGCGAGTAGCGGCATCTCTTTCCCACAGCCTAAACTGGTTCGCGTTAAGAGATCGTGGTAAGGCCTCTGATTATAAACAAAAGAGTCGAGATTTATGCCTGGTTCAGCACTGGCTCGCTACTTAATTACAAAGATTTAAACCCAAATTACCGGTGACATGTTGGACTGTTTGTGGGTGAACAGGCTACTTGTAACCTGTGTTGACTGCTGAGCTATTCCAATGGCGGTGTTAGGCCTCACTAGGGCCGCCTGGCATCTGAACACCATCCTGTTGGAATAGTCTTACAGTTTACAATGCTCCATACGTTTGAATGAGTTCTAGTTTCATCTGGATGAGCTCATTACATGTTAGGCCTCTCTTTTCCTCTTGGTTAAATTGAGATCAAAATCAACCCTATTTCGTGAAAAGGACTCATTTGATGATTTTACCACGACCATAAAAGCTTATTTTCCAGTGAATAAAATAATAAAGACAACGGAAAAGTTTAGATGAACACTCAAGAATTTGAAATCAGCGATTGGTTCAGCAGCCTGTGGCTAAATAGTATTATACTCACGGGTCAATTTTGCAGGAGAAGCCTCATTCGCCTAGGTCAGTCTAGCGATGGGTCATAACCATTCATTACTTACCAAGTTTTTCCGTGCCTCAGAAAGTACGTTACTAGACGTTAGTCTCCTGTCGATTGTACATCTTGTAGTCGTAACACGTAGTCTGTGACCCAAATGTGTAACTGGCTACAGCTCACGCCTTTCCGATCTTTACAATCTAATATAAGGGTAACACAATATTCCTTGATAAGTCTCGTTGTCTGACTTTCGGACTAAAGCAAACGAGTGACAAAGATCTACGAATGACCATTAGGACTTTCATAATAAAATTAATGTTTAAAAAAGGTGGATTTCACCGTTTTTGACATGAAACCCGTTTTACCGAACCAAACTTTACAAGAACTGTACCCTTAGCACGAGTTTTCAGTATTCGAGACGTAAACTGGAACTTTGACAAATTTCAAATTGACAATTTTCAAGGAAAAAATTGGTTCCTTCTTCGCACACTAGAGGCGCTGTTCCATTTTTTCATACAAGAAACGCTGTAAAGTAAAAGAGTGAAAACTTGTGCTAAGGGTTCTGGTTTTCGGATCCTCCTTTACGTCAAATTGATTTCAGCAGTTTTGTATTGAGCATCTAGGACGACAAACATAATTATATAGCTACATAATGCTCTCTTGTAATAAACCAAATATTGTTAAAATCAATTTATAATTTATTAAAAACATACCATCATGTCAGAAATTATGGTAATGGTATGTAATGGTGTGTTAACCTCAGTTTTTGTTCAATCTTCCTTCATAATGCGCACAGCAAAGGAGTCTCAAGAATTCAGAGTTAACAGGCTCCTTCTTGGTAATCTCACTCCACCGTACACAGTCTCAGTCACCTTTAACCAGAACTAGAGTCAACAGCAAAAACTCAGTTTCCGTTGACGAAATCGCGTTCCGACTCATCGTTCAAAACTCCTCTATACAAGCTAAAGAGATTTAAAAGAAACTATAGAGCGCGCATTGGGGAAAATTGTCATACAATATTGTTGATGCCGTGCGTCAGTAGCACTATCTAAGCGTTGCATAGCAACGCGACTACTAGACTGAGGGACTTACCTAGTGGTAAAAAGTTTTGGATCACAAACTTCGTGATGTCCCGTCTATTGCTCGTATATACCTAGTTTAATGTCTTCGGAACAAGCTGACGTCGTGAAAGCAGAAAAGTATAAATGAAAATGGAACAAACCACTATCAAAGATGAAGCATACACAGAACTGTAAGTTCCAACATTGTACCATGAGAGTTGCTTTGTAAGGCACCGGTAGTAAACTATATTTCCGATATAACTGGCCGCCGGGGAAATTATCTTAGAAACGATGCCACGCTTTATGGTGGCCAATGTCTGAACCAATCACGTACCTGTGCCTGTGTGCTTCTAGATTTTAAACTTATTTTTGTAATCTAGCTGATACGACAGACGTTCTGTGAGAAGTTATGTTGTTCTAGTGGTTAGTGACCCTGACTGCTACGCCGGTGGTCGTGTGTTGCGTGGGCACACAGGACAAATGTTTGTGTGATGAGCACGATCATTTGTTCTGTGTCTGGGTGTAATTTATCTATTAATATGTATGTATTTACAAATATATAAGTATGTTTATCAGTTTTCTAGTACCCATAATACAAGGTCTACTTAGCTTGGTACTAGATGGCGTTGTGTGATAGTTGTGGAATGTATTATTATTGGTCTGTGTTAATCTTAGAATTTACATGCTTATTTGGTCTTGTCTCGTGTTCCAACAGCAAACTGAATGAAAGGGATAAAACAATCCTTTCACTTATGTATTCAAAATATACGTAAATTAACACCAAAATCAATAATTAATTACTTTTCAACTCACACGCACACAGTCATCAAACATCAGTAAATCGGTATCAACCTACTAACACTTTACTTGGAAACTAATGAAACGACACCAAGACCTCTAATGAAGACGAATGCTTCGTAATTATGGGGGCGGGGCTAGGAAATTAATTATACTACCACTGCATGAATAAAATCTTATGGAGTTTGTACTTGGCTTACGAAGTATTGCTATGGAAGAAGGTTGGTGAGATCTTGGTGATAGACCGACGATTAGCATGCATAGCATGGCAACGTAGATAAGGATTTTGTCGACCGAAGAATAAAATGTAAAAAGTTTCTATTATAAAAATCTTTCTATCATAGAAAGAATTTCAAAATGTACCTATAGAAAAAAAACACTATTTGTAGTCGCCTACGATTCGTGCCATATTCATCATCATCATCATCTCAGCCATAGGACGTCCACTGCTGAACATAGGCCTCCCCTTTTGATCTCCACAGATACCGGTTGGAAGCGACCTGCATCCAGCGTCTTCCGGCGACCTTTATAAGGTCGTCTGTCCACCTTGCTGGTGGACGTCCTACGCTGCGCTTGCTAGTCCGTGGTCTCCACTCTAGCACTTTTCACTAGTGCCATATACGGGTAAATAAATAAAAAAAAAATTCATTGAATATAAGTAAAACAAAGTAAGGCGCTCGCGCATCGTCGAGCATGAGGAACGAGAAATCAGACGGGTTATAACTGCATCGAATTGTATCCTTAAAGACAATAAGAATAAATCCGTTTATTCAGTGAAGTCAAACAATTCAACCCCCTCATTGACGCTGTTGGGTAAAATTGGTCCCAATTTTTCCGCTTACTGGAAACGGATCCTTTACAAAACGATATTTGCCAAAAACCCTTCACCATACCGACAAAACGATTCACTGAAAACGCGGAAAAACGTATTCATACCACCTTTCAACTAACAACTATTTTTATGTTTCCTACCGCAGTTTAATAAAAAAAAAGCAATTGGATACGCGCACGTCAACAATAAAAACTAAAATGGCTACCTGGAACGAGCAATGAATAGTGTAGCCCGATGGGAAATCAGTGGTGTGCTCCAATAAATAGGCTGGTCCTTACATGCAAACATAAAGGACTTTATGAGGCTTACTAACAAGTTTTGTAATACAACCTGAGGCTATCTAGGTTATGAGCTATTTTTTTGTGTAGGAAACTCCGAATAGTTAGAATGTCAAAAATTATTTGACCCGTATTTTTTCATTTATCATTTAAACCAACAACTACGAAGATACAACGCTTCTAAAAGTCACAAACCGTCACTCGATCGGTATAATTTTACAGACGTTATGACGTCACAAGACGTAGACGACATAGAAAGCAGTGGTGGCCCAATGGTATCGATGAATAGTGTTAAAAAATGCATAAAATATTAGGTATGTCGTTATTAATAGCATTTTTCTTGTTTGTTGGAATTGCCGATTTTATGCTGATAACATGAATAAAAATAATTATGATAACTGCAATATGGTTGGTATATGCAAAAAATGCGACAAAGAGACTTCTAGTAAAGTCGTAGAGAAACCTTTAATATTCACACTTATCGGGTTTTTATGCGATGAGAAAAAAAAACATAGATCCAAGGTCACTTCAATAGACCTGTGGGGTTCCCAGAGGTGATATCCTGGTTCAATAGGGTGGCCACATACTCACACGATAAAATTAATCAATCATACGCAGATATACCCAGCAACACAAACAGTCAAACATGCTTTCACTCAGATCACATTTGAAGAAATCCAATTTTTCAACTTTCTTTTTTTTTTCTTTTCGTCCTTTTGCCGCCTGTACAGTACACAGTACTCACAAATAACCCTACCCGAGCTGACTTGTCAAAGGGACGAAAAACTACGCTACGTCGGTCAAAAGTGCCCTATATAGCTTTCATGCAAATCAAAGCTCACTTTGGAATTTCCGCCTTACTTGTAGGACGTTTGCAGTCGTAGGGTTAAATGGGTATGTCGGTCATAATTTTCTTAGAGCTGACTTAACACCATAAAATACTGGGGGTATATTGTACCTTAGGGATTTGTTTTTCTTTTTGCTTCGTTAAGGTTGACTGGTACATTCTTTAAAGGGATTATGAAGTAGCTTATGACAATGTAATCTAATTTTAAAATTTATATATATCTATACACCGTGACTTTTTAGTCGTCTTACAAAAAGGGTCCACTTAATGTATCCGACCTAAAATACCTCTAGGCAAGTTTTTTTTTTTTTTTAATCGTTAATAATAATTTTTATGTTTTAATAAATAGGTGCATTATAATATGAAACACCCTGTTAAATGTTTACGTATCTAGCTGTAAAGTATACCTACCCAGCGCAATAGTCGGGCAGATCATTCTATCTCCATTTTCTATGAGACAAGGGTGTTTCTAACTACACCTTGCGTCATAATAACGAATTAAAATTTATTATAAAAATTTTCAAATCTCTTAAATACCTATTTTTTTATTATAAACGTGTTCTAGTCATTGGGTACATGAACTGGGCTGCTTTTGTAAGACGACTAAAAAGTCACGGTGTATATCTATTTTTAATCATCAAAACGTAATTTTTGTTTTCCTCAGGAACAGTATACCTGATCTTACTTGTATGCATTTCACGAAGATCGTTTCTATTATAGTTTGCGGGCATGCGGACGGCAAGTAATGTGTGTTCATGAACCATGCGCGGGTCGGTCCCGGCGCATCGTGTTCCATGCGACTCAAAGAACTGTCAGCATTCTGAAAATTAAGTCAACAGAAGATCTCTGGGGAATGTCTGTAAAGGCCTGTCTTATCAGGCAGCCTTGCCCCGGAACATAAAGGGCTGTTGAAGGACTACCTACCGTGGATTTTAGTCAGTTCAAGTCTGACAGTCCCTCCTACTCCGCTCTGGGTGGGAAGACTCGTTTTATGATTTTATAAAAAATGTGGCAGCGATTCGGCGACGTTGCTTGGGAGCACGGATGCAATTCTCTTTGCGAAATACGATGCTATTTTGGTGGATCCGGACTACCCACGACTTGGATTGTTGGCGCTATTTGGGAAGGCTTACGTTTACGATAACTCATTAGATGAATTTACCACGATAAAAAAAGCCTCTGCATTGACAAATTTTCATATACAGACTCGAAGCTATTATCAAAAATACTGCTCAAACAAATACCTATGGACGAGCCTCGTTAGCTGACCATCAAGTTAACGATCCTTGTCAACAAGTACTTTGTCGCTAAACAAAGTGAACGTATCTTTTTGGGTCCACCGGGAATGACTTGGCGAATGTAGTGTTTATCGGGCGATACGTTTTAGATTTCATCAATTTTATTATTGTGGGATCACTACTACTCGTATTTTCTTCCTACTTTTTTGATCTAGTCTTTAGGTATTACGTTTACCCTAAATTCAGCCGTGCTTTGTGTTGCGGGTTTGGATTCTCGTGCGAAACTAATATTTTGAAGACCTACAAGTAATTTGTTCCGGGTGGGTCTGGGTCTGGCTGTTTTGTAAGTCTAAATGTTTTTGTCAAGGCACTCGCGACACAAGTGGATTCTTAATGTAGAGCTATGTTTGAAAATTCTGTCTTCAAGTTCCGGAAAAGTTATTTTTATAAAGATCAGTGGTACCATTTAAAATGACAAGAGACTATTAGGCAAGTTTTTTTTTTGTTGTAAATAATATGAAATAAGTCCTCTCGCCCTGTGTGGAGTGGGAGAGACTGTAAAACTCCTTCTGAAAACTACCCTCTTCCTTCTCATGCAAAAAAAAATAACATCTTCCATTTTTGTTTCAAAATCGCAGTCGAAACTCATTAAAATTATCGTCTTTTAACCTTATTAAAACTAACAACGAACCTGAACCTATCCTACTGTTGTATAGCTGTGGAACATTCTATACAAAAGTATAAAAAGGTTATACATGGGCATTTCTACGGACACGGTGATTTTTGCTCAATTCCGTGGGCAATTTTTTTTTTTCACATTTTGACTAATTTTATATCACCAAAATAATAAGCATATTTTTCTAAACAAAATGGTGCTAATTTGCCAATAATTGCTCCAGTAGTTTATGAAATAAATATTGAGTGCCATGGAATTGAGAAATGTTACCACAGAATTTAGAATTACACATATTCTACGTAATGTAGGGCTTAAGACAAATTCAAGCTTTTTAAAACATTCAAGAACATATTTTAGCAGTTTTTTGTATTTTAGTTATGTAAGTATATATTGAGTCTGTGAGAGAGATTCCTTGAGTTATAATGCTTAGTTAACTAACTTGTAGTCAAATCATTTAAATGAGCATTTCTATTAAACTTATATGGTAAAATGTATTCTATTAAGCATTTTCGTTAAACCTTTAAATTACAAACAAGAGACATGAAGAATAGACGTCAAGTCAGTTCCATTTATCAAACCGCAGAAAGTAATAGAATAATCGAAGTTTTCGGGTGTTTAATAGTCAGGTCAAATTTTTACTCAAAAATTACTGAATGTATTTTAATGAAACTTTGCAGCAATATAGTTTATACATCAGAATAAAATATAGGCTATCATTTTAAGATCTTCCGAGGCTCGAGTAGCTAGTCGCGGTAGTATTAGTTAAAATCAGATCTTGCAATTGCAACGTCAACTCTAGATACTTTAAACCTTTTATACAACATTATAGACACATAATGTATGGCGTAAACTACTTTACCATGACAAATTGTGAAGCAAATGACTTTAAACCCCATATAAACCGAGATTAGTTACATGGGTAAACCATCGTTCTCAATTCCGTGGACACCAGGACACAAAATTGAGGGCCACGGAATTGAAAAAATATCGTACTAATCAAAATAACTTATTACTGTTACGACTTCAAACAAATTAAATGAAAAAACCATGCTTTTGTCCAGTTAAACTTCAGTCTAGGGAAACAAAACATGTTTAAAAATAAAACATTCAAAAGATATCTTTGACACGGTATTGAGAAAAGACTCCGAACTAAAGACACGGAAACAGGTTCTCACCTTCGAAAATCTAAAAAAACAGCAGTACACCACACATGCACTCACATGGCCTGCTCGGGAGCACCTGACAGTATACAAGAATCGGATGGTGATGTCCAGTTCGCGGGTATTTAGAATCGTAATCAAGTGTTTTCTGTATGACACGGAAATGACTCATTAGACTGGGACAAATCTTTACGCATCCACAAATGTAACAAAATAAGCAATTATAGGTTTATTTATTGTCAATGCCTCTTGGTTAACTATCCATATACCCAAGAATATCATAAGTTTGCTTGAAATTCAGCTCCATTTAAAAATATAAAATATTTTTCAATCGATTTCGGAAAAGGGACAGGTCAAAATCAGTGAAATTACACCCGTTTTTTCACTTTAGATTTTTTTTTAGGAATGACTTGGCGAATGTAGTGTTTACGGCGATATTTATAGATTTCATCTTTAGTTATTGTGGGATCATACTACTCGTATTTCTTCCTACTTTTTTGATCTAGTCTTTAGGTATTACGTTTACCCTAAATTCAGCCATGCTTTGTGCCCTCTTTGCGGGTTGGATTCTCGTGCGAAACTAATATTTTGAAGACCTACAAGTAATTTGTTCCGGGTGGGTCTGGGTCTGGCTGATAAGTCTAAATATTTTGAAGGCACTCGCGAACAATGGATTCTTAATGTAAGCAATGTTTGAAATTCTGTCTTCAAGTTCCAGAAAAGTTATTTTTATATCAGTGGTACCATTTAAAATGACACAGTGACTATTCAGGCAAGTTTTTTTGTACCAATAATATGAAATAAGTCCTCTCGCCCTGTGTCCCGGGAGAGACTGTAACCCATTCCTTCTGAAAACTACCCTCTTCTTTCTTGATGCCAACGAAAAAAAAATCTTGGATTTTTGGTTAAATCGCAGTCCAACTCATTAAAATTATCGTCTTTTAACCTTATTACTAACAAAACCAACCTATCCTGCTGTTGATAGCTGTGAACGAATAGGGACTGTTAGACTCGTACTGAAATCCACGTTCTTTCAATAGCCCTTTACGTTACTCACAATGTCGATAAACAATTTAACTGGCTCCCAAGAAGTTTGGGGACCACTGTCAAGTTATTATAAGAAAATAAAATAAAAGTGTTACACATTTGTGTAACAGTTTGTCATAGGTTAAGAAAATATTTATAACAATGGATTAATACATTATTCATATTCTTATAACTTGATGATTTAAAATCATTTTCACTTAAATTTTGCCACATGATCTTTATAATAAAACTTTAGTTTTTTTACATGTGAACAATTTAAAACTTGGACTAATGTTACCACAATTTGATCGTAAGTAATATTGTAAACAAAATAAATATATATTTGAGAAAAGCATCTGGAAACAACTAGTTCACAAGTACGAGATTGCATTACAATGTAACAAAGCGAACAATGTGTCTCTTTAATTTGGGAGTCAGGAATGTATCAACAAAAATGTCATTGCAAAGTTATATATTTAATTTCTTAAAATGTTGCCATTTTAAGAAATTAAATATAACTTTGTTGTCTTTGTTACAGGTTGACCTTTAAGGTTAAATCGCGTTTGCTAAGGTTAATCTGTGGATTCCCGATCATCTATCATGGAGTTTCTACAAAGCCTTTGAAAATCACGTAAAGCCAGTCCAGGCTGTCATTTGATCGTCGGCAGTCGTTACTGTTAGTCAGTTGTTAGGAAGTCTGACTATCAGTCTTACCATGGAGTATCGTAGTACCCAGTTACTGGGTTGTGGTGGTTAAAAAGGCGGTCGCTTCATGTAAAATACTGATACTCAGTTGCGTCCGATTTGACTGGAAGTCGACCACAACTTAATTGGGAAAAGTCTTGGTATTTGATGAATGTGTCCACACGAATAGAAATCAAGCGGTGAATACTAGTATAAGCTGATCACTAAACTACTTTAACTGAAACTAGATCATTCAAAGCTAGGACAATATAAACTGGTTGCTTCTAGTGAAAAAATTATATATTATTATGATGACATCAGTGACGTGCAACGTAGTAGAGCCAAAAATGTTAACAAGATTGATTGGATTTCAAATTGGATTAATTTATTATTATAATGAAATTAAAATTTGCATTTTAACTGCATAGCGAGGTTGTGTGATATTATCAACTGAAATCCACAATTATATTATATCAAACTGCATAAAAAATAGTACCACGAATTTTCAAAATTTCAGTTTAGACTAGAGTCGTGCCGCGGACTATCGGAAAATAAAATTTGAAGCAATTTTGGATTGCCGGGGTCGCGGGATTATTCCCTAACCGTAACCCCGGAACGTAACAGGCTATGAAGGACACCGTGGATTTTAGTCAGTAGAAGTCTGACAGTCCCTCCCGCCCTGCCCGGGGTTGGAGGACTCATTTGATGATTTTACCACGCTAAAAAAAAAAAAAAGCAATTTTGGATGTTTGTTACCCAAAATGACCGTAAGGATCTTTTTATATATTTTCAGATAGAAGCATGTTTGACCATTTTCTCGCCTGATAGTTAGTAACATGGTAATCTGAATAATATTTGACAGGGTTTTACTTCCCGTATCATAAATTTCGACACGCGGGCGAAGTTGCAGGCAGAAAGTAGCTGCTTCTTTACCGTTGAGCTCAGATGTAGCTAGTCCTAGATAATAATTATATTCAAAGAGTAACCCTGTGAAATCATAGACATAATAACATATTTGTAATATAGCTCGAGGCTAAATAATAACAAAAAATAATTATTATATCATAGAGATATAAAAAGACCTTCCAATGATAAAATTTGTGCCACCACATTTCGCGCAAACAAATCCCTAGCATTTCAAAACCTGGGCTTATTCCGAAACGTCCTCAAGGCAGCAATTGAGAGAAATAAAATGCTTCTTAAAACATTACTGGATGCAATAATACTGGTAAGAGCATAATAAGGGCAATGAAAGGATTAGAAATGGATCGTCGAGGAAATGAGGTCAACGACACGGCGGCCATGATTGTTTACTGTAGAACTCTGAAAGGGTTCATAAGAACGTTACTTAACTCTTAAATATTTCTTAATAACATTGTTTGAAATACAAACAAAAGATTTTATTAATACTTTTAGATATTTAGATTTCCGACTCGAAAAGTTGGAAGTCCATCTTGCTCGCTTTAAAATCGAAATCAAAAATTCACGGAAACGATGATTCTTGGGCAATGTGTATATAGGTACAAGTACTAGAAAGGTGTAATCGTAGTCTTAGATATTTCACGGTTGGTAATGTACACAAATATGGTGGTGGGGAATAAATGCAGAATGTCTTTTCTGGTAAAATTTGTCCAGGATCCAAGACAATTAAATTTATTTTCTGGGACACGTCGAGCTTTGTTATATTGTCTCGGCGCGGTTCTGATGGTTACCACTGTTGAGTCTGGCTTTCAAGATTTGCAGTGGTTTGAGAACAGTGCTGTGCTATGCATCTGAAAAGGGGAAACACTGCAACTTAAACCCAAGTTCATCCAATTACATATTCCCTATTGCCTATTAACTCGCCGGCGTGCAAATTGCAGTAGCTATAAAGCTGAAGTTTTGATTACCCACTAGCTACGAGTAGCTCGCCGTGGCTATCGCGTGCGTGTCAATATAAATTACAGAACACTACATTTCTACATCAAGCTGTTATAAAGGTTTTAAAAAAGCCATTTCTATGCTAATCTCGTGATGGTTTAATGAGTGTAAAAGATGCAAATTGTTTTTTTTATGGTTACAATTGAAATTCTTATCAATAAATTATTTTTGTATACCAAAGAAATGGCTAGAAATTATTTCTAGGAATCTGATTGGTCCTTGCTATCCCGATAATTTGTTTGAAATTTTGTGTGAATTTACTCGAAGTTAAAGAACTAGATGGACACCTTTCATATAATATTAGTTTTAATTTCCTTCTTTTGAAAATGGAGCTCTGTTTCTTCTTGAACGTTTTTTTTTTTTTTGTTTTTGTAAAAATCTTTATTTTAGTTCAAAACTCATCATCATTGACACATAAAATGTAAAAATATGAAATTTTCAAAATACTTCTTGCAATTTCATCACATCAAATATGTGATGAAATTGTGACGGGGTAATTGTTTTTTTTTTTTGTTTTATAAACAATGGTTTTGTTTCATTCAACTATCATTAAATCTCGATCTCATTAAATGTGCAGAAATTGCGCAATCTTCGTGACGAGAATGTTAGTTCTTATTGAGATTCTCAGTTCTGGAATAATTAAGTAGCTATACTAATTATATTTCAAAAGTGTTGAGTACTCAGGTGTCATCACTATAATGCATGATCCTAAATAGGTCGAATACTGAACTATTTGAATACTCACAACTTCAATATAGATCCGCGCTACGCGACGGAGCGCGGACTTGTGAGTTAACCGCCTTACAGAACAAGTAATTACAGAGCTTTATACGCAAAGCCTCTAATTACAGGGTTGCTCAATTTATTAAATTAGGGTTCCTTTGAAGGTCTGTTAAGCACATATTATTTACATACTGCTGATTATGTACTACACTTATTTTATTTCGGGCTTGTTTGTAATTAAGACTAAGCTAAATAAAGTTCGGTTGGATTATGTAGCAATGTAGTAATACGTTTCTCATGTCGATTGGATAGTCAGACTCGCACCGTGCTTCTTCGATTTACATTTGCGTTCCAGGATCACAGCCCCGCGATCTCGGCATACGTTTGTTCGTAACCCCGTCTGTTTGATGACAACTCTTTGACGCATGGTTGGACAAGTATGTGTCTGCTTTTAAATCTAAAAAAAACCTATTATCTACTATCATCGAAGAACAAAAAAGGCACAAAGGGATATTACAACTAGGAGAAGCCCAGTTTCCTAGTCTCCTGCTTGCATGGAGGGAAGTGGAAACATATTTTTCCTATTCCTCCACTATTCTTTCCTGATAAATTTCGTTACAGGATCCAAGACAGGTAAATTCATTCTCCGGGACTCGTCGAGCTTCAATTGTCTCGGCGCTTATCTGGTGGTTGCCACGGTT
Organism: Agrotis segetum; assembly: GCA_036375495.1. NCBI lineage: Eukaryota > Metazoa > Arthropoda > Insecta > Lepidoptera > Noctuidae > Agrotis > Agrotis segetum. The sequence goes on from JAQSVV010000186.1 coordinate 623,615, forward strand.
GATTCTGGCTTTCAGGAGGAGCAGTGGTTTGGGAATAGTGTGGTGGGTTTGTCCAAAAAAAAAATCATCAAATACTTCCAACAATTACACCTATCACTTCGTATCCCATTTGAAAAGTAACATAACGCCAACAAAAACATCCGTAGCCCTATCACCCAAACGTTATCAGTTTATCCGTACTACCCTCAATATAAAACGCACGACCCAATCCAGTCCAACACAATACACGTAGAGGGGCTAACAAAATTTAAGTATTTATCCTTACAATTGTTACAGGGTCAATTCGAGGCCTCACGGTACAATCAACGTGAAAAGGGTCAGGTCTAGCGTTGACCCTTTATCGTGTGCGACTAAACTTTATATCGGTTCGAGATTGGAGAGTAAAATGAAGAGGGTTAAAGTCTGTGTTGGTAGATTGGATATGCTCAAAATGAGCATTTATATGACTGCACTTCTTTTTTTTATTAATGGTGGCCCTTGACCGGGGATTTGTCCTGTATCGTGGACTGTCGTGAACTACTTGTACAGACGCCAGCACATCAAGCTACCACAACCTGTCAGATTTCTTCAATAGAATCTCAACCTTATCACAAGAGAAGAAGGTTAATGTTTGATTGGTAAAATCTGAGAGATTCGGGTAGGTTGACCTGCTGGCGTCTGTACATATGTAATTTAACGGCATGAAACAAAAGTTTAAATAAACTTAGTTCGGCCAGGTCGTTACATACGTATAATTTAAAGTCCTATGTCAATTTCTTGATTTGATGATATAACTAACTATACACTAGTTTTTGTGCAGGCACTAAGTTTACTCAGTCAAATTTTTCAACTATTTTCTATAATCATTATTAAACCTGAAAAAAAAACCACATCTGATTTTCTTCTACATTCCATTACAAACGGTACACAGACTAAACTTTATATCGAACTGCTAGATATACAATTTGCTTGTCGGAACTTGCGTAAAACGCAATTCTTATGTCGCACTGGGGACTGGATAAAAAATGTAAATAACCCTGCAATATTGTGCCCTTACTTGACAGTAATGTGGTATTTTAGTAGGTGTTTTTCAGTTGTATTTTACCAACAGCGGTACTAACAGTTTCTTTAAAAAAAATAAACCAGAAAAAAAGAGTGCTACCGTAGATTAAATTAAATTAAATGTTTTATAAAACACTTTTGTAGACGACTGTTAATTTTCAGTCGCGAGTTGACGACAGCATAAATAATTAAAATTGGAATGTGCCAACTCGCTCGAGCGAGTTACTTGCGCGTGAGTTGACGAATGAGTCCTTTCCTTAGGTGACTTTTTTCTGCCTTCTCTCACGTGATAATAAAAATGATTTGATTCCCGCACAGAGCAATATTTTTATGATCTACACAGTTGGCGCAGTGCCCGATGAACTGCTACGAAGCGTGTCGCGGGTTGTCATCCCTCTTCATCTAAAAGGGTGACATCTAAACCATTTTTTACACAACAATAACACCCTAGAATGGTAAGCTTGTAAAATCATCAAATGAGTCCTCCAACCCAGGGCAGAGCGGGAGGGACTGTCAGACTCGTACTGACTAAATCCACAGTGTCCTTCAATAGCCCTTTGTGTTCAGGGATCACAGTAATTCATAAGTCACACGACCCCGGCCCCCGTCATTATGCTAAAACTCTTTGAGACGCATGTGGAACACAAGGCGACGTTAACCCAGGCATGGTCTATGGTCTTGGTTGGACAGCGAGTCGCACATTTCTCGCCCCTTGCGTGCACGCGCCTACGGGTGGCCGAAGATCGTTTGCCGACGTCCGTTGCCGCGGGCGTGTACCACTGCGATCATGACTGCTTCGCAGAAGAAAGCAACAATCCGTCTCGCCTCGCAGCATGGCCTCGACCAATGCCGGGCGCGAGAGGTCTCCGTCTAAGTATGATAAGCTTCGGAGGAAATTCACCCGTTTTGTTAGCGACATCACTACTAAATGGGATGGGTTTTCTCTGCAATTTTTTTCCCATGAATACACAGATCAGCTATATTAATCTATACGTTATCATCATCTGTCCTGATTGGTACACCTTTTTTGATACGTGCCCAATTGATGGAAACTCGTGTAGTGAATTGTACGCGGTGCCGATTGAAAATGGTTTTTTTTCCGGTTTTTGCAGATGTAAAGGTGAAATTGAATGGTTGGTTGTTTCGATAGTGTATATGTATAGGAATCTGTATTTCGTTGGGTTCTATTCTACGTAGTTTTGTTTATTTTCGTGAATATTCTACGCTATAGGCTGCTGTCTATGTCTGTACTATTTTTTTAATTGATGCAACCGTTTTAACTTGAAAATGGAACATAATACACACAAACATTCATATTTGTTTTATGTTTTAAAATATATAAGTTAGGGAAAAAGGTACATATTTTTTTTTAGCGTGGTAAAATCATCAAATGAGTCCTCCAACCCCGGGCAGGGCGGGAGGGACTGTCAGACTTCTACTGACTAAAATCCACGGTGTCCTTCATAGCCTGTTATGTTCCGGGGTTACGGTAAGGGAATAATCCCGCGACCTCGGCAGGCTTTGGCCATCTGAGCGGGGGGCCCCGTCATTATGCTGACGCTCTTTGAGGCGCGCGTGGGACACGACGCGCCGTCGGTCGACCCGAGGGAACTAGATACATGGACATTTTTTTTAGAATACATAATTTTATCTTCTTCCGTTATCATTATGATCACCTTATTCCATCTACTGCTGTGTAATAAGCCTCCTTAAGACGTCATTTCGTTTCTTAGTCTAAGCCAGTTTCAACCAAGAAAGTAAGTTCGACTATTACTTAAACGCTAAATAAGCTTACATCCAAATGAAAATATTTCGTGCTTCTTACCACTGCGAGCATTCACCTGTAACGTAACATAAAAGTGCGCAATTTGATGTTCTATTGTCTTCAAAGGTTCGAATCTGTAACATTACATTACAGGTGAATGCTCGCGGTGAGGGAGTGCCCTTATAATATTTATCAACATCAGATATACGTCATTACCATCATACCATACTCGACAAAATATTCACTACACACCATACCGTTTATAATCTAGGCTAGATACCAGCATGCGGTAATACCTACTTGGTTGCCATGACAACGTTAACTACCCCCCTCGTACTTATAGCGCGGTGAACGGTGATTTCCCAAGAGCAATAATGTACACTCGCCTTTATATTTTGTTTTACTTTTTAATATTTTGTGTCGGTATTAGACGTAGAAGTAGAAAGAATATTGCACGGTAATATTCTGAAATATTCATGTCGTTAATATTATATTATCGAAATATTCGTTCGTCCACCAGCAAGGTGGACAGACGACCTTATAAAGGTCGCCGGAAGACGCTGGATGCAGGTCGCTTCCAACCGGTATCTGTGGAGGTCCAAGGGGGAGGCCTATGTTCAAAACAGGGTGTAAATCATAATTATTATTATGCAAATTACCAAAAAAATATATAAAATAAAATTCATTTGAATTCATATCACGATTTTCAAGAAATGACACAGTTCTTGACAAACCCTAATATCGGGATAGTTTCAGATATTCGAGAAACTTCGCCGGAACCTGGCGGTGCACGAGCTAATATTTGAATTTGAATTTGGAACCAATGGCCCGCCATGTTGTTAAGGCGTGATGATAATGTAATGCAATCATGATCGAGTGTTCTAGTGTTAGTTATCTAGTAGTTGATTTACTGAACTAAAATTCTGTTATATTTCATAGATAGATGATAGACATGTATAGAACTTTATAACTTTCTGTTATGGTTACTAATCCTAGTAATGTTGTGTGACGGAAATGACATAATAGCCCTTTTTTTACGAAAATAACGCTGTGGGAGGTTTACATGGAAACGGAGCGGCAACCCGGTGCACGAGCTAATATTTCAGTATTTGATTTGGAACGTAAATGGAACCCGACAATGTTGTCAAGGCGTGATGATAATTCTGTAATGCAACCATGAGGCGACTGTTCTAGTTTTCATACAAAAACGCTGTAAATACTGGAAAGACGCTGTAAAGTAAAAGACTGAAAATTCGTGATATGGGTACAGAAAACATTTTTTTTTGGCAAACGTATCTTTCTCATTTTTTTTTTTTCAAATAAAACAAAGTTAATGAACACATTCATCGTTCTCTATATTACTAAACAAGAAACTCTTCGCAAATTAATTTCCAATCTCTGTAACAATCGTATTCTCCTTAACTCCAGTCGTTACTAATTGAAACGTACTCAGAAGTGATCAATAATTCGTGTCGTATCTTATTTGAACTAGACTCTTGTTTGAACGACTGTACAACTCGATACGAACTAGTTTTTCTTTTGCATTTAAATTGCATGCAATTTTGTTAAAAAGTGTTAATATAGTGGTCCGAACGTGTTCCTTGACTGCTGGCCATTTAAAGAGACTAGAGTCTCTCAAAAAACTATGGAAAGAGCTATGTTCTGGAGTTGGATCTTTGCGGGATCAAAATCTTCCGGAATCATGGCTATTCGGCGAAAGAACCAAGTCACCGACATAGCTCGTAAAATTTGCGAATTGAAGTTGCGATGTAAGCAGGCCACATCGCTCGTAGAACTGACAACCGATGGGGACAAAAAACTGATGGCTACTTCAAACAATGACTTACCGGAATAACGCAACATAAGGCAGGCCTCCCACTAGGTAAACTCCTACCGACGACATCATTTAGGTTTTGTCGTTCGGCGTGGCGGTCTAAGGGGGAGGCCTACGTTCAGCAGTGAACGTCCTCCGGCTGATGAGGTTTACATGAAAAACGCAAGCGCAGAAAACTATTTTTTTAGGCAAACTTATCATTCTCATATTTTATTTCAAATACAAAGATAATGAACACATCGTTCTCTATAGTACTAAACTGAACAAGGAAGTCTTCGCAAATTAATTTCCAATCTCTGTAACAATCGTATTCTCCTTAACTCCAGTCGTTACTAATTGAAACGTACTCAGAAGTGATCAATAAAATTCGTGTCGTATCTTATTTATACTAGACTATTTGTTGGAAGACCATCCAAGATCGATACGAAAACATTTTCTTTTGCATTTAAATTGCATGCAAGCAGTGTCACTAAAGCTGTTGACCAATAGCAAGAACTTGTGTGTGGTGCGTGTCCTTTCACTACGCTAAGGACACCTCTCCTTTGTTTACTATTCTTCACAAACTAATAAACATAGTACACTCACATGCACTACTAACCCTGGCCCCATGTTTATCTTGGTTCTAAGTCATAAATCTTCTAAAGTCGACTGAGTTTTTGCCTGACTTCGGCGAAGCTAAAACGAAGGTAATGTTTTTCACGTAAATCTAATACGGTACGAGTTAACATGAAGGAAAGAGGTTAAATTATGTACAGGGTGTGCTTGAAGCTTAGAGCTTGAGGGTGTTGTGAATATACTACGAGTATACATGATGAATTTGAACGTGAATGGCTAAATCGAAACTACGATGAATAGCGAAATACACAGAACTACAAATTCATTAAAATCGCCCTGTAGAGCTCTCTACAGGGCGATTTTAATAAAAAACTTACTACTGCATAATTGGATTTTTGAAAAATCAATATTCCTGCGCAGAACTCGAACCAGATAGTTTTGAAAAAACACAAATTTATTAACCTGATAAATACGACTAGGAACATCAAAGTTATTGTCTCATTTCTCGAAAACAGTAGTTTATTTAAAATATTCTGTCTAGAGTGTAAATGCACCATTTAACCCAAAATGGTGTCACTAAATCTGTTTATTTGTTTTCTCTAATATCAAAAACTATCGAACCGATTTTCATGCGAAGTTGAACCGGTACTGGTTTGATCTTATGAATGTAGGCGACAGCTAAAAAATGAGCATCGTAAACATACGTCGTAAGGACCCACTACGGAACCATTGTGGCGGAAACAGAAGCAGTTTTAGATTTCCGCAAAACTGGGTATTATCTTACTTTGAATGTATACTAATGCTGCCTTTTCTTAATGTTTTTCCAGGTGATGCTACTAGGAACTAGTTTAATTACTTTACTTACTTCATCCATATTAACACTATAGTTTTACCTGTGATTAAGTAATATCTTTTATTGAAGATTTTTTCATATTCTGTTTTAAATATATTTTTGGCAGAAACACACAACTTGTATACCAAAACATAACATAATACTTTTTGAACCCGGAAAGAGGACTACAAAATTGTTTTTCCCTTGAAGCTGAAACCCCAATATTTAAGGATTCGAGTCACGCCAATAAGTAAGTTATTTGCTACCCTCCATCACACATGTGGGTAGGTACGTTACAATCTCCGCTGGCGAACAAAAACTTTGCTTTTACATAAAATGTAACAACTGGTACCACGCAATGACGAAACTTCCACGAACATGAAACTTTCTCATTACGGTAACAATGTGTTACGGAATAATCGAAACCGAAAAGTAATTCCTCTGTTCAGAATACTACTGTTGTAAATGTGAAAGTTTTAATGAAATGAAAAATGAAATGAAAAAAAAAAGCGTTTATTCATGGTAATAAACATAGATTACAAAAATATTACTTCTGCCAAACTGTAAAACTAACAACTGTTTTTAGGTGAAGAATGTTTTTTTTTTTTTGTCACAACGCAAAGAACATTGAACAAATTGAGAATCTGAGGTCATTACTGAGGCCAATCCTACGTCTATTTCTGCCGTTTCCTCACTCATCGAGTCTGCGAGCCACTACCTGCTGAGGCATCTACTTCCAGAGGCCACTACTGAGGCATATCCTGCTGAGGCCACTACTGAGGCCTAACTTCAGTGTGCTGTGAACTGTGTAGTGCTGAACTGTTTCATTTTTTTTTTTTTGTACATAAAATTGTTACAGATTGGCGCAACTGGATTAAGTTGTATGATATTTATAATTATCCTGATAGTTATTATAATCGTCACTCACTGGACGCCTGAGGGAGGACATTGCCGTCGAGGTCAACCGCAGTGGAGGTGGTGTGACGAAATGATCATGTTTTCAGGGCAGACATGGCCAAAAATTGCCCAAAATACAGAGGTTTGGTGGGAAAAAGGGAAGACCTTTGCCCAGCATTGGGACACAGAATAGGCTAATATCAAAAAAATTAGCGCGATTATGTTCTATTTTTAAGTCACCTACATAGCTCATAAAATTTGCGAGTTGAAGTGGCAACGGGCAGGCAGGCCACATCGTTCGTAGAACTGACAACCAATGGGGAATAAAAGTTCTCGAGTGGCGACCACGGACCGGAAAACACAGCGTAGGCAGGCCTCCCTCTAGGTGGACCGACGACATCGTGGGGGTCGCGGGCAGCCGAGCCGCGGGCCAAGACGCAGGTAAAAGATAGAGAGTCAGTGATGAGTCGTAATATAAGTCAGTCATGAGTTTGTGGATTTATTACGTGAAATAAAATACAAAACGGTGACGAATCTATTGCGTTTTGTAAGGGAGGAGAAACAAATGATAGCGATTTTAAAAGGCGTCTTGAAGATTTTTTATCAATTGACGATTGATGTTGTCTCATCTTGTGTCGTCTGTATCGCGTATTGATTGATGACACATTTTTTTTCTCGTTTAGACATTTTGGGATGTTTCAGGTTCATTATGTTCTCAATTTAGAAAGTGAAGGTATTTTTCTGATATTTATGTATGTGTCGGTGAGATGTTAGCTTGCCTAATAACTCGTAATTTTTATCTACTTAAAAAAGTTAAGGAACTGACTGGAAATTAAGCAGTTGACATCTCCAAACAGAAACATTACAATCAAAATTTAAAATAGTGGGAAAAAATTGATCATACAGTCTACTTTTAAACAAATCGTTTTCCAACAAAAACAAATGTTCCACCAACCAAAAGTTTTTATGAATCCCGAGTATTTCCGAGTTGTTTGATCAGTGCCAGTATTTCAGTATTGGCTACCATTCACTATCGTTGTTTTGTGAAATATTCTGTTAACCACTTGCCCAGCATTTTGTTAATAAATGCTATCGCTGAACAATGTTTATTTGTCTCTCATTTTCTGACTTTGTTTTGAACTAATGAACTCTGAAACCTAAAGGTTTATTTTATTTAGATTTTATTCAAAACTAGCTGACCGGGCATACTTCGTACCACTTAAAATCACCTTTTAAACCTTTCCTGGGGGGGTATTACAACGTCTTAAAACCAGGCTTATTCCGGCGAGTGAAAGTGACAGAGCTATACAAGTCGTCTAGCGCCATCTCGTTCACTCACTGAAACAAGACTGGTTTTAAGACGTTGTAATACCCACCTGGACTTCTATAAATAATTCAACACCAAAATCAGCCAAATCGGTACCACCGTTCTCGAGTTTTAGTGAGACTAGCAAATAGCAATTAATTTTTATATAATAAGATCATCTATATTATACTATATAAAGCTCGATTACCACTCACTGACTGACTGACAGAATTGTTCTCCCAGATGGTGAAGGGGGAGGTGGGTATATTTTGACAGATTCGTATACAAGTCACTCTCGTGAGTATGGGAAAATCCCAAACCTCCCCTTTTCGCCCCCCTCTCCCCCCTTCCCATCGTATCTCGGAAACTAAGAGACCCGTGTTTTGTTTTTTACGGATTCGTATAGAGGAGGCTCGGAAAAGTAAAACCCACTTTTCAAAGTTCCCCCCCCTTGACCCCCTTCTCCCCCCTTTAGGGGATCTCGGAAGTTAACAGACTTGGAACATTTTTTTTTCCGGATTCATATCAAGGGGCTCAGAGTTGGTCGAAAATCCTTTTCCAAAACTCCCCCCTCTCCCCCTCTTCACCCCTCCCCCCATCGTATCTCGGAAACTAAGAGACCCGTGTTTTGTTTCTTTACGGATTCGTATAGAGGAGGCTTGGAAAAGAAAAACCCAATTTTCAAAGTTCCCCCTCTTGACCCCCTTCTCCCCCCTTTAGGCGGATCTCGGAAGTTAACAGACTTGCAACATTTTTTTTTTTCAGATTCATATCAAGGAACGCAGAGTTAGTCAAAATCATTTTTCAAAACTGGCCCTCTCCCCCTCTTCACCCCTCCCCCCATAGCGGTAAAGCGAAGCGCAGCGTAGCGTAGGAATAAGGTCACGATAGCTTTCCAGTGGTAGGTAGGTCCTGAGTGGAGCGAACCTGCGAGACCGAGTGAAGCGAAGGGGGGAGGTGGCGAGCGAAGCGAGCCGGCGACCTCCGTAGCGTAACGAAGGTTGAGTGGGTGAAGCGACTCAGCGGTGACGACAAGCAAACTTACAAGTAACTCTCATTAGTAGGCAAAAGTACCAAGCCTCCCCTTTTAGCTCCCCCCCCCCTCCCAATCGTATCTCAGAAACTATGAGACCCGTGTTTCGTTTTTTTATGGATTGGTATAGAGGAGGCTCGGAAAAGAAAACCATTTTTCAAAGTCCCCCCCTCTTGACCCCGTTCTCCCCCCTTTAGGCGGATCTCGGAAGTTAACAGACTTGCAACATTAGGTAGGTAGGTAGCCGTAAAGCGAAGCGTAGGGATAAGGTCACGACAGATTTCCGGTGGTAGGATAGATCCTGAGTGGAGCGAACCTGCGAGACCGAGTGGAGCGGAGGGGGAGGTGGCGAGCGAAGCGAGCCGGCGACCTCCGTAGCGTAACGAAGGTTGAGTGGGTGAAGCGTAACTCAGCGGTGACGACAAGCAAACTTTCAAATAACTCTCATAAGTAGGGCAAAAGTACCAAGCCTCCGCTTTTTGGCCTCCCCCCCCCCCCTCCCTATCGTATCTCAGAAACTAGGAGGTGTGTTTGGTGTTTTTTTACGGATTCGTATAGAGGAGGATCGGAAAAGAAAAAACCATTTTTTTCAAAATCTCCCCTCTTCACCCCTTTAAGTGGATCTATTTCCTTTATTTTCTCTTGGGGCCCAGAGTATGTCAAAATCATTTTCAAAATCAAAATGAGAATCCAAGATGGCGGCTGCTATAATTTTCGAATTGTTCATCAATTTTATCATGGGAGTCGTTTTCATGGTTTCGAGGATGCTAAAGCCGATAGTGAGGTCAAAATCAAAATCAAAGATGGCGACAGCATAAAATTCAAAGATATCATCATGGATGTCGTTTTCATGGTTTTCGAGGGTAATAAAGATGATAGTGAACTCAAAATCAAAATCCAAGATGGCGGCTGCGATAATTTTCGTATTGTTCATCATGGGAGTCGTTTTCATGGTTTTCGAGGATGCTAAAGCCGATGTGAGGTCAAAATCAAAATCCAGATGGCGACAGCAAAAAATTCAAAGATATCATCATGGATGTCGTTTTCATGGTTTTTGAGGGTAATAAAGCTGATAGTGAAGTCAAAATCAAATCCAAGATGGCGACTGCGATCATTTTCGAATTGTTCATCATGGGAGTCGTTTTCATGGTTTTCGAGGATGCTAAAGCCGATAGTGAGGTCAAATCGAAAATCCAAGATGGCGGCTGCGATAATTTTCGTATTGTTCATCATGGGAGTCGTTTTCATGGTTTTCGAGGATGCTAAAGCCGATGGTGAGGTCAAAATCAAAATCCAAGATGGCGACAGCAAAAATTCAAAGATATCATCATGGATGTCATTTTTCATGGTTTTCGAGGGTAATAAAGCTGATAGTGAAGTCAAAATCAAAATCCAAGATGGCGACTGCGATCATTTTCGAATTGTTCATCATGGGTGTCGTTTTCTTGGTTTTCGAGGATGCTAAAGCCGATAGTGAGGTCAAAATCAAAATCAAGATGGCGACAGCAAAAAATTCAAAGATATCGTTATGGATGTCGTTTTCATGGTTTTCGAGGGTAATAAAGATGATAGTGAAGTTAAAATCAAAATCTAAGATGGCGGATGCGATAATTTTCAAAATGTTCATCATGGGAGTCGTTTTCATGGTTTTCGAGGATGCTAAAGCCGATAGTGAGGTCAAAATCGAAATCAAAGATGGCGACAGCAAAAATTCAAAGATATCATCATGGATGTCGTTTTCATGGTTTTCGAGGTAATAAAGATGATAGTGAAGTTAAAATCAAAATCTAAGATGGCGGATGCGATAATTTTCAAAATGTTCATCATAGGAGTCGTTTTCATGGTTTTCGAGGATGCTAAAGCCGATAGTGAGGTTTAAAATCCAGGAACGACGTCACCAAGGCCTGCTGCGTGTTGTGTGCGAGGTGGGCTGTAAACTTTTTCGACCGATCAGGAATAGACGTAAGCCGGAACTTAATTACCAGCGAGACTCTGGCACTGATGAGGAAACGACGAGAACTCACAAAGCTACACAGGCTGAGAGTCAGGTTCTTAACGGGGAGGTCAAAAAGCAGTTCATACGCGATACTCGGAGTGCAAATAACCGAATTATAGAGCAAGCTTTAGCTCGGAATAAAGGCTCGAACATTGTTTATTTGCCAAGCCCAAAAACTTTTTTTTTAAAGTACCAGAACTTCACAAACCTCCGTCACCTCAAAGTTTAGAGATTCTAGCTGAAGTCGAAAAGTCGGTGGCTTTGATTTTTAATATTTCATTGACTATTGCCAACGGTGACCCATTTTAAACTTTTTTGTATTTATTTTGAAGTCGGTAGATTTTTTTTTAACTTTTTATTTTACCCTTTTTAGTTTATTTATTAAATATTCAACCCATAATTCTTGTAAAATACAAAGTTTTCTTACATGATGTGCACTAATCTTGTAATCCGTCACAACGAAAACGGAATCCATATCTCTAAAACTACTGAACCGATTTTGATGAAACTTACAGTGTACCCTAAGTTGAACAATACCTAGTACAACAAAAAAAGAATTACTTAAATCAAACTTGTAGTTCCGGAGATATGCGTGCACAAACTTAAAAATATACATACATACATACACTTATGAAATTTGGTACATTTGTTCAGACGCTGATATAGACTAACATATGCGAAAACTGGGCAGTTCTGATAATATTACATACATACGGGTCGAATTGATAACCTCCTTTTTTTTGAAGTCGGTAAAAACAGTGCGATTTGTTAGTAACAAGAGTAAAAAAAGTAGGAACACGCTGCAATTTTAGAATTAGGTGGTTCTTACCGGTTTGTAAAGTTTTGCAAAAAACTGAACTTTTTTCATTCATTACCATAATTATGAACAAATATTTCAGTTAGTAACAATGGTGAAAAAGTTAGTGAATAGTTGCAATCTGGTGAAAATGTTGTCAACACCTTTTTGAAACATTTTTCAAAGGAGAACATTCACGCTCCATACATTTTGACTGGCCTGTTGGTCTAGTGGTTAGTGACCCTGACTGCTATGCCGGGGGTCGTGGGTTCGATTCCCACCCAGGACAAATGTTTGTGTGAAGAGCACGTTCATTTGTTCTGTGTCTGGGTGTAATTTGTCTATTATATTTTGATGTATGTATTTAGAAATATATAAGTATGCTTATCAGTTGTCTAGTACCCCTATCACAAGCTCTGCTTAGCTTGGCTTGGGACTAGATGGCGTTGTGTGATAGTTGTGGAATAATGCTTTTTTTTTTGGGCCTTTTCTGAAAGGAACGAAAAAAATTGTCACCTATGGGTAGTACTAGTCATTGGGAGAAATAGTTACTATAGCACAACAGTTGTAGGATTGCTCTCGCGGCCAAGTTATACAAGATCGAAGATTCGTAATTTACGTACATTTTTTAATTTCTGAAAGTACCAATAAGCAAATAATGATAAAAACTAGCGACTTCAAGCAATTTAACAATCCAAAATACACCTGTTATTCCTGAAGTCGGTTGGGTAGAGGTGTAGCCCAATAAAAATGAATAATAATTAATCACATTATTTTTGTGGTTTTTTTTTTCGAAATATATAAATCTACTAGTGGGGCCAGAATCGAGAATCCAAGAATCGAAGTTGTCTGTATTAGGGAGTCCTGGGAGAGCGACCTCCTAAGAGTACGAATCGTGACCAAAAATATTGCTTTTTGAATCAACCCGTTTTTTGGGTAATAAAATCGTCAAGTCAGACTCCTGCTGACTAACAGTAAACATGGCCTCCTTCATTAGGTTGCAATATGCGTTCCAGATCTAAAGATAGTCGACGACCCGATACATTTCATTCATACATTTGTTGTTTTCTGAAAGAGTCTCTTAACCTTCAGTATGCGGAACTGTCAGATCCCAATTATCGGTGGGACGGGTTTGCATCGCCGTCGAATCAACGAAGCTCGACTGATACTCGTCCTTGAAATCCCGTGTGAACTTCAAGAAGCAGTCCCGGGGCTGAATTCAAGCTAGTTACCCAATATTGCAAGGCAATTTCCTCTTTTTGGAGACTCTACGTGGAAGTGTTTTGTGCGGTTAAAGTCCATCTATGGGAACTCTGTGTCCATGGGTGTGGTTTTCATAAGTTTTCGAGACCGGATAAATGATCGCACCATGACAATCTAAGATGGCGGCTGCTTTTTCGAATTGTTCACTCATTTCATCTTGGGAGTCGGCTTCGTGGTTTGCGAGGATGCTTAAGCCGACCGTGAGGTCAAAATCAAAATCCGAGTAAGGAGGCAGCCAATAATCTTCTGAAATGTTCATCAATTTCATCATGGGATGTAACGAAGGTTGAGTGGATGATGCGTAACTCAGGGGTGACGACAAGCAAATCTTACAAGTAACTCTGCATGAGTAGGAGCAAAAGTAATCGTACTTCAGACACTAAGAGTCCCGTATCCTTTTTTTTTTACGGATTCGTATACAGGAGGCTCGGAAAAGTAAAACCTATTTTCAAAGTTGCCCGTTATGCCTCCCTCTGGTTTTCAATAAGGTTTTAGATTGGATTAGGGGGTTCTTAAGGGGCTTCAAATTTTTTAAAGTACTCTAACGGATTTTAAAATTCTTTGAACTATCCTTTATATGTATAGGAATTCTCAAACAATTTGTTTTTTTTTTTTTTTTACATTTGTTTCTTTTTTATTAAATTAGTTATATAGGTTTTAAAAATCTTCATTTTATTTGTAATTTACAAAACCTTTAAGGGCTATGGACCCTTTCCAATTCATTTAAAGATTCATATGGATTCTAAAATTTTATTAAGGTAAGGAATACTTAAGTGAATAGGTAAGGTAAGGAAGACCAAGCCCGGGACGGTGGCGCGTCGTGTTTCACGCCAAATGCCTGCTGGGGTCGCGATTTTTTTTTAACCCAGGTTACCGTGGCCCCGGAACGTCAAGGGCATACGAAGGAACACGGGTGGATTTTAGTCAGTGAGAGTCTGACAGTCCCTTCAGCCCCATCTAGGGCGGGAGGACTCATTTGATGATTTTACCACCTAAAAAAAAAAAAAAAGGTAAGGAATACTTCTCCAAAACACGACCCCGCGAGCTGCTTGCAGCTCGCGCAACGCGCAAATACTAGTTATACTATATAAAGCTCGATTACCACTCACTGACTGACTGACAGAATTGTTCTCCCAGATGGTGAAGGGGGAGGTGGGTATATTTTGACAGATTCGTATACAAGTCACTCTCGTGAGTATGGGAAAAATCCCAAACCTCCCCTTTTCGCCCCCCCTCTCCCCCCTTCCCATCGTATCTCGGAAACTAAGAGACCCGTGTTTTGTTTTTTTACGGATTCGTATAGAGGAGGCTCGGAAAAGTAAAACCCACTTTTCAAAGTTCCCCCCCCTTGACCCCCTTCTCCCCCTTTAGGGGATCTCGGAAGTTAACAGACTTGGAACATTTTTTTTTCCGGATTCATATCAAGGGCTCAGAGTTGGTCAAAATCCTTTTCCAAAACTCCCCCCTCTCCCCCTCTTCACCCCTCCCCCCATCGTATCTCGGAAACTAAGAGACCCGTGTTTTGTTTCTTTACGGATTCGTATAGAGGAGGCTTGGAAAAGAAAAACCCAATTTTCAAAGTTCCCCCTCTTGACCCCCTTCTCCCCCCTTTAGGCGGATCTCGGAAGTTAACAGACTTGCAACATTTTTTTTTTTCAGATTCATATCAAGGAACGCAGAGTTAGTCAAAATCATTTTTCAAAACTGGCCCTCTCCCCCTCTTCACCCCTCCCCCCATAGCGGTAAAGCGAAGCGCAGCGTAGCGTAGGAATAAGGTCACGATAGCTTTCCGGTGGTAGGTAGGTCCTGAGTGGAGCGAACCTGCGAGACCGAGTGAAGCGAAGGGGGGAGGTGGCGAGCGAAGCGAGCCGGCGACCTCCGTAGCGTAACGAAGGTTGAGTGGGTGAAGCGTAACTCAGCGGTGACGACAAGCAAACTTACAAGTAACTCTCATTAGTAGGGCAAAAGTACCAAGCCTCCCCTTTTAGCTCCCCCCCCCCTCCCAATCGTATCTCAGAAACTATGAGACCCGTGTTTTGTTTTTTTATGGATTGGTATAGAGGAGGCTCGGAAAAGTAAAAACCATTTTTCAAAGTCCCCCCCTCTTGACCCCGTCTCCCCCCTTTAGGCGGATCTCGGAAGTTAACAGACTTGCAACATTAGGTAGGTAGGTAGCCGTAAAGCGAAGCGTAGGGATAAGGTCACGACAGATTTCCGGTGGTAGGATAGATCCTGAGTGGAGCGAACCTGCGAGACCGAGTGGAGCGGAGGGGAGGTGGCGAGCGAAGCGAGCCGGCGACCTCCGTAGCGTAACGAAGGTTGAGTGGGTGAAGCGTAACTCAGCGGTGACGACAAGCAAACTTTCAAATAACTCTCATAAGTAGGGCAAAAGTACCAAGCCTCCGCTTTTTGGCCCCCCCCCCCTCCCTATCGTATCTCAGAAACTAGGAGGTGTGTTTGGTGTTTTTTTACGGATTCGTATAGAGGAGGATCGGAAAAGAAAAAACCATTTTTTTCAAAATCTCCCCTCTTCACCCCTTTAAGTGGATCTATTTCCTTTATTTTCTCTTGGGGCCCAGAGTATGTCAAAATCATTTTTCAAATCAAAATGAGAATCCAAGATGGCGGCTGCTATAATTTTCGAATTGTTCATCAATTTTATCATGGGAGTCGTTTTCATGGTTTTCGAGGATGCTAAAGCCGATAGTGAGGTCAAAATCAAAATCAAAGATGGCGACAGCATAAAATTCAAAGATATCATCATGGATGTCGTTTTCATGGTTTTCGAGGGTAATAAAGATGATAGTGAACTCAAAATCAAAATCCAAGATGGCGGCTGCGATAATTTCGTATTGTTCATCATGGGAGTCGTTTTCATGGTTTTCGAGGATGCTAAAGCCGATGGTGAGGTCAAAATCAAAATCCAAGATGGCGACAGCAAAAAATTCAAAGATATCATCATGGATGTCGTTTTCATGGTTTTTGAGGGTAATAAAGCTGATAGTGAAGTCAAAATCAAAATCCAAGATGGCGACTGCGATCATTTTCGAATTGTTCATCATGGGAGTCGTTTTCATGGTTTTCGAGGATGCTAAAGCCGATAGTGAGGTCAAATCAAAATCCAAGATGGCGGCTGCGATAATTTTCGTATTGTTCATCATGGGAGTCGTTTTCATGGTTTTCGAGGATGCTAAAGCCGATGGTGAGGTCAAAATCAAAATCCAAGATGGCGACAGCAAAAAATTCAAAGATATCATCATGGATGTCGTTTTCATGGTTTTCGAGGGTAATAAAGCTGATAGTGAAGTCAAAATCAAAATCCAAGATGGCGACTGCGATCATTTTCGAATTGTTCATCATGGGTGTCGTTTTCTTGGTTTTCGAGGATGCTAAAGCCGATAGTGAGGTCAAAATCAAAATCAAAGATGGCGACAGCAAAAAATTCAAAGATATCGTTATGGATGTCGTTTTCATGGTTTTCGAGGGTAATAAAGATGATAGTGAAGTTAAAATCAAAATCTAAGATGGCGGATGCGATAATTTTCAAAATGTTCATCATGGGAGTCGTTTTCATGGTTTTCGAGGATGCTAAAGCCGATAGTGAGGTCAAAATCGAAATCAAAGATGGCGACAGCAAAAAATTCAAAGATATCATCATGGATGTCGTTTTCATGGTTTTCGAGGGTAATAAAGATGATAGTGAAGTTAAAATCAAAATCTAAGATGGCGGATGCGATAATTTTCAAAATGTTCATCATAGGAGTCGTTTTCATGGTTTTCGAGGATGCTAAAGCCGATAGTGAGGTTTAAAATCCAGGAACGACGTCACCGAAGGCCTGCTGCGTGTTGTGTGCGAGGTGGGCTGTAAACTTTTTCGACCGATCAGGAATAGACGTAAGCCGGAACTTAATTACCAGCGAGACTCTGGCACTGATGAGGAAACGACGAGAACTCACAAAGCTACACAGGCTGAGAGTCAGGTTCTTAACGGGGAGGTCAAAAAGCAGTTCATACGCGATACTCGGAGTGCAAATAACCGAATTATAGAGCAAGCTTTAGCTCGGAATAAAGGCTCGAAGGTATTTGCCAAGCCCAATACCTCCCGCTGTCGCCTGACAAAGACCAGAACGTCACAAGGTACCTCCGTCACCTCAAAGCCAGAGATTCTAGCTGAAGTCGAAAAGTTCTACGGAGACTTATATGCTCAAAAACCTTGCCCACCTCAGGCCCACGGCGCGGATGACCCACGGGCCAAACTGACTCGTCATCTCACACGAGCTTCCCGACGTTGACATCCAGGGTGAGATTGGAATGGCACTCAGGCAGCTTCACCACAACAAAGCCCCAGGGGATGACAGAATAACCATAGAGCTGCTCAAGGCAAGAGGAATACCTATCTTGACAGAGCTTGTAAACTCTTCAATTCCGTCATCCACACTTGCATAACACCGGAGGCATGGCATGGGAGTGTGGTAGTATTATTCTTCAAAAAGGGCGATAAAGCGCTCCTTAAAAACTACCGCCCCATCTCACTTCTGAGCCATATCTATAAGCTGTTCTCGAGGGTTATTCTAAATCGTCTTGCCCAAAAGTTCGATGATTTTCAGCCACCGGAGCAGGCCGGGTTTCAAAAAGGTAACCGCACCATAGATCACATACACACCCTTAGGCAAGTGATTCAAAAGACCGAGGAGTATAACCAGCCTCTGTGCCTAGCGCATGTGGACTACGAGAAGGCTTTCGATACCGTCGAGACCTGGGCTGTTCTGGAGTGCATGCAGAGATGCCTCATCGACTGTCCCTACGTTGAGGTGATGAGATGTCTGTATAAGGCCGCAACAGTGACCGTCTAAGTACAAGAACAGAGCACAAAACCAATCCAACTGTTTACAAACGCGTTGGAGGACGTTTTCAAGACGATTGATTGAAAAGGACGGGGTGTTAATATCAACGGTCAGTACATCTCACACCTCCGATTTGCGGATGACATTGTCATCATAGCAGAGTCTCTGCAGGAGCTGGAAAAAATGCTGAACGGCTTGAGCGATTCTTCAAGGCATGTGGGTCTCGGAATGAATCTGGCTGAACAAAACCAAAGTCATGTTTAATGGTCACGTCACCCCGAAACCTGTAATCGTGAATGATGCTGCCCGCGAGGTTGTGCAAGAATACATTTATCTAGGCCAAAGTGTACAACTGGGCAGGCACGACTTTGAGAAGGAGGCAGCTAGAAGAATACGCTTGGGCTGGGCGGTATTCGGGAAGCTGCGTCATATCTTTGAATCATCGATCCCACAATCCCTTAAAACCAGGGTTTACAACCAGCGTGTCCTACCCGTAATGACTTACGGAGCCGAAACGTGAACACTTACCATCGGCCGGGTCCGCAAATTTAAGGTTGCTCAGCGTGCAATGGAGAGAGCAATGCTCGGGGTTTCTCTGGTGGATAGAATTCGTAATGAAGTCATTCGCCAGAGAACCAAATGGCACGTTTGTAGACGGACATACGGCAGATGGAGCAAACATGTGCTTGAGTGGAGACCGCGAATGGGCAAACGTAGTGTAGGACGCCCTGCTGCAAGATGGGTCGATGATTTAAGGAAAGTGGCTGGCAGTGGATGGATGCGGCCTGCCCAAAGCGGGATGGTTGGCGCTCTTTGGGGAAGGCTTACGTCCACTACTGGACGTAAGCCTCATCATCAGATGATATAAAGCTGATAGCGAGGTCAAAATCAAAATCCAAGATGGTGGCTGCGATATTTTCGAAATAATCATCCTGGGAGTCGTTTTCATGGTTTTCGAGGATGCTAAAGCTGATAGTGAAGTCAAAATCAAAAACCAAAATGGCGGCTGCGATCATTTTCGAATTGTTTGTCATGGGAGTCGTTTTCATGGTTTTCGAGGGTAATAAAGCTGATAGTGAAGTCAAAATCAAAATCCAAGATGGCGACTGCGATCATTTCCGAATTGTTTGTCATGGGAGTCGTTTTCATGGCTTTCGAGGATGCTAAAGCCGATAGTGAGGTCAAAATCAAATCCAAGATGGCGACTGCAAAAAATTTCAAAGTTTTGTTCATGGATGTCGTTTTCATGGTTCTCGAAGATGCGTAAGCCGAAAGTGAGGTCAAAATCAAAATTAAACATGGCGGCTGCGATAATTTTCGAATTGTTCATCATGGGAGTCGTTTTCATGGTTTTCGAGGATGCTAAAGCCGATAGCGAAGTCAAAATAAAATTCAAGATGGTGACTGCAAAAAATTTCAAAGTATTAATGATGGATGTCGTTTTCATAGTTTTCGAGTTTGCTTAAACCGATGGCGAGGTCAAAATGAGAATCTAAGATGGCGGCTACGATAATATTCGAAAGGTTCATCGTGGGTGTCGTTTTCATGGTTTTCGAGAATGCTATAGCCGATAGTGACGTCAAAATCAAATCCAAGACGGTGACTTCAAAAAACGCAGTGTTCGAGGGGCAGTAAGCGCGTACCTAACACAATAATATTTTGAATTTCATATTTTTATATATCTAAACTGAAAAGTTTGTTTTGTTTGGTGTTAAATTGAAAAGTTCATTTTGTGATGGATAGTTTTGTGTTTTCATCATGGGTGTGGTTTTCATGGTTTTCGAGGGTGCTCAAATCGATGGCGAGGTCAAAATGACAATCTAAGATGGCGGCTGCTATAATTTTCGAATTGTTCATGAATTTCATCATGGGAGTCGTTTTCGTGGTTTGCGAGGATGCTTAAGCCGACAGTGAGGTCAAAATCAAAATCCGAGATGGCGGCATCAATAATTTTCGAAATGTTCATCAATTTCATCATGGGATGTAACGAAGGTTGAGTGGATGATGCGTAACTCAGGGGTGACGACAAGCAAACTTACAAGTAACTCTCATGAGTAGGGCAAAAGTAATCGTACTTCAGACACTAAGAGTCCCGTATCCTTTTTTTTTACGGATTCGTATACAGGAGGCTCGGAAAAGTAAAAACCTATTTTCAAAGTTGCCCGTTATGCCTCCCTTCTGAGTTTTCAATAAGGTTTTAGATTGGATTAGGGGGTTCTTAAGGGGCTTCAAATTTTTTTAAGTACTCTAACGGATTTTAAAATTCTTTGAACTATCCTTTATATGTATAGGAATTCTCAAACAATTTTGTTTTTTTTTTTTTTTTAATTTGTTTCTTTTTTATTAAATTAGTTATATGGGTTTTAAAAATCTTAAAAATATTTTATTTGTAATTTACAAAATCTTTTAAGGGCTATGGATTTTCCAATTCATTTAAAGATTCATATGGATTCTCAAAATTTTATTAAGGTAAGGAATACTTAAGTTGAATAGGTAAGGTAAGGAAGACCAAGCCCGGGTCGGTGGCGCGTCGTGTTTCACGCCAAATGCCTGCTGGGGTCGCGATTTTTTTTTAACCCAGGTTACCGTGGCCCCGGAACGTAAAGGGCATACGAAGGAACACGGGTGGATTTTAGTCAGTAAGAGTCTGACAGTCCCTTCAGCCCCATCTAGGGCGGGAGGACTCATTTGATGATTTTACCACCTAAAAAAAAAAAAAAAGGTAAGGAATACTTCTCCAAAACACGACCCCGCGAGCTGCTTGCAGCTCGCGCAACGCGCAAATACTAGTCTATAATATATTTTTTGTCAGCTGATAATGTGCCCAAGAGACTGGGGGGCGTTGAAGATTGTATGACAACGCCCCTAGCCTCGGCCCACCGTGAAAGCCAGCTTTTAGGTCATGGGAAGCGTCAACGTGGTTTTTTGATATTTTGATATGCGTCTGGGCCGTTAACTACCAGGCCAATTAAATAGTGCTCATAGTCAGACCACTTCAAGAATGCCAGACATAATAGCTGGTTATACTCCTACATTCTGGCAAATATGTATGTTTTTTTTTAAGATAAACTTTTCATACGGGGAATATCACTTATTTCGTGGGTGCGTTGAGGTACAAACCTTAAGAGGTGCAGCGCGTTTTAGTAACGCGCGTCGACGTCGCGTTTTCATCAGAGCAGTTTGTTGTCGTTTGTTTAAAGCCGGGTCCAGACATGACCATTTGACCGATCCTATCACCGTATCCGTATCTGCATATTGTATCAAGCCCCGTATCAAGTTGTGGAAGCCACCGATTTGCTCCTTATCCGTATATTCACAATTCTGTATCACCTTTGATGATCGGACAAAAACCAACACGACATGGGACGGGCCGTATCACAACGGCGTATCGAGATCCCGTATTATGATACGTATATCATTACCCGTCCACATATGCGATCGTGATATGCGTCGACGATAGGGATACGGTGATCGGATCGGGCAAATGATACATGTCTGAACCCGCCTTTAGGCTGCGTCTGACTTGCCTGCGTGTCGCGTCAAACGCGCTGCACAGGCGCGGGCGCGTTAAAAAAACGTGGTGTGCATAGGCTCTTAAACTCACATACACAGTTATACTCGTATATAACTTACAAATATTCGATTTTGCTAAGTGTAAACAGTTTTGTGTTCGATACTGTACTTACAATATATACCTCTGCGTACGAATCAGAACATTACGCGTAAATTCTGCGCCTACTTACGAACAGATGGTGAACACGTCCCA
This sequence comes from Agrotis segetum, assembly GCA_036375495.1. Classification (NCBI taxonomy): domain Eukaryota; kingdom Metazoa; phylum Arthropoda; class Insecta; order Lepidoptera; family Noctuidae; genus Agrotis; species Agrotis segetum. The sequence goes on from JAQSVV010000186.1 coordinate 645,543, forward strand.
ACTTTTGACAGATGTAAAACGTTGCTCGGTGCGCGAATAAAACAGGTAGAGAGAATACGGGCGAGTTTTGTGTGCGGTTTCGTTGAGTTTACTCTCTGGGTACTTTTGTTCCTTGGGAAGCCTAATATACAGGGTTAATTGTTATTGGGTGCATTCTAGAAATGGGATACTAGACCTAATTTATAATAATTTTAAACCCGACAACATAGTGTCCAAACGGACTTATTTTGGAGACTTTAAAGTTTTTTTTTTATATTATTATGAGAAACTAACAATGGTTACACCACTTAGAATTGATCCTTTTCTGATAAGTTATGAAGAATTGAATCCAATGAAAACAAATTTTGTTAAAAACTAATCAGTTCTTAGGAAATTAAGAGCCATGAAGTCTTCAAACCCTGATGAAAGGTTCACAGATAATTTTTAGTTATTAATGGATTATGATGAAAGGTTCACAGATAATATTTTTAAATAATAAACGCATTAACGCACGCTCGCTGGCTCGGTTGGAAATGAGCGTCGGATTTACTGAATCCGAAGGCTGCAGGTTCGAATCCCGCCCGGGGATTAAATTTTTCTTTCCTAAGAAAATCTTTAGTTCACAGATAGTTATAGCGTAGCGTAACACATAGGAATGACATCCCCGTGAGATAAATGCCGAACTTCACAACGTGCCAATTACATAATTTACATTTGTAAATACCGTATAGTTATAGATTGTTTTACAAACAATCTTACATTAAGACACATCAAAGGGATGTAATAGTTACATTAGTAATCAAATGCACGACTTCACACAAACCGTTCCATTTGCTTGTTCTTTGAACTATTATTAACACATTAATAGGCTCTAACCATCGCATTAGGCGTGGCGTAAATGTGGTAAATGTATGCCTAGATATGTTACGTTCATCTTCAAAGAACTTTGAATTTAGAGGTAAAACATTTTGTAAATTACTTGAAAAGGCGGAAAAAGTAAGTTAGTAAAATAAGAAAAACGATGTGTAATATCACTTGAAATTGCTTGAAGACAATTTAAGTATTCTTTGTTTTAAGTAGTGATTTGTTTTTCTTAATTGTTTCTCTTCTTTTTTTGTGGCTGTATTATAACGCGAATTAAGAGAATTTTTAACTGTTTTTAGGAAGGACTACATTCGTTCTCCAGAAACCTAGTTATTTTGTAATTTTTGTAAATAACAACGTCACCGAAAGACGTTAGTCAATGGAATGGGGAAGGCCGGTCAAAGCTAATTGTAGATGGCACCATGATAGCTAAGTCCTAATCCGACCAATGACGTAGTACTATTTTGAAGTACCTGATTTGAACCAATGATGAAGCTTGGAACAAGCTATACTAGCACCATTAGTTCCCCAGTTGCCATCCCCATTAAAGATTGCCGAGCACTCCGAGCACGACTTCGATAGCTTTGTTGGTTAAGCGACCGAAGTAGTTATCCAGTAAGACACAGGTTCAAGTCCTGCTCGCCATTCGTTTTTTTATTAATAAAAAACAACTTTAATACGTAGCCCTAGCCGTCTGACAAAAATCGACAGGTGGCACAAAACCTGTCGATTTATTAAGAAAACTCAAACAACACATTAGCGCAAACGCTCGCAATGCAGTCCCCTATGTTTCTTTCTAAAAGAAATAAGCATCACGCATTTAAAGGAGCGCGTTGTGAATTCATAATGTTTGGATGACGTTTTTATTTTGTTCATTAAAAAGAAACTCTTCATTACTTTTATAAACGAAGATTGACTTTGTTTAACTCCCCTTTTATTATTTGAATGAGAAAGGGGAAGTGAAAAATAAACATATAGCCATCTTTGTTATTCGAGTTATTAGGGGGTTTTTATTAGTAGTCCACCCTGTTCCTTCAGTTTCTCTTTATGTGCCAGGGTAACGGTATCTTTTGCAAATGGACCTGTATATCGTTTTTGATGATGTTCTTTAAATAATGCAGAGTAGTGGTGGCACAACTTACCTTTAACAAACTTACCATTGCTCTCAAAACGGTGAAGGAAAACATCGTGAGGAAACTGGCATGTCTTAGAACCAAAAATTCGAAGACATGTGACATCCACCAATACGCACTGGGTCCGCGTGGTGGATTATGTCCCTCTCACAGAGAGGAGGCCTGTGTCCCTGCTGGGTCGGATGGATTAAAACTTCTCTTATGATACACTAGGCTGCGAGATCAAACCCGGCATGATCTTCATTGACATCGGCGTGTGTAGTCGTCACTAATTTTAGTTGGTATTTTCTAACTAATCGTGTAAGTGATAAAGAGTAGAAAGCTCCCGAATTTTCGGCCAAAAGTACGGGTCTTGCCCTTTGACTAGTTTTTCTAGGGTCATTCAAAGATCGATGCAGGTAACCAAATCGCCACTCCCCACTTCAGCATAAACCTCATCAAATAGTTCCTCAACACAATCAGTTCCTCCATATCGATCGATAACAGAATTTACTAAAGTACCCTCCACACCTTAATAGATTGATCCAGCTTACTCAAACAGCTGTCGGATTGTCCAACTAAGCCGTCTGGTCTGTGCTTCAAGTACATTTAAGGCGCGTTTCCATTGCTAGGCCATTGCAATTTCCAAATAAGTTATCCTACTACTATTATAAAGGCGAAAGTTTGTAATCCTACTACTATTATTAAGACGAAAGTTTGTAAGTATGGATGTATGGATGTTTGTTACTCTTTCACGCAAAAACCACTGAACGGATTTGGCTAAAATTTGGTACACAGATAGTTTATAACCTGGATTAACACATAGGATAGCTTTTATCCCGATTTTATGTTCCCGTGGGATAATTTTCGAGTTGTAGCGGGTGAAGCCGCTGGCAACAGCTAGTAAGTTATATTTGTATAAAAGTTGCTAGAATTGGAAACTACCTACTTGCAACTTGTAACTTGTATGCAGGCTTGTTCACGCTGCATACTATTTGCAAATTGTAAACAAGTAACATGTCCAATACCGACCCGCGCTGGGCCCGCGTGGTGGAATATGGCCCACTCCCTCTCACAGTGAGGAGGCCTGTGTCTCAACAATGGGAACATTATAGGCTGATGATGATGATGATGAACATGTCCAATGAGAAGAAGAGCGGGCAGACTCACGAGAAATTTACTGCGTGAGGAAACTGCCTCGCGAGGCTGCTCGCTTTGTGTGGACGCATACCTATTATCTCTAGATCGAGAAACAAAACACTATACGCGAGTAAAACAAAAAACCGACCCTGGATGGCTCGAACGCTCGATTTCTCGCCCGCGGCAGCGAGCGCCCTTGCCTCGGTCGAGTTACGTCCACACTAACCCAGCTGCTTTGCGCGGCAAATGTCTCGCGAGTCTGCTCGCTCTATGTGAACGCACCTATTAGCATTCATTTAGACACCTGCATGCAGCTTTTTGCAGTTACATTGCAGTTAATCGTTGCATCGTCGACGCAACATTGTGTGAGTTGTCCTTCACCGCAAGTTTGCGGTATTCTTGATGACTGCTATGTTAATAGTTTTAAGTTCGTGATGTTCTACGAACTTCTTGGTGGCGCGGGTATCGATGTAATTAGTACCACTCACACTTGCTACAATGGCGACAAAATGTGGTTCGTGTGAATTCTACTTATACTTTTCAATACAAAATACAGTATAGTTTGTAGTGTGGTTGTTGTGTGGTCATGCTACATGTGAAACAACCCTTACCTTGATAGGACATCTCATGCGTTTTGCACTTGAGCCCCTATTGCTAACCATCGTCAAACCTGTCGGTCTTGACGAGGTAGGTAGCAAGGTAGGTAGGCATCTCGCGTTTAATGGCAAATTGAAAGCTTTAATTGGAAATTACCCGTGTCGCTACATGAACTGATTCGTATATCCATCTTTATGAGAGGAAAATTGTGACAAAACTGAACCTTTTTTTTTCATAAAAGGTTCTTTTACTCCTCATTCGGTGGTCCATTAGTCCATGGCCTCATTAGTAAGCTCAGTATAGTCAAACGAGCTATGGAGAGGGCTATGCTCGGAGTCTCTCTGCGCGATCGACTCAGAAATGAGCAGATTCGTAGACGAACCTAAGTTACCGACATAGCCCAACGAATTAGCTAGGGCAGTGGGCAGGCCATATGGCACGCAGAACTGATGGCCTATGGGGCTGTAAGGTTCTCGAATGGAGACCACGCACCGGCAAGCGCAGCGTAGGACGTCCACCCACTATGTAGGCAGACGATCTTATGAAGGCCACAGGATCACGCTGGATGCAGGCCGCTTACAACCGGTCCTACAGGAAGTCTAAAGGGGAGGCCTATGTTCAGCAGTGGACGTCTTACGGCTGATATGATGACTCCTTATTTTATTCTTATGTTATAGAGAAAGACAAATAACAAAATGAAGAAGATAGTAACTTCTCTTTGACTTTACGACCTAAATGATACCCGTGAAAAATTACTTCCGCTCGACCCGGGAATGTAAATAAAGTAAAAGGCAGTACCAGATTTTTAAACTGATAAAAATCACCCTGTTTCTTCACACTCTTCTTAGCATTCCTTAGCCGCGATGTACTATGACTCAGTCAGTCCTACTGCGACCCCTGCAGGGTTATAATAGCATCACTTACTGTTTCTAAGTATTAATCGTAAACAGAGCATTACTCTTAAAATAACAAGCCTATAACCAATTAATAAATACGACATGATTGGCGCAGTCGCTGAGCGCAGTTCCACTGCTGTGCAGTGTGTCGCGGGAACGATTCCCACACGAAGCAAATGTTTGTATGACCTACTACAACACACCCACAAAACAGGAGAATTTCGTAGTGTGGGGCAATGTTATAAAAAAGAAATCACATTCATTATTGAATGTAACCTGCCTGATGCCTCATTCACACACCTTGTCTTCAAAAACCAACTCAGCACAACTGTAAGCCTAGGATCCTCCCAATAGTGATGATTCTTTCCCTACTATTTTCCAATATTGTTCTCTATAACTCAATACGGGGTCAGACCTCAGGGCAAGGTCCGAAAACCTTCATATATCCTTATTATTGCGGAGAAGCCGTGAGCTATGTGTTTTATTCCTTTTAGTTTTTTTTTTTCCTTTTGACTTTAAGATTTAGTGTGTGTAGCCAGTATTGTGCTGATTTTTAGTTAAGTTTGTCATGAACAAAATTTATTCTAACTTTAATCACGAAACCGCTGGTAACCGCTAGTATCCCACAAATCATTAGTTAAGTTATTTGATCCGTAGGAAACGCCTTCAAAATAAAACCTCCACCTTCGATTACCAGTAACTAACATCGTCTATTGGTTACGTAAAGCAATTATAGAGATAGATGGCTTGCTTGCGGACATCGACCATTGACTTATAGACTTTAATATCTGAGAAGAATCGTTTAATATAGAGTTGAAATGGTTTATGGGATATGGGAGTGGCCAGTTCTTCATCGGCTGGGGTACAAAAGGAAAAGCTTTAAAAAAATCAGGTATTTTAATTCAGATTCAGTTACTTCTGTCTTTGTGATGTGAAGATGGCTACTACTGCTACGCATTTGATTTTAAACATGAAAAAACGTTATCACAGTTTCCATAAAATTACTGTACTGTACTAACAAACTTACATCTTTTTGACTAGCACATACAGAACGCCACCAACTTCGATACAAAATATTGTTTCACCTTGTCAGCATTCATACAGTAGGTCAAATTCATAATTAAAAATAAACCTCAACTTTCAAGCCTTCAAATCATGACCACACAAAAATTCAACCAATCACTCAAAATTTACAACAGCACCAATTTAAAATTCAATATTTTGTTCAACAACAGCAACAAAAAGCAGACATTTGCAAAAACTGAACATCAATGTCGGCAGAAAATTGCAATGTTTCAACTATTTGAGGCGGCACAAACAAGAACTGATGACTTACAAACAGTCGGACAGCGGCAAACATTTATTACCTGTCGTGGAATGAGGTCGGCTGGACGACAGGCGGCAAGACAGTTCGTGGCTAGACGAGAGAGTTCCGTAGATAGTTTACTTGAACAAAACGTTAGGTTGGTCTTCATATACGCTTATTTGCTTCGTTCGCTGAATCCCGGCTACTTGAGAGACAACGATATCGGAAACTCATTGTGCATATTGTTGTAGCTGATGGTATTGTCTAAGTACAACCTTACACCAGCCAGCGTGGCCCCAGCATCGAAACACACAGTTTGTCTTTGAAACATTTTGCACTCTATGTTCTCGAGCAAGAAGTTAAATTCTTTTAATGACAAACTGTAGTTTTACCGCCGAAAATAGCAGTGCCTCTAAAGAGAGAGACAACCGTCTTGCGTCACCAAATACGGAAAAAATTGTAAAGTCACCACTCATCATGGTGCAACTATGGTCATGTCTTACGTGAAGGAAACAAGTAAAGAGCGTGTTGCATCCCCTAAAATACAGTGAGCAGCGTTTGAGGAAAACAATATTAGCGATATGGTTGTATCTAGCTATTTTCATAGGTTTTTCGCTTTTAAGGACTTTTACTTTTTGTTTCATTCTAGCCACTGCCCTATTTGCGAGTCATTTTCTTAACAAACCTTTTTAATTTTATAGTTACCTCTCTTACCATATAGTATATTGACTGCATCTATTTGAAGAAACACAAAACCTCAACGGACCCCCAAACCACGAACTATCCGATCAGAGGCCACAGATAAAGCGCGGTAGGGACGGACCAGTGAAATCAATAAGTGCCCCGCACAGATTAAACAACTGTCGATTGAAACCGGTGTTTGTACAGCCCCTGTTTATTTTTCCCAGCCCTTTCGTGCCAGGCTTGCGATCGAACGGTTTATGATTTGAATTTCGAGTTTCAATTAATGTAACGTCACTTTGATTGGTGTTGCAGTGATGTTTGTAATTGGATTTTCGAGTGATGCTGATGACAGATCCTGTGCTGTGTTTGACTGGATTGTTGTACGAGGAAGGGTGTCGAATCTGGGTGCTTGATTATATAATTTGTTGTTAAGTACGATTATTAGAGTAATTTCCACATTAATCGCTCGTTTTAGCGTTCCAGGAATCCAGGAACACGGGACTGTCTTTTCAGGTAAACAAAGTCCCGGAACGTAAAGGCTATTGAAAGACCACTGTGGGTTTTAGTTAGTACAAGTCTGACAGTACATGTAGGAGGACTCAATTGTTGACAAAAAAAGAATGCATCCTTAGGTAAGGGTTACCTGATAATATTAATTTAAAAACATTCAATAGCTTCCTGCAAAGTAAACAACCCACAGCAAACCGTGAACAACAAAGAATTCACATAGTAACACTTATCTCCTACTATAAATTGGTGAACCCCTTAGCTATAAATAAACCTGACTAAACACTTACAGCGATGCTATCGACACCGCCAGTGAAGCCAGAGCTATAAGGTACCGGTCCCACCGTCAACGGAAAAGTGAAGGAAATAAGAATTAACATTTTATTGCCACTGACCTTTCCAAAAACAAAACATTATGCTTAAAGTTATACAAAAAGTACCAGTATAATTATGTAAAAATACGGAAGTGTCATATTCTAGAGCGAGAGCCTGTGAACCCCAGACCTACGTCATTTTATAAAGGCTGAAAGTTTGTCAGCGGATACTTCCAACACTGGTAAGAACGATGGACCATTATGGAGTTTGGGTAATAGTGGCTTTGGCAGGTAAACGGTACTGAAGGTGCGTAAAATGTAAGTTAACTTACGTCATAGTATAAAAGCTGATTTTTATATATAATACTCGGGTAGTAAGTAGATGATGTTTCCTCAGCAGCCAGACACTTATCATGGTGGCAACCCCTTGCCAGACACCCTTAATGTTCAAGAAATTATATAAGTTTACTTACGTCATAGTATAAAAGCTGATTTTTATATATAATACTCGGGTAGTAAGTAGATGATGTTTCCTCAGCAGCCAGACACTTATCATGGTGGCAACCCCTTGCCAGACACCATTAAAGTTCACGAAATTATAATTTAACTTACGTCATAGTATAAAAGCTGATTTTTATATATAATACTCGGGTAGTAAGTAGATGATGTTTCCTCAGCAGCCAGACACTTATCATGGTGGCAACCCCTTGCCAGACACCCTTAATGTTCAAGAAATTATATAAGTTTACTTACGTCATAGTATAAAAGCTGATTTTTATATATAATACTCGGGTAGTAAGTAGATGATGTTTCCTCAGCAGCCAGACACTTATCATAGTGGCAACCCCTTGCCAGACACCCTTAATGTTCAAGAAATTATATAAGTTTACTTACGTCATAGTATAAAAGCTGATTTTTATATATAATACTCGGGTAGTAAGTAGATGATGTTTCCTCAGCAGCCAGACACTTATCATGGTGGCAACCCCTTGCCAGACACCATTAAAGTTCACGAAATTTTGATTTTACCTACGTTATAGTATAAAAGCTGATTTTTATATATAAAAGTAGTAATTAGATGATATTTCCTCATTAGCCAGACACTTAACATAGTGGAAACCCCTTACCAGACATCATTAAAGTTCACAAAATTATAATTTTACTTATGTTATAGTATAAAAGCTGATTTTTATATATATTACTTGGGTAGGTATCAAATAGATGATGATTTCTCATTAGCCAGACACTTAACATAGTGGCAACCCCTTGCCAGACATCACTTAAGTTCACGAAATTATGATTTTACCTACGTTATAGTATAAGGGATCGTCCACACCAAAAGTATTGTCCGCCGCCGACTGTGAGCACGCGTTACGCAGTTTATTGTTTTTCAATATATATTTAACTTCTTGTTCACACCGAACCGACTATACAAACAGTGAGTATATTCACAGTCGGCGGCGGACAATACGTTTGGTGTGGACGATCCCTAAAAGCTGATTTTTATAAATAAAAGTACATTTAGATGATGTTTCCTCATTAGCCAGACACTTATCATAGTGGCAACCCCTTGCCAGACACCATTAAAGTTCACGAAATTATAATTGTACTTACATTATAGTGTAAAAGCTGATTTTTATATCTAAAAGTAATAATTAGATGATGTTTCCTCATTAGGCAGACACTTAACATAGTGGCAACCCCTTGCCAGACACCATTAAAGTTCACGAAATTATAGTTAAGTGTCTGGCTAATGAGGAATCATCATCCACTTACTACCCGAGTATTATGTATAAAAATCAGCTTTTATACTATAACGTAAGTACAATTATAATTTCGTGAACTTTAATGGTGTCTGGCAAGGGGTTGCCACTATGTTAAGTGTCTGGCTAATGAGGAATCATCATCCACTTACTACCCGAGTATTATGTATAAAAATCAGCTTTTATACTATAACGTAAGTAAAATTATAATTTCGTGAACTTTAATGATGTCTGGTAAGGGGTTGCCACTATGTTAAGTGTCTGGCTAATGAGGAAATATCATCTAATTACTACTTTTAAATATAAAAATCAGCTTTTATACTATAACGTAGGTAAAATTATAATTTCGTGAACTTTAATGGTGTCTGGCAAGGGGTTGCCACCATGATAAGTGTCTGGCTGCTGAGGAAACATCATCTACTTACTACCCGAGTATTATATATAAAAATCAGCTTTTATACTATGACGTAAGTAAACTTATATAATTTCTTGAACATTAAGGGTGTCTGGCAAGGGGTTGCCACCATCATAAGTGTCTGGCTGCTGTGGAAACATCATCTACTTACTACCCGAGTATTATATATAAAAATCAGCTTTTATACTATGACGTAAGTAAACTTATATAATTTCTTAAACATTAAGGGTGTCTGGCAAGGGGTTGCCACCATGATAAGTGTCTGGCTGCTGAGGAAACATCATCTACTTACTACCCGAGTATTATATATAAAAATCAGCTTTTATACTATGACGTAAGTTAAATTATAATTTCGTGAACTTTAATGGTGTCTGGCAAGGGGTTGCCACCATGATAAGTGTCTGGCTGCTGAGGAAACATCATCTACTTACTACCCGAGTATTATATATAAAAATCAGCTTTTATACTATGACGTAAGTAAACTTATATAATTTCTTGAACATTAAGGGTGTCTGGCAAGGGGTTGCCACCATGATAAGTGTCTGGCTGCTGAGGAAACATCATCTACTTACTACCCGAGTATTATATATAAAAATCAGCTTTTATACTATGACGTAAGTTAACTTACATTTTACGCACCTTCAGTACCGTTTACCTGCCAAAGCCACCATAACCCAAACTCCATAATTGGTCCATCGTCTTACCACTGTTGGGAGCATCCGCTGACAAACTTTCAGCCTTTATAAAATGACGTAGGTCTGGGGTTCACGGGCTCTTGGGCTATTCATACAAAATGGCTGTCGCAGTATAGTGGTACCTTGCACAATGCTACATGTGACACGGAACGGGGACACAAAGATTTTGTCGCTGAAAAAACGTACTAAAGTTATTAGGTCCGGTGTAAGTAAAAGAGATATACATACGTGTTAGCAAAATTATGGCTGTGAAAAAAATTATCACAGAGAATAATCGCTAAAAGCCACTTGCATAGCGGGCAGGATAGTCTAGTAATAATTATTATTGAAGCTACCACTACTTGCTGGCGGCAACGCACTCCCGGCCCTATAGACAAACAGACCACGACAGGGCAGCAGACAATCGTTATCGCTCCGCAGTCACTAATACATTTTCAACATTATACCCCAGCGCATAAAGTTGAAAATCTATTGAAGTTCACAGATCGTTTTCGTTTATTTCGCTCGTTATCGCGCAGCTGTCTTTCATCAATTTTTAACTTTATTATTTATTATGATTTATTTATTTCAGATTTTAAATCCATTGTAACGGAACGTTACATGAATAATCACGTCTAACTTTAGTATGTGCCAAAGGACAATGGATTATATTTAAATTGACGCTTCGTTCTTTGTCGGTATGCGACTTGGAACGCTCCGGGGACTTGAGTGCGGCGGGGGGAGTGCGCATCGGCTGGAGATTGCGCCGGACCTCGACGCCAGTCGCCTCTAGGCTGATGTGAGACTGCACGTACCTGTTTGCTTTCGGTCGAGCGCCCTAGCTTGATACGACCGTTAAATTTTTAATCAATATCCCAAATCATTTTAAACAGTTGCCACTTCGGTTTAATTTTAAAGTGTATTGGTGAAAACCCGATTTAGGGTAAGTTTTGAATAGCACACAAATCACGCACATCATAAATCATGTAATTTTAATTCCTTCATTGTTCTGTGTACTCATATGTATTTTATGCTTTGATTTATTCGTTGTAGTTTGTGATTTTATGTAATTAGACGGGCACCATTTATGTATAGCCTTAGTTATTGCTAAAAATGCTGAATCACGCTAATTAATTCCTTTCACCCTCAAGTACAATAATTATGTAATTCAAAATTTAAATTCTTAACGTATTAACGATCTTTGATTATTGTTTTTTTTTTCTCTTTTCTTTTTCCTAAAGCTTTTAGCGCTTAACGCTACTGCTTAATTTGTCAACTCCGTTCTGGTTGGTGCCACCACGTCAATGCTACTACAACTAAATAGGGATTTCCTCCTGTAAGTTGTCGTCGTCGGTGGTACTCCAGCACGGAAGTTATTAGGCCAAGTTCTAATGAGCTGTAACGGTGGTTTCCAGGTTCTTTGGTTTATTTATACGAAGCCAAGCTTCCCGCGGGCAAGATTTCCGGCGACGAGCTGAGGACCCAAGACCTCCCCCCGACGCTTCTCCATTGGCGTACTGAGCCAGTCGGGACTGCGCCGCCGCGTCACCCGACAGCCGTATCACCGTGCAGTACAGCACAGAATTTGGCCATCTTCCATCTCCGGCCACGAGCGAGTCTTCGCAGCAACTTCAGGGGAGTACTTATCCCTGCAGAGGTGACAACAGACGACCGTAACCCACGACCTACAAATCTTTGTGTGCCTCCGACTTAACCTGCTTGGTATTTGATAATACACATTTTTGTTGAAAAGGTACACGCCCGTTTTGTTTTATTTTACCGCCAGACCTTAGGTGGAATTCAAACGGGTGGAGGTATCACTGGCGCCCAATTTAAGTGGTTCTGTCTGTTTTCGCTTCTGTAGTTCGTAGTTAGTTATTGTACGGTGAGTGGATATTTTGTTTATTTTGTAAAACGCTTTGTTTTTTTTGTGTAGTAACTGGAGTGAAGGTTATGTTCAAATTGTTTATTATACAATATTAACTTCGTCATACTTATTTTTTCCTATAAATAAAGTGTTAATTTTTTTTTTCCGTATACAGGGTGTTTTTGTTGTATACCTACACTGTTAATTTTTTTTTTTTTTTCGGTTGGTATATTACTTTGTTAGCGGTTACAAATTAAAATCATTTCGTTTTTATTTTTTCCTTTGTAAACCTACCTTCACACCAGTGAAAAACAATCTTTTTATTTTTTTTTTGCACTTTTGTTTTTGTTTTTATTGTTTTGTGTCTTTCTGTTACTTCTTATATATTCTCTTCATTAATCATAACACAGCGTTCTGTAAGCTGATTGTAACAGAACGGAGTATTTTCACCATTGATCAATAATATATTGTGTGTTATTCAAACCTTTCTCAAATTGGTTAGATTTTTTGTTTTTTTTATTTTTATTTCAAAATGGCTTATCCTATTAAATTTTTATCTTTGCAAAAGTCTGAATTGGAATATGAGGTAGCCGTACGAGGTGAAACCCCAGCTACTACTGTGGCAGACCTTAGGCGGCAGATTTGTAAACTTAGTCAGGTTCTTGTATCTGAGGATATTTTATGTTCCCATCTCGACCCGCTGGACGATTTGAACAATTCTTTGGAAATTTTAAATAAAATAAAGGCTAGCCTTGATGGGGACACGAAAGATAAGAATGTTTTGGGCCGAATCGAGAATCTTTTTCATCACCTTTATCATCGGCTAAATAGAATCAACATGGATGAGAAATTATTGGAGGTGCATACGGAATGTACTAAATTGTTCAAGGAATATTATGATCTTTTCATGAGCCTAAAAGCAAAGAGTATTGACCCTCTCATAACTGTCGCTTCAATATCTGAGCCACAAGTCACGTCTGAAAAAATCAGTATATCGGTGACTTGTGAAGGAAATTCAAAACATTCCGATCTAGCCAAGTTAAGATACGATGGTAAGACTTGCGTACGCGCCTTTATTCAGCGAGCTAGGGAATATAGCGTAGCTCGTAATATTTCAGACGCAAAGTTCCTTTCATTTGCAACTGAAATTTTTGTTGACAATGCACTCCATTGGTTTAGAGGCGTAAGGCAACAGGTATCATCTTGGGATGAACTTGTTGTTCTCTTACTTCAAGACTTCGACAGGGCGGATTACGATTACCGTCTTTTATCTGAGATTCGTTCTAGAACTCAAGGGGCAACGGAGAACATTACTATTTACTTGGCTATTATTTCGGGAATGTTTTCACGCTTGTCGAGGCCTTTGGTGGAGGAGGACAAGTTGGAAATAATTTTACATAATATTAGACCATGTTATGCTAGCACTCTGGCCTCAGCTTTTCAAATCACATCGATTGAGCAGTTGAGATGTCTTTGTAAGAATTTTGAAAACGTTCAGTCACGCATGGCTCAGTTCCGGGAGCCTTCCGCTGCCACTTCTGATACATTAGCACCAGAGTTTGCTTACAGACAAAGAATGGAGGCATCTAAAAGTGTAAACAATAAAACTAACTTAGATAATAACAAACACAATTTTAATAATCATAATGTTAATGATAAATATTTACATGCAATAGAAAATTCAACTCCTGATGCGAAACGGCCATATTGTCCTAGATGTCGTAATAACTCGCATAGCCTTAAGGATTGCCAGAACAAAGACATTTTGTGTTTCAAATGTGGTCACAAAGGTGTAAAGAAACCGGATTGTCCGAACTGTAACAAGGACCAAAAATCAAAAAACTAGGTTTGCAGGATTGTAAGAAATCGTCTTTGGTAGAAGGTCGCTTTAATAGAGAAGATTGGAACGATTGGTTGAAAACAATTAATCTATTTTTCAACAGTTATAAAATTTCTTCAATTCTGCAAACTAAACCTTTGGGTGATTCGCGACCATTCTTGAATATTAAGATCAACGATATTACAGCGTCTGGCCTCCTAGATTCCGGATCAGCAGTTACGATATTAGGTAATAATGCACATGATATGTTACTCAGTCGTGGCCATAAGCTTTGTACTGATGATACACCTTCGATAATAGCTGCTGGTGGCCAAACCCTTAATAGTATTGGCTATATTAATGTACCAGTACATTTAGAGGAACAATTTCACATAATTAAGTGCTATGTAGTTCCAGAAGTTCAATCATCACTTATTCTAGGTGTTGACTTCTGGCGCGCCTTTCATTTATGTCCAAAATACTTAGGTTCTGTCCATTTGTCGGCTAATCCATTAGTAGATTTAAATAATAAAAACCAAAATCAAAATTTTATCAATTCCTATGATAGTTTAGATGAGTCTCAACGCGCTATAGCTGATAACGTTGTTGAGCAATTTAAGGATATTTCATTTGAGCGCAAAGGTTTAGGCCGCACGCGCTTGTTAACCCATCGTATCGATACCGGTGATTCTCCTCCTATTAGACAAAGATATTATAGACTGTCTCCTGAGAAACAGAGAATTCTTGTCGAACAGGTAGACGAGATGTTAAATTTAGATGTAGTGGAGCATTGCGAGAGCGCCTGGCAGTCTCCTGTATTGCTCGTCACTAAGAAGAATGGTCAGCCTCGATTTTGCCTGGACAGTAGGAAGTTAAACTCAGTCACAAAACGAGATGCTTACAACTTGCCATACATTTCCGAAATTTTGGATAATCTGCGTGACGCGCGATTTCTTTCTAGTCTTGATTTATCCAAAGCCTTCTGGCAAATCCCTATTGCAGAGGAGGATAGAGATAAGACGGCATTCTACGTCCCAGGTCGAGGAACACTTAGGTTCAAAACCACAGCCTTTGGTTTGACTAACGCACCAGCTACGCAACAGCGTCTTGTAGATAAGTTACTAGGTAACCTAGATCACCGTATATTTGCGTATTTAGATGATATTATTATTGTTAGCAATAGTTTCGATGAGCATGTGTCCCTTCTACTTCGCGTGTTAGACAGGTTGCGTAAAGCTGGCCTAACTGTAAACTTGGAAAAATGTGAGTTTTTCAGAAGTCAGCTTAAATACTTAGGGTACGTGGTTGATGCGAATGGGTTGCGAACGGATCCAGAAAAGGTTGAAGCTATCCTAAATTACACAACTCCTAGGAATCGCAAAGAGTTAAAACGATTTTTAGGCACAGCTACATGGTACCGTAGGTTCGTTCCTAATTTTAGCACAATTGCTGGGCCACTTAACAAGTTGACTTCCAATAAAAAGAACACTCCACCTTTCAAGTGGACTGATGAGGCGGAAGTCGCTTTTAGACAACTAAAGGAATGTTTAGTTTCCGCGCCTGTTCTTTCTTGCCCCGATTACGATCTGCCATTCGAGGTGCATACTGATGCAAGTAACTATGGGATAGGTGGTATGCTCACACAGACCATCAACGGAAAGGAGCATCCCATAGCTTATATGAGCAAATCGTTAACGGCAGCAGAAAAGAACTACAGCATTACGGAGCGTGAGACGCTGGCAGTTCTCACGGCATTGGAGCATTGGCGTTGCTATTTGGAGAATGGTAAAACTTTCACGGTTTACACAGATCATAGTGCATTACGATGGTTTCTTTCATTGAACAACCCTACGGGAAGGCTCGCACGTTGGGGTGTACGTTTGTCTTCATTTAATTTTGATATAAAACACCGTCGAGGTGTCGACAACGTTATCCCCGATGCGTTGTCTAGAGCTGTACCTGTTTCGTCTATGGTCACTGCTAATTCATTCGCGTCCTCTGGTGACGATTGGTATAAGAACATCTACAATAACTGTGTCATAAAACCTGAAAATTTTCCCAATTACCAAATTAAGGATGGCACTCTTTTTCGCCTTTGTAAAAATAAGTGCTTGCTTACCAATGAATTCTCTTGGAAGGAAGTCGTTCCATTCGAGCTCAGAGATAAGATTATTGTGGAAAACCATAATGAACCAACTGCGGGTCATTTGGGTATATTTAAAACCTATAAACGCATTGCGCTCAGATATTACTGGCCGGGCATGCATCAAAGTGTAGCAAAATACGTTGGTTCTTGTAGTACCTGTCTACAATATAAAACACAAAACCATGCTACTCTTGGTGAGATGGGACGCCCGAAGCAATGTTCTCGTCCCTACCAGATGATATCCATCGACCTAATGGGTCCTCTTCCAGTCACACGTAAACAAAATAGTTACATTCTGGTAGTGACGTGTTGTTTTTCGAAATTTTGTCATATTTTTGCAATTAAAAAAGCAACTTCTCAGATTATTACTAAAATTCTGGAAGAACAAATTTTTTTATTTCACGGTGTTCCTCAAAGCATTTTCCTAGACAATGGTACTCAATTTATTAGCGGCCATACTCAAGATTTATTTAAGAAATACAAAATACCTAACGTATTCTTTTCGCCAAAGTATACCCCTCAGGTTAATACTGTGGAGCGATATAATAAAACCATAATTACTTGCATTTCAACTTTCGTAGATGGTGATCATCGATCATGGGACTTATTTATCCCGAAAGTACAATTTGCGATTAATAATTCAGTCAACGAGGCTACTGGGTTTACTCCTTCTTTCTTAGTTTTTGGGCGTGAATTAGTATTATGTGGTTCTCATTACATAGATACAGACTTGGGTGATGACATAGTGTTTCTTCCTCGCGATGTGTATGCGGAGAACCTTGGTTGCTTGGCTACTATATTTGACCAAGTCCAAAAATCCCTGTATCACGCTCATGTTAAAAACACGTCATACTACAATTTAAGACGTAAAGCTTTTGAGTTTAATACAGGTGATGTAGTATACAAACGTGCTTACGTTCTGAGCGACAAGGATAAGCATTTTAGCAAAAAATTGGCCCCCAAATACATTAAGTGTCGGGTCATAAAAAAGTTGTCACCGCTTGTGTATGTCTTAGAGGATATGAAAGGGAAAAATTTAGGGTCTTGGCATATTAAGGACCTTAAAATATCTACATACAATTGAGTTCTGTTTTCGTTACATTCCCTAATGCGCTACTGGACGGCTTTGAGATCTGTTATAAAAGTCGGTGACGGACATAAGTCACTTGATTTTCAGTATGTGAGGACACGTTACATTTTTTTAAATATTAGGTAATGTATTATAAGATAGGTTTATGAGTGATGATGTATGACTGACGTGAAAGAACGAGTGAAAGAGTGTAGTAACAACCGTAAGATGCGGATTTTATTCTTAGAATAAAATCCTTATGAGGGAACCGCGGGTAATGTAACGGAACGTTACATGAATAATCACGTCTAACTTTAGTATGTGCCAAAGGACAATGGATTATATTTAAATTGACGCTTCGTTCTTTGTCGGTATGCGACTTGGAACGCTCCGGGGACTTGAGTGCGGCGGGGGGAGTGCGCATCAGCTGGACATTGCGCCGGACCTCGACGCCAGTCGCCTCTAGGCTGATGTGAGACTGCACGTACCTGTTTGCTTTCGGTCGAGCGCCCTAGCTTGATACGACCGTTAAATTTTATAATCAATATCCCAAATCATTTTAAACAGTTGCCACTTCGGTTTAATTTTAAAGTGTATTGGTGAAAACCCGATTTAGGGTAAGTTTTGAATAGCACACAAATCACGCACATCATAAATCATGTAATTTTAATTCCTTCATTGTTCTGTGTACTCATATGTATTTTATGCTTTGATTTATTCCTTGTAGTTTGTGATTTTATGTAATTAGACGGGCACCATTTATGTATAGCCTTAGTTATTGCTAAAAATGCTGAATCACGCTAATTAATTCCTTTCACCCTCAAGTACAATAATTATGTAATTCAAAATTTAAATTCTTAACGTATTAACGATCTTTGATTATTGTTTTTTTTTTCTCTTTTCTTTTTCCTAAAGCTTTTAGCGCTTAACGCTACTGCTTAATTTGTCAACTCCGTTCTGGTTGGTGCCACCACGTCAATGCTACTACAACTAAATAGGGATTTCCTCCTGTAAGTTGTCGTCGTCGGTGGTACTCCAGCACGGAAGTTATTAGGCCAAGTTCTAATGAGCTGTAACGGTGGTTTCCAGGTTCTTTGGTTTATTTATACGAAGCCAAGCTTCCCGCGGGCAAGATTTCCGGCGACGAGCTGAGGACCCAAGACCTCCCCCCGACGCTTCTCCATTGGCGTACTGAGCCAGTCGGGACTGCGCCGCCGCGTCACCCGACAGCCGTATCACCGTGCAGTACAGCACAGAATTTGGCCATCTTCCATCTCCGGCCACGAGCGAGTCTTCGCAGCAACTTCAGGGGAGTACTTATCCCTGCAGAGGTGACAACAGACGACCGTAACCCACGACCTACAAATCTTTGTGTGCCTCCGACTTAACCTGCTTGGTATTTGATAATACACATTTTGTTGAAAAGGTAGTTATGCAACCTGAACCGCAACGAGTGATCACCGTGAGAGCATAAAATGCACGATTGCAGTTTAGGGTGGCCCTTCGAGACGGTTCTTGCATTTTTGTCAATTTAGCATTTTAAGTAGCAGTAAGTCCATGTAACCATAGGCTAGTTTTTGAAGGCATTACATTAGAGCATGCGCTTCTGCTCACACGTAGTCCTATTCTTTTATTTAACGCTCCCCCATAATTTGACTGGCGCAGCCGGTAGGATCGCCGAATAGAGCTGCGCTGTCCTTCGCGTTGTTTCCGAAATAAAACTTTTTCGTGTTACGCGTTCGGGTGGCCCTGAGCAGCTGTGGTGATTCTACGAACCAAAGAAATTTTGTCGAGTTGTACTTGGAGCTGAAAATGAGAAAGGCGTGCTGGTGAGTCCAAATTTTCACCTTCCTTTCCCATTTCCTTTGTTTGTTATTTTGCGATTAGAAGTCTCGCGTTATAACGTTATCTGGTTTTGCATAAAATCTGTAAGGCTAGTTTAGTTATAGAATAAGTTATTAAAAAGTGATTGCATTTAAAAAATATTGAAATATTGTTCTGTGTATGAACTAAATTTTTAAAAAATCATTCGATAATTGCGTAATATTTAAAGTTTGTGTTTAAAGAAACTCTATTGCACTTTTAGCTTACTATTTTATTTTGTATTTTAGACTATTATTGTGTGTTAGTATATATATTATAGTATTAAAATGGTTGATGAAGTAAAAATTATCATGATTCCAAATGAAATGATTAAAATTATTCCGCTGTTTGATGGCGATAAGCGCCATTTAAATCTTTTTATTCGCAAATGTGAATATATTATAAATAAATACAGGGGAAGTGGCGAGCAAAACTTGTATGTAATGCATGCTATAACGAGTAGATTAGCGGGGAATGCAGCCGCGCTTATCAGTGAGCGCGAGGATATTGTTACATGGGAAGAATTTAAAGAGTTACTAATACAGCATTTTGGAGACCCGAGAAGTGAAGAGTGTTTAGCTATTGAATTGGAAACTTTGCGCATAAGAAATGGTGAATCATTTTTGGATTTTTGCAATCGTATTCAATCAGTGCGTAGTATTTTAATATCAAAAGTTAATAGATTATCGAGTAGTAGGTACTATGCGGGAAAGTAAAATAACTATTTATAATAATACGTCATTAAATGTGTTTCTTTATAATCTACCGGAAAATATGGTGCGTATTGTGAGATTAAAAGAGCCGTCTACTTTGGAACAGGCTTTATCTTTCGTATTAGAAGAGGTTAATTTCCATGATCAATATAATGCCCGAAATAAAATACTGCTGACGTCCTCCAGTAAGCAAGTTGTACCAAATAATACTCCAACTTTTAAATTCGGCACAAATAATTATAATACGCCTATTAATAATAATAAACCTATTTTTACGCAATCAAATTTACAACCCAAATTACATTTCGGTAACCCCCAAGGTCAACAAATTGGGACACGTCCTCCACAATTCGGATTTCAAGGTCAAACATACGGTTACCGTCCGCAGCAATTTGGAATACGTCCGCAACAATTTGGGATGCGTCCGCAACAATTTGGGATGCGTCCCCAACAATTTGGCATGCGTCCGCAACAATTTGGGATGCGCCCTCAACAGTTTGGAAATCAACAGCAATTAAATAATAGACCTTTACAGTCAGTCGGCATTCAGCAACCTCAAACTCAATCCAGTGACGTCACAATGCGTACTGCACCTCCAGCCAAGGTCTTTATAAAAGCATTTAAATTAAATGAGCTTGACCTTGATCATAACGATAACAGTCAGTTTTCCTGCGACTACCAATGTAACGAAGAATATGATCAGTATTACGATTATCCCCCTTTTTTCGAAAATCAAAACGAGAATTATTCGGAAGAAATTAATAAGGAAATTTTAGCGGAAAATAATGAGGATTTTCAATTAGTGGCTTCGGAGAACATAGAAAAATAATAAATTTGAATTGCGATACATGCATTAAATTACCGTACATATATATTCCAGAAATAGATGCCAAATTTATGATAGATACGGGTAGTACTAAATCATTTATTAACCCGGAAAAGGCTTATTACTATTTTTACGAATATATTTATCACGATCCATTCGAAGTTAGAAGCACTCATAGTACTAGCCAACACGAACTGGTACTTTCGATTCCAGCACTTCCGATTTTTAATACTAATGAAACTCATAAATTTCACTTATATGAAGTCGACCCTAGCTTCGACGGTCTACTAGGTAATGATATTCTACATAGTGTAGAGGCAGTAATAGATTTAAAAAATGAGATCCTGAGAACTAAAACTACGGTGATACCAATCATGCGCGATAAAAATAAACATATATTACAGTTAGCGCCTCGATCGGAACAAAGAGTTAAAATTCCTGCAAATTATCATTCTGGTAATGCTGTAGTGGATTTTAGAGAATTTACTGAAGGCGTGCGTATGCCCAGCGCTTTAGTCAAATGTAAAGACGGTTACTTTACTACTATTATTCAAAATACCCTTGACCAACCAATTAAGTTAGCTATTAATAAACCATTTCAAGTAGAACCGTATGAAAATTATGAAAATGATTGTGATGTGAATAATTTAAAAGATATTGAAATAGAAAAATTATTGACAGATAACTTACGAAAGCTTCGTCTGAGTCACATGTCAGGTGAAGAAAGCAAAGCTATAAGTGCATTATGCCTAGAATATAAAGATATTTTCTACTGTGATGGCATTCCATTAAGTTTCACGAATCAAGTCAAACACTGTATTAGGACGAAAAACGAAGATCCTATTTATGTCAAGCCATACAGACAACCCCTAGTCAGTCACAGGAAATAAAAAACCAAATCGAAAAGTTACTTAAGGAAAATGTCATTCAGGAATCTCATTCACCTTGGTCGGCTCCAGTTCATTTAGTCCCTAAAAAGAAAGATGCATCAGGAGAAATAAAATATAGGATGGTAATTGACTACAGACGGCTAAACGAAATAACAGTTGACGATAGATACCCACTTCCAAATATCACTGATCTATTCGATAAATTAGGTAAAAGTACATACTTCACGACATTAGATTTAGCGAGCGGTTATCATCAAATTGAGGTTAATGAAAATGACAGACAGAAAACAGCGTTCAGCACTGAAAACGGACACTTTGAATTTTTAAGAATGCCGTTTGGTCTTAAAACTGCTCCAGCGACCTTCCAGCGAGCAATGGACAGCGTTCTAAGAGGATTGCATGGAATCCATTGCCTAGTTTATTTAGATGATATTATTGTCTTTTCAAATTCTCTCGCAGAACATATCCAGAAATTAAGAGCCGTTTTTGATCGTTTGAAGGCCAATAACCTCAAAATTCAGCTTGATAAATCCGAATTTCTCCGGAAAGAAGTTTTATACTTAGGTCATGTTATAACTAAGGATGGCCTTAAACCTAATGATGATAAAATTAAAGCAGTTCTAAACTATCCATTGCCAAAAACCGTAACAGAAATAAAAAGTTTTTGGGCTTGATAGGTTATTACAGGCGATTTATTAAAGATTTTGCCAAGGTAACACAACCACTAACTAGTTGCTTAAAGAAGAGGAACAAAATTATTATAAATCAAGCATACATAGATGCTTTCCAAAAATGTAAAGAGCTTCTTACTAATGCTCCTTTACTCCAGTATCCTGACCCAGATAAGCCTTATATCTTAACTACAGACGCTTCGTTAAATGCCTTAGGCGCTGTACTATCACAAGGCACCGTAGGGTCTGATAAACCAGTAGCTTATGCCAGCAGAACCTTAAGTGATACAGAGACCAGATACAGTACTATAGAACGTGAGCTTTTAGCAATCATTTGGGCCGTAAAACATTTCCGCCCATACCTTTATGGTAATAAATTTATCATTTATACTGACCATAGACCCTTAGCCTGGCTCTATTCCCTTAAAGAACCGAATAGCAAACTCACCCGTTGGCGACTTCGTCTCCAAGAATATGATTTCGAAATTAAATATAAAAATGGCAAGCAGAATACAAACGCTGATGCTTTGTCCCGTATTAAATTAAATGTATTAGGCTCAGATGAAGATGACTTATCAATGGCAGTTAATTTAGATGAGAAGGAACAACGACCGAAAAAATTACAAACTACCAAGCAATTAGATAATTTACATGATACCGATAGTGACGACTCTAGAACAATTTCCATCTCAGATTTGTCTGCAACTGTAACAGCCAGCTCGGAAAATGATGCAAATGAACCAATTCCACTTATTCCCACTAAAGATAAAACATTCACAGTACATTCAGCTAAAGATATGGAATCAATTGGCATTCCAATATTACATGAAGCAGTAGACACTAAACCCAACCAGATATTAGTCTTTACATGGCATAAAAACGATATCCAAGTTAGTGATATTTCTCACGAAAAACAAAAAATCCTCGAAGTATTTCTACCATTAAATAATGATGAATTAATTAAACAGTTTTTAAAAGAATACATTAAATATAAAACTAAATACTTTATATATTTTGAAAGTGGAGAGCATAAAAAACAATTTAGTAAAATTATTATACAGTTATTTAAAAAAGGAATGGTTGAATTCGTGGAATGTACAGAGCGTGTAGTTTTTGTTGAAGATGAAAAGGAACAAAAGGATATCATCATACAGCATCATGAAGGAAAAACGTGTCATAGAGGTATAAAAGAAACCATGTCTAGGATAAGGAGAAATTATTTTTGGAATAACATGCAAGAGACGATTTCAGCAGTAATAAATAATTGTGAAGCATGCCAAAAAACCAAATATGACAGAAAACCCATAAAGCCTTTTCTACAGTTAACTCAAACACAAAATGCACCATTTCAGGAAATTTTCATAGACCTCTTCGCTATAGAATCTGTATACTATCTTACATTAGTCGACGCGTTCAGTAAATTAGGGCAAGCAATAGAAATATCCAATCGATCTACACCCGAAGTAATACGTGCACTTATTAAATATTTTTCCATGTACGGAACCCCCAAAAAAATTAGTTGCGATCCGGGCAGTGAATTTAATAATGAATTAATGAAGGAATTAATGCTAATGTACAACATACAATTACATATTAGTACACCTAATAATCCTAACTCAACAGGCATTGTCGAACGTTTCCATTCGACTATAATAGAAATATATCGTTTAGCCAAGTACGAACGAAAATGTACTGATGCAGCATCAGTTATGACCTACTCAATAATGGCTTACAATCATACTATACATACAACAACCGGTTTGACACCATTTGAAGTGGTTTTCGGTCATACTGATTCAAATACTGTATTGAATGCAAATTTCGAGAAATTATACACTCAGCAATTGCTAAAAGATCATGCGAAGCGCACTAAACGACTCTATACTTACATATCAGATAAAATGATAGAGACAAAGCAAAAGATTAGAAATAGCAAGGGTGGTGAGATAAGTAAGAAATTTGAAATAGGTGACGTAATTTATGCAAAAGAGGTTAACACCAGATTAAGTAAAGACAAGCCACGTTATAGAAAGGCAACTGTTAGCGGTGACGTAGAACATAATGTAGTACCTGTAAAAATTGGACCTAGACTCACAAAAGTCCCCCTTAAAAATATTAAACGTCCTCCGCAGGTGGTGCCTCCTGCTATGGGCAGCAGCGCAAATAACATGGGCCCTTCAACTTCAAAAGGTTGAGAAAAACCCCGGTATCCTTCCCGTGAAACAAGGACAGGCGTTTAAACAAGTAGATAAGTGGTTAATTATAAAACTCTTAAATTTAGATAGTTTAGGTAATGATCTAGAATTAAGTTTAATTAAATATAATGAATTCAGTAAATTGGTAGATGTTAACAAACCTTACAGCCATGAGTTCTTAGGCATTCGCACTCAAACGGATTATTTAAAGGATAGAACTATCGAAAAATTTCAGCAACTAGTACCAGCTAAAAGATTTAAGCGAGGACTAATCGATCCACTTGGGTCTATGATTAAAATTGTTACAGGTAATTTAGATCACAGTGACGCAATCCGATATGATTCTCTCATTTCTCAGTTAAAAAGCAACCAAATAATAATGGATAAGAAAATAACTTTGGTCTCTAAAATGTTAAATGGTTTTGTCAACAGTACAGAAATCTTACATAACAATACACTAATTTTAGATGAACGTTTGAAAAGAATTGAGAGATTGGTTAAAAATATAATTACTAAAGAAGAAAATTCAATTTACTCTACTTACGTTTTAGGAATGTTTAATATGTTTTTAACAAACTTTAGAACAATTAATATAATTTTAAGTGAGATTGAAACGGCCTTAGCCTTTAGTAAGGTGTCTGTACTGCATCGAGCGATTGTTAATTCTACTGAATTATTATACATGTTACAATCTATAGCTAAGACAGAAAATCTGTTATATGACGTGAACGAAATTAATTTAGTTAAGTTTGAAGATTGTTTAACTGTTAAGGCATTTATTAAACAAAACCAGATTACGTTTATAATAGAGATTCCATTAATTGAAAACAGTACTTACAGTTATTTTAAACTTTACTCTTTACCTATTATTAACACAGATTTAAACGAAACTGTAATAGTAGTTCCTAAATATCCCTACCTTTTGGTGAAAGACTCAGATTACTTACCAGTCGTGAGAGCCTGTAACCAGATTGCAATAGAAGACAAATTTTTATGCACCAATGATGATGTGTTGACCCATCTAGAGCCATTATGTGAAGAACAGTTGATGAAGTTCCATTCTAATACTAGTGCATGTGAGCAGCACATAGTTGACATAGAAGATTTGAAAGTTCAACGAATTGGACGCGTAAGTTGGATCCTATATACAAAGAATAACGTTATAGCCAGCAAAAAATGCCATGGTGACGTCATGAGCCACGAGTCTTTACAAGGAACGTACATCGTAACCCTGGAAGATGCCTGTAAAGTTAACATCGGGCACATACATCTACAAAATTACCAATTTTCTTATACACATCTGAATTATCCAATAACTCCGATCATTATCCTGCCAGCGTTGAAGCCAGAAAAACGTACCCCCAGTGTCAGTGCAGTGAATATGAAAGGTATAAATCTAGATGAGCTGAAAGAGTTAGCTCAAGTAGTGAAAATGAGCAAAGTGAAATACAGTGAAAATTATAGTGCGGTTAACACTAAGAACATTAGTTTAGGTACGATAATTCTGTATGTAATTCTACCTTTAGGATTTATAACCTTTCTTGTTTTTAGATATAAGATAAAATTATTAAACTGTAGGCGAAATCATCAGAATCTTAACAACCCTGATAATTTCGCTCTTGAGGAGGGAGGAGTTATGCAACCTGAACCGCAACGAGTGATCACCGTGAGAGCATAAAATGCACGATTGCAGTTTAGGGTGGCCCTTCGAGACGGTTCTTGCATTTTTGTCAATTTAGCATTTTAAGTAGCAGTAAGTTCATGTAACCATAGGCTAGTTTTTGAAGGCATTACATTAGAGCATGCGCTTCTGCTCACACGTAGTCCTATTCTTTTATTTAACGCTCCCCCATAATTTGACTAGGTACACGCCCGTTTTGTTTTATTTTACCGCCAGACCTTAGGTGGAATTCAAACGGGTGGAGGTTTCATTTTGTTAGTAAAATCTTAAAACTAATGTTAGTAGACACAAAATACAAAATTCAAAAAACGACTGGGTACACCTACGTGTGCAGCCGTATCCAGTGAGCCAGCATGGGGCTGTCCCACCTATCGCACAAAACACTCAGGATGCTGTGGGAGCTACCACGTATTCTACCGAGAATGGAAGCGCACCGTTTCCTGATAATGGCATGAAAACCATCGACCCTGGCCTCTGCAAACATCCTGGAAGCACTACAAAATCGTGGTAGACCCAACAACATCCTGAAAACATTGTTATACTGGACACGCAGGGCGTTGTATGCCCTCAGCGTATACCTGACCCACAGACTGCACGTGTAAAAGGACTGGCAATATGCCCTGAAAAGGGTCATTTTGACTTCCGTCGTACAACGTGCAAATCTGCGGATCAGCATATTACCTCGGACAGCCATCGCCCTGCGTTCCCTTTCAATGTCTATATCATCGTTTAGATCATGAGTCACCCAGTGACCCAGGTACTTAAACTTAGTTACTCTAGTTAACGGAGTATTGTTTATGGACACATCAGGCACGTTAGTGTAACATTTGGTGCCTGCCTTAAAAACCATCAATTCACATTTTTGTGTATTGTACCTGAGCCCATGAGCGACCGCATAATCTTCACAGATCTTTACAAGCCTCCTGAGTGCGCTTATTGATGGACTCAGCAGCACCATATCGTCTGCGTAACTTATATTGTTAACGCACACGCCGTCAATGTGACAACCTATTTGGGTGCTGCTGAGTTCAACAATCAGCTGATTTATGATTTATGCTTTATGCGCTGGGGTATAAAGTTGAAAATGTTTAGTGACTGCTGAGCGATAACGATCATCGTCTGCTGTCGACGTCTGTTTGGCTCAGTTACCTGGTGGTCTACCATGACGTCTTCAGAGTAATTCCACTGTGGGAAAGAGACAGCTATAATATTCAGAACTATCTCGTTCCCACACTGGCATTACTCTCGCTTTAAGACGCCATGGCCGGTTGCCCGAGAGTATTTATCCATCACCTTTTCTCACTCGCAGCTCCTTTTTGCCAACTGATATAAGGTTGCTTTTCCTCATCATCATCATCATAATATAAGCTGCGAGGCAACTACTGTTGAACAAGGGTTTCCTGTATAGATTTGCAATAGGACTGTTGAGAAGCAGCTTGCATTCAACGCGATCCTATATTATTGTCTTCATCAAGTCGTCTGTCCATCTTGTAGACATCCTACGCTGCATTTACTGGTGCGTGTTTTCATGTTGTTCTTCGCCAATCGCCAATAGTAGGACATGCACCTTACCTATAAATAAACCTTGCTTAACACTTACAGCGATACTATCATCCTCGTGAGCGAAGCCGAGTGCTATTATCGCACTAGTTTGTAAACGAAAACATGGTTTTGAATAGAAAAGCGCTGTTAAGATATTGACATGGGGATAATAAATGCTGATAAAAGTGTGAAGAGGAAATTGGTTAGAGTAGCTTTTAGTGGAGAGCTAGATAAGTCACTATTGTATGGGGGTTCATATTTTCTGTCTTATCTCCTCCCATGTCTGCTACTGAGAGGAATTTCTGATAAATATATCAATAGCTTTTAGTCCGACATGGGAATCCCGGGGCATTTTTAAAAGTATCAGCTCATGTCTACTTCATACTTTGACTACTTTTTCATACTTTCAAGTAATCGGTAGCACAATGCCAACATTTTTAAATCACCGTACATTAGATCGCAACATACTCGTAACTTTTATTTTAGTCTAAATGACATCTTCGAGTAGTTTACGAACTTTATGATATTATATTAAATCGGTTGATATTATAATGCAGTCTATTTTACTAAAGTCTAACAAAAAAAATCTTGGTAAGAGTTTTTCGGCAATATGTGATTGCATTCCTGATGCGATCTAAAATACAGTAAACCTCTTTATCTATTGTAAAAATAAGAAAAGCATGAAAAATACTATACTGTACTCTATACTGAAGGCTCTTTTTTATTTACAAATGTCACTTGTGCAAATTGAATATACACACATCAACAGAATCTAGGGATATTTTATACTTCATCAAATATCTAAAAATCTATGAAGAATTTTCTGATAGAGTAAATGGAAGAATGATAGGTTATTTTAAGGTCTTTATTAAAAAATAAAAAACATTTCGTGATTCTTTTGTTTTAAATAAAAATGTTTATTTTTTTAATCGCCGTAGCAAATTAATGTGGTAAAAAACTTCATTTCTTCTTATAAAACTATTAATTTTGATGAAAATTGAAAAATTCTTATAAAATCTTATTATTTATAATCAGTGTTGCCACCTCTTACATTAATAACACATCGACATCGATTGTTTATGCTTAAAATTAGATTGTCAATGTCTTGCTGCGGTATGAGGTCCCATGTTCTTTGCAAGTGTTCGTAAAGTTGTTGCTCTGTCGTTTAATTTGGCGGGAAATCTCTCAAAGCTTTTCGTTGGGGATGTAGCTGAACGGCACACGAGTAAATATCGCGTTACTACGCAGAGACAAGATGGATTTCTCGAAATGACCGCTAGAAGACAACCCAATATCACAGCGATGCAACTAGTACAAAGGCTCTAGGCGGACCACCAGCTGCTGGTAAGCGACCAAACCGTGCGAAGGAGGTTGCATGAAGTTAGTCTTCATGCTCGAAGACAGCTACGTGTTCCAGCATTGCGACGTGGCAATCGCGGTCGGCGGCTTTCGCGGGCTCGGGAGCATTTATCATGGAGTGACGAACAATGGTCTTTGGTGCTGTTCACCGGCGAGTCCCGGTTTGGGTTTCATCTGGATTCACGAAGAACACGCTTTTGGAGAACTCCAGGGATAGTTAGCCGTCTACGGCACCCTCAGGAGGTGCACTCATACCAAGGCGGGACAATCATGGAGTGGGCAGGAATTCGTCTTGGCGGACGAACCCAGCTCATTTGGATCCAAGGTAGCCTGACTGCACAAAAATACCATGAGGAGGTACTAGAGCCTGTTATTGTCCCACACAGAATCCAAATGGGCCAGTAATTTCTACTCATGCACGATAATGCTCCTCCCCATACGGCGCGGCATGCTGTTTGCCGCTCTCCGAGACCACGATATTTAAGTTTTGGATTGACCTGCACAGTCGCCCGACTTAAATCCTATCGAGCATGCCTAGGACATGTTACAACGAAAAGCTTTGAGAGATTTCCCGCCAAATTAGACGACAGAACAACAACTTTACGAACACCTGCAAAGAACATGGGACCTCATACCGCAGCAAGACATTGACAATCTAATTTTAAGCATGGACAACCGATGTCGATGTGTAATTAATGTAAGAGGTGGCAACACTGATTATAAGTAATAAGATTTTATAAGAATTTTTCAATTTTCATCAAAATTAATAGTTTTATAAGAAGAAATGAAGTTTTTTACCACATTAATTTGCTACGGCGATTAAAAAAATAAACATTTTTATTTAAAACAAAAGAATCACGAAATGTTTTTTATTTTTTAATAAAGACCTTAAAATAACCTATCATTCTTCCATTTACTCTATCAGAAAATTCCTCATAGATTTTTAGATATTTGATGAAATATAAAATATCCCTAGATTCTGTTGAAGTGTGTAGGTCGCTACTCTTAAATAATTAACAACTTAATGATATTACATCTAAATGAACGTAACAATAAAATATTGAAACATTTAACATTTTCCTTTTTTATCAAAGAATAAGAATCGCCTCCATCTTTTCCGGACCCCGGAAGCACCGTCACAAAATATAAGTGAATGTAGCAAATTAACGGTTCGATAGTCGATATAATTTGGTTATTTTATCGACTCGTCCTCCTGCCTAATTGGCGTGGACGGGATGGAAGTGACGGGAAGGGAGCTATAGAAAATGGATGGGACACTTTCTCTGGTTGGACTCAACTTGTGAAGTTACCTTATAAGACAGTCCCGCGACCCCAGCAGGCTTTGACCCCGTCAGCTGACGTCGCCGTCGTCGACCCGGGCATGGTTCATAATCGGACGGCAAGTCATCCATTACTCGCTATCCGCATGCTTGCGTCTACGGTAGCCGGTAATCACTTCGCGTCGTCCGTTTCCGTGGGCATCTCTCGCGTTGGGTGATACGATACCCCATCGATAGCCGGGATCAACGGCTTAACACACTTCCCAAGACACAAAGAAAACTCATTCTTTGGTAACCCATCCACAAACCAACTTAAGTAAGGAGGGTTAACCTTGACTATTGAAATGTGCGGCAGAACCTCTCATCGAAGTGTTTACTAGAGGTTAGAGACCTTGACTGCTATGTCGGAGGTCGTGGGTACGATTCCCATCCAGGACAAATGTTTGTGTGATGAGCACGATCATTTATTCTGTGTCTGGGTGTAATTTATCTTTAATATATAATTATGTATTTAGAAATATATACAGTGTGTCCGGGCACGAGTTAGCGATATTTGAAGAAGATATTCTAGGCTCATTTTCATCGACAAAGATGCTTTAAAAAAAATTACTTACTCCAAAACTTCGCGAATGGCAGCCATTTCAAATTTTTGATCTGTCGAACTGGGGTGTGTACAATAAAACGCAAATATCTTTGAATCCAAGAGACCTAGATTCATGCAAATGACTTTACTGTAAAGTTAAATGTTGAGGCTTATCAACACAAACACAAATCACACAAACTCTTCTTAGCTTGGAACTAGATGGCGTTGTGTGATAGCTGTGGAAATATTATTATCTATAAAGTTATTTCAAACGTGCGTAAGGATCGCACTCCAATATTCAGCTAGATGGTGTAGTACAGGAGCAAGTCACATCCATTAACAAGACATCTACGGTCTTCCCTAATGGAGTTGCAATGGCTGTCGTCGCTTCCGGTTCAATTATTCGACACTTCGGCCGATTCCATCATCACCTATGAGCTGTTAGCTCTCGGACTATTACCGATGAGTAGGTACGCGTGTTAGTAAGCTCCCCGACTATTATCTAATACAAGTGTGACCTAATCTTCCCATTACAAAGTATTTAAATAATGTGTTTACATTTTTTTAGTAGTAGTGTATAGTGTAGATAGTACTACGGAAATTAATACAGACTTTTTTATTTTACTCAAAAATAATAAAAAAGTTCAATTGAATAAGGAAGTACACTCTTTTGCAAAAAAAACGGGCACCTAAGGAAATTTACGTTCTAAGGTCGATTTGAGTTAATTAAATGAAATTTATTTCTTTGACGTAGTCTGTACACTTATAATCGTGTAAATTAATGCGCGTGAAGTGAATTCGGGCAATTAATGAGAAAAAACGATGGATTCTTTAAAACCGATGTACACGCCCAAACAGTATGAGGTGGTCGGCAATAAAGACAAGATTTTTTATTTACTTTTTTACATTAACTAAAGTTACAAATGTAAAAACCTAATAACGAGAATGACCTCCTCTTGCCAAAATCACAGCTTGAATCCTTCTGGGCATGCTTTCCACGATGTTTTTAATAACGTTTTGAGGAATACGTTCCCACTCTTCTGCAATGACTCTTTTTTTTTCCCTGATGTTTTGTGGAGTAGGTTGCACTGATCTTACCCGTCTCTTTAGAACATCCCACACATGCTCAATTGGATTGAGGTCAGGACTTCGAGCTGACCAATCTAAACGACGGATCCCAACTTCTTGCATGTACGCTTCCACGTCACCAGAACGGTGCGGGCAAGCATTGTCGTCCATAAAAATGGAATCTTCTCCAAGTGCAGTCAATGTGGGTTGTGCATATGGAATTAGGACTTCCATTATGTACAGGTGTGCATTTAATGTTCCATTTTCTATGAAAACTAACTCCGTACGCTCCGTCGAATTAATTGCTGCCCAAAACATAACGGAGCCTTCGCCATAAGGAGTGATTTCTTCGAAACATACTTCCGCATAGCGTTCCCGTGGTCTTCGCAGCACTCGCCGGCGTCGGTCCTCTCCACATAAAGAGATTCTAGCTTCATTAGAAAACAATACTTTATTCCAGTCCTCCAGAGTCCATGAAGCACAGTTCCGAGCAAACTGAAGTCGAGCAACACGGTGCTCACGGAGTAATTTAGGGCCCCCAGCTGGGCGGTAACTCCTGATATTGGCAGCCAAAAGCCTCCTCCTGACCGTCCACAAGCTAACTTCTACTCCTCTTACTTCTTCAAGGCTCTTCTTCAGGTCCACACTTGACGCCTTACGATTCCGCAACGCCTGACTCACCAAAAAGCGGCCATCCCTTGGTTCTGTGCATCGTTTTCTTCCCGAACCGGGTCTTCTTTTGACGGAACCGGTCTCTTGATACCGTTGCCAAGTCCTCAGGACAGTTGAACGACTCACATTTGGCCGCTGAGACACGGAAGTTTGCGAACAACCTTCTTCAAGTAGGGCTATAATTTTACCGGCCCTTATCGCTTTATCACTCATATCTTTTTACATTAAATACCACTATTTAATGTAAAAACAAAGATTAAATTGTTTAATTTGCAGAAAATATCCAAAAAGTTTTACAATATCGTAATAAGTTAAAAATCGTCTCAGCAATTCGCGCCATTATTAAAGCAATTTTAGAATAATCCACAATAATCGTTATTTTTTTTTTTGTTAATTTTAAATGGGAACATAAAGAATGATTCTTAACGTTCCAGGATGCTTCAAATAACATGCCAATACATCGTCAAATTAATAAAACCTATTTCTTGTTCTTCTCCATTGAAGTAGAGAAAAAAAACTAAAGTGCCCGTTTTTTTTGCAAAAGAGTTTATATTCACGTGTCACGTGCAAAGGGCAACTAAAGGTTGGGTTTTAGCGAATGATAAGTGGAGTAGCTAAGCCAGAAGTGGCATCATATCAAAACTTGGGTCCCTTATAATCTTAGTGTATAGTTTTGCAGAATATAGAAAATAAATGCGCCCTACATGAAAATAAATACCTACCTCATACAAATAAATAAATACTCCAAATGCCAAAATCACTTCCGGTTACAGTTAAATACTCATATTGACTTTTCAATTTTTTTACATTACTCCACGTTATATGCTCAAGCGATGTTCACGCGTTTTGAAACGAAGTAACACTTCAGCAAAATTCTACATCAACCAACAGCTCACTTCAACTTGATACCCCTTTCCGAAACCCAAAATAACAGCCCTAAATATTCTAAATCCTTGGAAACAATCCTTGAATCACGAAATATCTTAATATTAAAGCTCCCAGCACAACAATGGCCCAATTTTCAACAACTTCATTCCGACCAATTGTTCCTTAAAACAATCGTGTCTTCAAACATTTTTTTTTATTTTCTATTTTAATCCTTTCGTAAGTTTCTTTTGTAAAGTCTTTCCCGGTGAAGTTTTTTTACGGCCGCTCTTTTGATCTGAATACTAAATATACTGAGAAACTCAAGAGACTTCACATTACCAAAGTGACATGAATGACAACATACTTCAAAATAGATGGTTTTGTCTTCAAAGATTTCCGTGTGCTACACAAAAGCGTAGCATATTCGTAGCAGATGCTACGCCGTAGCAAGCGTAGCACATTCGTAGCAGTGGCTACGAATCGAGATTGTAGCATGTCTACACGACATAATTTCTTTATAGTAACGTTATCCAGCTTAATAGCTTTTGTACGTTACTCTAGTCCAAATGGGTAACCATGACCTCGGAACTTAAAGGGCAATTTAAGGAACATGGTGAATTTTAGTCAGTACGAGTCTGACAGCCTGCTTCACCCAGGATTTCAGACCTCATTTAATAATTTTACCACCTAAATATAAGGTTAGCCTATAATATAATTTCCCGTCTACTGATACTGAGAACTTTATTGCAGAATTAATCTATACATAAATAAAATTATAAAGCTGAACAGTTTGTTTGTTCGATCGCGATAATCACAGGAACTGTTTGTTAGATTAAAAAAACCGGCCAAGTGCGTGTCGGGCCACGCACAGTGTAGGGTTCCGTAGTTGCCCATCAAAATACTTATGCGAACTAACTAAACTGATTCGCTGAATTTAATTTTAAAAAGAAGAATTTTCAAAATCGGTTCAGGAATCTTTGAGAAATCGGGGAAAATACATAAGAAAAAAGATTACAACGAATTTAGAACCTCCTCCTTTTTTTGAATTTAGTTAAAAATAGTTGACGATTAAAACCTACCTATCCCCTAAAAACATACCTATAAAAGCTGTAAAAATAAAGTTGACAAACTTACATTTGCAGTTGTCTCCGATACATTTTGTTTAAGAAAATATGATATCAAGTACATTTTATAAGTTGGTCGACTATTACTCGTAAAGTTGTAAAGCCTACTTAGTCATGATAATTTCTTTTAAACTTCGTTATATGTACTACTATTGTGAATTTTTTCACACCCCCAAACATAACCGTTTAGCTGGTAGAGGGGGGGGACACTCGAATCGAGCAAAAGTTAGCACTTTAAAGCTTAATATTTCACAAACGAATTTTTTTATCAAAAAATTGTTAATGAAAACTATCATTATTTTTTAAAGGCCTATTTAATGATACCCCACACTAAGGGGTACGCGAGAAAAAAAAAATCCTCACTTTACGTGTAAGTACTGGAGGTACCCTAAAAAAAAATATTTTACGAGATTTTATTTTACCACTTTTTCGGCACAACAAATCCGTATATTTACACCAAATTACAGCTCTCTAGTACTGTGCGTCTCTGAGCTAAACTGCGGACAGACGGACGGACGGACGGACGGACATGGCGAAACTATAAGGGTTCCTTGTTGACAACGGAACCCTAAAAATGTATTGGCTGGTCCATTTATCGAGGAAGGCTTTAAGCTACATAACATCACGCTATGACCAAAAGGACCTGGGCAGTGAGGGAATAACTAGTTTTATTATACGAGTTATAGTTTGACAGGCCTGTTGGTCTAGTGGTTAGTGACCCTAACTGCTATGCCAGAGGTCGGTTCGATTCCCACCCGGCCATGACAAATGTTTGTGTGATAAGCACGATCATTTTGTTCTGTGCCTGGGTGTAATTTATTTATAATATTTATGTATTTAGAAATATATTATTATGTTTATCAGTTGTCTAGTACCCATAACATAAGCTCTGCTTAGCTTGGGACTAGATAGAACTGTGTGACAGTTTAAAAAAAGAAGTCAAGAAATGCATCCAATAATACAAGATATTTATAAGAAAGCTATTAAAAACATCGATAAGAACTCGTAATACAAGACCCGGCCACGTGGGAACCGTATCAGGTGGCGCAGTGAGACGTGAAATGCACTCGAGATACTATCCAATACAAAAAGTGTAATACAGGTTGTTGAACGGGTTAATAATCTGTTCTTTTTATTCCTCTTTTTTATGTAAATTATTTAATAATAGGAGATTTGAAAGAAAAAAAGTTTTCCTGGACTCACACAGGACAGAACAACAACAGAAAAATAAAAAAAAAGATATAAAAATTAAACAAAAGAAACTAACAAAGAAATTAAAATAAAATACCAATTTTGGTCCTGTACGAGGCCAAAAGCCCTTAACTCAGCATGTGCTGTGACATTTAAAAAAACCGCAGAGCCGCTAGTAGCACGCAATAGTAGGAGACGGCGGGAAGAACCGAAAAGGTTCTGTCCGAACTGAAAAGAGGCCACGCAGTGTCGTAAAAGATGGAAACAGTGAAGGGATGCCTTTGCCCAGGAATGGGACGGAGCAGGCCAGAAAAAAAATGGTTTTCTTAACTCACTTACATAAAATCAAGGCTGTGATCTCCGATTGGTTAGATAAGGTCTGCCAGCAACCGGGTATAAAAATGGACTCCAAGGCTGTCACTATGATATGTGTAATGTAACAGTAACTCTGCCTGAACAGGAAGTCAAATCCGAGACTTCAAGCTTCGCAGTAGCGTTTACGACCACCAGATCCATGCAACAAAGCAGAGACAGAACATCGTAACTTAACTAACTACTTAGTCTTCTTTTTTTCGTGTAAGGATGTGGTCACCTATTGATGTGATTAAGTAGCCTCTAATATGGCTTGGGACTTAAATATTTATTGCATAAGTCCAGGTTTCGTCATGAATTTTTCGACTTCGATATCAGTGATATCCAAAATAAACTTAGAAATTGAATATACATTGAAAAAGATATATCGGTACGTGCATGTGTCGGATTTATTTATGATACATAGCCCTTATTTAATTAAAAATAGTAATATATTTAAAACAAAAATGATTTGATTTCCGAACGAAATCAGTTGACAGTCAAATATTGTATCGAAATTAATAAAGGTTGCAAATAAATAAAAACTTAATTTCTAAATAAAGTAATCAAGTTTTAAAAAGGTTCTACTACATAAGATTTGTTTGTTATTGCTTGTTTTATTAGTTATTTAGCTAAAATGTATGACAATCTGTGATTCGTCAACAATGGCGGCAATTTTTGTTGGAAGTGGTACAATTCTAAGTTTATAAAAACAGATGTACCGTCAAATTCGTGGTCATTATTATCCGATCGTTTGATAAGAAAAAGCTGTGCTCTGAGTGTTGTTTTATTCGATTAATTAATGTGAAATGTGATGTAATAATTGAGAATACAAGAAAGTGATGCTGAAAGTTTTAATTTGTGTACTAATGTTCTACAATGAAAATGTAAGTTAATCAATGTTTATTATGATTTGAATATTACTGATATTGTTTGTTTTATAAATGTGTGTACTGATAAAATATGTTGCCGTGGAGTTTCTTTCTCCGTTCTTCTCCACGAAAACCTAGGGTTTGCGAACGGAAGTAGCTTCAAAATAAATACTTAGTCTTGAGTTGTGCTTTTCTTTGTAAACCCATTCCTGTACAAAAATCCTTAGAGATACCTTACAAACAGTAAAGAAATAACAATAACCATCCTGATATCTAAAACTTGGTAATAAAGTCTATATTTATAATGTCAATTAAACCAGAAATACACATTCTATTAAATCACACACACACAATCAATCCTTTTTCTTTTTCTGACATCAGAAGCGGGATTGTGCCCTAACCTATTTATTAATTCTAATGAACTTTTATTTTGTTTTTCATAATCAACGTTGGAGCTATCAATCTGCACATCCCTGCTGAAAGCTGTTTCGTCATCGGGTGGACGAATCATCTTTAGAAGGGCGATGAAGACGTGCTGCCATCTCGAACAGCGGGACTGCGAAGCTGCTGAATAGGAGCGAAGCCATGCCGATAATAACGAAACGGGAACATCTGCACTACAGTATAAATTATTGTCTTAATGTCGGTAAGGCCCTCGGAGGCTCTTGTTTTATTATGTTATGTAACTAAAAGCAAGTCGAAAAGATCATAGATTTATACCATAATTGTTTTTGAAAGTTTAGCTTCGTTATAATTTAACGAACCTAAAAAAAAAAAGGGGGAGGAATATAAATTAAAAGTGAAAAAGTATGAAAAACTGTTAAAGGTTACAAATAAAAAGGGTAACAAGTTGTTACAGCATTAAGTAAAGGGAACAATTGATAAAGATTATTTGCAAAATACAGATAGACTGTTTGCCTGGCGGTGTACTTACTTTAAACTTGACGTAGATAGTAAAGTAGTTGTAGATCCTCTGTTCAATGACTAGATCCTAAACTAAAGGTCATTTTAATAAGAAAAATAACATAAATCTACAAACCAAAAAAAAAAAAAACTTTTTTGCAATTAGCGAGTATATTGGTAAACATTAGTTTTACTTTTTCTATCTTTTGCAATAAAAAGGCGGTTAGGTTATGAAATTATTTTAATGTTGACATTCATAAATCATTAATTAATCATAAGATCATAGGATTGATCAATGTAACAAGATTTTGACTACTATGAAGCTAGAATATGATAGAAATTTCAAATACACTTTAAAGCCAAGTCTTAAAATTAAAACATAACCCTCCTGGCGTAGTCGGGTAATAAATATAGCTTTGCACATCGATTAAAGTTGAAAAGGTCTCGACGTGACAAAACTATTCCAATAAAATTAATAATTTTCAGAATAGCCGAGCCGTAAATTTCTTTGGAAAATAAAACGCAAATCCATGATTCATGTACCAAAAAAAAAAAGGGTCATAGTATGTATTAGTATATAGGTACAGGGTTGAGAATATACAGAATAATATGCAAAGAAAAATGAAAAATAACTAAGTGATAAATGATATCATTGTTTGTTATAATTATGTCCACTATGTAAACAGAAATTTGAAAAAAAAAAACAATCTAGGTTTAATCTAGAGATTAAGTGATGTAAGTGTTATTTTGTTATCATTAATGTATTGTATTTTACATTGGTGAATGTTTATTATAATTAGTTTAAAGATGATTATGACAATGATGATTGTATTATGTATGAATTAAGACCTTAGTTGTGGTATGACATTCACTGACTGCGGGTGATTGAGCTTCACCGACGGCGGGGTGTTTTGGTCTGCCCAATAAGGTTGACATTAATAACTGACTATATACATTATGAACTGACTATAGACTTTATGACTATATATTTTATGAATATTATGTATATGTACTGCTGGTCGGTCACTGCCCTGATACCTTTCTGAAATTCACGCGCAGCAGGTGATAGGACTGGTATGTCAAGGCCAGAGACTATTTTATGAAAGTATTATGTATATGTATAACTGCTGGTCGGTCACTGCCCTGATACCTTTCTGAAATTCACGCGCAGCAGGTGATAGGACTGGTATGTCAAGGCCAGAGACTATTTTATGAAAGTATTATGTATATGTATAACTGCTGGTCGGTCACTGCCCTGATATCTTTCTGAAATTCATGCGCAGCAGGTGATAGAACTGATATGTCAAGGCCAGAGACTATTTGAAAAAAAATATATATTTATTTAATTATTTTTATTATCATTATGACTGTGCCCATGGCGTATACTGTGCCAGTACTGTCCTGTTGCCAGTGCCTGTGGCCATGACTGAGACTGTGACTTATGACTTAGACTGAGACTGTGACTTATGACTTAGACTGAGACTGTGACTTATGACTTAGACTGAGCCTGTGGATTCTGTGGCTATTAAGATAGTATGAAAATGTATTGATGATAAATTATGTACTGAGTATAATTATGTGTGATGATGTACAGTGTATGTTAATGTTAAATTATGTACTGTGTATATGTTAAATCATGTGTATTAAGATTTATTAATTAATGTTTTATCAAAAAGGTATAAACTTCGAGAACGAAGTTTTTTTCAGAATGGCCGTGTCGGATTTATTTATGATACATAGCCCTTATTTAATTAAAAATAGTAATATATTTAAAACAAAAATGATTTGATTTCCGAACGAAATCAGTTGACAGTCAAATATTGTATCGAAATTAATAAAGGTTGCAAATAAATAAAAACTTAATTTCTAAATAAAGTAATCAAGTTTTAAAAAGGTTCTACTACATAAGATTTGTTTGTTATTGCTTGTTTTATTAGTTATTTAGCTAAAATGTATGACAATCTGTGATTCGTCAACAATGGCGGCAATTTTTGTTGGAAGTGGTACAATTCTAAGTTTATAAAAACAGATGTACCGTCAAATTCGTGGTCATTATTATCCGATCGTTTGATAAGAAAAAGCTGTGCTCTGAGTGTTGTTTTATTCGATTAATTAATGTGAAATGTGATGTAATAATTGAGAATACAAGAAAGTGATGCTGAAAGTTTTAATTTGTGTACTAATGTTCTACAATGAAAATGTAAGTTAATCAATGTTTATTATGATTTGAATATTACTGATATTGTTTGTTTTATAAATGTGTGTACTGATAAAATATGTTGCCGTGGAGTTTCTTTCTCCGTTCTTCTCCACGAAAACCTAGGGTTTGCGAACGGAAGTAGCTTCAAAATAAATACTTAGTCTTGAGTTGTGCTTTTCTTTGTAAACCCATTCCTGTACAAAAATCCTTAGAGATACCTTACAAACAGTAAAGAAATAACAATAACCATCCTGATATCTAAAACTTGGTAATAAAGTCTATATTTATAATGTCAATTAAACCAGAAATACACATTCTATTAAATCACACACACATAATCCTCCTTTTTTTTATTTTCTGACACATGCATCAGAAGCGGAGTTACTCAACAAAAGAACAGTTTAGAAATAAAAAACTTAGGTTCCCAATTTGCATAAACCATTTACTTTTAACATCATCGTATAATCGCTTCTCGCACTGAATTCCAAACAGCTTAAAGAAAAAGAAGCAGAACATTGATTTGAAAACAGGGACACCTTATGCATTGATTATGCATTTAGTTCAACACTCTTCCATCCCACATCCCTCGCACGTTGTCTCGACCACAGATTATTCAAATAAGGGAGAGGAGACAGAAACTGTGTTACTTAATATGCCTTTTTTCGGTGAATAATTTTAAAATGCTTCCTGTTCTACTCGAGACTCGTATTGACTAAAAGCACCTGTTCCATGAGGTTTCAACGTTTCTCCTCTCTGTGAGTAGAACAGGACTAGTAATCTACTACGCGAAGTCAGTGCGGGTACAACGCAACACGGAAGACCCCAACATACATACGTGAGAGTAAGTTAAGAACACATAGACAGTAAAAGTATTGTACAGTCACAAGCAATAGTATGTATACACTAAGCAGTATTCAAAAGCGATTTTGTGCTACCATATTGATTGAACTTTTGCCTTTTCATTAGAGTTCTATTTTGGAAGCCATATTATTACGAAATAGGTCTTATTTCAAGGTCGAAACCAGTATTTTACGAGTAATTTGCGCTTGAATTTTGTTGTGTATACATGTTATTGCTCGTGACTGTACCAATGACGATTCAAGAAATACATCTTTGGAGAAGAAAATGATTAGGAGAGCCGGCCCTGAATAAAGATAAGGCCGGAAGAATGAGAAGAAAAATCAGAACTCAGATCAGAGACTCCTTAGTATTTTTCACAATGCCTTGTTAAAAATCCACCATGCAAGAACCACTTCTGTCTATTTTAATGTTCTCTGACATAAATGAACTTAACATGCCAGGACTCCGGAACTCAACGTCAATCGTATTTAAATCCGTATACCTCTGCTCGCAAATCTGGGCGACGCCGACGTGGAAATGCTTTAAAATAAAGTGCCTTAAAGATTTTAGATGATTCATTGCTGCGCAATAATGTGAGGTGTGTCATATGTTTAACCTCTCGAGCCCCCGAGGAAAATGTTTTTCCACTAAATACTGATCGACCCGATCCCCAATGGCACGTTTTTGTGCCACCAAAAAATAGACCGATATTAATCCTTTTTTTTGGAAAAATAAGTCTTAAAATCGATCAGTATTTAGTGGAAAAACATTTTCCTCGGGGGCTCGAGAGGTGGCACAAAAACGTGCCATTGGGGATCGGGCGGTATAGCACCCAAAATAGATTGAAGTTTGTTCACGTATCCAAAATAGCTGGGTAAGAACGTATAGCTGTTGGTTCCGGCTGTCTAATGAGATCTTTGACAGTCGTTATTACTGAAGCTCTCGAGTCTGACAACCAGACTTACCATGGGGTATCGTACTAACCAGTTACTGGGTTGCTGGTGCGATAGGCAGTCGCTCCATGTAAAATACTGATATTCAACTGCATCTGGTCCGACTGGAAGCCGACCCCAATATAGTTGAAAAAAGGCAGGCAGGCAGGCTAGGATGATGATGGGGCGTGATTTTAAGTCATCATGATCATCATGTTCCCACTGCTGGGACACAGGCCTCCTTTCTGTGAGAGGGAGTGGGCCATAATCCATCACGCGGGCCCAGTGCGGGTTAGTAAATGTCACATGTCTTTTTGGTTCTAGAACATGCCGGTTTCCTCACGATGTTTTCCTTCACCGTTTTGAGAGCAGTGGTGATGAAATAATTAACACAAAGTAATGCGCCTGGCGGGGTTCGAACCCACGACCTGCAATTTCTAAGTCGGGACCGATACCGCTGGTCCACCACTGCTCTCTATGTGATTTAAAATAATTCTGTGTAAAAACGCGGAGTCCACAATTCAAAACTATGTCTTCAACATCTTCTACTGTCTCAATTAAATAACTATCGCCAGAAGAAGCAAGGAAGCGAATTATGAAGGTTCTGTTAGGAAATGAGATTGACGAATAAAAATCTGAAAAGCTGCCAAAGGGTCAAGTGTCGGACATCAAACATTTTATAGTTTCACTTGTTTGAGCACTTTTACGTAATTTCTTTCTTCGCACTGTATGAGAAAATATTAGGAGGAGCTTGTGACAACATCTTTAAGGTTAAAACGCGCTTGCCAAGGTTGTTCTGTGGAAGGGTGACCATTTAACATAGTGAGTTTCCTCCGTGCCTCGCAAAGCACGTTAATCGTTGGTCCCGGCTGTCATTTATAGAACTTTGACAGTCGTTATTCGCAGCCAGATGCTCGAAAGTCTGACAATCAGTCTTACCAAGAGATATCGTATTACCGAGTTATTGAATTGTGGAGGTCACAATTACAACAAATACATAGGTACTCCATGCAAAATACTGATATTAAAAAAAAAGATGTGTATGGGGTTTGGAAAGATCAGTGGTTTTGTACGTTTCAGTGTGTCACTAACCCAACTAGTGCCGTCGTCGAGCATCGGTACCTCACTCGACGACACCACCTTCCGGCTCGCTGTTGCTCTCCGTTTAGGATCCCCACTCTGCTCTCCTCATCGCTGTCACTGTGGGGAAGCCGTCAACAGCCTCGGACACCATGGCCTTTCTTGCGGCCGCAGCGCGGGCCGTTTTGCGCGCCACGCGAACATAAACGACATTATTCGACGAGCTCTTGTTACCGTCGGCGTTCCAGCTGTTTTAGAACCCAACGGCTTGGCACGCGACGATGGCAAGAGACCGGACGGTATGTCTCTGTTTCCTTGGAAGTTGGGTAGGCCTTTAGTATGGGACGCTACCTGTGTCGATACTCTTGCGCCATCCCATCTTCCAAGTTCATCGTGCTCTGCTGGCTCTGCTGCTGCGGTTGCTGAAAACCTCAAGCGGCGTAAATATAGCAACCTTAGTGGTAACTATATATTTGAGCCGTTTGGGGTTGAAACTATAGGCCCATGGGGTCCGAGTGCTCACAGTCTCTACAAAGATATCGCTAAAAGACTTGTTGACGCTTCCCGTGACCCAAGAGCTGGCTTTTACCTTGGCCAGAGGCTAAGTATTGCCATTCAAAGAGGCAACGCCGCCAGTCTCTTGGGCACATTACCAGCTGACAGCGTTGAGGATGAATTTTTCGATGCTCTTTAATAGTTTAGTTTTATTTTAATTTAGTATTATTATATTTATATAGTTTAATTAATATTAAATATAGTCTGTAAATAAATTGAAATTGAATCTAAAAAAAAAAAAAAAAAAAAACTAGACTATTTACGTAACTTTTACTTTTTTTCAATTCCACATCCAAAGCAAATATTTTGGGAAACAAGCACAAGATTTGTTATTGCATTTTTTCCACAGTCTCTTTTAATTTAGCGATAGGTTCGCGTTTCACCATTATAACGCATGTCTCTTCTTAAATAGTAGAGTCTTAGAGAGTCTTAGAGAGTAGAGTAAAGAAAAGTTTTCAATATTCATCTGAATATTATTATTACGAAATAGATATTATACATACCTTTTCTCGGGTAAACATTGCAATATGCACCTACATACTTACAGAACAAGATCTACTATACCTAAGTGACTACAAACTTCAGACCATATCGAGCCAATATCAAGATGACACGAAGCATTGACCTATTTACCTTAGAAAACTTGCTGCATATGTGTCTGTTCACTTTATCTCAAGTATTGGAAACATGAAATATTATGTATAAAATTCGCGATCACAACCTCAGGCGATGCGGCTGTGTGCCACAAAGGTACCGTCATATCACGGTCATTCGTGGCATGGCATTGTTAACTTATTGTTACTACAGCGATTCAAAATCAGTGGCCTTATTACCAGATTGACGAATTTAACCGTAAGGGAAAAGTGTATAAGAAGTGAAGTGAAGTGAGAGCAGTCAGTGGTGGCCCAGTGGTTTCGGTCCCGACTTACGAATTGTAGGTCGTTCGACGGGGTTCGAACCCCGCCAGGCGCATTACTTGTGTAAATTATTTCATTTCCACTGCTCTCAAAACGGTGAAGGAAAACATCGTGAGGAAACCGGCATGTCCTAGAACCAAAAATTCGAAGACATGTGTCATCTACCAACCCGCACTGGGCCCGCA
Source organism: Agrotis segetum (assembly GCA_036375495.1). Classification (NCBI taxonomy): domain Eukaryota; kingdom Metazoa; phylum Arthropoda; class Insecta; order Lepidoptera; family Noctuidae; genus Agrotis; species Agrotis segetum. The sequence goes on from JAQSVV010000186.1 coordinate 690,055, forward strand.
TGGTGGATTATGGCCCACTCCCTCTCACAGAGAGGAGGCCTGTGTCCCAGCAGTGGGAACATTATAGGCTGATGATGATGATGAAGTGAAGTGTATAATAATATACTTACATATATTGTTGGGAAATCATACACTTGAAGCAAACTTAACGCAATTCTAAAGTAGTGCAAGCGCCAACAGAACGTCATTTGTTTTAAATGGCCGCTTGCAAATGACGTCATGATGGCGCTTGCGCTACGTCAGTGTTGTGATAAGTGTGCCTTAAGAGTGTATGTTCAAATTATACCTCGCATCCCCGTTTAATACAAGCTGTTTCCTTAGTTTGTACTTGGAGTGTGTGTTGTAATATGTGATGTAAATTATATGGAAAATGAAAAAGCATCTCTTATGTACGAACGAGGAATTACTTTTATCCATTAAATTCACGTAAAAGTTCCCGCTTACTTTAAGTCACAACAAAATGTCATGAGGCTGCCATACTACCAGACTGCCACTGACTTAAACCAACCCGAGGGCAGGTTGTAGTCAGTCTGGCAATCCTCTCCACGCCATCCGGGGGATGTCTCATTTTGATGATTTTTTCATCAGAACAGGGATCAAATAACTGAACCTCCTAGTTAAGTGGATAGCACGATGAAATTCGACCTCTACCAAAGTTGAGAGTAACAAATTTTGTATTTTACACCAACGTACGTACATTTTAGATTCGGTTTGAGTAAATATTGCAGGTGTGGCGGTGCATGGAAGTGACTTGAGCACCGGCTGCCTGAACATTCTAGAATGTGAGCACAACTTTAAGCTAGGCAGTACTTTATTGTTAGGAAGTTTGTTTCTAAAAGTACAGCGAAAACTATAGCTACTTCTGCTACCTAGGTAATTTTTGGAGCAATACTAGGTACCTATCACTTTTTTCATATTGAGCTACATCATCTACACTAATTATTTTAAACATTTGTATTAGTGTGTGTGTGTGTGTTTGTTATGAATAAACTCAAAAACTACTGTGTTGCTTTCAAAAATTCTTTCATAATTCGGAAGCTGTAGTTCTCCTGAGTCACATAGGCAATAAGGGGGGGGGGGGGGCGAGCGGACCAAGCCGGTTAGTAAGCAAAAGCTGGTTAGTGAATATTTTTGTCACGACAATCAGTACCGGCGTTAGGGTAAGGCGCGGTTAGGCGACCGCCCAGGGGCGCCGAATACCAAGGGGCGCCGCAGGCCTACTTTCTTGTTAACTTCCTAATTTCTTTCATCCCATTTTTAGGGCATAAACCCAAAACCCGTCTAAACAAAACACAAAACTTACACAATAAATTCAAGAAACGTTTGTGCGAAATTGACAGAGAGTCACGTTAGTTGCTCTTTTTCATTCTGTTTAATCGAACGAAAGTAAAAGTATTCAGTTTTATTTTTCATCGAAATTACGTGATTTATGAGTGTAAATGAGCTCACGAAGTAAGCTATGGAAAAGGAACGATAATTTTTTACTAAACTTTCTTCAGCCAGGATCTCGTGGCTAAATAATTACAGCTGCACAGACCGATCTTCCGGTTTAAGCCGTGCTTGCCGAGGTTGGTCTGTGGATGGGTGACCATCTGTCATAGCGAGTTTCCTCCGTGCTTGGAAAGCACGTAAAGCCGTTGGTCCCGGCTGTCATTTGTAGATCTTTGACAGTCCTTACTGTTAGTCAGAATAGCTCTAAAGTCTGACAACCAGTCTTACCATGGGGTATGGTATTGCCCAGTTACTGTGTTGTGGAGGTCCAACAGGCAGTCGCTCCATGTGAAATACTGATATCCAGCTAAATCTGGTTTGACTGGAAGCCGACCCCAATATAGTTGGGAAAAGGCAGGCAGATGATGACTTCAGCTAGAATCTGCCGTTAAACGAGCACGTTGGGCAGAGCACACCCGTGGTGGTGCTCTGCTCTGCACCATGTCGTCACGACGCGCGACGGCGATAGGTGGAGACCTCTCGTGCCCGGTATTGGTCGAGGCCAAGCTGCGGGGCGAGACGGAATGGGAAGCGGTCGCCTCCTTCTACCATGCAGTCATGCTCGCGAAGGAGGAGACGGGCCATATAAGGAAGAGGACAGCGTCCTCTCTCCACCCCAGACACAGTGGTAGACACCCACGACGATGGACGTCGGCAGACGGTCTCTGGCTCTCTAGGCGCGGGCATATAGGCGTTGTTGACTCGCTGTCCGACCATGGACCATGCCAGTGTGTCAGCATAATGACGGGGCCACAGCCTGCGGGTTCGCGGGACTCACGAATACTTACGGATACCGTGACCCCGGAACGTAAAGGCCTATTGAAGAACAATATCTCCCGCCCTGCCTTGAGTGGGTAAAATCATCAAATGAGTCCTTCATTTGATGATTTTACCACGATAAAAAAAAGTACAGCTAACACGACATGGTCACCCCCCCCCCCCTGATGTAATCTGGATCCGCCCTTGCAGTTAGGGGGCGCCGTAGAAAATCTCGCCCAAGGGCGCTGGTAGTGCTAAAACCGGCACTGACGACAATTCAGAAAGAGCTAGTTTATTCTTCGCAAACTGGGACTAAAGCTTTTTCATCCGTAGAAACTTAAATTAATTTGTATTTGAAATGTAGGTATCATCATCATCATCATCATCTCAGCCGTAGGACGTCCACTGCTGAACATAGGCCTCCCCTTTCGATCTCCACATATCCACATATGTAGGTATCCTGTGATTATATTCCGAAAGGAAAACAGTAAACAAAACAACAGAGTGTGCGCCACGAAAGAAGGCCTTCTTTTTAAGCGTGGTGAAATCATCAAATAAGTCCCACGACCAGACGGATGATCCTTCCCGCTCTGCCCTGGGTAGGGACCCGGGGCAGAGCGAGAGGGATCATCTGTCGGACTCCTACCGACTAAAATCCACGGTGTCCTCCGATAGCCCTTTACGTTCCGAGATCACGGTAATTCGTGAGTCCCGTGAAAGAAAGCCGGCGGAAAATTTGTAGACTAGATTTTTTTCGTAATTTGTTGTAATGACATACACTTACAGGGCTTACAACAAAGGCACTAACTCCAATTTAACACTACCTTCTCAAAAAAACTGGACAAAAAATAAAGAATGACAACCCAACTTCAAAGTATTATAAAACTTTGTCACTTGGCTATCAAAGACGACGATGTTACCATAACTATATAAAGTACAAACAAGTCTCGACTTTAACCCTCAGAAGGGCAGCGCTCAAACAATAACCTGACAGATTAACCGAGGACCCTCCGACCAACTTCCAAGATTACCCTTGCCACTGAAGGGTTAATTTAATAATAAACAAACGCTCTTCATGTTTTGACTGAAGACTGGTGTCTTGTTTAGAGTTTTGTGTAAAAATTAGTTACTTTTTAGAAATGATTATTTTGGTACTATTTGCACTTTCATCGTTTTGGGCATTTTACTATATAAGATTATTTGAGTTTTAACATCCCAGGTCGGGCGTAGTGTTATTGGGTTTTTTCAGTAGGAATTTCTCAGCAACAACGGTTGTTGGGAATAGGGTTACTTATCTGGTTGACATCCGTATCCTCTCTTCTCTTCTCCTAGCTTTAGTCACCCAATGGTGAGTGTAGGCCTCTTCCAAATCTTTCTACTTCCGGCGGTTCTGTGTCATGACTATCCGGTTTCTTCCGGCCACTTTAACAAGATCGTCTGTCCACCTAGTCGATTGTCTCCCTACATTCCTAATTTTCGTTCGTGGTCACCGTACCCTCAACATATTTAAAACTAGTGTGAAGCACTAGTACGGCGTTATACTGAAACGGTGTCTTAAAATTTGTCACACAATTCACAGAGTAACAATTTATTCATATATATAAAAAGCAATTGCTGTTCGGTATTTCGTTCATTTTGGTTTTGAATAACTTTTGGAAGTCCAGTGGTTCTTCTTTCTTTCTTCCCTTAGTACATGAGATTTAAACATAAGTGGCGAAATGTGAGTTTATCTGCTACTAAATACACCTCTGCCTATCACTTCAGAGAAAACAGCCGTGATGTTATATTATGTTCAATCTAATAAGATCTGCAGTTGAGTAGTCCTTAGCAATCCCGCCACGTACTAGGAAATGTTCGAAACACACAAAATTGTATTCAAGCTACAACATTAAAGTGCTTTTACTTAAACACTGAACTAACTTCAGCAAGCTTACTTCAAGTTCCTCAAGTAACAGCTTATTGACTTGCAACTTTAATTAGCTCACTCCATTCTAGCGATTATATATTCCTTTATGTTCGTTCTGAGTTCAGCTGCATTCTCCTAAGTTACGTTAAGTTATGTTACCACAAAGCATGTCTTGGTAATGTCAAAAGTATTCGTACAAACTAGGACTACTCAGATTAGTTCTTTTTTTCTTTCTAAATCATAATTATAGTATAGACGTGTTTCTACACTTTCACTTATGGTAAGCGTCTACAGGTCCGCATCGTACGCATCGCATCAAACGGATTCTGTGTCGGCAACGATCGGATTGCCGACGCGAGTATCAGCAATCGGATTGCCGATGCCACCTTCATCGCTTCCACTGATCGGCATTCCGTATGACGTCATCGGTACGCATCGCATTAAGGCATTGTTGATGAGCCGTCCGTATACGATGCGGATCAGTGGACGCAGTTGTATGAGTTTTCATACAAGGCAAACTAAAATCCGTTACGTACGATACTTCCGATACGTGCGCTGCCGAACTGTGGACGCACACCTTTATTCGGTAATACGTATAAGTGAAGGTGGCTGGACTCACGAATTACCGTGACCCCGGAACGTAAAAGGCTATTGAAGGACACCGTGGATTTTAGTCAGTACGAGTCTGACAGCAGTCGAGTTGAGCAGTGGTATCGGTCCCGACTTACGAGTCCCACTGCCGGGTCACAGGCCTCCTCTGCGTGAGAGGGAGTGGGCCATTACCCACCACGCGGGGCCCAGTTCAGATTGGTAGATGTCACAATAATATCTTCGAATTTGATGGTTTTAGGACATGCAAGTTTTCTCACGATGTTTTCTTACATTGTTTTGAAAGTAGTGGTGATGAAATAAATTACACAAAGTAATGCGCCAGGCTGTGTTGGAACCCACGACCTACAACTCGTGAGTCGGAGCCGTTACCACTACACCACGCGTTTGATCAATTCAGTGCTATGATATTCTTGAGTATCTATTTATCCCAAGATGCTTCAGGCCCAGTAATTCCGAGTTCTGTATATTTAGCCCTGTTATTTCGGTTTTCGGCATGGTAAGATATTGTTTAGTTAATTATGTGAAGTTAATTAAGTTAGGATACTCGTGTTTCAGTAACGAAGCCTTCGAAATTAACTGACAAGATTGATAGGTCCTCAGTTGAATTTAGCAGTTTTTTCATTAATCATTGTTTCTTGGGAAAAGTTGAAGTTTAGCTAGAAAGGGTATGCATAGAGTTGAGACTTATAGTCCCATTAAGTTTCTAATCCAGTACAAAAATAACTAAGAAGTAATTAAACAGTAATTCGCTAAAATTAATGATGAATACAGAAGTTACTTTCCTACACCTGTGCCCTTAGCACGAATTTTCACTCTTTTACTTTTCAGTATTTACAGCGTTTCTTGTAAATAAAATGGAACAACGCCTCTGGTGTGCGAAGAAAGAACTAATTTTTTCCTTGAAAATTGTCAATTTTAAATTGTCAAAGTTCCAGTTTACTTTACGTCTCAAATACTGAAAATTCGTACAGAACATAGGTAACGCTGCTCCTGATCGATTTGGGCCATGGGCGGCCAATCTGAAAGGAAATTAGTCATCTGCAAGAACACTACAATATTATAGTAGATACATAAGTTATCAACATTGACTGGCCTGTTGGTCTAGTGGTTAGTGACCCTGACTGCTATACCGGAAGTCGTGGGTTCGATTCCCACCCAGGACAAATGTTTGTGTGATGAGCACGATCATTTGTTCTGTGTCTTGGTATAATTTACCTATAATATGTATGTATTTAGAAATATATAAGTATGTTTATCAGTTGTCTAGTACCCATAACACAAGCTCTGCTTAGCTAGCTAGCTAGCTAATATTATTATTACATGGACACAGCAAAAGGAGAACATCAGGATCGTAAACGGTGGGTCGCGGGATTTTCCTAAACGGGTCTTGGAACGCAAAGAATAATCGAAGAATCAGGGTGGATTTTAAGTCAGCAAATGCCTGTCAGTCCTTTCCGTTCCACCCAGGACGGGACATAAAGTCCATGATACCAGCTCGTCAAAAAAAACGCTTTTTTTTTCCTTTTTTATATGAATACCAAAAGTCAAAATGGTAACATAACTAACTACAATAACATACACCGAAAAACGCAATTTCTGTTTTTACCATAAGGGTGCTTGTACACGGCGCGCGGCGCATGTAACCCGCGCAAGTAAAGATGCGGGTTATCCTGCGCGAGTAACATGCGCAAGCTACTTGATCAAGCTAAACGTGGGGTGCGTGTACACGGCGTATGTAGCTTGAGCATGTTGAGGCACTTACGCAGGTTACATGCGCCGTGTACAAGTACCCTAACTAAAGACAGAGTTGAGAAAAATGAGAAAATTTTCCACTATAGTTCTATTACTGAATATTTGAAAAAACCCATGCTAATCGAAAATGACCTTCCCTGTCACCCAAAACATGAATGGACAGTGATTAAATTCCTATGATAGGTATCCAATCTAACCCTCCGCGCTCTAAACTTAGAACATCTATCAGATACCCTTTTGTCTCCATGTCTTCGCAATATCGTACTTGCAAGAGACGTGTTTATATTAGAAACTAAGTTCTGCCCGCGGCTTCACTTGTTTGCTCAGGGTAATATTAGTTGGCAATGGAGAACTGGCCAGTAGGTTTGTCAATAATAATAGTTTGCTATATTGGCCTCATGTGAAGTAATTGCATTCACTCATGCAGAGAAGTGCTAACCAATTAAGCACAGAGGTATATGACGAGCAATTATTAATTTATTGGCAATAAGCTGTCAACAACGGCTTTAGCTGCGTGTAACTCGGCAGTTTCAATAAACTTTTATTTAGTTTTTTGCTTCCTAGAGCCTTACCACGAGCTCTTAATGCGATCCAGTTTAGGCTGTGAGAAAAGAGACAGAGCTATAGCCCAACATGGCATCGAAAAGGTTCCGGTCAGGACACGAGATGGCGCTAAACGACTTGTACCTCTGCCTCTTTCCCACAGCCTAAACTGGGTCGCGTTAAAAGTTCGTGGTAGGCCACCTGGTGGCCTAACATGACGTCTTAAAGTGTGAGTAGTTATATGGTGGGCCACCTGGTTTGCGAATGAGCTTGAGCTGCGCGCATGTATACAATAATGTTTGGACTCATCTGTTTCTTTATGACGAATACTTTGTCTACAGGTTGGTGGTTGGCGAAGTGGTTGAGCGATTGACTGCTCTCCAGAGTGTCGCAGGTTCGATCCCCGCACGGAACAAATATTTGTATGATCTGCAAATAGTTGTTACGGGTCTGGGTGTTAGTGAGTTTCAATGTTTAATTGTAATAATTATAATAAGGTCAAAGAAAAGGTGGATGGATTGCATGAGGAATGATATGAAAGAAAAAGGAGTAAATGACACTGTGACTTCTGATCTGATGGCTAGAAGATGATGATGATGTATTTAACAAATCCCAAAGAAAACGAAGGTAATAATAGACCTCTTTGCACCGTACCTATTTTTCGATAGTTCACTGACCCCACTACTTAACCCGTCAACCGAAAACGATGATTTATTTACATAATATAAATACATATCCAAATATTATTTTGAAGTGAAAATTAATATAGATTTGAGCACGTAGGCGTCACTATATGGAGTTTGAGTGACACCGCATAGTCTGATAGATTAAGTACGATCTTATGTGGGGTGTAGTAATAAATCATCGGTTTTGTACAATAATTTACTACAATTTGCGACTAAGCTTTTGGAATACAGACTGTTCTAGATATTTAGTTCATAAACCAATTCCTTTATCGCCACACTTCATATCAACTATCGTGCCCCCAGCGCCTGGCTACAAAGGTGTAATACAAATTCCTCTCTTTCTGCTCCTCTTAAGTTACGATTTGTAATGTTATGGTGTACAATAAAAAGTATTATATCTTTCTATCTACATATAAATAATAATATAACAAAAAACGTGAATATTCTCTGTCGGATATATCCTACTCTGGCGTAATAGGCCCGAAAATATTTATTCATTTGTAGATTTTACCACGCTAAAAAAAACAATGAGGCCCGCTTTTTTCAACCAACATGATGTATGCTTTCCATTCATCGAAAAGCAAGAATTTTATTTACTATTCATTCAGTAAAAAAGGGAATCTCTAATTCCGTAGAAAAGGCAAAAAGTGCAATTCGTAATGATCTGCCAACGGCCCCTCTACGTATTACTACAGCTTTATCTTATCTTCCTTAATCAAAGTTCGTTAGAGACCCTATTCTTCAAAATACACCAATATTTGCTACCAAAATTGGAGAAATTCACTCCCCAATCGGACTATCCACTAGATATTCCCAATCCAGGTTTCATTCATAACAGCAGATCTATGAAATAATACGGAATATCGTCCCTCGGACGATACGGACAGGCTGCTTTCATTGAACTCCATTCAACGGGTTCAGAAACAACATGCAGATGTACCTAGGTACTCGTAGGTATCTTTCATATTATATTGTTTTGTGATCAACGTCCGCGTCGTTTCAAAGCGTCTGACAATTCCGAAGGAAGATGCTAAAATTGGAAGGTTGATATTAGAGCCATAATAATTTTATCAACTTGACTACAATCGAGTGTAATAGGCCTACCACACGCACAAGCTCCACCATAGTTTTCCCTGCGCAAGCCGCCTGCGCGTACTTGCCTGTGGGTGTGGTTGCCGTCCGTGCAGTTTTTCTATGCGAGAAGCTTGCGCAGACAAAACTATGATGAAGCTTGTGCGTGTGGCAGTAAGCCCATAAAACTGTTTATCCATCAAATAACTGTAACAAGTATTCTTTTAGCTTTTAGTGTGAAACCAGGCTTATTCCGGCGAGTGAAAGTGACAGAGCTATACAAGTCATCTAGCGGCATCTCGTTCACTCACCGTCATGGTAAGATGCCAGGGCTGCCTTTTTTTCTTTTTTTAGCGCGTTCAAATCATTAAATGATTCCTCCCACCTCGGGCAGGGCGGGAGGGACTGTCAGACTTGTACTGACTTGTATTCACGGTGTCCTTCAATAGCCCTTTATGTTCCGGGGTCACGGTAATGAAATAAGTCCCGCGACCCCTGCAAGGCTTTAGCCCTCTAAGAGGGGGCCCCGTCATTATGCTGACGCTCTTTGAGGCGCAGTGCTGCCTTGCTAGCGTTTACCATCCTTGTTGATGTCCGGTGCCAAATACTTTTTCAGTGTTCCGTCGATGACCAAGAGGTTCAGTTTCTTCCGGGTTCCATATTAGGCCTCATCTTTCTTTTGCGGGTGATTGAAATCAAGAACCAACCTTAAAAAATACTCATTTTTTGCATTATTGTTTACGTTGATAGATTTATTGAAGTGAAAACTTCTTTAGCGGCGTTGTACACTTTTTCTGTAATGGGTAAAAAATTTAAAACTCGCGTCAGGGTCACGTGACCAAAACTCGCGTCAGGGTCACGTGACCCTGATCGAAAATGAGTAAGACGTCATTCAAATTAAAAATAAAACATAGTAACAAAAAAGTTTTCACTTCTACCGGCACTCCTGGAGTGCAACCTTTTTTTTTTTACTAGACATTTTCTAGGCTCGCAGATTGACTATTGGCCCTCATAGAACAGCTCAAAACAAAGTACTATCACGATTCTAATCATGACCGTTTTTAATATATTTTACTCTACTTCCAATAAAATATTATCATCGTTGGAAATTAGAATGAGGAAAACGCAAGGCTGTTGGAAACACTTTTCTAAATCGAAAGTTCGTTCACTTTGGAGTTAGAAAGAGGTCAAACTCAAGTTTCAATATTAAGGGAAGGATATCTGTCATAGATAACGGTAAACTTGTTTACCCCTAGACATTATATAAGATCGAAGGTTTGTTACCACTGCGCCCGAAAATATGAAGTCCTCAAATGTTGGTGACCTCTGGCTTGCACTTTAGAACGATTTTAAAATATGAATCTCATTGGGAAGCTAGCTTTGCGTGGAATTAGAATTTTTAATTATAATGAATACGAATGAAAAGTCGTTTGTTTCTACGCAGTAAGTATTTTCATGACGGTGAAAAAGTATTTTAAAAGTTGATTATGATAGCGAAAATCCATTTTTCGCGTTCGAAGCCACGTTAATTTTATTACAATAAATTCATGAGCGTTTTTCCATGCTCAAATATTTTTGGTTTTACTACAAAATGAAATTCGAGTTTGCTTTGATGTCAATTAATAGAGAACACTGCTGTACCACATCAAAGTAAAAGTATATTATATTAATTTTACAACATTTAATACATTATTTACTTACGAACTTTCCCGATTAAATACTAAAAAGAAATTGAACGTTTCTAGATAGTAGTTTACAAACTGAAATAAACTGTTTAGAATCTTAATTTCCCAATTTAACCCATTGTATTTATCCGGACAGACCCAGTTATAAAAACCCTTTTATCGTAATAACAATTCTGTTGTTGTTGTATTTTCATATTGCATCAACTCTCGGCTGTCGTATCTTCAGTAGGTACTCATTCAATGGTTTACGACCAGATTGCTATCGGTTTATCTCTATTGTTTTATGTCATGGAAAATCATAGCGTGTTGTTGAAACAGGACACATTGTACTGCGCCTCAACGCTAGAAAATCTACCTACACCCATTGTTGTGTCCTGAGCCTTCCAGGACTAATGTAAAAGATAGTTATAATGATGAACAAGAATTTAATTGAAAAATCATGTTAACACAGCTTACACAAAAAAGTAGCCATCTTGCAATGCCCCTGTATTGGATGCGTTCCATAGAGATATATAATAATTTTAAAAATATGCGTTCGGAAATGCTAGTATACTACACCCATTCTCTAGAAGTCTAGATAATAACAGTAACTCCACTGAAAGACAAACTGCTGATAAAACAAAAACAACAACAACAACAATTATTCCCCAAAATCCTTCTCCAAATCTTCCTAGCTCCGTCCCAATGCAATGTTGGATCAGATTGATCGCAATCTGTCCCGGCATCCCTCAATACAAACGGTATGCGCCCAGATGGCTTACATTCCGAATGCACCAACCAATGACTTTGGTGCACCCGGCCCATTGATAATTTACCCGGTTTCCCGATATGTGGCTGGTGTGACAAGGAATGACGGCCCGGTCCGCCTTTGAGAATGAATTTTCAATGATCGGTTTATAGAAGATTTTGGCATTGTTTACGGTTTTGGCACTGGGTTTCGGGATACTGCAGTAGGAACCTTTATGTTCCAGATCTAGGCACATAAAGTTAGGTCTTTGAGTTAAATATTTCAAGGTGTAGGCCAGTATTTGACGGCACGGTCGTTAGACAGTGGCTGCGTGTCGCTGGTTCGATACCTGCATTTAGCCATAATACATATTTGCATGATCCTACTTACAAGTAGTTATTTCAGGTCTGGGTGTTTGTGTACGTGAGTTTATTGTTTGTAAGCGCAACCATGGCACAGGAAGAAATTCTAGTATGTAGGTCATGGTTACATATAAGATCCGCAACCCTGGCAGGCTTTTACCCTCTAAAGGGAGGCCCCATCATTATGTTGAAACCACAGTTGAAACTCATTGAGGCGCGCGTGGAACACAACGTGCCATCGACCCGGGCTTGGTCCATGGTCGGATAGCGAGTCGCCCATTACTTAGGTATTCGCCCATGGCCGCGCCTACGGTGGCCGGAGATTCCTGAAACTTTCGTGTCCGGTGAGGACCTGCGTCATGCGGTAGGTCAGGACGCCGTGACGCCTATCCAGCCACTCCTCAAAGAGGGGCTTACGGCCGCAATTGCGTCGTGTTCGTATCTTGGACTATGTGTTCACATTTTATTCATTCTTTTCATATTAATAATTTAATCCATTGAGGAACTCGACATGAAAATGCCAACGAACTCAAATTAATAATTTAAGTGGTTTTGAATATTCAATGAAGTTAAAACAAACGATGCATGTTTTAGTTTCATAAATAATTAATTAAAATATTTGAATAACATTGTGTGCCCCATGGACTAGAAATACTCGTATTACATTGTTATCCTATTGGTGGTGAATCGGAAATACTGTGATTTCATTGTTTTGAAAAACTAAAAGTGTGAAAATTTTGGAAAACTACATCGTTAATTACACATAGTTATGTTTAGCATTTTCATAAATTATGCTCGCCACGGCTAAGCCTATGGCCCTTCTGCAAATTGTCTGGTTTTATTTAGTAGTGTTTTTGTTATTATAGTGGGTCCTTAGAAGTTTTAATTACTCTTAAGCAGCTCTTTGTTAGTTTATGCTGTTATTTACTCGGTTATTTTCACTGGATGGAACTTGGAAACTTTCATATCCACGTTTAAAATCTTTTTTTACATTCAAGGATGACTGGCTGGCTATCAACTCATGTGCATTGTAACTGGATACCATGCAACGTATCAAGGCTGAACCATTTCGTTGGCTGCGTAGCAGGTTTTTGAAAAAAAAAGAAAAGTTGTTCCTGAATTTTATCTACGGTAGGCTAGATATATCGTTCTATCTCAGTGGGTACGCAGACGTGCTAAACAAATAGACGTCGTAGTTGTAAGTGGCTAGATTTTGCTCGCCGTTTTTCTTGCTCTAATTTAGAATTTAATTGTCTATTAGCTGTTAGGTCGCGCCATCTTATATTAATATTGTTTCTTTGCGGGATAAAATCTGGAACATGGATATTCGGTGAAGAACCAGAGTCACCGACAAAGCTCATAAAATTTGCAAGTTGAAGTGGCAATGGGCAGGCCACATCGCTCGTAGAACTGACAACCGATGGGGAAGAAAAGTTCTCGAGTGGCGATCACGGACCGGAAAACGCAGCGTAGGCAGGCCTCCCTCTAGGTGGACCAACGACATCGTGAGGGTCGCGGGCAGCCGATGGATGCAAGTGGCGAATTGTCGTTCGGCGTGGCGGTCTAAGGGGAGGCCTATGTTCAGCAGTGGACGTCCTCCGGCTGATGATGATGATAACCTAAATAGTTGACCCTTCACCACAGAGCAGTGGTGGTCCAGTAGTATTGGTCCCGACTTACGAATTGTAGGTCGTGGGTTCGAACCCCGCCAGGCGCATTACTTTGTGTAATTTATTTCATCACCACTGCTCTCAACTCGTGAGGAAACCGGCACTTCATAGAACCAAAAATTCGAAGACATGTGACATCTACTAACAGCAGTAGGAACATTATAGGTTGATGATGATGACCTAAACACTTCGACATACCGATAGCCAATACTACATCGTTGGAGAGATTCAAAAACTGCCCTGTTCCCCACGTCTCCACCAATTTTAAGGCTTTCTCATAGTCCACAAACGCTAAACTTAAGAGCAAGTTATACTCTCCGGTCTTCTGTATAACTTTCCGCAACGTGTGATTGTGGTTTATGGTAGCCTTTTCGGAAACCGGCTTTTTTGGAGGGCTGGAAGTCATCAAACCTACGCTACGGTCGAGACGGCTCGCGATGATGTTCCCTCCAAAACAACTTATAAACATGGCTGCGAGCGAGCGAGCGAGATAGGTCTGTAATTTCTTAATAAGGTGTTGTCACCCTTCTTAAAGAATAGAACAACCAATAACCACCCGCTTTCAAAAGCTCTGAAGCTCTGTTAATAATCTCGTCCACTACTGCAAATTTTTTGGAAAATAAATTCTTATTTAGCTACTGGGATAAGAAAACCCTGTAGTTCGATAATGGAACGTGACAATGGAACTACTGGGATTCGGCGCAAAGTTTTAGGTGAAATTAAATTCGATTAAATATTTTTCGATCTTATGATACGCAACACGAGTAGCTGATACATCAATATTTCGAGGTACGCGACGTACTTAACTGCGATGCGCGCGATCACGAATTGCCTTAACGACAGTTGAGTGAAGACTAATCAAAATTTATTTGACCAACAGCCAACACGCGCGCCGTGCAGCCCGGCGGGCTGCCTGGCGGGCTGCGCGGCATGCAGCCCGTCCCGGGCCGGCGGACATTCAAGCTGTTCACACGCACGCCGTCGTGTCAGTCAGTGCCAGAATGGCGAGCAGCGAGGATCTCGGTGTTGGTGCTGCCATATCCTTTGACGTAACATTATTTTTATGAATAATGTGTTTCAATTATGCATTTGTTACAGTTATCACTTAGAACTAAGTAAGGTTAAGACAGCAAGAACTTAATGATAGCTTTCATCATAATATTTTCCGGTTTATTGCAGAGTTCTTGTTCTACTCAAAATCTCATCTTCAGTAAACAGGGAAGGATAGGCACTGCCAGTGAGACGAGATTTAGACGGAATGAACTTATTTTCGAAGTGCTTTGACAAACTGTGGCTGATGCGAAAGGAGGAGACGCCTGGGTGTCACCACTGCGAAGATCGCCCGGAGGACACGGTGGAGCATACGGTGCAAGACTGCCCGGCTTGGGCGGAGCACCGACGTGTCCTCACGGCTGCGATAGGCGGAGACCTCTCGCGCCCGGCATTGGTTGCGGCCATGCTGCGGGGCGAGACGGAGTGGGAAGCGGTCAGCTCCTTCTGCGAGGCAGTAATGCTCGTAAAGGAGGAGGCAGGCCGCGAGCGAGAGAGGACAGCGTCCTCCCTCCGCCCCAGCCGCAGTGGTAGGCGCCCACGGCGACGGACGTCGCTTGATGATCTCCGGCCACCGTAGGCGCGGGCATGCGGGCAGCGAGTAAAGGGCAACTCGCTGCCCGACCAAGGACCATGCCCGAGTCGACGGCGCGTTGTGTCCCACGCGCGCCTCAAAGAGCGTCAGCATAATGACGGGGCCCCCCTCTCAGAGGGCCAAAGCCTGCCGGGGTTGCGGGATTATTTCCTCACCGTGACCCCGGTACATAAAGGGCTACTGAAGGACACCGTGGATTTTAGTCAGAACAAGTCTGACAGTCCCTCCCGCCCTGCCCGGGGTGGGAGGACTCATTTGATGATTTTACCACGCTAAAAAAAAAAAAAAAAAAAAGTGCTTTGACAAAAAAAAAGTTGTTCAGGTGATAACGATTGCAGTCTTGCAGATCATCATGGTTTAGTTTAGACACTTTAACCACACAGCGAGTCTTTTCTCATTACACGGGAAATGATGTCCAATAGCGTCCTGTCGCGAAAATTTACAAACAGAGCACTAGTAATACAGTTTGCAAGTAGCAAAAGTAATAGTAGAGACACCGGGGATTACCGTTCCTGTGTTTTCTCCGATCGTGATTCAGTGGTGTAAGCGTCGCGAAAGCGCGGGAGAGACTGCCTGCCCGCGCGCGTGTAAACAGTAACCGGGCGCCCGCACATTCATCCTTTGAATTTTGCCAAAAAACCGACACTTGCCCGATTCGCAGCATTCACGTTCACAGGCGCGTTCACGGGCTCGGGCGTACCGTTTACACGCTCGTGAATGTGAATGTGCACGTTGAATGTAGAGTTGAACGCGAGCGTGTGAACGTAGCATAATGTTCTGCTTTATAACGCGTACTAGCGACAATACGAAATAGGTGCAAAGGGGATAAACTATTTTTTATACAAATTTCATATCGGTAATAGTTACCTAAGTGACAAAAACTGTAAAAAAAAACGGCAGGTAAAATATTACCAAACGACAAAATTTATCTTTTTTTAGGCCGGAAAAATAGTACTATATTACGTTTTAAAGCACATTGTATTTAGGAAGAAAATACTAAGTGAAAATGAATACATAACTAAGGTGTGTTAAAAAGTCTTAAATGAAGAAAAATATAAAATAATAATCAGGCAAAATTTCCTAAGCAATGCTCATACAACAGATTGCGTAAAGTAAAAAATACCTAATGTTAAAACGCATTAGTTCAAGTCAAGGCAAAAGTTACTAAATGTAAAAACTTGAAATAGAATATACTACCAAGTGAAGTTCATTCATAAATCGGTAAAATTTTGGTCGCTTGGTCGCCGAAATTGGTGAAAATGTGTTTTTTTTTAAGTTACAAAGCGACAGCACAAGTCTTCCTAGCGGTACGAGAGTAGGATCAATCGACGCAGAAAAATTTTCTGATTTCAATGATATATTTAACTCAATATCGCCCAAAATGTCGCTTGGTAACTTTTGCCTTTCAAGCGTCGATATAAGATGAGATAGATAAGTAGTCATGAATATAACAGGCGCCCTGTAATTTATTATCCAACTTATATTCCGCCTCCATTTATAACCAAATTCTTCTCTAAAAACATCCCAGAGCGTCTTACGGCTATTAGATAAACGAGGTCGGCTATCGAGACTATCCATAATCTAATCACAGGGGAGTAATTAAGAGATTGAACACTCTGTGGCCAGAGGCAGAACATACTGGTTGCCTTTGCTCGCCTTCATGCTCATAATTTGACTTTGGAACATGTGCACTTAGGTAAATTGGCGCGTATTTTGTCGAGGTGGGTGTCTATGGTTTTTTTTTTTTTTAATTTGTGTTTGGGACTAGCAGTAGCCCCACTGAATATATCGACAAATCTCGGGTAACACGTGGTTGAGAGACTCACAGTGGGTGGTTTAGAGCTATATTACAGACACATTATATATTTAATAACATTTATTACCTATGATTTATAATGATGACGATACGGCCTCGACTCTGCACGAGTAGCAGTTTGAAAATAAAATATGGTCTTTATTTAGTACCCCAAATAAGTGATACTGTACCCAGTTGTAAAAATGTCTTTTAACATTTTTATAACTGGGTTTAATAATAGGTACAATTTAAATCTACCTAGATTTAAATAGCTGCCCATGTCCAAAAAGACTTTAACCGATTTGCAACCGAATTTGGTAAAGTTTCACAGGTGCCTGCTTTTAGCGTAACCAAAGGCATACGTGACTGAAATAACTGTGCGAGTAACGCCTGAAATCTCCTGGTGGAATGTTTCGGACGACTTTTTCAGGAGAAACTCGCTGATTGACACTTTTAGAATTAATACTTTGTTTTGATTTTGGGAGATTGGAGCTTACATAATGATTTAATCGTACGCGATGAATAAGATGTAAGTATACGCTGGAAAAACATTGATGTAAAAGAAGACATCTGCCTAAAAACTGTTTATTCTGATGCACAGGACAGGAATGACGATAGAGACACAGATCGAGAATGTGTAAATTCAATAAAAACCTTGATTAAATAATGTCATTAGTAAATGACATTATATAATTGTTGCTATTGTTTTTCTATTTAAGAATAAATATTGTAAGTTATTGCCTAAAAATAGTCGAACGCGTAAACATTTTTTCATTGTAGGGAAGTGATAGAATTCGAAAATGTATGGACGGACGGTGGACACATCCCCCATAAGACTAAACTATCAGTACCATAATAAACATTCGTGAGTAAAATAGTCCAGGGGGGGTATTACAACGTCATAAAACCAGGCTTGTTCCAGTGAGTGAACGAGATGGCGCTAGACGACTTGTATAGCTCTGTCACTTTCACTCGCCGGAATAAGCCTGGTTTTAAGACGTTGTAATACCCCCCCAGGTGGCCTACCACTTCCGCTCAAGGTATGAGATAGCGCTAGACGACTTGTATGCATACAACGTGTAACGTTAATATCGCGAAACCTCTCTTTGGGTAACTCAGTCCATGTTACTGAACAATGTTTGATCAAAAACTTTTGGAAAAAAAATAAAAAATAAATATTTTTCATACAAAATGAGAAATTGATCGAGTCCATCAATATGCTTTTTTTTTTCTAAAAGTTTTTGATCAAACATTGTTCAGTAACATGGGCTGAGTTACCCCACGAGAGGTTTTATGCTATTAACATTACACGTTGTATATCTCTGTCTCTTTCCCACAACCTAACTACTCACGCTTATGGTAGGGCGCCTGTTCGTTAACGTGTCAGAGGATTTTTTTCAAATAAACAGAGAAATTGCTATTATTAAATGAAAAGGCGTTAGTTACTTTTCTAATTTTTTTTTTATCCAATTTTGTTGTGGAGGTCAGATAGCTAGTAGACTCCGACATGGAGAGCCATGTCATAATCCAAATACTGAAATTCAGCTGCTTTCAGTTCAAACTGGAAGCCGAAACCAACATTTGGGAAAAGGCAAGGCAGATGATGATGTTGTACCAACTAAAATATTTTAGCAACGTAAACACTCTCGCTATAAAGGTTTGCCGGTTACTGTTACCGTAGCTTGCCCGTTGAACCCTCGGTAATGGAAATGCAAATAAGTTTAATTGGGTCAAGCAAATAACCGCTTAATAACTAGACAAAACATTGTTGTTTCATACTTGAAAACTACAGTTTAAGAACCGCCTTTTGTAAAAACACCCTAGTAGGGGAAACAATGGAGAAAACGGTTTGCATTGTAACGTGAATGCAATTAATATTTTTATCTCATTCCAAACCCCAATTTATTTTTCTTGATGGCTGTATGTGATTAATCATAGTAAGTCAGCCGTCGGCCATTACGCTTCGAACGACACTCGCGGTTTTATACGGTGTTATTTTGTCTAATAAAAATCAAACTATGCCGTCATGATGTTGATGAAAAGTTGCCAACCCAGCCTAAGGTTACAAAAAAAGCTCAGGGATCACTTTTCATAGGTAAGCATGTCAATTTGAAGCTTATTTCTCGATTTTACGTCAATAAATTTAATAAACATCTCGAAATCAATTAGTGTTGCAACTATTTCAAGGTTCAAATTACTTTTAAAATGGGGAGATTTATATTTTATGTTACTATTTATCGCTACCTATTGTATTCTTCTATATTTTTACAGATTTCTCTCAAATGATGATTGGAAAAATGATTGGATTAAAATAATAAGGGAATGTAGACGTGAAAATAATTGGAATCCATCAAAATCTAGTGTAATCTGCAGTATACATTTTGAGAAGCATTGTTTGTACTCAACTAAAGGCGGACTTCTTCGCGTTGTTGCTTACGCCGTACCAACAAAGGTAATTAAAATTTCAATTAATTTAAGGTCCTCTTCTTACAACCTAACCTCTTAGTTATAAACTTTAAAACCGAAGAGGCCGTATGATCTTGATGCCTTTGCTTTTCCGACTAGGAATTTGCCGCGTTTTGTTTTCTTCAAATACATAAACGTTTAGTTTGTTTTAATTTATTTTTTTAAATAAGTTATTGTTAAATTTAAATGGTTAAATAATGCTTATCTCATATTATTATTATGTTAATTTTTTCGCAAGTGGTACGAAAAGTAGAGTATTTTCCTCAGTGATAAAGCTGTCTTAGTCTTGGGTGAACTTAAATCCCTCGCTACACTCAGGACGCGTGTTAAATCCCTCGCTTCGCTCGTGATTTAAGTTTCTAACACCCTCGCTACGCTCGGGAGTAAGCCTCGAGTCCTTCGTTATGCTTGCGATTTAAATCGTCACCCGCGACAGAAGACACTGCTTTATCCCCTTGGTTAATAATCTACTATTTCATTCCACCTATTCGAAAAGGACGACTTGGTTCGCCTTTAAGTGCGCCCAAAACTGGTGTTTTCTATAGGGAACTTTTAGCGGGCAGTAATGAGTTTTTAATCCTCTTTATAAGAGCGCTACGCTCAGGATTCTACTGTAGAATCCCTCACTTCGCTCTGGATACAAAATAGCGCCCTCGCCGTAAAAATATTACTTTGTCATACAATCTACTATTATTTTAATCTTGTTTTAATTATTTTACCTTTATTTTAACAATAGGTATACGTCACAAAAACTTGTAATTAAACCCATGGACCTTTTTTTTTAGGTCCATGATTAAAACTAAGTTCGAGGGGAGATCTTATTAAAATATTGTTTGAAAATGGGTAATTTTTTCCTTCATCTGGCAACCCTTTAGAAACCCACACATAGTAAAGCAGCGGCCATTTTGGTGCTTCACTTGTTTCTTAGTGAAGTTCCGTCCGGCTTTTTTTTTAGGTCCATGATCAAGTTACCAAGATTCATTCATAAAAATCCAATTTCCGAACGAAGTAAGTGTCAATGACCTTACGACGTTACGACTGACATTCTCGTTCATGTTTTTTTCAAACCACAGATTGTTAATTTCTATAAAATTGTCTAATCCTCGCATATTATTGCTTAGAATTCAAAAATAGTAAAGATTAAAATGATTTAGGATTATATAGTATTTGTATAAAGTACATTTTAATACAAAGTAATATTTTAAATACAAAAATCAAAAATTCACAAATTCGGTAACAAAACGAGAATATCAGTGCTAACAATATGTCGAAATCAGTTGAACTCAATCACACAAGACAAAAGTTGAAATAAACAAACTGTGATCAAATGGGCGTTGCCGTACGTTTTGATACCGATAACTCGCTGATTACAAACAGATAAGCCCTCGTGTATTTTCACGACATTGTACTAAATCGAAACTAGGGCCTCAGAGATAAAAATGTGATACATTCTTTTTATGCTACTGTGTTTTACGAAACTTTGTTCTCACTTATTTTTCTCACATATCTTCTTCGTCTCAGTGTGTAACAATTAATTACTGGGATTCGCAGTGAATTAACTTATAATTACGCTAGTTTTCATTCATAAACTAGATTCTTATTGAAGATAAACTGCATAATTTTGTTCACAAAGTGTATGGTGACTCATCTGGAAACTTGTCGTAACTAACTTTTTAGTGTGTTTTGTGATGTGAAAATGTACAAAAAGTATTTATTAACGTTGTTTTTATACGCTAGTGTTGAGGCTCAGTCTAATAAAGACCTGTATAATCGGCAAGCCAGTGAATTTTACAATTCGCGCGAACAAACTTCTCATCCCTCGAGATTACCCAGTCCTGGAGACAGTGACTACAGGACGTATGTGTACAATAACAGGAGGTATGGGACTGATCCAGCCAGATATAACCCCTACAATCCAAATATAAATCAACCTGGAGGGTTTCCATACAATCCTATCAACACAAACCCTTTGGATAACCAATTCAATTATAACCTTGTGAGTATAAATTCCTTTTTAATTATTTAAAGTACCTAATGAGTAATTCATTTTATCTTTGTAGCCACTACATGTTCCACAACTTCCGATGATTCAGTTTTGATTTCAAAAGATTAAATTCTTTTGTTTTGTAAACATTGTTAGTCATCTCATTGAAAGATAAGTTTACAGCTATTTTTACAATTGTGAACTATTAACCAGCTTTAGGGCTCAAAGAACAATGTAATATTTTACATTTGAAATTATAATGTGTCAAAAATATTTAATAAATTCTATGGTAATTCCAATTAGAATTTCTATTGAAGTATTTATCTAACTGCAACTTATCAAAGAACAGCTAATGCGAGAAGCATTCGCTGTTCTTTGATAAGTTGCAGTTATTAAAAGACCTGGTTGTGTGTGGGAACCAGATGAATTCGAGACCTTTAATTGGAAGAGCTAATCAACCACTAATGCTTCCACTGCTGGGACACAGGCCCAATGAGTGTGATAATTTTTATTATAAATTTGCTTAAAACATTGCTTGATTTTCACATTTGTATTGAGAGGACAATACATTTTTCCTAAAATGTCACTCAATACTCAAGCATATTACAAAATGTTGGGACTGTTTCATCAAGTACCATAACCCTGGAAATAAAGGGCTATTGAAGGAATAAACTTGAATTTTAGTCTGTAAGAGCCTGACAGTACGCTCAGGGCTGGACAGTAGGACTCATTTGATGATTTTACCACAAAAAAAACTATTAAGTAACACTTGAGTCAGCATACTGACGGGATGTTCTGTAACCTCAGAGAGCCCAAGCCTGCAGTGGGGCGGGCTTATTTCATGATACCATGACCCGAAAAGAATTTTTGCTTATTGAAGACACCGTGATTTTAGTCAACCCAAATGCTTGACATTCCCTCCCGTACCTGCCCGGGGTTGGAGGACACATTTAAATTTAGACATGCTAAAAGAAAATTCCCGAAACTGAACAGAGATGTCTTGAGGGATGTTCTGTAATATGAGACCAAGGTGCAGTGGAGGAGGGCTTATCACGATGATGGCTAGAAGAATAATTTTCGTTTTCTAGAACCGGGACCCAAACAACCCAGATGCTTTGTTCCCCGGAGTACTTGGAGGTTGGAGGGAAGATCTACAAGGGAGAGAGAGAAGAGACTCCCGACAACTGAAGAGAGATGTCTTTGTAACTACTAATTATGGACAAGTGCAAGGATTTAAGGTGAGAAGAAGATGTATTGCCAAACGTAAAATTTATATTGAGAAGATTTTTTATTCTTTATGAATGATTCTACCTCGCTTGTGGGCTTGTGATAGCTTACTTGGGTTAAGTCTGGTATGGAGTACTTATCTGGAAAGATTCGGGTCCAATTTTCCTTGTTGAAGAAATCTTAATTTTATTGCAATAAGACATAACATCTCACTGTTTCTTTCATCTCTCAATGTTTTCGTCCAACAGGTGTATCTGTATGACAATCCAGACCCTGACTCCGGGTACAGACCCTGGCTGTCGCCCGTTGAAAGGATACAGGGAGAAGTGTCTGTGTTCTTGGGAATACCCTATGCTAGACCACCAGTGTTGGAAGGCAGATTTAAGGTAACTGTTTATATGACATCCACCTAGTGTCTTTCAATTTTTTTTTTAAATTACCCCACACTAGTATTTTTTTCCTGCATATGGGTGCATTAGAAACTGACAGACACAAACTTCTGAAAGCGGAACAACTACTAATAGGTCTTAAAATATTTCTTCATAATAATATGGGATTGTACCATCAACATGCCGAATGCTCAACCACTACTCCAACTGTGCCGTTATAATGTTGGGATAACCTTCCAATGTAACTGCTTGCAGCTGAATTTTTCTTGGAACAACTCCCTGTCTAATGTCCATAACCCACTTGACAATATAAAAGCAGAAAGCAACATCTTACATTAATTATTAATTTTACAATATTGCTATACATCTTTGGTGACAATGGTGGTCTTATAAATATTGTCCAGACAATCTTCGAATGACCTGAACTGCCTCATAAAAAATCTAATCCATTTTAATATTTCAGCCTCCTCGTCAGCACCCTGGCTGGCAACTGATGCAGGCTGTAGACTGGGGTCCAGCGTGTCCCCAGCCTGTCAAGTACACAGGCGCTACCAAAGGCATCAGGGATATGGACGAAGACTGCCTCTACTTGAACATATTCTCGCCTAATGTGAGTTTATTTTGCTATATCCAGATTTTACAATGAAAATACAAAGGAGTAAGTACTCACGTTAAAAAAAACGCGCTAAGTACACTATCATTAATGCAGTAACCAGTATAATCTGGTCTCTTATTCTGTTGCATCTTCTTACTATGCTAGGGCGAGCTTAAAAGGTCGAAAAGCCTCATTTGTCTAATTTTCCCAATCGAATTATAAGCCTTCTACATTTGTGATAAAGTTGAAAATTATTGGGGTATGTTAATGTGCTGGTGTCTGTAGGTATCGACTTTGACCTGAACAACTCAGATTAGCTCATTTCAAATAAATGCGTTTTTAAAACAAAGATACGATATAGGTAGACCTAAAAAGATAGATCGATGGCGCCGTTCCACAGAGACGCGAAATATTATTTAAATAAATCAGGGATTGCTCAATTGAAGTTATTCGATTTTTCGTGACGCCAATCAGAATTATATTTGAAAAAATTTTGGCTTGCGGTGTAATTAATCGCTACCATACAAGTTTGCGCACGTAGCCGTGTCGCGACGTGCCTTTTTGGAAGCGCCCGCGCAGATATGAATACAAGTTTGGTCGTCTGTTTTGTGTACCATAACGTGACCTTATGTTGTAGGTATATTGTTAACTGCTTTTTTTTTAGGAATTTCTCAACTTCTCCATCTTCAGGGTTACGTACTTCTGAACAGAATCACTTTGTCTGTCTGTCTGACAAAACCTTTTTTCTCAAGAACGCATAATGGTATCAGGCTGAAATTAATATTGAATACCAAAGTCTACAGTCCCTTGGAGCACAAAAATCAAACGTCTAAGTCAACGCAATCAAAAGATACGGTCGAAGTAACGGGTACGGCAGGATGCAGCTGAATATCAGTATTTTACGAGGAGCGACTGCCTATCGGACCTCCACAACCCAGAAACTGGGTAATATGATACCCCATGGCAAGACTGGTTGTCAGACTTTAGAGGTTCTGTCTAACAGTCACAATTGACAGCCGAGACCAACGGCTTTACGTGCTTTCCGAGGCACGGAGGAAATTCGCTACGACAGACGGTCACCGATCCACAGACACACCTGTGTGGCCAGTTGATACATTGTTGTATGAGAATCTATACGCCATTTAGAGGTGCTTTTTAACCGACTAAATAACAAATTAGAAAAAAGTAGTTTTCATTGCCTAAAATTATGTATGTACGTATGCAAAAAATTAGGTATGTATGTAATGTTTGTCTGCATTTAATCTCGCGTTTGGCTAGCGGATGGTTGCGATGCAGTTTTCGGAAAGTGTTCATTACAATTCTGGAGAAGGTTTTAGTATATAACACTAATAGATATCCCGTGACGTTGTTAACCGCGTGGATCTGAAACTTTTGCTTAGGGTTGGATCGTACCGTACATTTTCAGGGACGATTACATGTTTGTCCGCAATTATCTCGCGTTTGGCTGACTTTTTCAGAAAAGTCTTTGTTACATTTTGGGGAATGTTTTAATACATAACAATAATGGATTTCTCTTGAAGTTGTTCACATAGATCCGTTTTGCTTAATAGGATTATAGATTTTCAAAGACGCCGATTTTATGAAGATTTTTGTTGATTATTTCAACTAAAAAGGGAAAAATAAAAAACTTTTTGGAAAAAAGGGAACCGAGTTCAAAACCGAACAAAACACAAAAAAAACTATGAAGTCGGTTCCCTTTTTTCAAAAAATTTTTTTTTTCACACAGTATAAATATAACAAATTAGACTATCTATCGTTATAAAACTTTGCCATAAAATTACATGCAAGTAACATTTGCAAACAAGCCGATATGACAGATGCATAATGATGATACTGCCATTGCTAAACATAGTCTTTGTCCCCAGCGGATGGTTGCGAACAGCTCGCCATCTGATTATGTACGTAATTTATTTATAGAACAATACCCGTTACTGTTTCGTGATGTAACTATGTGCAATCAGTTATATACAGGGTGAATTTTTCAACGTGGCGTGGATGGCTATATGAAAAAAGTTGAAAGGAACCTCGAGGCCGATTTTGACGAAAACTAAAACTGCATCATTGGATTTTAGAAAAATCAATAATCCTAGCCAGGAATCGAACCCCCTGATTTTGCAAAAAAGTCACAGTCTGAATTATTACACCATTCGATAATGTTACTAATAAGGATCAAATTCTGGGAAGTAATCATATGCGGCAAACGTATTTTTTTTTTTTGACATTATTATTTTGATAATTCGCCCGCCCTACTTTCGTCACTGATTAATATTTTAAAAAGAAAATCAAATTACATAAATAGAAAGGCCGTAAAACACACAATATGTGCAATGATTCGATGCAATATTCTTGCCCGTTGCAAATGTAATGTGCGCTTATCATTAACTTAGGTAGATTGCTTCCTCATTATGTTTTAAATTTCTACTTATTTTCTAGGAGTACCCTCCTGGCACTGGCAACATTCATTCAAGAAACAACCCACTGCTGGGGTGTTTCGGTTCAACCCCCGACCGCTGATCCGACAATAGATATCCGCATCACATTGTCCACAATTCCACATGATAATTATCAATATTGTTC
The DNA here is from genome assembly GCA_036375495.1 of Agrotis segetum. Taxonomy (NCBI): domain Eukaryota; kingdom Metazoa; phylum Arthropoda; class Insecta; order Lepidoptera; family Noctuidae; genus Agrotis; species Agrotis segetum. The sequence continues at coordinate 716,018 of JAQSVV010000186.1, forward strand.
TGTTTAAGCTTCTGAATAATATGATGACTGCATTATAAATTGAGGGTCTATTGTCTTTGATGCGGTTGATAGATTGTCTATGGATGGAGTGTTTGACATCGAATATGTTGATAATAATAGTTATCAATTTGTAATGATATTTGTTTAGAGTGTATTGTCAGGTATCCCTATTTTGGGCGCTATTAAACATTTATGCATGGCTCGCGCGACTGTCTTATTATGTAACCGTGACCCTGGAATGTAAAGGGCTATTGAAGGATCACCGTGGATTTTAGTCAGCACGAGCCTGACAGTCCCTCTTGTTCCGCCCGGGGCGGGGGACTCCGCCGATGGCGTTATGCATAATTTATGATAGCCTTCTTTTCAAATTTTTCTAGAGGCACATTGTCAGACAATAGTAGTTCTTACGAAGTATCACACGTAGAACGAACTTTATAATTAGACATATTTGGACACTGTACAAGTACAAATCAGTCAATCTCATTTACGTACGATAAAGCGAGTTATATAGCATTAATTGTTCAATTATTTCATAAAGCCCAATGACGTATTATATGTAGACACGTCATGAACGAACATCGCGGCACTTGAAAACGGCGACAATACTAGAAATACGCGTATTGAATACTACTTATACGCGTGAAGAAAGAGAAAGAAAATATGACACCGTACGCGGGAGGGAGACGCAACTATGCGCAATGTGGCCAATTGGCTTCATTTTTTGTTGCCATTTTTGAGTGCGGACAACGTATCTATAGTTTATATACGAGTATCATTGAGTCAACCGCATTAATTCTAAGTTCATTGAACGAAATTACCAATTGCAAGCGAACAAGTTATATCACAGAAAGGTCATCTCACAATGACTCACTAACTACCGACTAATCGGTTCTAATTATTACGATTTGTGTCGGCGCCTGTGGAGCAGGCCACTGAGTGAACCTTATGGCTATTGAAACAAGAGCTACTATGAATCAAGATCGGCACTTCAATCTTAATTTGCAGAATTGAGTCAAATCGTAGTAACAGTAATTCTAAAGTGTCTTAATCACTGTTCGCTATAACGGATGAGTCGTAATAAAAAAAGAACACTAAAATTATACTTTGCAATATTTTTTTAAATTACGTTTGATATGCTTTTCCCTTCAATCTAGCTCAGAAGCAAAGAATGGTGAGGTCAAAGAATGACACACTGAAAATATCGTAATGAGGTTTGAAGAGTTTGTCTTTCACGACAAACCTTAAAAAAAAGTTTAAAGAGTTGGAGTGCTCCAACTCAATAACAAAATTAAAAAAAACATAAATCCTTAGGCTATGGCCTCGATAAGAAACAATAGTATAACGATGAGGGAACAAGCGCCAATTACTTAATTTGTTTCTAAAAAAATAACTTTAACGTTCACAGGAAAATAGACCTAAGGTATCCATGCAATTTTACAAACTTATTGGTTTTCAGCACTTTCTCTCGATGAATTAAGGTTGAATTTCGACTACTGAGCTACCAATACATTTGTCACATTATGACTGACCGTACCCAAATGCCAAAACCCACGCACTGCATTCCAAAGTCCCCTCAGTACCGCAGTAGCTCTTCCAATTAGCAAATGAACTGACTATTGATGTCGCCGCCGGCTGTCCTGAATTGATTATCTCACTTATTGCTTCATTAGCCATCCTTTATGCTGGGTACAATACTGGCTGGCGAACGAAAATTGAACTGGCTTCTGCCTTAATTTGGGCACGTAAAGTCTGTGCGTTGTGTTGGGTTCTACATACATCTGTTTATTAAAACGTTGAGTGAAACTTCGTACACTTTTTAAAGAGTGAGCGGAGGAGCATTATGCACAGTAATAGGTCAAATCAAATCGTTTATTCCAACTAGGCCAATTACAGCCTAGGCACTTATGAATTGTCAAAAGACATAAAATAAAAGGTACGTCTATCTCCGTCAAAGCGTTCCTGACTAGACTCGACAGTCTGTTTTCACTAAGGCACGGCTACACTTCAGCAAGCGATCTTGTTGGACTCAGGACGGTGTTGTCGTTATCAAGGCTCCTGATGGAAGCAAGCACAAAGTAACTTCGTATATATTTTGTTCTACCCAAGTAACACAAAAGTTTGAATAAGAGCTGAGTATGTGCAGTCATCAAGATTATAATCTGAATACCATACTGAGTAACGTCTGAGTAAACACCTATTGAGACTTTATTCAAGCAAAACAGGCCCCAAAATCAAATGCATAAAGCTTAATAACTTCTGAGTAACATCTGAGCAGGAGCTTTACTATGGTGAAATCATCTTAATAACTTCTGATTAACAGCTGATATAGCTTTTATTAAGCTCTTACTCATACAATATTCAGTTTATGTCAATTTCGTTACTGGATTCAGAATTTATTCAGCATTACTTTTTTGGTAAACAATAATACAGATTTTATTCATATAAATTGTGAAAGTAGACAATCAGAAATCTTAAATGTCGGTGATGGAGTCATTGCATGACAAAAAATGGCGAAGATAATAAAACGGTAAGCAAAAGTTTCAATAATTAAGTTATAGGTTTGCTACATGTTAATTCTTAGTGCGAAAATTATTTTGTCGTAAATAGTTTATGATTTTTTCGATTATTTTTAACGCGCCGCTTGATTAATCAAGATAAGTGATTGTAAATATTATTTTCGTAAATGCATGCTCGGTCTGACTAAAATACTTATGACGAAATTTCTAATTTTAGCAATTCCAATGGAACATTGATAAATTGGATTGAAAATTTTGTAGTTGTAACATTCAGCATTCATGTAATCTTGGTGAATTTCTTGTAATTATAATAACCCACAAAACAAAAAATGTCGATCGCTTCATTGCTGAATAAAAGTGAACAAGAATCTAGTTACTCAGATCTCACTTGAATAGACTCATTTCAATACGCTTACTTCTGAATAGCACTTGAATAGTTGACCACATTTCTACATTAATTCACGTTTTTAGGGTTCTACATTCAGTGGAATAATCGCTACAAAATAATATAATATTTTTTTGTTGCAGATCGATCCTGAGGCGAACTTTATAGTAGCCCCTATAAAATGAAAATATCATTCTTAACCAGTAAAATATGTAATCATGTAATTGCCAATGATGAAGGTTTAAGCATTCCATAGTCTCGGAAGGAACTTTAAGTCAAATTTAAAATGTAGCCACAATACAGTCAATGGGTGCTGATGTACATCAGATAGGAATCCATGATATTTATGCGAAACGACAACTTATTGACAATGTTTTTTGAGTGATGTTGTGGAAGAGTGGAAAATATTAATCTAAAACTTTGCAGTAAATTTTTCAATCCTATGAATGAATTGTATTTTATACCTTTCATGCACACAGTAACTATAAGTTATGTTCTAAATGAAAACAAAGTAAACTGAAGTAAAAAAAAAATCTTTTATTTTCATTTCGCAGACACCGCTACTCGAATCTAGAAGTGAGTGCTGTGGCTGAAGCGCGCGTCATAGGCGGCGGCCACGTTTTTTGCGCTCTTCAGCGACAGCAGTCACTTCAACATTCGTATCGTAGGCAATTGGGAAATAAAAACAATGTGTTTGATTTATTTGATATACGGAATCCCCTTCATTGCACGACAGCAACTCATGCTGGCTGGTACTCCGTAATTTTTTTCATACTATTATTACAGATCTTGAACGTTTCCTACAATTGATTCTCAAATATTCTTTTATTTTCTTTTAATGTTACCGTTTCTTTTAAGTTGTTTCCAAGATTTTTGCCCCATCTTGATGTAAACAACATGAAAAATATAGCTTACAAATGATTTTAACAAACCTGATATTAAGCTATTTGCTGATATAATGTAACTGTGTTTCTTTAATTTGAATAAGAGCCTTAATAATTATTTCAACGTACAATTATTCAGTATAAAACTGTACGACAGCATTATCTAATAGCTTTATTCAGATTGTAATACATTACTCAGCAATCAGCTGAATCAAATGCTACAAGCTTAGTAATTATTGAATATTAGCAAATCTGATAAGATTATTCAGGTACATGCTTCCGTAGGGACTAATAAAGTTCACTTTACAATTATTCAGTATCAAGCTGTAAAACAGCATTATCTTATACCTTTATTCAGATTGTTATAAATTATGCAGCAAACAGCTGAAACAAACGCTACTAGCTTAGTAATGATTGAATAATAGCAATACTGATTATGATTATTCAGATAAATGCTTCCACAGGGACTTTTTTTCAGCTTACCAATACATAGAACGCGTAATACTTAGTAATGTTTGTATAATTGTCTAACATATCTTAATTATTAAGTTTAAAGAAATAAAGTACAATATACAGGACCTATTAAGCATTAAGAATTTTACGAGTCCAAACTCAACCTAATACAACATTTAGCTATTTCTAAGGCTCTTATACAAAGAATAGTCATTTTTAAACCGTATAGTTTTACAAATGTGTACTTATATACCGCTTGTGTGTTACTTGGGTATGTATGTATTTATAATAATATTTAATTTTTTTCATAAATAATTTTCTTGCTGCACCTACTGCTCTTTTCTCTGCATCACCCGAAGGTAGACTGGCAGAAAATGCCTCAGGCATTAAGTCCGCCCATGTACTCTGTGTAAAGTTTAATAAATAAATAAAAACAAGTACAAAATAGTGATGGTGCTACAGTCCCAGTCACAAGACAAAAGGTGTAAGACAAAGTGTAGGTGTACAAGATAATAGATACTTTAATTGAAATACAATTAATATGAAACCACGTTCGATTACACACTACCATGCGTTATTTACAGTGAGGCGTATCCTCATGTTTAACAAAAAAATAAATGATTCAGTAACAAAAATATAAAACTCAAAGTTGGTTTACAGCGTCGTAGGTATTGCTCATATAATTGAGATTGCATTTGCCAGCTGGGCCCCTGGAGTGGACTGAAAATTAAACAAAGTTTGTACATTTCCCGCAAATTGGTAATTCATTGACGAAGGTGAATAATTTGGGATATGGCTAAGTGGCCGTTTAAGACCCTCAAGCCATAATTGAAACTAGCTTTATAAATTCTTAACAGTGATGGACCCTTCCGGCCCAATCCGACACTCATCATCATCATCATCAGCCGGAAGACATCCACTGCTGAACATAGGCCTCCCCCGCCACGCCGACCGACAATTCGTCACTTGCATCCATCGGCTGCCCCCGACCCTCACGATGTCGTCGGTCCACCTAGTGGGAGGCCTGCCTACGCTGCGTTTTCCGGGCCACTCGAGAACTTTTCTTCCCCATCGGTTGTCAGTTCTACGAGCGATGTGGCCTGCCCATTGCCACTTCAACTTGCAAATTTTATGAGCTATGTCGGTGACTCTGGTTCTTCGCCGAATATCCATGTTCCGGATTTTATCCCGCAAAGAAACTCCAAGCATAGCTCTATCCATTGCTTGTTGAGTGACTCTTAGTCTCTCTAAAAGGCCAGGAGTCAAAGACAGCCAATCCGACACTGCGGATCTTTAATTGAATCCTTCAGGTACCAAAACATACCCTTTTTCCCCCAGACGGACGCCGGCTCCACAGCTCAGCGGTACCCAGTGATGGTCTACATCCACGGCGGACAGTACACCTCCGGGGCTTCGAACCTCTTCCCCGGTCACATGCTGGCAGCCTTTTACAATGTTATTGTGGTGTCTATCAATTATAGGCTCGGTGCCTTAGGTAAGTGCTTTAAATATTAATCGTTTATTTTGACATTCTATTTGAGAAATGTTGTATCTAGGACTCCCAATAAATACGAGTATGATCTATTTTTTTCTTAACAAACTTAATCGATACAGCTTGGCAGACTTTTTCTCCAGCAATTCAACTCGCTTAACCTTTGAACTTATTTTTTGGTTTACCTTACATTTTTAACGTTCCGAAAATCAGTTTACCCAGAACAAAATAATTGAAGACGTATGACTTAAATACAGAACCTCGGTGGTAGACTACATCCCCGGTATGAGCACAAGTCTCCTCTCATTGAGAGAGAAAAGAGTCCTGACATAATTATAATGGCCAACGGAACATGCATATTATCCATATCTATATCTCTATGTGGTTTTCCAATCCACACAGGTTTCCTATCAACTGGTGACGAGAACTCCCCGGGTAACTACGGCATCCTCGATCAAGCGATGGCCCTCCGCTGGGTGTACGACAACATCACCCCGTTCAACGGAGACCGATCTTCTATCACCCTATTTGGACCAGGCGCTGGTGCTGCGTCTGCTGGTCTACTGGCCATAGCTCCGCAGACTAAGGATCTTGTCACCAGAGTTATAGCCCAGGTAAGATTTCTTGCAGGACGGCTTCCGTTATTGGCGATCGGTCTTCTGCTATTACCCTTTTTGGAAGAGTTGCGTCTGCTGGTCTAATGGCCATAGCTTCGCAGACCAGGGATATTGTTACCAAAGTTATAGCTCAGGTAAGACAATTCATTCTTCAATGTAGATCAGTTTCTTTTACTGTAAGATATTTTGACTGTCTGATTTTCTGGTCATCTTAATAGTGGAACAAAGAAGAGGTAAATAAACTCTTACTCCAGCTAAAGGATCTATTATATGGAAAACTGAATTTTTCCGTTCATCGTAAATAAAAATATCACAGGATTGAGCAGATCAGAAAAACTTTGTGTCCATACAAAAAAAGGGAATGGTCACGATTTCGAGTTGCGTCATTCAAATTACGATTTATTAATGTTGCAAAAAACTGTTTAAATTCATTATTCTTTATTAAGTCTGGTCATGTCTTAAGGCTATGTATTTTTTTTGTCAAAACACAGCAAGCAAGAGCTTTCTCAAGTTTATTTTTTAGCATGTTGCTTCTTATTCGTCAGAGTGGTTCAGCCCTCGCTGACTGGGCTGTCATCGAAGACAAGTTCAGAGTACAGAACACATCATTGGTCTTCGGGCGATTACTTGGTTGTCCCATCGACTCGTCGTGGAAGCTTGTCAACTGTCTCAAGCAAGGCAGGAGCTTCTACGAGCTGGGAAATGCTGAGTTTCAGGTACGTGAAATATATTAATTTGAAAATCATACTAAAAAAGTTTTGAGTAAGCAATATTTGTGCGACTTACAAAGCAGGCCCTGCAGTCTCGACAAAAATCGCTCGTTAATCCTAATCGATGTCAAATTTCTTAAATAGATTTTCAACCTTATGCTTTCGAAATAAAATTGAAAGTCTATTAAAGGAATTTGATAACGATACGATTTAGCGAACGATTTTTGTCGCTGTCTAATATCGAGACTGGAGGGGCAGTAACGTACACTTAAGTAGCGACCGATGCGGCAAAATAAAATAAAATTGTTATCAGCCCAATCAACCGCTTTTCAGAAAATTGTTACCTTAATATAATAATAATAATAATATAATAATATTGCACAACTATCACACAACGCCATCTAGTCCCAAGCTAAGCAGAGCTTGTGTTATGGGTACTAGGCAACTGATAAACATACTTATATATTTCTAAATACATACATATTATAGATAAATTACACCCAGACACAGAACAAATGATCGTGCTCATCACACAAACATTTGTCCTGGGTGGGAATCGAACCCACGACCTCCGGCATAGCAGTCAGGGTCACTAACCACTAGACCAACAGGCCAGTCAAACGTGTTGTAGGTTTAGTAAAATTACTAAACCTACAACACGTTTTTGGTATCCAATCCTTGATTTAAAAACAGTAACCTTCAGCTTTGTCTGATTGTCTTAAAATTCAAAACCCCATAAACCATATTTACTCATACGACCTATTTTCCCACAGCCGCACGTAGGCTACATACCATGGGGTCCGGTTCTAGAGAACAACTTCACATTTCCTGGTGATGAGTGGTATGATGGATGGAGGGAGAGAGACTGGCACTTCTTGGACGTCATGCCTGAGGAACTGATCAAGAGGAGGCAGTTCAACCCCTCACTGAGGTATATGACTGGAGTTACTACGCAAGAAGCTGCGTATTATTTGTGTGAGTAACGTTGTTTCATTTTGAGTATTAAGTTAGAGGCTGGAAGGTCTATTTTTGGTTCTGTTGACGAATCTATTGTTTAAGCAATTGTGTACCTTGTTTGGAATTCTTTTATTACTGAAATTTTTGTCGAGTGCTGTCCTGTAATTTTTTAGGTGTTTTAGCATGTACAATCGACAAAGTTGAATCATGACCCATTTTGACAATAAATTGTTTGATTCAATTTGACAAAGATTAAAATCGTTATCATGGATATGAAATTTACGAGAATGTGGACCTAGTTGAATGTGAAAGTCTGTGAGAAAATAAGCTTGTGGTGGGTCATGTTTCAACTTTGTCGACTGTACTTTTATGAATAGCGGGCCAAAGTTGACCATTTTTCAGCCTTATTTCTATGTTATGTGGGGTTTTGTAATCAATTTCTTATGAATATGCTTAGATAATTACCTTTTACAGCACCAATATTTTTTTTCCTCCCATCACAATATTACATTCTTATACTAGACATTCATTTTAATTGCAGATACAAACGAATCTCTAGCACCTAACTACGAGATCACGGAACACTGGTTCAACCAGAAAGTGTTCGAGTTGGTCCAAAGGTACAACTACACGTTGAACCCGCGCGGAGTATACGAAGCTATCCGGTACATGTACACCTACCATCCGGAGCCGCACAACGTTAGCGCCATTAGAGATCAGTACATACATGTAAGTAGTGTAGCTCATTCTTTGATCCACATGTGACAACCGCCCCATGTGACAAATGCAACATTATGACAACGGCCCCATGTGACAAACGCACCATATGACAACTGCCCCACGTGACAACCGCCCGAAAGTGACAACTACCCCATGTAAAAACCGCTGCATGTGACAACCGTCCATTTGAAGACCGCCCCATGTGACAGCCGCCCCAAGACAGCCGTTCCATGTGACAGGTGCCCTACGTGACAACCACACCATGTGGCAAACAACCCAAACGTGACAACCGCTCCGTGTGACAACGACACCATTTAACAACCAACTCATGTGAAAACCACCCCATGTGAAAACCGCCCCATGTGACAACCGCCCCTTGTGACAACCACCCCATGCGACAACCAACTCATGTGACAACCGCCCCCTGTGACAACCACCCCATGTGACCATAGACATTGTGACATCAGCTTCATGTGTCAATGGCCCCATTTGATATCCACTCTATGCAAGAGCTGACTTGTCCTTGCTTTAAGCGATAAGACCGCCCATTTATAAGAAAAACAAAAATGTTAATACCCGTACTTTTTATGGTGTGCATAATAGAAAACATTCCATCTATCTATCTACCCTTATGACAAAAGCTCCATGTTACAATCGACCGCTTTTGCAACTAGCCCATGATAAATGTAAATCTGCCACAAGACTCACAACGCTAGCGCACCTGCCCTATGTGACAACAGTTCCATATGACAACGGACCCACATTACAACCGTCCCGTTTACAACAAACCAACGAGCTTTAACATGTTTTTTATTTAACTTGCGTTCATACAGAATTTAAAATACAATTTTCTTCCACAGCTCCTTTCAGACTTCCTCTACCGCGCGCCAACAGATAAAATGGTAAAACTTCTCTTAGAACAAAACGTTCCAGTTTACATGTATGTTCTGAACACTACTGTGGAAGCCTTCAGATGGCCGGAATGGAGACGATATGCTCATGATACGGAACATTACTTCTTGACTGGAGCGCCTTTCATGGACCAGGAGTTCTTTCCAATGAAGCAGAGGATTGATAGGGAAGTGTGGACCAATAATGATCGGAATATGAGTCACTTTTTCATGAAAACGTATGCTGATTTTGCTCGGTTTGGGTGAGTAATTGATAGTTTTGTTTACTTTTTATAAATGCAAGAATAAAAAAAAAAATTACATTACATAAACTAGTGCGGCTTTATTACAAAACGTGGTTTAACTTAGACCAAGCTTTAAATCAAAAATGAATTTTTGAATTTCGAACTTTATTCCAACTGCTATAAAATTCTAAAATGCACATTGACAACTTAGACCGGGATCTAAATTCGGTTTTTGTATTAATAACTTTACGACATCGACAGTAGAAATAAAGTTCGAAATTCAAAAATTCATTTGTGATTTAAAGCTTGGTCTAAGTTAAACCACGTTTTGTAATAAAGCCGGTGATGTTTTGGAAAGAAAGATTCATAAACTATGCCTTAGTTAAAATTCTATAAAGTTAACATACGTGCATCGAAATCTAAATGAAAACATGTATGTAATTTGAGTAAGATATTTTACGCATCGCGAATTAACGTCTGAAATGTAATTATATCCAATATCATTCATCATCAAATCCTGTTCCTTTATTTTTAAGAGCTGTAGGCAAATTCGGTCGTTGATTGAGTTTACAATCAGGTCGTCATTCTCTGTCTGTGGGTACGAGCGGGTACTCAAATAGTATCACGAACACGACAATAACGTCGCGTTCAGTGGGCGTTAACGCTTGCCACTAGACACTGGCGACCTCAATGCTCGTAAAACGCCAGTAGGTTAGCGGCCTTAGACAAAGATCCAACCGAGATAGATAATTAATTTCTAGCGTAAGACGTCGACCTGTGCCTGATAGTCCAGTTACAAAAACCAAAAAATAGTATTTTTCTTAACATCAAACAACCTCTTTTCCCCCAGCAACCCGACCCGCTCCCGCGTTCTAGGCCTGCACTTCGAGCAGGCCCAGGCGGGTCAGCTCCGCTACCTGAACCTCAACACCACATTCAACTCCAGCATCCAGCTCAACTACAGACAGACTGAGTTGGCTTTCTGGACCATGTATTTACCTACTGTTATTGGACGACTTGTGCCTACCTACCCGCCGATCACTGAGGTAAATTAAACTAAGATTTTACTTTTTTAATCATTTCAGAGCCTGTAGCCAAACGGCAAGCTACAATCGCTAATACATTTTCAACTTCATACCCCATCGCATAAAGTTGAAAATCTAGTAAGACTGCTCAGCGATAGCGAACGGAACAAACAAAAACGATCTGTAATCTTTGAAAGATTTTCAACTTTATGCAACAGGGGTATAAAGTTGAAAATGTATCAGCGACTGCTGAACGTTAGCGAGTGTCACTTGCCATTTGGCTATAGGGCCTGTTATTGTTTCGTCATTCGAATATCCAATCCCGGAACAAGTATTTGTAGGACATACGACTTTTGAATGGTCGCGGGACTATCGGATAAACGTGGCCCCGGAACGTAAAGGGCTATTGAAAGACACCGGGGATTTTAGTCAGTATAAGTCTGACAGACCCTCCCGTCCCAAAGTCGGCTTAGAGAGTTCTTTCATAAATTTCCAATTTTTACGTCGACGTAAACTGGAACTTTGACATTAATTTCAAGGAAAAAAAATTGTTGCTTTTTCGTACACAGAGTCGCTGTTCCACTTTTCCATACAATAAACGCAGTAAATACATCAATTACACTGTAAATAAAATACTGAAATCTATAATGTGATCGAGCTACAGTATTCTTCGATATTCCTCATAGTTTCGGAAATACGCTTTCACGCCCAGTTGAATAAATCAACCGTATAATGATCAGTATAACCCGGTTCATTGAAGAAAGGATTCTTAAATGGCAACGCTTATCGTGTTCTCTCGCTCGCACACCAGTGCCGTCTATACTCACTTCAGCGCTTAGCGTTAGCAGAAAAAAAAATTAGTTTCAAGACTAAAATTTTTTCTTGATGTCTTGACGCGCTCATAGTGATCTTTTTTAAGAATATTTACTACAGTTTTCTGTTATTTTTTCGTTGTTACCTGATAATTATTGTTGTTTTAATTTTGTTTTATTATTAGGTGAGGTTTGAGAAATTATTGTGATCCAGTCTTGTTTTTATTATTTTTAATTAAAAAAAAAACTTTAATTTGAAATCTTATATGCCGATTGTACTATCTGTCAACGCAAGTTCAAGCCGCCATTTTAGAATCCGTTCTTCAATGCTCCGGCTTATACCACTAACCCTCTCAAATGGAGTCCGTTAGAGTAATCAAAAACAAGCTAAATATTTTGTTGATGTTCCAGTATTGGTGGGAACCGAAGCAACCACTACAGATAGCGTTCTGGTCGGTGTCCAGCGCCTGCCTCATACTGATAGTGCTGCTGGTCGTGTGCTGTATGCTGTGGAGGAATGCTAAGAGGTACCTACTACTTGATGATAATTTTATTGTATTTTGAGGCATAAAATACTACTAAAGTATACAACATGTAACATAATTAACGCACATCCTGAAATTAGTTTGTTCAGAATCGTTTACTGAATCGATTTCTATCATTTTTAATGTAGGATTTTTTTATCAAAAATAATTAAAACTACGGAAATTATAGTCACATTACAGCCTGTACAGTCAAAATAAACTAAGATAGACCGTAAATCAAGGAAACAAGACAAAAAACTGCAATTTTATTTGCATTAATACAAATTCCGTCATTCAATACAAAATAAATAAAAAGAAACCTTACTGAAAAATAACTAATTTAGTTAATAACAATGCATTTACATGTTAAATTAAAAATGCAATATACAATGTGTTGATCTGCAACCTAGTCAAATTCAAGGACGTGATTATACTCATGATTCTCGACCCAAATCAACAATAAAATAGGTAGGTATTTTTTTTATTTTATTTTTCCTTTTTCTGAAATCCGTAAGTGTGAACTAGTTTATTCAAGAGTAGTAGATTCAATTCACGCACACCAGCTGCTCATCGCTGTGTGCGTACGCGCGGACTGCGTAGTCGGGTGATTCTCTTTCATTTGTATTGAATTAAGGGTTTAATTCTGAAATACTGTAAAATTTCAACAACAAAAAAAAAGCAGCCCTTATTAGTTTTGCCCGGTACTGTACTTTCAATTGATTATTTATGACTTTTGTGACAACCACCTGAAGTTTGACGAAAATGCAAAAAAACAGCGTGTATATGTATTATGATTATAACATAATATTCTAATTGGGGTGTCTGAGGGTGTGTTAATTACGTAACATGTTGTATGTAACAGAAATAATTCTGGTATAATCATTTGTTACTAACAAAAAGGGTAGCTATTAGTTCTTCACTTACAATCAACAAATACGCAAGACATTTTGTAAATCATCATCTTTCTGCCCTTTTTTCTTTAGGGTCAGCGCACTACGTTTTCATGTCAGAATTTAATTTATTTACATATTTTCCTCTCACAATCCATCCATCTTTTCTTTGGCCTTCCTCTTCCTCTCCATACATCACCATTCATACCCATCACACTCTTACTCACATGAGTGACAATCCTCTTTGTCGCATGTCTGTGCATACCTTTATTTTTTTATCTGTACAGGCGCCACTTTTAACCTTCCACATACTCATTCATTTATTTCATTCGATAAATATACCGGATTATAATATATTTTTTATGCATTTAGTGCCTGACACCTGATTTATAGTTTTTTGCTGTGAAAAGATAAAATTGACTACGATCGGGATTTCATTCAATAGGTAGATCTGAGGCCTTAACACGAGCTCTTAACGCGATCCAGTTTAGGCTGTGGGAAAGAGACAGAGCTATACAAGTCGCCTAGTGCCATCTCTTTCCCACAGCCTAAACTGGATCGCGTTAAGAGCTCGTGAGGTCTCGGGCGCTCTTACCAACCGAGCTATCGCAGCTATGCTCACAGAGTCGACTTCTTCATACAATTCCATTATTTCATTCATTCAAAAACATATTTGAATAAAACTTCTTGTTACATCATTCGCCCATTGACTTTTTCCAGTTCATTAACAAAACTAATATCAGTTTGTTTTCATGTACTTACTAACAATCTCTAAAATTCCTTTTTAACAGGGCTGTACCACCAAAATGGAAAATGGTACCGGTGAAGTAGGTGAAACTAACATTTGATATAAGCTTGTAGTGCTTGAGACAATTCATAATAGTTATAAGCAATTGAGCACTAATAGAAAACAAATTCTTGCATCTCACTTGTCAAGGTGAATTAGTAACTTTTTGCTCCTGTTTGTTTCGTTACTAGGTGTTGCCTTTGGTTTCAACACCGCTGCTCGACTCTTATTGCTTGTAACGTGATGTTATAAAATATTCTGATAAATGGGCAATCCATTAAAAGAATAGTTTTTTAATTCGTACTTGTAGTTCTTGAGATAACCACGATATTAAGTATCAAATAAAGAGTATTAGTCTAGGATCCATTGAAGAAATATATACCCTCATCTGTTATTTGAAAATGGCCTATAATACACGCTAGATACTCTAAACGACAATATTTTGGTGATAGGTTGTCGGCCTGAATCGCGTACCGTCTATGTTAATTCATAAAAAATGTCCTCAAAAATTTTCGTTCCACTTCCCTCATCTGTTATTTAGAAAAATCAAGCTTAAGCTGATAGAATATACCTCAAGGAATCTAAAAAACATAGGTTGTCGGTGTCTAACCCTGTCCTTCTAATTAGTTGTCGGGTTTAAACAGGTGAGTTACCGTAGATAATATACCCTCATCTGTTATTTAATCGAATTAGATATCAAATGATAGATTATATTATTCTAAATCCAACAGTATTTAGTTGTCGAACCAAAACTGTGGCTGAATTTCGGTTGTCTAAATTTTAATCGTAAAATTTGTTCCCTAAGCGTTGAAGAACAAAAGACGAGATAATGATGCAGGTGTGCAGTTCTGCACCCAGACAGGTCGAAAAGTGTTTGGAAGACTAATTTCACTTCCTGCTAAGGTCGCGGCAATAGTGTGATGTGTTGTGCGTGAAACTGTACAGACAGGTCGAAAAGTGTTTACGCGCCCCTTGCGCGTCAATGTTCACCTAAAATTTAAACTCTGATAACTGGAAACCCGAAAATGTTCTTCCTAACATTTTTCATCCCAACAATCACATTTCCTAACTACTCTGTCTCTAATGTTCATAATTCCGAAGCATTAAACTTCATGATGTCAGTAGCTAAAAACATCTACCCCTATTTTTAAAGTCATATTATTATATTTTATCTGTTAGAATTACGTGCATCCTCGGGACTTCCTGGTACCTCAACTCGGCCAAGTTAGATTATAAAAGAATGGCGGGGTTTTTCAGACCCCGCTATCCTCTTCGCGGTTATTTTTTTTTAAACCAGCCAGAAGTTGTAAGGAAACCACCCGGTGTATTAATTAAATGTAGTTAAATTACTTGCCCATAATAAATGAACATGTATCATTATTATTATCATGTATAATTATAATCTAGTCTGAGTTGAATCCAGTGTTTGGTCAATGGCACGTGCTTTCTTAGTCGGAACATTATTTAAAACGAATTGATTTCATCTTTGTCTGCCGCATACAGTTTTGCGTACAACACATCACACTATTGCCGCGACCTTAGCAGGAAGTGAAATTAGTCTTCCAAACACTTTTCGACCTGTCTGGGTGCAGAACTGCACACCTGCATCATTATCTCGTCTTTTGTTCTTCAACGCTTAGAGAACAAATTTTACGATTAAAATTTAGACAACCGAAATTCAGCCACAGTTTTGCTTCGACAACTAAATACTGTTGGATTCAGAATAAAATAATCTATCATTTGATATCTAATTCGATTAAATAACAGATGAGGGTATATTATCTACGGTAACTCACCTGTTTAAAACCGACAACTAATTAGAAGGACAGGGTTAGACACCGACAACCTATGTTTTTTAGATTCCTTGAGGTATATTCTATCAGGTTTAGCTTGATTTTTCTAAATAACAGATGAGGGAAGTGGAACGAAAATTTTTGAGGACATTTTTTATGAATTAACATAGACGGTACGCGATTCAGGCCGACAACCTATTACCAAAATATTGTCGTTTAGAGTATCTAGCGTGTATTATAGGCCATTTTCAAATAACAGATGAGGGTATATATTTCTTCTACCGGATCTCGTACTATATTAGTTTTAAATATCTATTGTGAACTGTCTCATATAAACGCTTGTAGAAATTGTGTTGTTTATTTGTATTATATTCTTTCGTAGTTATTTATATCGAAACGTTATTATTTTCATTGCAATTTATGGTAATTTTTGGATTAACGGTAAAAAGGAGTGTATCTAAGTTTAGTATTGTGTTTATTGGCTTTGAATATATTTTATTTATTTATTAAAATAATTTTATTACTCTCTCCGAGGTTAGAAAATCTATAAATAATCTGAATCTAACACATTACAGAGAAACAGACAGATACTACGACGGAGACATATTTATGGTCCCAGAAGTTGAAGAGAGCGGCATAGACAACACCACGCGGTCCAGAGACAATATTTACGAATATAGAGATGTGCCGATCAAGAAGCCACATACGCCACAACCATTAAGTCGAACTGTAAGTAGATGTGGTTAAATCTTGTTTAGTTAAGGATTGAGGTTGGATAAATAAATTGATGGATTGGATTAGATAAGATGGATTTGGATTAAAATACTTTCTGATTTGGAATTACAACTTTTCATTGAAACATTAAAACAATGGGGAAGGCAAGTCAAAGCTAATTGTAGATGGCGCCACCATAGCTTAGTCCTAATCCGACCAATGACGTAGTACTATTTTAAAGTACCTTTAAGATTTTAACTGTTTTGAACCAATGACGATGCTTGGAACAAGCAATACTAGCGCCAATAGTTCCCCAGTTGCCATCCCCATTGCGTTAGTTCTTGATAAACACTCTTTGTGACTGAAAATCTTTAGGAAAGTTCCTAGTACTACCGTCCCAATCACCTCTCTCAGGGAAAAGTTGCTAACCCATCGTTCCTTAAAACAATTTATCTTTAAACATCACTAACTGTTCTACTCAAATAACATAAAATATATTCCGATCCTATATATTCTTTTCTCCTTTCACTATCCATACTTACTACATAATTATTTCATTTTATCCACAGATAAGTCAGCCAGCGACTCTCCAATCGTCCCGGCCACCTTCTGAAGCGTCCACGGGATCAGCGCTATCACTCAAAGAGGGTCCCGTGTCGCGGGTGCCCGAACCTCTCCCAAGAGCAAGATCTAGGACGCAAATAGTACATGGAGTACCACAGACTACTGTATAAAGGTTAATTTAGATCAGTAGTTATTGTTATGTATCCCACTGCTGGGCAAAAATCTCCCCATGACTTCCAGAACTTAGGGTGTAGGCAGGACCATCATCGATTTATTTTGTAATGTGGTCAGTTGACAATATTTTAATGCTAAGTGTATTGCCTCCTCTACATGACTCGCGAATACGATACTGTAGAGAGGCTTTGGTCATCAAATTTTACCTCGTCTCCGGGACTTCCATTTGTTGTCGGTTCTTGCGCCCGGGTCAAAGGGCGCAATGAGCTCATCGCGAAGTTAAACGAGTTTGTAGTGTCGCACTTTAGAATTCAGCCAGTTTCTAGACTACTTAGCCGAGGAGCTTCGCGAGTAGTGTAGAGGAGGCAAGAGAGTCCGCTTGAATCAAGGGTTGACCGGAGCGAGTCGTTTTGTATTAATTATACACTCGCGAGTGTCGCCGCTACCAACCGGTCCTATTGAAAATGTATAACGGAGGCCTATGTTCAGCAGTGGACGTTCTACTATAATGATTTGGATCCCGAGTGGCGGCGCGGAGAGCGTTTTTAATCCGCTGCCTCGCTGATCGCCTCGCTAGACGCTTTGCCACCCTGTTCATATACTAAGAGTTAATGAGTTATCAAAACGTAACGTAGAATCGATCTCTTATATTTTACGGATTATAACATGTATAAAACGAATACAGACAATGTTAGACTTTAGTATGATGTAGTGGATATAATCAAGTCGACAAAAATAACATTAAGAAACACTCGTCAACAACTGTTGGGCTAATCATCTATTAGAAGCTCCAAAATGTCCAATTAATTAAAATCTGAAAAAGAATTTCGATAACATTCATAAAAAGTAACATTTAATTCTATTGCTCAAGCAATAAAGTAGAGAATTTAAAAAGAATAGTTTTATCGTAATTTTTATTTTGATGCTAAAGGGGTATTTTTACACCCCTGGGAAGATCCTCCCATTTCAACGGAATCAAGATACTACTTATAACGATGTTTTAGATTAAGTAAGGACGTTAGAAGACAGCTTTAACATTTTTGTAAAAATAAAAGTGCAGCTTTTATCATAATTAGGGTCTGTTTCACAATGTACTGATAAGTTTTGGACAAGTTTCGAATAGGCTATTTGTTACTTATTCGTAGGATAAACACAACTGTTGCGTTTCACGACTGTCAAATAGCGGTATGTGTGACATAAAGTCCACCATAAATTATGGGTCAGACGAAGTGGCAAATAGCGCATTTATCCTAAACATAAGTAGGGTGTTTGACAGTTACAATCAAATAACGTAATTTTGTCTTTTTTCGTTCGTGTCGTGTTGTATAAACTATCTAATTACGTAAAACACATTTCGTATAAGTTTTACCTTGGTACCTACCTACAGACATTATAATTACTGTCCGTTACGGTACCTATTTATTGTTTACTATAAAGGAATCAGCGTGGTGTTTTATTTTAATTAGTAACCCAGGTTAGGTACACAAATTATAACGACAATGGAGATTTTTGAGACTCTTGAAGATGAGTTTGATGAATATTTTGATAGCCTCACAATACCACGCAGGAATCCTGTGTATCGGGAAAGAATAAACTATATGGAGACATTAGACGAAACGGACTTTAGGGCGCGCTTCAGACTTACTAAGAAAGCTGTGATGTTTGTGTATTCGATTATTGAGGAAGCAATATCTGTCACTACAGAAAGGTAAGTAGCAAGCACATACCTCTAACCTACTACCTAATATACTAGGTACCTAATCTTACTCAAACTATGTCTTTTTTAGGAATCATGCTATAAGGCCGATTACTCGTCTACTGTTAACATTGAGGTTTTACGCGACGGGAAGCTTTCTCACAGTAGTAGGTGATTTCTCTGGTGTCAGCAAAGCTTCTGCCAGTCGCATTGTCTACCTGGTTTCACAAGCTATTGCACGATTACGTCCGAGGTTTATCAAATTTCCAACCAACACTCAAGAAATCCAGCAAGAGTTTTATAATATAGCTAAATTCCCAAGACTTATTGGTGCTATAGATTGTACCCATGTTCCTTTAAAATCTCCAGGTGAAAAAAATGAATACTTAACTAACATAATAATATGAATAAACCTTATGTATTCAGTAGCAATCTATCGAACTATGTGTTTTATTAATTCTGTTTTCATCATTTTCAGGTGGAAACAATGCAGAAGACTGGAGAAACAGGAAGTCACAATTTTCTTTCAATGTCCAAACTGTAGTGAGTGCAAAATTAAAGATTTTGGATATAGTGGCTAGATGGCCAGGAGCAGCACATGATCAAACAATATTTAATAATTCTTTTATAAAGCAACGAGTTCAAAATGGAGAATTTGGAAACTGTATGATTGTCGGTGATAAAGGATATGAAAATACTTCATACCTACTTACACCACTACAAATTCCCATAACTCCAGCAGAACATCTGTATAATGAGTCCCAAATAAGAAGCAGAAATGTAGTGGAAAGAACCTATGGTGTTTGGAAAAGTAGATTCCCAATTTTATCAAAAAAAAAATTGTTTTCTGTATCTCGTGTACAGGCTGTAATAGTGGCATGTGCAGTATTGCACAACATTGCAATAGATATGCGAGATGATCATTTGAAGTCATCCACCCAGAAAATGAGCCAGATGAACATGATGTTGTGAATCAAAGTAGACTAGAAGATATGGGGGATGCAACAGTGCGAAGAAATTTAATTAATGATTATTTTGCTTCATTAATATAACACCTAACTGTTTCAGAATTCTGCATTCCATTATGGCAGCAAAAGATTTAAAAATATAGTAGGTTGTGATATTACGTATTCTGTGTTGTTATAAAAATAAAAAATAAACTGATTAGTGTTCAAATTTATTTAAAAAGTATTTTTTTTCCATTGCCCACATTTCTCGTTTGTGCGCCCTTTCTTCCTCTTCAAAGGCCCACACCTTTCTTTTGTTCAATAACTCTTCCTCTAGAATTTTCTTTTGTAATTCTGCAAGTTCTAATTTTGATTCTGCTAGTCTCTCAAATGGCCTCACCTTCCCAGCAGCTGAAACAAGATTTTTATTTGTTTTGAATATTGGTAAAAATTATACAAGCTAGTATTTTGACCCATACATGTCTCACTGCAGGACATATATATGTAGGTCTCCTCTGGCCACATTGCAACATGCTAAAACAAATCAAACCTTGGGTTTGATTTGCTGCTGTGAGCTGTCAGTGGATCTACCATAACATCACCAACTCTGTTAAATCAAGTTATGTTGTGCATTAGGGTGTCCCAAAAAAATCAAAGTGATATTTTTGTAACGCATACCCTCTTATTTTGTGTGAATGGTTTAGAAACACTAGGAAATAAAGTTTCACGTACCTAGGACCACGCTAACCCGTGCCGACTTGCATCGAAACATTTTGTATTTGCACAGTATGGCGCGAGAGAACTTGCGCACATATTAAGTGTTATTACTTGTTTGTTTTATTAAAAACGCATTGTATTCGTGTTATCCATACGTTAGTAGAGTTGCAAAAATCCAAAAAAGAGTATTTTTTTAATAGGAGACGTAAAATACAAATCACCTTCCATCCTAATTTCCCTCTAGCGTACAAGTTCGGTCAGTTCCGTTCCAGAATATTCGTAAAGTTCATTTAAGTGTCAATGAGAGTGCAAACCTTAATATTCGTGAGTGCATTGACGAAATCATAACGTAACTGTGTTAAAAAACATGTGTGCACCAAGCTCGGTGGATGGCTAGATCTATTTATTCATTAAAAATTTCATTAAACAAGTAAAATGAGGGTTATGGCTCTCGATTCAGAATTTCAAACAGGAGAATGCAGCTCTGTTGGACGTCTGCCTCTTGACATTAATTATGTTACCTAAACCCCGGTTCCAATGCACTTTATCAGCAAAAGCAACTTATCAGGATTTGTACTTTTTGAAGTTCATGAAAGCTTTTGAAACAAGAGACAATACCATTTCAAAAGCAGCTTTTCTTTTATAAAGTTATACTAATAACAACTGTCGCCTCTAATTTAAAGTCGGTAAAAATGTCGAAGTGTCTTTGTCAAAAGCAAGTTCCTTTTTAATCGATAAAAATTGATGACACTTTTCTTAAAAAAGTGCCCTTCTGATGGTCAGATGATGATGCTTTTCTACAAGCTAAACAGTAGTTGCTGAAACTGAGATCAGTTAATGATACGGTAAAAAGAACGGTTAAGATAATGCAATACTTAAAAAAAAATAGGAATTTGTTTAACACTAGTCTAAAAGAACTGACAACTTAAAAACCGCATAGATGGCTTTGATTTATTTAAGGGTCGTTTTTCAGTAACTCTTTTTTTAGGCAACTGGTCAACAGACATTTCTTTTTTATAGTAAGACGGTAATGGTCACAGGTGAACAGGAACAAGAGCAATTTTTATTACAAGAACACAGACACCTGTATCTTGGCTAAATACAAACTGAAAAGAAAATTCAATGAATCAATCATTGACTTTTCTTATAAAAGTTTGTTTTTCTGTCCCTTTTATAATCAATAAATAATAAAAATTTGATAAAGTTTTATTTATCCATACATACATGTATTATAAATAAAGCTACATTCACCCTGAGGTGTCCTGAGTAACGTATGCCACCCGTGCGGCTTACGAGGAAAGATATGTATTTCTGTGAGCATGTTTGTAATGAATTAACTTAAAAACTACTGAACCGATTTCAAAAAAAATTTCACCATTAGAAAGCTACATTCACCCTGAGTAACATAGACCACCCGTGCGAAGCCGGGACAGGCCGCTAGTTTGTTATAAACGTAGAATTGTAGAATTTCTGTATAGCATCTAGTCAAATTTTTTTACTTAAACTTTGACGTCAAGTCGGCACGGGTTATTGTTGTCCGATCGCAATAATATTTTATATTCAAGTTTCTATAGTCAAATGTCAAAAAAAGAGAGGGTATGCGTTTCGAAATTCCAAAAAAAAAATTTCGCCCTTATAAGCTGGGACACCCTATTGTGCATCAATATAAATTGCCTAAATAATATCATAATCTAAGCATTTTGTTTATCCAAATGCTTACATTAAAAGAACTTACATAAAGCAGGATGTTTTTTGGAACGCAGAGATTTCGGCTTCCAATTACTCCATTTCTCGTCATTAACAACTCTTTTGGGTGTAGTATGTTGACCTTAAAATTAAAAGAAAAGGTGAGATCATGGTGGAAGGTATGCTTATCAACAATACTGAGTCACAACAGGAACACTACTTACTTATCTTTTTTCTTGATGCCTGTTCCTCATCAGAGTCGTCATTCTGTATAGGTTGATATTGAACTGAAAACCAAGAAGTAGGTGAGTTTTAAATTGATTAAATTTTGTTGGTAGTATTAGAACTGGCCGTTACTTAAGTAACTAACTTGTGTGCTCATCTGCATCCACTGGTTTCACACATGTATTGTCTGCAACAATTTCCGTCATTTCACCATTTTCTGAGCCTACACTAAAAACTATTTCTTGGCTAGGTTGTATTTGTAAAGAATCTGCAACATAAAGAAAATTATATGTATAAGGGGTGGGGCATTGGGGGCTGAATAAGTTAATTCACTTCTACATAAATTACAGATCGGCTAGTTAAATTAGTACACAATTCATAATAATTTAAAACTTAAAATCTTACCAACATGATCGGAATCAAATTCACTTGGCATTCCGTCAACAGATAACAATATCATATCTTTAACTTTTTCCTCTATAGGCGTCAGAGGAGGAGCAGCACTAGGACCCCCTCCTGTGCGATATGTTTCAGCACGTATTAAAGCAGACTTTTTTCTCGTTGTTCGTTTTATACCTTCGTATTTCGCTTTTAAAGTTTTAGCACTCCGAAAGTTCGTACCACTTGTGCTATTAAATAATGCCTCCAGTGTCTTCCAGCACTGTTCTTTTTCATGCCAAGTGACTGCGTCACTCTTCTTATTTTCAAAAATATTTTTATGTTGAGCAACAAGAGAGGTTAAAAGCTCAACTTCTTCCCGGCTGAAGTTAACACTTCGTTCACGTTTTGGAGTCGTCATTTTTCACTTTAATTATGAGTACCTACTATTTATTAAAAGAAATGACTGCACAAAATATATTCAGCAGGCACACTCAAATCGCAAGAATAATGAAACAAACAGAAAAACACCACAAATAAACGAAACAGTTCGGTCCACGGTAATGTTACTGTCATCTGTCAAGTGTCCGACATCCCGTTTCATTACAAGTAACATTCAGATAATTGTATAAGTTTTTTTTATATAATATTAACCGTTATGCGAATTATACTTAATTATATGACAATTTTAAAGTAAAACAATACTTCTAGTGTAAAATAAAATATTTTTTTATGCAGTTTGTGTTAACTTTCTTTGCATCTAATGTAATGACATAAAAAAACGGAACGTATGTATATGGTGTTGCCACCGCACTTTCGTATAGGTCCCAGATAGTTATGTGTCAGATAAAATAAACTTGTGAAACGCAAAGTTTCTTATTCAGAACTTTTATCATCCGAATAATTTATGTGTAACATAGGTATTTGGCACTTTATCCGTACATTGTGAAACAGACCCTTAGTATTATAAACACAACCGTTATGCGTATTCTTAATACTTTTATACCTCTTCACTGCTTTAAAGCACTGTTTTGTCTAATTATCTTGTAACACTGCTTCTACACATAATTATTGAACAATCTATTCATATATGGCACGAAACTTCGCTATTTTTAATTACACACATGCAGCTACAAGTAGACAAAAGTGGCTGTAAGGTTTAAAAAATATATCACAATAAACAAAAATGTTTTGCCACATAATATAAATAATATAAAATCGCAATGGGTAAGGCCGCCTCTGCTCTTAGCCACTAAAGGTTTTTACCTGAATATTGTTTGAAATCTGAAATCACTGTAGCTGTTTCCCATCTAAGATGCCATTTCTACATTCTATTTAGACTGAATTGTTTTAAGTCACCATCTTATCTATATAGGTTGTGTATTTTTACATTCTTATCTACAAAAATCAAATTAAATTAGGTTTAAATTAATTAACCAACCAACCAACGAATAATTTCGTTATTATTGGAACAAATACGATTCGTTTACTATTAACTGGTAAGTTTTATCACCAGAGCAATGTTTTGTTACCTAAAAGGTATAAATTATTTCTTTTTTATTTATATGTTAAGTAAATTTTATTTTGTAATAACGTTAGGTCGATACTGCACTGTAAAGTATTAGAAATAAGGCTCATTTTACATAGTACCGTCAATAACGTTGATCACATGCAATCTCATAGATTCCTTTTAAATAATGTTCTTTACTATTTTTTTGTAATGCTTTCGTCTGATTGCAAAGATTAAATTATATTTACTGGAAATTATTTTCAAAATTGGTGTCAACTATTACACGAATGAATTCATGTTATAAGCTAGCGTAACGCATGAGATATAATAATACTGGAACAAGCCATAGTGGCGCAATTTACACTGAACTGAAGCGTCGAAATACACCTTTTTATGTCTAGGATTTATCCCACCAAACATTCCGATTCCCATTCCAGTAAAATAAAAGGGACACCCGGATGGAACGAAGTTACTGTGTGTACTCGACAAAAATAATTGTCGTGACTCCACTACACTCTTCTCCGCTCCGCTCCACTCCACTCCACTCTTTGAGCTCTAGCACCCTTTCGCAACGCGCGATAAGGAACTTCGTTCCAAAAAGTGTCGTGACAACTCTTCGTAAGATTTTTTTCCGTCTAGCCCCCTTTCATAGCGCGCGATAAGGAACTTCGTTCCAATAAAAATTCAAGTTGCTTATCATAGAAACGTAAAAGTAGCAGTATCACCTAAATATTGTTAGTTTATAAGCATAAATGTTTGTGATCGTAATTGTCCGTCCATCTTGAACCATGTGCAATGTGTCTTAAGTACTATAGTGCCTTGTATTAAGAGTTTTGATACTAAATATATTATATTTATTATAGAAATGTATTCTCATGGCACTGAACGAATAATGCTGTGTAAGTTTGGAATAAAATTAATATTTAATATGAACATTGTTTATTTTCTCTTCTATTTATTAAATAAAAAAATAATATCTACTAAATGATAGTTATTGATTATACATAGAAATGACTTGATGTCTTCAACCAAAAATGGAATCACAGTTTATTCAAATAATAAAAATATTTTTTGCAAGCCTCTCCTTGATGAAAAATTTGGTTGCAATTTACGACGACGCGCAAGCATCTTAATGAAAATCTTGAACAGGGAAAGAAGACCTTATTAATAGAAGAAAGAGAAACATAGATGAAGATGTTGATTGTGTGAGGAATATCATGAACGAAAAAAAGAGTAAATAATGGCGAAATCACAGAAAAAAACATTGCGCTGATCCGATTTATCATAAGACCTTGTTCAAGTACAAGCGGCGCGTCGGGCGGCACGGGCAATGATGTCAATAGGGGGTTTCACTACGAGTTTTAGCCGTCAGTGGCGCTACCAGCGCATAACGTAAACAACATTCAGGTGCAGCTGCGAGTGTGTAGTTATATTGGTATCGCGTAATATGTCAAGATGTCAAGTTAATCATACAATAAATGACATCATGCCGAGCTTTGCGTGAAACCTTCCATTGTTACAGCTGCACCTGGTTTGCTCAAATTCATCGCCTATTCGCCATAATATGTCTGTTTTTCCGGTGTCCCGCCATAACGCACCGCTAGACGCGCCGCGTGTTCTTGAACAAGGCCTAATAGTCGTGCATACAAGTATGACATCACATTTGTAGTTTACAGATTTGTTAAAATTGCATACAACCAACGACGATATAATACTAGACTCCGCATGCACGATTTATGGAACAAAAATTATTCTGCCAACTCGCTGAGTTACTACGTCAGCGAGGGGGACGGGGTACTGCGTTGTGATTGGCTAACTCAAGGTCTGTTCTGTCTCAACTTATGTAATACGGCTCACAGGATTGGTCGAAATGAGACGAATATAAGACTTTTTTTTCTAATGTGTTGACAGACATCGGTCGCCTGTTATTAGGAGTCTAGTATTATATCGTCGTTGGCACCGCTCGACGCGCCTCGTGTTCTTCAACAAGGCCTAATGGCACGTTTCCATAACGCAAGTCGTGCATACAAGTATCACGACACATTTGTATACAAGTAGCTTGAATTGAAAACATGTTTACGAAAGAAATTTCATAGAAATTTTACTTGTTTACGTGGCGATGTTCCCAATTGAGTAGTTTGACAGTACAAGTAGTTGAATGTTTATGTTCAAACTACCTACTTTTAACTTGCATAATGGAAACGTACCAAGAAGAATGATGACGTCTTGCAGCTAAAAACCACCTCGTTCTCGAAACTTCAAGCTCCGTAATCTCTTCGTCAAGCTCGTCTCTCACATTGACAAACTTCAGGCAGTTCCTTAGCAGTATAAGGTGGAGAGCACACAGGTCCACATATGAGCCGCGCCTCCCGACCTCCGCGAGGTATCAACCGTCCTGGACGTTGTATAAGGTCCACTACGTAGTTCGTACGGAGCAGACCTGCTGGGAAGTTCTGAGGTGGCTCGTATTCTTCAGTCTGAAGGGTTAGAATGGTTTATTAAAATATGGTACCCCAGAAAAAAAGATGTAAAAAATTATGATGGCAGTGAAACTGGCCGTAACCGTCAGATTCTCTCACCGGCTTTCCCGTGGATGTTCTCGGATAGGATACCCGGATACGGATAATATCAGTGCACAGAACGAAAACAACGGTGCTTAAGTGGGGCTCATCCGATCGGGGAATCAAGTCAACTACCGTCCATGTGCGGCCAAGCTTAAGGTACTGTCATTAGAAGTTGTGTTAAAAACCATCAATTTTGTATATAATATTTATCTCTTCGCAACATTTGATATTTTTGCTGTAGATTTAAAAATAGGGTTGCGTAAAATTATTTTGACTACTATGAGAGTGAAAACTTCAGTGACATCCATCCGTCAATTACGAGTACCTCTTAAAAATTACGTCCTGCAAAAACTTTATAAGAAATCGTTTTCATTTTGCTAATGTCATTTTCTAAAGATAATTGCTTCTTTGACCACGGACCGCAAGACGCAGCGTAGGCAGGCCTCCCACTAGGTGGACCGTCGACATCGTGAGGGTCGCGGGCAGCCGATGGATGCAAGTGGCGAATTGTCGTTCGGCGTGGCGGTCTAAGGGGGAGGCCTATGTTCAGCAGTAGACGTCTTCCGGCTGATGATGATGAATTGCTTCTTTATGAGCATGACGTCAAAATACTTACTGGGTCCAGCTCTGGCACAGCGACCTCACACCATGCATATGCACTAGAAGTACGGTACAGTGCACACGGCAGTCCCAGTCGGTCCGCGAGCACCTTGTACAGTAGCGCGCGCTCCAGAGGACCACCACACTTCACGAAGCCCAGACCTATTATTGGGGATGCTAGCTCCGACTGGAAAGGAAAAGGTCAGGACGATCAGTTTGCCGCACATCATTACATTATTCTTTCACCATTAGTAAGCTTCATTATCTGTGAGCATAGGCTATATTTTATGTTAGAAAAAATAGGGGTCCGTAAGAGCCTATACACACAACGTTTTTCTAAAACGCCGTCGACGTTTTATCAAATCGAGCAGGCAGGCTGCGTCAGACTTGCGTGCGCATCGCGTCTGCATCGCTAAAAACGCGCGTCGACGGCGCGTTTAAAAAACGTGGTGTGCATAGGCTCTAAGATATTTGGGGTCTTCCGACCTAAGATGTAAACGAATATCCAAAAAAGTTCCTTGTTTGGCGTACGCCGCCTAAACTATAAAAGATGGAACCATGAAATGTTCTAATAAATTAATTCAGAGGAAAAGTTCGAATACGCGCAGACGAAGTCGCGGGCGAAGGGCTAATTTTGTGATAATTTTATTTTTGACAATTAAGAGCCATAGACTCATAATTGTCAAAAATTATAGATACACCACGTTTTTTAAACGCGCCGTTGCAGCGCGTTTGACGCGATACAGACGCAATACGCACGCAAGTCAGACACAGCCTAAAACAAACAACAACAAACTGCTCTGATGCAAACGCGCCGTCGATGCGCGTTTCTAAAACGCGCTACACCGGCGCGTTTAGAAAACGTGGTGTGCATAGGCTTTAAGAACTATCCCTACTTTTAAAAATAATAAATGTAACAGTTTCATTCATAAGTTAGAACTCTGGCTATTTGAGTAATGTTAAGGTCAGCTCAGAACGAGACGTGACTCTGCGCACACTTTTTAATAGAGTTATTCAAAATGTAACTCTATTTAAAAAAAACAAAAGATACACCTTTCGCAACGCAGCTCGACGCCCCGCGCACGTCGTTCAAAGTCTGACTTTGTTTACTACAAGAAAAGATACAAATTTGAAGTATCGTTGCGTCACGTCGCTTCGCGTCGCTTCTCGGTGTGAACTGACGCTTAAAGTAAGGTAATTCTTGCATCAACCTACCATCAGATCAGCGAGATGCAAGTCAACGCTAGGCATGGAGCAGTCTCTCTCTTGCGACAGTCCGCTCATTTGTTCAGCCACGAACTCCGCCAACAACTGCGCTCGCTCCTTCAGTGTAGACGTTACTTCGTCACATTTCTTGCGGTATCTAGATAACAATTGAAATATAGAAATAGAAAAAAAACTTGAGAGGTGTCAAGGGACACCCGGATGGAACGAAGTTACTGTATACACTCAACAAAAATAATTGTCGCGACTCCACTCCACTCCACACCGCTCCGCTCCACTCCACAGAGCTCCGCTCCGCTCCACTCCACTCCACTCTTTGAGCTCTAGCACCCTTTCGCAACGCGCCATAAGGAACTTCGTTCCGAAAAGTGTCGTGACAACTTTTCGTAAGAATTTTTTCCGTCTAGCCCCCTTTCACAACGCGCGATAAGGAACTTCGTTTCAAAAATATCCGAGATCAATAGGCTCCTGATTCCCTGATTATAAACATCTTGACGGACAACGGCACGGTTGACCGATTTGCTGTTGCGCTGCATGTTGTAAGTTTGATCCCCGCACGGACCAAATATTTCTATTATCTACAAGTAGTTGTTCCTGGTCTGGACTCTGTGTGTTTGTGTATGTGAGTTGTATGTGTTTGTAAATGCACTTACGAAACAGATGGAATTCCTAAAGTGCATAGCGAAAAAAGTCGTCTATTTGCGTGGTCAAATACCTCCCAAGTCTTACTAGGAAATCTTTCCCAGTGGTACTTCGAACCAGCTCTTAGGTCTCTGCGGTTCCACTGAGGTGGATCAGAGCAGAGCCTGTAGCCAAACGGCAATCGACAATCTTTAACGTTTCTGCAGTCGCTTACACATTTTCAACTATATACCCCATTGCATAAAGTTGACTTGACAATATACACACATCAACACGGTCTAGGGATATTTCATACTCAATTAAATAACTCGAAAAGTACTGGTCGCATTGGAATCTTTTATACACCGATTTGTTTGTAATTTATCTCAGACTAATTCCAAATTCAAATTTTTGAAAATTCTTTTGTTTTGGTGGCATAAAAATGTCTTGATGTATAGGAGAGGGAATTTTCATTTGTGCGAAAGTTAGAAAACAATACGTATTACGTTTAGTTACAGTTTTTTTTCATTTTAAACGAAAGATAAAGTTAAAATTGAGGTATCGTAGCCATGCAACGCCGACATTTGACGAGGGCGGAGATTTTACGAGCTGTAGGAATGCTGGAAGCTGGATCTGTTCAGCGTAATGTTGCTGAGGCCATAGGGACCCATCAAAATGTAATTTCAAGATTGTGGACACGCTGTCGTGCCACAGGTGAAGTAGCGGAGAGGCACCGGGGGCCAAGTCGCATCACTACCCCCAGACAAGACCGATTTTTGCAAATTACTGCGCGAGCACAACCAAATGCAACGGCGACTCAATTGGTCCAAAGGCTGCGAGTCGAACACCAAGTGCTTGTGAGTGACCAAACTGTAAGAAGGCGACTGCATGAAAGCAATCTACGCTCTCGTAGACCACTCCGGGTCCCACCTTTAGGGAGAGGCAATCGTGGACGACGATTAGAATGGGTTCGGAACCACGTGGACTGGGGCCGTGAGCAATGTTCCAATGTGCTGTTCACGGATGAATCCAGGTTCGGTTTCCATCCAGATTCACGAAGGACGCGTGTTTGGCGAGTTCCTGGACGATGGAGCCGTCTCCAGAACCCTCAGGAAGTTCACCCATACCAAGGAGGAACAATCATGGTTTGGGCAGGAATTCGTCTTGGAGGACGGACGGATCTCGTTTGGGTGCGGGGCAATATGACGGCTGAACGATACGTCCAACAGGTGCTGGGGCCTGTAATCTTGCCCTACAGAACACAAATGGGGCAAGATTTCCTGCTCATGCACGACAATGCCCGGGCACACACGGCGAGAACGGTAGCAGCTTGGTTACATACACATAATGTTAGGGCCTTAGACTGGCCTGCTCAATCGCCAGATCTAAATCCCATTGAGCATGCGTGGGATATGCTGCAAAGAAGAGCTCTGAAGGAAGTTCCTGAAAATCTGGCTACAGAAGCTCAACTTTTTGCGCACCTCAGAAGGACATGGGACAATATTCCGCAGCAAGATGATAACCTTGTTCTGAGCATGCCGAATCGTTGCCGATGTGTTATGAACATCATGGGCGCTTTGATAACCTTGTTCTGAGCATGCCGAATCGTTGCCGATGTGTTATGAACATCATGGGCGCTTTCTCAGACTACTAACTTCAAGTTTATAAACACAAATTAAATGATTTTTCTATTTTTTTCAGTTTTTACTCACAAATTAAAAGTTCATTCATATACGGTTTCCGTCTATGCTTCATTTTTTTTCCATAAAATCCTGAAATTTTAATCTATACCTTAACCATTATTAAAAAATGGTAGAATATTAAATGACGTATCTTTTAAATATATACATGTCATATAAATAATTAACACATTGATAGTAATTCGCTTTTTTTAAAATATCCCTAGACCGTGTTGATGTGTGTAGTAAAGACTGCTGAGCGATAGCGAACGAAACAAACGAAAACGATCTGTAATCTTTGATAGATTTTCAACTTTATGCAATGGGGTGTAAAGTTGAAAATGTATTAGCGACTGCTGAACGTTAGCGAATGTCGCTTGCCGTTTGGCTATAGGGTCAGAGCGGAGAGCGATTCATCAATTACATGGCTTGAGTGGAGAAAAAAATGTATGGTACGCATCAACCTTATTCTGTGCCAGCCTCCTCGGTATCGCCGACGATCTCCAAGCCCGCATTGTGTGAATGATTAGAAAAACATTATAGGCAAGTAAGACTTACCTCACTTCATAATGTGCGTCTTCTATCTCGAAATAGTGAAGTGACTTGGATCTGAAAAAAAACGCGTGTGTTCACATTAATTTCTTATTTAAGTTCATGAAGTAATTTTTATTATTTAATATTCTAAGGGAGTTTACCCATGGCGCGATGCGACGCGATTAAACCGATTCACGATCAAGACTCATTGATCACCTTACCTAAGCGAATTGATATCTACGGGTAGATTGAAAACAAAACACGATCGCCGCGACGACGTCGTCAAGTCAATCGAATTGCATCGTTGTTTCTTTGTAGTGGTAAGGTTGATTTTCACTTGTAATTATTGGAATCGGTCGAATCGCGTCGCATCGCATCGTGGGCAAAGTTAGTCTGTACATATTTTTAAATAAAGAATCTAAAAAGATGAAATCTTAATTTAATCTTCCGTAACAATAGAGATTTCGTATTTTCAAAGAAATAGCTAACTTTTTGTATGTGTGTCACGTTTTAGTGGTTTGGGAGTGCAAACGTAAGAAAGAGACAAATAAACTTATTTTTTATTTATGTTATTACAAGTCAAGACTTCAGCAGACACTGTAGGAACATTACTAACGGGTCTCCAAGCCACAGTTTCATCTTCAGCAGATACTCCCTCAAGTCGTGGTCATCAGGCGCGGGCGGGAACCGCAGCCGACCTGACGTGGACGATGACAGCCTGCCACCGAACTCATCCGAGTTATAGTCTGGTGAGGGTAATGGAACGTCTATTTGTTTGGTGCAACGACGATATACTACTAGACTCCGCATACACGATCTAAAGAACAAAAACTATTCTGTCAACTTGCTGAGCTACTACGTAAGCGAGGGGGACGGGGTACTGCGTTGTGATTGGCTAACTCAAGGTCTGTGCTGTCTCAACGTATGTTTACGGCTCACAGGATTGGTCGAAATGAGACGAATATAAGACTTTTTTGCCTAATGTGTTGGCAGACATCGGTCGCCTGTTATTACGAGTCTAGTACTATATCGTCGTTGGTTTGGTGTTTTACAAAACTTCGGGGGTGAGTAATGGGACTATAGTCTATACATTACGCCGGATCCACACGCTAGCCGTGTTTGCCAAACAAAAGAAGACAGCGCTATACTAAGAAACGAGATAGAATTATTTGCGTCTTGCTTTCTGGTATAGCGCCGTTTCCTTCTGTTTGGCAAACACGGCCAACGTGTGGATCCAGGATTAGTATACATATCGGTCAATAGTTGATTGACTTGAAAAAAAGCTTCAGAAGTGTCGATCGAGATTTTTACTAAAAGTGCTACTGTCAACATCGATGTACCAAATCTATCATTATCATTGTCATCAGCCTATAGCAATCCATTGATGGACATAGCCCGCCTCAATTGCACGCCATTTCACCAAATCATCGGCAACTCAGAATGTGGCTCTACCAAAAGTTCAAGCAGCACTTTAATAGACTACATATTCTAGCCATTTTAAGAGTTCCGTGCACAAAAACAAAGGTAAAACGGAAATCTTATTACTAAGACTCCGCAGTCCGTCTATCTCGTGATAGTTAGCCATTTGAAATTTTTACAGAAGATGTGTATTTCTGTTGCTGCTATAAGAACAAATACAAAAAAAATAATTACGGAAGTTCCCGTACATTAGACATGATTTTTTTGACCGTTTCTACATAACCTGGTAAGGAAACCTTCGTGTGCGAGCCAGACTCGATCTTGGCCGGATTTTAGCCGACTTCTATAGAAGGAGGAGGTTCTCAACTCACCGGACTCGATTTTTAAATCTTTCAAACTTAATCATGACGTCATTACTCACAGGGACTTTTGATATCGGAGCCCGAATCTCCCAGCGGCATTACAAACATGACAAGGAACACGGGAGCATACGGCCTGCCCGTATTGGTCATTATGGTCTGCATGCTGGGGAAACGTTCACCCAGGACCTTCATACAATAGAAACCCTCCTGAAAAATACACAACACTTTATGATTATGTGGGTAGACGGACTTGCAACGGTCCTTCGAGTCTAATCACAAAGTTTTATGTCAAAAATATAATATTTATATCAGGCTTCCTGTGTGTGTCTCCTATGGAACTAAGAAAAAATACAATTTCAAGAGAACCTAAATTACGTGAATGAATTTTTAGGCGAAGAATAACAAAAGAATAATCAATTAGTCATTTCATGAAATTATAGATGGAATATTTCTAACTCTGCGCGTGCCCAAACTGGTGTGAATCTATTCACACCAGTTTATTTTAATTCTCTCTTTCTATAGCGTTGCATGTCTATGTTCAGACTTGTGTTGGTATGTCAAAACTACCCTAAAACTACTTCCCAAAGATTTACGGTCAGTTCACACCGAGACGCGAAGCAACGTGACGCAACGATACTTCAAATTTGTATCTTTTCTTGTAGTAAACAAAGTCAGATTTTGAATCGCATCAAGCGCTATGTCGCGCTGCGTTGCGAAAGGTGTATCTTTTGTTTTTTAAAATAGAGTTACATTTTGAATAACTCTATTGAAATGTGCGCGCAGCGTCACGTTTCGATCTGAGCTGACCCTTATAATGATATTCGTGTTTTGTTCATCATTCAGAAGAATAGTAAGTAACTGTCGCATGAAGGCTGTGATATCTTCTTCATTACCTGAGTAAAGTCATTGATGTCCAGTCTACCGGTATACGCCAACTTAGCAGCCGGGTGGTGACGGAAGATGGCTTCCAATGCTGGCTCCCACGCTCCCACCACGTATCTCGCTGGCTTGTTCTCTACCATACTGTGGAGAAATCGGAACTTTAAAATACTTACTGTTAAATAAAGTTTGGGATGGGTGGGATATCGGAAATCAAATGTTCGAATGCAGTTGAGTAGCAACTTTAGTTTGGCTAATAAGGGGTGCACTTTTACGTAGTACAGACCCAAGATTTCGTGACCAATGACAGAAAGGAGTCTCCGAATGTATTTTGTAGTTACATTCAGTGTTTTCTATGGCTTACACTCTTCTGACACCAGAGGGTGGCCACATCCTCACACTAGAAAGAAAGAAAGAAGTGTTGCCTAATATGGATTACACTTTTGTATATTATAAATATCACACATATTTAAGGAGTGCCTATACAGATTTCAGATTAATAGTGATTTCTCGGACTTCCTGGAATCCCCATATTTATTTTCAGGAGTCGCTTCCATAATTTCTGAAGCCAATTTTTTTTCCTTTGTAAACTACATTCAATGGGGTACTTGGCAATGCAAAGATATTGTAGATGGCGCCACCATAGATTAGTCCTAATCCGACCAATGACGGAGTACTATTTTGAAGTACCTTTAAGATTTGAACCTGCTGCTTGGAACAAGCTATACTAGCGCCATTAGTTCCCCAGTTGCCATCCCCATTAGATCCATCTCTCTTCCGAACTTGACAAAGCCAGAGGTAGAGAAAAGCGACAGTACTCACTAGTGTATAGTTCCGAGGTCTAGATACACGTCAGCTCCATCATTGCTGACACTCGCAGCGATCACCGTGCACAGTGCTGTGCGCAAACCGATGTGCTCTATCGTCAAGTTATTGGACACCACCTTACAATATACATATTATTATATTTCATTTTAGGTAGTTAAAAAAAGTCAGTGATCAAAATTCGCCAGCAATATTTTTTTAAAGATTGAACGAAGGTATTATTGTCAAACCTGTCTACTTTGGGCTAAAATAAAGTTAATCGAAAAACACACTAATTAAAATAACGTTAATCAAAAACAATGTATAGTTTTCGCCAGCAGGAATTATGGTAGTCACTTTCACCCATCCTAAAATAAGACGAGATTTATCGTCCTTTTGGTAATACGAAGTTTCTGTATGTGGCATTTCTCTCTCTAAGGAGGGTTGTTTTACACGTTTTAATAAGCTGAAGCAAGACTATTGGAACACATAGTGCCTACGGCTGTTAACAAGGCCACGACGGGCTAAGGGACCAAGCTTTAAATTCGAATAAGTGACCTGTCGCGGAGAGCAGTGGTGGCCCTGTGGTATCGGTTCCGACTTATAAGTTGTAGGTCGTGGGTTCGAACCATGCCAGGCACATTACTTTGTGTAATTTATTTCATCACCACTGCTCTAAAAACGGTGAAGGAAAACATCGTGAGGAAACCGGCATGTCCTAGAACCAAAAATTCGAAGACATGTGACATTCACCAATACGCACTGGGCCCGCGTGGTGGTTTATGGCCCACTCTCTCTCGCAGAGAGGAGGCTTGTGTCCCAGCAGTGGGAACATTATAGGCTGATGATGATGATGACCTGTCGCGGGTTGGGTGAGCTTGAATGCGCAAGCGATTCCTAACCGAACCAGCTCTGGGTATAGGTTAGCCTTAGAGTATAGTATGCCTTTTTGTTGCCACTCTATAAAAAATATATACAAACCTCTTCTCCTTTCTTGAGGGTGAACAAGTCTCTCCCGATTTCCTCAGTCATAAGTCCAGTGAGTACAGTGCACGTCATTATCTTCAGGTTGATGTCGATGCGCTGGAAAACATCAGCCGAATGTATTATTGGTGCATGAGAAGCTATGTTAGCTATTTTCGATGCGGATGGGATTCACCTCCAAGCCACCCTGGACAAAGGCACCACAGGCTACCTGCGGTGA
This sequence comes from Agrotis segetum, assembly GCA_036375495.1. Taxonomy (NCBI): domain Eukaryota; kingdom Metazoa; phylum Arthropoda; class Insecta; order Lepidoptera; family Noctuidae; genus Agrotis; species Agrotis segetum. The sequence continues at coordinate 752,219 of JAQSVV010000186.1, forward strand.
CACAGGGATGGTAGGCCTCACCAAGACCACCAGGCTCGCGATCATAATGTTGAAGACCGGCGCCAAATAGTTTTTACTTTGTTCCGTCAGCGCGTAAGCCTAGAGTTCCAGTTCTTTTTGGGTAAGCTCACTTCTTCTTAGACCTACCATGAAGTCTGTCGAAAGCGAGAATAACTCCACTGTAGGAAAGAGACACAGCTATACAAGTCGTCTAGTTCCCACAGTGGAAGTACCTTCGTACGTTAGTAGCCACCTGATCTTTGCTTCTAGGCTAAGTTATGCTGGGGTCGGCTTCCAGTCTAATCGGAGGCAGCTGAATAACAGTATTTTGCCTTGCACTACCTATCTATAAAAAAATTAATGTAAAGCAAATGCAGATACACATTGATTCCTGATGTCATTTTTTGGCATGTCTTTATGAGCAGGGGTGCTAAGGACGGGAAACCTCCACGAGTGCCCGAGGACTGGAAGTTCCTTTCCGGATACGTCCGGGGGGAAGCCCAGTTTCTCGGGACGGTGCGCCCCGGGGTACGTCCAAGAACTCCCCGTAAGGGGTTTCCTTGCCCGTATGCCAATGTCCCGTCACACCTCCCCACCACGTGTCCCTCTGTTCAGCAGAGGGCACAGTGGTTGGAGTAAGAGCGGGCCCGGCGTGCACTAACCCTGCCGCCGGGCAGGCAAGAGGAGTGTCAGCATAATGATGGGGCCCCCCTGTAGAGGGCCACAGTCCTGCCGGGGTTGCGGGACATACGTATACCGCGACTCCGGCACATGAGGGGTTGCCGAGGGATACCGTGGATATGTCTTTATGAGCAAATAAAAATATTTTTCACCTGCATTATACTGAGCAGCTCTGCCATAAACTCGCCGTTGAGCATGGCCTTCGTACTGACGTGATAGTTTTGTAAGTTGATGTAACATTGAACTGCGAGCCGCTGAGCCTCGATCGGCGTGTCTTTGACTGTTGGCAAACATTAGATCAACCTTTTGTATGGTATTGTGTTGTAGGCTTAGGTTTCCACTGCATACATATACCGGACTTGTATCGGGCAGCTCAGCTTCGCAGCCAGAGTGCAGCAACCACTTTAAAGGAGGGAGAAAAATGGCTGCTACATCCAAATAAGGCGTGAAAACATAATTGGAAGTGGAATCGGCTTGAATTGCTGGAAAAGAGTTTTCATAAATCCATTGAATAAAAGCGGAAAGTTCAACGTGGTATTGTAATGTGCGGTTAAAAACGAAAAGAAGTGCAGTACGTCTTTTCTTCGTATAAGTGTTTCATAAATGCTGGCTTGTCGTGAATGTAATATTACACGCCGCGACGCGTCCCGCTTTGTTTGAAGGCAATAGCTGGATGCGACACGGGCTAGTGCGTCCGATGTTATTAAAGGCAGGTGCCGTGCCGTGTGAAAATACTTATTAGACCTAATAAATCGCATCAACATCGCATTTTAAAAATCGTAACAGTAACTCACATTTCTTGTTAATAGCCCTGAGTGATGCGAAAGTCTTCGGTTCCACGAGGCTGAAGGCAGCCTTCGGAATGATTCGGCAGAGCTCGGCTAGAGCACGGAGCGCGTTCATCCTGATGTAGAACCAGACTGCCGCGTCGTCACCCAGGATAGCTGGAAACGTGGAACACTGTGGCTAGCAGTTTGATTATTTTAGCAAATTATACAGATGTGCTGTATCTGGTTCGCCATTACTTCTACTTATCTTACAAAGCCATGACATGAAAAGTTCTCTGGTAAAGTCGGCCCATAGCTGGTCTTTGCACCCTTGGAAACATTGAATGCTGTTATGCCAAAAAAAGAAGGGCATACGATTTTTCAAAATCGAAGTAGCTATTTGTGAGAACGACTGACAATAATTGCAGGGCAATAATTGGGAAATGGTTTGGCTGGTGAAAATGTGTAGCAAGAATTTCATCAAACGGAACTTACCACACAGAGCTTCTATAATGTTGGTATCAGACATGCGCACAGCTGAAGGCAGTAGTTTCGTCATGTTGGCAACACCCATCGCTGCGTCAGCTAGCAGTTCTACGTTTGAACTTAGGAGTTGGTGGCAGAAGACTAGGTCGGTGTCCGTCGAGAATAACGCCTAAAATGGAAAGTATTTGAAAATATTGGATTGGATTTTTTAGAGGAAAACGATCCACTGACCAGTCCTCCACTTCACCATCGCGCGATTCTCATCGAGTCTAATTGCCAACACCATATGATTCAGAATTTTGACAGTCACAATTAGGTGAAGTCTTTGATTATGGCTAACCATCGATTTGTAAAGGAACGGCGTATTCAAATAGGTCGAATCTTGGAAGAACTTTGGTTCTGTTGTTGAAGTTAAAAATTGATCTATGTTTGAAATCAGTTTTTGTGGTGCACATCAATAAGTGCTCTTCTAACTTTCATAGTCTTCATAACTCGAACGATAGATCAAATATGTGCAAGTAATCTATTTTTTTTATGTATAGTAAACTCGGCGAAGACGGTCTGGTGTGTAGGACCGTACACTAAGCAATAAATGAAGTCTGAATAACAACATGAGCAATTAAATGAAAAAATGGTTCATTTAAACTGTTAAAACTTATTTTTTTGTAGTTCGGGTTGTCTTGCTGTGGTTATTCAGACCTTTTTGTATTGCTTATTGTACGGTCCTACCCGCCAGACGGTATTCGCCGAGTTGACTTACCTGACTTTAGGGTCGCGTTTGACTGCCAATTCTTATTAGCAATGCTACTCTATAATGTCGTGCCAGCGAAGCCTCAGCCTGTAGCTTCGACGACGAGGACAATGACGACGAATTAAAGAATACCAGTGCTGATCTAATAAGCGTGAACTTAAATTCCTACTCACATCTCTCCCATTAGCAGTGAAGGACATCTTGGTGAGCACAGCCAGACAGTGGGGCTTCATCGCCGGTAGTGCCATTTCAAGATAAGCTATAAGCCTCAGGATACACCCTGACTGGTACAGGTGGAGGGCATTCTCTTCTGTCTCCACGTAGTTGCGGAGGACGCCCAGTACTAGGGTGTGGACATCTCGGAATTCGTAGGACTAAAGTAAGAAGGATTATTTTATTGGGAATTCGTAAAAAATATATGAAGCCCGTTAGTAGGATGGGTCAAGCTAGGAGTACCAGTATCACGATTAGTGGCAAAGAGTCTGCGACAACGCATATTTGAGCAAAACGCTCAAGTTTTCGACAAATGGCCATCACCGTAGCGTAAACTAATGTATCTCAGACTGCGATCTTGGAACCATTTCGTGTGAACCTACTACTGAAACAAGATTCCGATGATTTATTTATTCGGTACACAACATGATCTCCTTCTTTCGTTTATGAATTAATGCACTTACTATTTCCTATTGATACAAAATAAGCCCCTAAACAAGACAATTCTTCATTTGTATCGACATACACTGACATGTTTTGACCAACGTAAAAACATTAACATAAAACTTCTTTTAAGACATTTTTAAACTCACCTCAAGTATATCACAAAGGTCCAGAACCCCAGTTGAAGCTCTAAAAGTCTTCTGGACAACGATATCCTTATATCTGCAGATCAGTTGATCCACAGTCCTCAGAGCAGCATGCTGGATGGCCAGGAACTTGCTCTGCATCAGTGCCAGGAGGGATGGCCAGCTGAACTGGGAGTTCTTTGTCACTTCGGCCGCGCATATTGGATCGACCAGTAGATTGCTAAGAATCTTGTGATGAAACAATGAGTTTAAATAAGTTAAAGATTTATCAATGCGTTCTATGGGAATTTAGAGAAAGTACCATAGCCGTGATCGTTGGAAAGATTGAAGGACCTGGACTAGGCCTAGACTACTATGTATTTTAAAACAAAATCCTCCGGCGCGTCAGCCTGTCTGTCTGTTCGTGATAAACTCAAAAACAACTTTTACGGTTTTTTTACGGTTTTGACTAATAAACAAAACTGGTTCGTAAGGAAGTGTTTGAGGAGTATTATTATATTTCTGGGTCCTAAAATTTTGTGTTGATTGGCAATGAATATTGCTACATGAAACAAAAACCACCTAAAGATTTACCTGAAGGCAATTCTTCTGGACATCAGGATCCAAACTGTTCTTCATTCTGGAGAACAAAGTGCTAAGAATATTAGCCGACACCAGTTGCTCGCAGCCCAGAGGTTCTCTTGTTAATTCTGCTAGGACTAAAGATGCAAATTCTAGAACGAATACATCGTCCATCTGTTGGATAGAAGATTTAGAGAGTTTACGTTTGCATTAGTGTGCCTAGAGTAGGGTTGTCTCGTATAAAATATTAATCCACTTCAAACTTATATGTGCTTGATTTCGAAAGTCATATGCAACTAAGCTAATTTCCCGAAGTCATCGGATTGAACGTCCGAATTGCCAATATTCTATAGCATCGATGTACCTTTTTGAATAGGTTTTTATTGAAAATTCATGAAAAGGCACGTGACCATGGATTAATTGGAATACTATGGAAGATAACAACAAATCTGAAGCACAGTCTGAAGATACTTTTGGCAGTAGTCGACACGTTTTGCGCAGTAGCTGCGCAATAGACTGCTGCACTGCATGTCGAGTCGGGAATTTAAATACTTTAATAGCAAACTTTAAAAAATTAACATACCCACCTTAACAAGCATGTAAGCAATCTTCCTCACATTTTGCGGGTTCTCGAGCACCTGTTCTGGTCCTCTTGGCAACTGGCAGAGCTGTGCCAGGGCCTTCAGCGCAAACCTTCGAATATTTATCTCTGGATGGTCTACGTGAACAAGGATGTACTTGATGGCATCGAGATCAAATAACACGTAGCGGTTCTGAATATCTTGCGCAGAGAACTTTGTTATTGCTCTGAGAGTCTGGCAAAAGAGAAAAAGATGACTTGATCAGGCTATCTACACAATATTTTCAATACGAGCTGACTCAATTTGGCACGGTATGGGGGTATCGGTATAGGAATAACTCGACAGAGCATGTCAATCAAAGGTTGGTAGATATCGATCTATAAGCTCAATAATTTTAATGTCGCCGTGTATACTTTGAACTCTTAAGGCAAAAAGTTGGGGTGCTATGACAGGAAACCTACACGTGCGCCCGTGGACTGGAGTTCCCTATCGGATACGTCCGGGGGGAAGACCGGTTTTTCGGGCCGGTGCACCCTGGGATGTGGGCAAAAACTCTTCCTTAGCCCATATGCGAATAGCCTGTCGTGTGGACGCTCCAAAGCGTATCCCTCTGATTAGCAGAGGGCACAGCGGCAGAGCGGGCTTGCGGACGGTGAGTAATGGGTAGCTCGCCGTCCGACCAAGGACCAAGCCCGGGTCGGTGGCACGTCGTGTTTCGCGCCAAATGCCTGCTGGGGTCGCGGGTGTTTTCTTAACCCAGGATACCGTGGCCCCAGAAATTACAGGGCATTGGAAGGAACACGGGTGGATTTTAGACAGTAAGAGTCTGACAGTCCCTTCCGCCCCACCCAGGGCGGGAGGACTCATTTGATGATTTTAACACCAAAAAAAAAGGGCGAGAAGTTGTAAAGAAGAATGCAATAATATTAATATTCCTATTTCAGCGTGTACCATTTATCTCTGTGTTACAGCCATCGCCTTCGCCTTTGGAGTAGTAATGAGTTGGCGATACGTTTGAAATAGCAGATGACGGAGCTGTGTTAATTTCACAGCAATGGTGTTCGACTTGTTTACCATCCAATAACATACTACTTGGTACTTATACGACTCCACATTAATGAAAACGATCCAAGCAGGATCCAAGACAGGTAAATTCATTCTCATTGACATGTCAAGCTACATTATGTTGACGCTTTTCTGGTGGTTGCCACTGTCGATTCTGGCTTTAAGGACTTGCAGTGGTTTGGGAATAATGTGATGGGTTTCGTTTACCTGGAAATATGAGAAGGTAGCCTCCCATGAAGTCTTAAAGCTGGAAGAGTTCCAGTGTGGGAAAAAGACAGAGATGTACAAGCCGCCTAGCGCCACCTCGTTCCGAAGTCATGTTAGGCCACCAGGGAAAGCATTACAACGTCTTAAAACCAGGCTTATTCCGGCGAGTGAAAGTGACAGAGCTATACAAGTCGTCTAGCGCCATCTCGTTCACTCACTGGAACAAGCCTGGTTTTAAAACGTTGTAATACCCCCCCAGAAGGATGGTCAGGATACTCCTCACCTGGCATAGTATCTCCGGTTCTACTGACTCCAATAACACGATCGATGTGTGAGCACTTTCCGGGGATATCGTATACGCGTGGAAAGTCAAGTCTTTCTTCTCGGCAGACCGGTTCTCTCTTTCTTTTTGTAATGGTTTCGCCATTTTTCTAAATTGAAATCAATAGGAATTTTATTAAAAAGTGTACCGTGGACTTGACTTTGATCCAGAAACTGTCAAGACTGACGTTTCTTTGACGATGAAAGGAGGTTGGTGATAAAAGGTTTTCACCTTTTATACAAAACTCCACTGTAGCCAAATAATGAATATTATTCATAAAATGTGTAGATGTGTAAATTATCCAAAACTGTCCACCATCGCAGAAACTGGTGCGAATAAAAACCTCCCATAATAAAATAAAACCGAAAAGCATGCCTTCTCTCGCCATATTGCGATCATAATAAAATTATTTTTGCCCAACATTTTGACCTCCATACTTCCACCCTCCATGCTTAGATAATGAACTGGCCATTACCATAAAAACAACAACTGACATTGTCAATTCAATCTTATCTGTCAGTTATATTTTTATTACGTTTATTTTACCTTTATGCATAGGAAAAATATATTCGTGAGTTGTGTGGCTACTGTGGCACGGAAGTTTAGGGTTTTGCAAGAAGTATGGATCCTGCCGTGGTGGGGCAGTGGAGGGCTGGGCGCTTTGCCCTTGTGGACCCTAGATACTCTGGTGCTGATTGTCAAACTATGTTCCACCTGTACAGCGGCTTTTGCGAAGGTTTTCATCCCGGCGACGATGAAAAGTCTGAACGGGGAGACTATTTTGGCAAGTGATGAACCTGTTTATATCTTAATCATCATCAAATTAGACACGAGTAAGTTGCAAAGTGAATTGCGTAAAATTAATTGGAGTTTGGCCCTAGATTACAACAATCCCAAAGATATTTTGAGTTTTGTGTTGGAAATTTTTTCTAATGTATATGAAAACTGTAAGTGCAATGTAAAAATTAAACTTGGTAAAAGGCAATTATGTAAATGGAAAACTAGCAGAATAGAAAAAATGTGTATAAAAAGGGATCAATTATTAGATATCTGGCTAAAAGATCAGAGCAATATGGCAAAGAGGTTACTATACAATAAATACAGAAATAAAACAAATAAGCATATCAATAATGTTAAGAATAATTATTTTTTAAAGGAGATTAAATCTAATTTTCATAATATTAAAAAAGTTTGGGAAACGATCAATAACCTATGCGGGAAAATAACTAAATCAATAGATGACATAATAATAAAATATTTTAAACTATTACCAAACATTGTTTCAAACAAGTTTGCTTCTGAATTTAAAAATAATGTTAACAATACTTGTTTACAATGTAAAACGTCTATTCTAGATAAAAACTCCTATATCAACAATTGTAACGTATCAATGAGATTACGGAAAGCCAATGAGGAAGTTGTATCCTCTATAATAAAACACCTAAATGAAAAGAAATGCCCAGGTTTCGATGGTATCCGAGTCAAAGATTTGAAATATATTTACAAAGAAATTACGCCAGTTATAACTCATCTAATTAACTCATGCATTGCCACGTCCTCGTACCCAGATCAACTTAAAGTTGGAATAGTAAGACCTATCTATAAAAATGGCTCATACACAGACGTTAACAATTACAGGCCCATAACGATATTATCAGGTATTGATAAAATTATTGAGAGGTATCTCGGACAAGAAATTAACAATTTTTTGAAATCAAACAATGTAATAAATGAGAGACAATACGGATTCCAGAAAAACAGAAATACCTCACAATTACTAGCTAAGTTTAGTGATGAGGTCAACAAGTGCCTGAACAATCATGTACTTGTTGTCCTCATTGATTTCAGCAAAGCTTTCGATTGTTTAGATTATAAGACACTTTTTAATAAATTACAGCAGAATGGTATACGGGGTCCATTATTGGAATGGTTTAAAAATTACCACAAAAATCGCTTCACGTCGGTGAATATCTCAGGTTCGTTGAGTAGTATGATTGCAACTGATAAAGGCACAGCACAAGGTTCGATTCTCGGGCCGACCGAATATTTACTGTATGTGAACGATATGTGTAACATTTTCACAGAGGGCTCGGTGTACCAATTTGCTGATGACACGTGTCTGGTAGCTGCACATAGGGACATACAAGAGGCACAGAGAGTGATGCAAGGTAATTTCGACCTCTTGTGTAAGTGGGCTCACGACGTCGGTCTTGTAATTAATGCAAAAAAAACCAAACTACTGCATATACACTCACCATACCTGACTGAGTTTCGTGTCCCTTTTATCGTTGCCCATGAGCACCTGTGTCTTCATCAACAGGTCACTACGTGTAGTTGCCAGACACTAGAGTTGGTGACTCATCATATGTACCTTGGTCTGATAATAGATAGTAATTTCCACTGGCGGCCGCACATTGATTATGTATGTAATAAGCTTAGGTCTGTATTAGCAAAGTTATCGATACTAAAGTATAAATTACCTTATAACACACTCCGAACATTGTATTTGGCATTGGCCGATTCCGTAATTGATTATGGCCTAAGTAGTTATGGTCGCACGTACAAGACTTATGTCGAAGACATCTACAAGTTACAGTTACGAATTTTAAAAACAATTGTACCCACAAGAATAAAAAATGAATTCCAAGACAATGACTCAGGTTTATTTAAGCACTGTAAAATTGTAAATGTCTTTGACAAGGTACGCTTACGTGTTATAAGCGAGAATTATCATAACATAAGTAATATTCGTAAATACGAAAGGCTAAAGTCGTTGCGTTGTTTGTCGTACCTACCAAAGTATATTGTACCTAAATGGAATAATGTATATGGAGCACGGACGTGGGAATGCATGCTGCCATCTTACTTGAATGAATTACCGCTTGAGACCTGTAATGCACTTAATGCAAAGAACTGCTCTAAAGTACTGAAGAGATACTTTCTAGATTGTGAGCCGATCTAGAAAGTGTCTCTTTAAGTGACGTAATATTTGTGTACAAATTATAAACGGTTAATCTGCAAAAGTTATGTTATGGCACCGAGTTGCTGTGTCTGCCCATTCCGCTGTTAAACCCGCGATGGTTTTTGCGGTATGTTGTATTTCAACAAAATGTATTTGTAAATGTTACTGGAAAATAAATGAAAAAAAAAAAAAAAAAAAGTCAAGCCTTATTTGCACCATTATACAGTGTGTCCGGGCACGAGTTAGCGATATTTGAAGAGGATATTCTAGGCTCATTTTCATCGACAAAAATGCTTTAAAAAAAATTCTTACTCCAAAACTTCGCGAATGGCAGCCATTTCAAATTTATGATCTGTTGAACTGGGGTGTGTACAATAAAATGCAAATATCTTTGAATTCAAGAGACCTAGATTCATGCAAATGACTTTACTGTAAAGTTAAATGTTGAGGCTTATCAAAAACTTACGAAAGTTTTCTAAATAATATGTAAAAATAGCCAAAAAACATGGGCAAACATGAAATTGTACACAAAAATTACTGAATAATTTCACATTTTTAACTCTAGCTCGATGAGTACCCCTGAATTTTGATAGGGTTTTTGCATTAATTTGAAAGTGTTTGAGTCAGGCTATAAGATGATATCAAAATTATCACTCTAGGTTAAGTATCTTAGGAGTTATTCTCAATTGACCATCACCCATTCGTCTCGCCCCGCAGCAATAAATCCTAGAAACTGTACTATTTCAGTTTAAGGATGGTTATTTGGGGATCATTTACATGGTGGTCAATAATGCCAGCTCATAAATATTCGTTGGAACGATTTAGCTCACCCAAAGAATGCGACACCTGTAATATTGGGGTACATGCTCTAAGGAAGGGTGATGTTCAACTGAGAATAACTCCTAAGATACTTAATGTAGAGTTATAATTTTGACATCATTTTATAGCCTGACTCAAATACTTTTAATTTAATGCAAAACCCCTAGCAAAATTCAGGGGTGCTTATCGAGCTAGAGTTAAAAATGTGAAATTATTCAGTCATTTTTGTGTGCAATTTCGTGTTTGCCCATGTTTTTTGGTTATTTTTACATATTATTTAAATAACTTTTGTACGTTTTTGATAAGCTTCAACGTTTAACTTTGCAATAAAGTCATTTGCATGATTGTAAGTCTCTTGGATTCAAAGATATTTGCATTTTATTGTACACACAGATCAAAAAATTAAAATGGCTGACATTCGCGAAGTTTTGGAGTAAGAATTTTTTTTTAAGCATTTTTGTCGATGAAAAAGAGCCTAGAATATCCCCTTCAAATATCGCTAACTCGTGCCCGGACACACTGTAGTGTGACTACTTGTCGCCTCTGCCATGATGCCTTATAGCGAGAGTAATTGTAGCGTGGGAACGAGATGGCACTTGACGACTTGTATAGCTCTGTCTCTTTCCACTGGAATCACTTCTGTAAACTTTTCTATATTTCGGACAGGTAACGGGCGCAGGTCATGGTCTTGGCCGAGAACTGGCCATCCAGTTCGCAGAGCATGGAGCTACTGTGATTTGCTGGGACAAGGACACTAGGCGAAATAACGCTGTCGTCGATGAAATACGTCGTAAAGATGGAGAGGTATTTTACCATGTGATTCATTGTTTCCTCTTTGCCAACTGAGCTGATATCGGCGCTTCTATTGGCAATTATAGTGAATACTCAAGGTTTGCCAGCAAATAATGGAGCGCAGTATACAGGTTCAGTCCGAACTCGAAAGAGGACGCCCAGTGTTCCCTTTCGAAGTATATTAAAGGCGCCTTTAAATAAGTTTCGCTCAAATACTTATTAGGACAAACCAAACAATTCGTGAAAGTTGAAAGGAGCGGTGGGAGGTGTGTGCCTAGGAGTGGGAGAGAGGAGGCTCCTAAAAATACACCGTCAGGTAATGACTCTAAAGGATGAAAGTAAATTCATTTTACTCCGAAGAACAGTCCCATCTAAAAACACTGACAAAGAAAACGGTACCATATCAGATCCATGTCATATCAGGTGACATATCATGTCAGACATGGATATTTGGACATTCACTTATTCCTTTCTGCTTCTCAGTGTTACGGCTACACCATAGACGTGACCGCCCGCGACCAAGTAGCAGCAGTAGCCATGCGTATGCGACGGCAGCTGTCCGACGTGTCAATGATAGTGAGCAACGCGGGAGTCCTGGCCTGTGCACCTATCAGCCATCTGCGACAAGAAGCCATCCTGAGGCTTATTGAAACCAACTTGCTTGCACACTTTTGGGTAACTTTACAACTGTATCTATATTCCAAAGTCCACACATGCATCTACATTTCAAAATCCAGTCGAGCTCCCAAGTTCCGAAGCTTCTCCTTATTTTCTGTTTGTTTTTCTACATTTGATATGCCCCAAAGAAAATCGTAATTATCTATATTTCTGGTTTAGTATAAATTGACCATTTTCTTACCCAGGTAATCCAAGCCTTCTTGCCGAGTATGATAGAAAGGCGGCATGGACATATTGTGGCAATTAACTCGAGCGCGGGACTCATGCCGTCCGCCGACATGATTCCATATTGTGCAGCAAAGTTTGGACTAAAAGGTAAGGACTATTTCAATCATTAAGTACCGGATAGTTATAGACCAGGAGACTGTTTACATTTAGAATTACCTTCTTAAAGTATGGGAACCAGATTTCAGCAAGCCAAGTATAGAAGTTTAGATCTCAAACATAACAGTTTTTAATACTGCTAAATTATCTCAGAGGTTATCATGTTCTCTCTTTGGTGCCAAATATCAAACTCTTAATTTCCGGCCCAGGTCTGATGGACTCGATAACGGAGGAGCTTCGACTGGATACTTGGACTAAGAACATCTACACGACTTCAGTATATCTAGGAACTGTTACCACGGGCATGTACCCCATGCCTTCACATCGATTCACTTCGTGGTACTCCGAGATCACTGCTAAACAAGCTGCCAAAACTATTATTGAAGGTATGACTGAGAAAGACAACTTCGGAATTTTCATAGGTGTGGTCGTCTGCTCTCCTTCTTGATTGCGACTGCATCATACATAGCACAATACGTCGCGTCGGCGTTAATAGAGGTCGAGATGGGTGAAGTCTCTTCCTCTGTGTACTTAATGGGTCTGAAAACATGAAGGGAAAAAGATGTTGAACAGATTCTTCCTTGTCGTTATTTTAAGGGGCTGTCCGAAAACACTGCTAATGTTATTATGAAAATCGAGCGACACGAGAAAAAGTAATACTTAGTTCGGTTATTACTTACCTACTTTAGATTGTCCTGGTGTGTCGTGGTGGCCCTCAGATTGCGTGACAAATTGACTGAAATTGACGATCTTGTTCAAGGTTTTGACTTTTATTGTTTTGACAATTCTTGCGTTTGCTTCGTTTTGGTTTATCCAGTACAACTTATCTTCATTCTGCCAACTTCCTTATCAAAGGTTAAATTAGCTTTCAATTTCTTTTCAGGGATACGCAAAAACCATCGGAATATCAGCATACCGTCATTCATGAAGTTCCTGATTGAACTCAACAACCTTATGCCGTACAGGATAAGAGTTATTTTAACTGATTTCTTCAACATCCGACACAGGGGATGGTTTTGTTTCTGTTGAAGGAATCTTTGTGATTCTTGGCTATCTTTTAAGGCACAACATCCGTTTCCTTCGGATGGAAGAGAGCTTTAATGCTCATAAGAATACTAGATGGAATGCTCAGAAGTTTAAAATAATAAGCGCTTTCTAATAACAAAGTCGATACCATATGGTGAGAATGTGTGAAAAATCATTCGATTTCAGCATTTCGAGCGGCATAGTGCTTTCGAGGATGCTGATAAAATAACTGCTAAAGCGCAAATTCTCACTGACAGTTTAAAATTTCTATTATCAAAAGGAAGAAAATTTTCTTCCCATATTTGTCGATGGAAATTCATACAAATTCTTGTGAACTTTTTATAGCATTAGGCATTATTATGTTTACGTTTGTCTTTGATGAGCTATGCAGGGTTGTACTTTGGGTCCATCTATATTTCGTCAGTTACGTTTTACTTTTATAATACTCGTGTTTTTAACTTAGAATTTATGGCAGGTCCAGTAAATGCACGTCAGTGGTAAGAATAGTATTACATTAAGCTGGCTTATTCTTATTCTTTTGAAACTACGCACTGTTCTAGGCCAGCATGAGGATTAAAAATGTTTGAATTACCGAGTTTTATTAATATTTGTTCAGTCTTATGAGGATTACGAGGCCGAAGGTTCACTGCTTCGATTCTTCAATATCTAATTATTGCAAGTTCAAGCTGTAATCTGTAATATCGGTTTTTTAGAAGCACCATTATTTGAGAACGATACTTATGTACCTACGAGTAGAAATATAAAACAACTCTTACTTGAAAACTAAGAAAATAATATCATATTAACTACTCGATATAAATAATCTGCATTATATTGTTCTGAAAGTACCTAGTTAAAACTACCCAGATTCATGGTTTTCAACTTTTATTTATTCGTCAGGTAACTAAACAGCTTATTTTTGGCAATTTATGTACTTTTAGTTTCAAACTAATTAAAAATTCTAATGCTATTACTTATTTTTTACTTGTGGTTTTTAGCTGTAATGTATTCTAGTTAGTATCCATCTTGTAGACTGTTTACAATGACGACTTGAACTGGACGGGGAGCGAATTACACCAATAAAACGAACAACAGAATGTGATCTGCAAAATGCATTCAATAGTGATCAGTATCATCATTATTGTGAGTTGATGATACTAAGGCCCTGAAATCTGGTGGATAAGTTTCATTGATGTAACTCACCTCTAAGAAGGTTATTATTTGAATAAATCATGATTTTTAATAATTAAAAAAATAAAAATTTATTATTAAAGAAAATGTTTGGACTTTTATTCAGTTCTGATATCATAATTATATGGTACCCCTAAGACTTAGAGTAGACAGGTGGTTATAAAAAATAATAGTCAAAAAAATATGGAATACTCTAACATGTTCTTAAAATTATGGAACACTCTGCATCTTACTAGTCCACAAGACAATATAAATAGATGATAATACCTGTTTGCCAATGATACAAATACGTATCAATCTAGGTGGCGCCTAGTGTTGATTAAATGGGCAAAAATATCTTTAAATAAAGTTCAGTAAAAAAGTAAGTTTGACTGTTTGTTTTAATCATAATTCAAGTTTACATCATCCCAGTTGGCGCTTTTCGCCGAATAGTCGCCGACTGCTATGGCCAACTATCTACTCACAAATATAAATTAAAAAAAAGGCCTTACATGAGTGCAATCCTACACACAGCTATGCAATCCAAGCTTATATCTATTCACACTTTGTCCACACTTCTCGCAGATTGCCATCTCAATATGCTCCTTAATATGTTGCTCTAACAACTTAGCATCTGTTACTTGCTTATTGCAAATATGGCAGATGGTCCTATCGCTACCATGTAGCAAGGAGTGTCGGAATAAAGAGGTTCTTGTTGCAAAGCTGCGGCCACAGGACTCGCAAAGATGGCGGGTTGGTTCAGGTTTTGCTGTATGCTTTTTTACATGGAGGTACATTTCTTTGCGATCTGTTGATGTCGTGTTGCATATTTTGCATCTGAAACAATTATTATTGACAATCAATCTATGTCTAAGTAGATATTATAAATATTTGTTCCGCGCAGGAATCGAACCTGCGATACACTGCGCAATCGATTGCTCAGCCACTGTGCCAAAAGTGCTGTCTACTTTTTTCCAACTCTTTAGAAACATATACCAAGCAATTAGGATAAGCTACAATGCTGAGTTGTGGAACTATCTAAGCAGATTACAGTTGCCCTGGAACACAGGGGGCAAGGGCAATGAAACACACAGTGTGGGCCTTTAACTTCTCAACCTGGTTAGAACAGAACTGTCAGATTTGCCGACAAATCTGACAGTTCTATTCTAACCAGGTTGAGAGGACTTGGAAAGCAACAGAAAATATATTTTATAAACATTTTACAGATACGGACAAGCCCATTTACCTAACTAAAAATAAAGCTAAGAAAGTAATAATCTCACCTATACATAACATTCTCAGGTTTCTCATGTTCTTCCTTTCTATGTTTATTCAAGGCATCACTCCCAGGAAACGTATGACCACAAATATCACAGACCCTCTCTTCAGCCTTTAAAATGTGCTCTTTGGCATGCTTGTAAAGTTGAAACCTTTCTTTAAACGTATCTCCGCATCCTTTACATCGGTATACGCAGCCTACAGTCGCTGCATAATCAGTATGGCATGTTTTGTGGTGTTGGGTCAGTCTCTCCTTAGAAGGAAACTCTTCACCGCAGTTGCAAGTAAAGATACCGGAAGTATTGTGCGTAATTGAATGCTGTTGCATTTGTTGCTTAGAATTGAACAGCATGTCACAGTGCACACAAGTCCGTAGCGCTAAGTCACAAACACTCAAATGTTGCAACAATTTTTGTATTGTGTCATATTTAATTTTACAGCCAAAACATATGAAGGCATTTTTTTCTACCACTGCTTGGTTTACTTTGCTTTTCGGTTCCATTTCTTTAGTTAGAAGGCTTTTCATTATCTGAAAGTCTGTGTCCATCACTTCTCTTTCTGTTTTGAATTTCTTTGCTATATCCTTCTTTTTGGGACTCGGTACTTTAATCGTTTTATTATGTATCTTATTGATTTCAAAAGAATGTTCATTTTTGTCTAACATGTTGACAATACATGGTATATCTTCCTTACCAAGATTGTTCAAGTATTCTTCGATGTTTGCAGTGTTGTTTAGAAACTCTAGTAGCGAATCCGAGTTGTATTCTGAGTCAGGCAATGGTTGTATCACCATTTTGTTTTCAGCTGATTTCTTCGTCTTTTCTTGCAGTGAAGATTCAAGCCAGTCTTGTGAACAACGAGCGTTTAGTTGGAAATTATAGAATTGGTTTAATAAGGATACACACGACGAGCAAATGGTCTTTGGAAGATGATCATTTGAGGATATTGTTACTGAGAGGCAAGATTTCATGTGTAAACTGATCGTAGGGTCTCCGAGTATAGATACATGGTCAGATTCCACGTCCAAACATATTCGGCAACAGTTTTGGATGTCATCACACATATTTCTTAATTATTTCCGAAATAAATACGAATTTAACACCGGCTTGTATCGTGAAGTTTTGACAAAACGTCCAGCCACCGGACAGAAAATCAACAAATCGTTTTGACTTTTGTGAGTGACATTTAATGTTTTGTTCCAAAACGTTAGAATATTTGTATTTCTGTCTTAGTTTTATCATATTGTAAAAAATCACAACCATGCAGTTTATTTACTGTGAAAAACAATAATTATTACCCTACCACCTTTATTCTTCTACCACTTCTACCACCTATTAGTGAAGGACGAAGAATTTGAATCGCTGTTTATGAACGAACAGTACGCCATCAGGCTACTAGGTCAAGGTCGCTGAAATTAGGAATCCGTGTCACACTGTAAACTCCTACGTTATACTGTAGGATAATTTTTTAAATCAAAAGTGAGTTTACTGTCAGTCATTTTTTTTTATCTATTTATCAACTGTTAGTTGCATTTAATATCTATAATCACGAGCAAAAAACTGTGTATATTTATTTATAATATAATCAGGATCATTTCGGAATAAAGCGCCAAGGATTTTCATGAAAAGTTACAGATTAGGGGTTTTTCGGCTTAAGAACAATCGATTTATCAATTCCCAGGTTCGAGAAAAGCTTGGTTCCCAAGTAATCAGAGTTAAGACAATTTAAACCTTAAAAAATTTTCACCGATGCGAAGAGACAGAGAACGCGTCACGGCACCAAGGACATTACTATTTAAATAATGTTCATAGGTTGACAAATGTAATGTTCAGGTGGTATTCATTTAGTTTATCGAATTGTTCCCTCAATGACCTTAATTCGATTTGATTTGTGGAATAATTTAAAAGAAAACATTGTAAATAATTATGTGTAATCAGCAATTTAACTAAGGATGCAAGAGCGAGCGAAGCGAGCTCAGCGCTTGGGGTACCCCGACTCAGACAGGTTAGGTTCGAAGGGGAAGGCGGGGTCTTTCAGATCTTTAGGTGATAGGTTACATTAAACCTTGCAAACAGAAATAGAAGCTCAGCGAAGCGGGGCCACGTCGAGCTACCTTGGTAGGTCTAGGTAGTAATCGCCCTTGCAGCTTTACGCAAGGGCGAGCGTATAATACTGATCGGTAGGAAGTTATCGGCAATTTGCATAAGGGTAAAATTGCTTCGCGAGGCTGCTATTTCTGTTTTGCAAGGTTTAAAGTACCGAGTCGGGGTGCCCCAAGTCCCGAGCTCGCTTTGGTCGCTATTGCATCCTTAGTAAAATTGCTGATTAACACCTACCAAGGTAGCTCGACGAAGCCCGATTTTTTTATAGACAATGAAAGGAAACGAATTAATTATTATGAAACTGAATATTCGATACGATATTTCAAATAAATCTTTATTAATCTAGTGAAACATTCTAAATCATTATTAGTTTAGTTTATATAAAATTAGGGCATTTGAAAATTCGGTCTAATAAAATTATTTCATTAAAATAAATATGCTAGGTAAATAAAAATCTACCAATTAAATTATTAAAATGAGTAATTCTACGAAACCACTTTACTGTAACCAAAATTAGCCGGAGAGATTTTGGACAAAACGTTGTTCTACCAAACAAGGGTGAACCAGTTTATTTTTATTCAATAGGCTATCTGAATATTATTGAATAAAAGCTTACCCTGTTCCTTTACTTACCTTTTGCGTTCCACAATAATGATTACTTTTACAGGCGCAGATGGTCCTGTGATATTATATTATACGGTCTATGAATTCATTATTATTTTTTGTACGGAACCAGTATTCGAAATCTGCACTGCTGTCTGCTACTGTCCAGCCGTTTGACGCCATACAGACAGTGACATTTGACACTGATGTTTTGACATTTGACAATTTCCCTGGAACGCTTGAGGTGGGTAGGTCCTCGAATCCTGATTTGTGAATTAATTACTAACATAATAATCGTGCTGCTTATTATTGTGTTACTGTTTTATCGTGTGTACAGTACAATCGATTAATCGCGACTAAATTCAAATTATCTAAACCGGACTTTCAAGTGTGAATAAATTAAAATAAAATCACGGAACAATGTGTTTTGACTTTATAAAAAGCGACAAGTGACGCCGTTTACCGTGAAATTGGTGATTAGACTTTGTTTTCTTCATATTATTGCATTATAAGGTACCAGAAACAAGGATGTCTAAGGACAATAATTCTGGGAGTGAGGCACAGGAATCCCTGCTGTATTCTGCCAGACATGGAGAACTGGCGGTCGTCAAGGCAATGCTGGAAGCAAAAAATGAAGGAAAACTTACTTTGGATATTAATTGTAAAGGTATGAAGACCTTGGGTTATTAACTTAGTATAAATTAAAATTTTAAGAGTTGAACAAATCTTTCTAATGTGGATTATTTCAAAAAAATAATGCTGATTGCCTAATGATATTACTCAAGTCAATCACACTAATTTTCTTAGCTCCTGTTAAAGTCATTTAATTAAAGAAGTTGTGCTAATAAACAATTATATCAGTAAGCAATGCAAATAAATGGTTCTTATTCTTAAAAAAGCATTTATTTTGTGTTTATTTATCTGCTGCTATCAATCAGTGACTGCCATCAGCAGAAAGAGTCCAAAATGGCAATTTCAATCTTGTACATAGAGAGAATAGAATAGAATAGAATAGAATACTCTTTATTATGTACACCATACAAATTACAGAAAACATCCAATGGACAATCTTAGAGAGAGAGAGAGAGAACTTATATTATATGAAAATTATATTTTCCCTGATAATAATGGTTTACTGAATAATTATTCCAGTAGCCAATTACACATTCTCTTGTAGCCCTTTACTTTATTATCTGTCGGCTGTCCAATGTTGAATGTTGAGGTTGACTGTCAAAAATATTTTAACAGCTAGGTATTATACTATTAGGGCTGATTTTTCAATAGGTCGTCAGTTAGCTTTTATCTGCGGAATAAAAATGGCGGTTTGATAGCTTATCTATGGAAAATATGTGAAACCGTTATTTTAATTTGTCAGATAAAAGTTGAGTTAAGTTGAGTGAAAAATCAGCCCTTATTTGAAAAAAAAAATCATTGCCCCATACTAGCAATTTCTTGTGTACTAAGGTGCATTTATTACAAAAATACAAATCTTTCCTCTTTAGAATATTAGTGCAGATTGATTTTTAATTGTTATAGTCATCAGCTCAGTCTGAGTCATTGCATTATTATTTATGTGTTATTGTAATAAATTACTCAAAATAACTGGTAAACTATTTGATCTCTATAATTATAAATATGTAGTAGTATTGCCTAATTGCTAATGGTAAAGAGGCTTTCATAAGGTACGACAAACTTATTGTGAAAGATAAACCGAACGACAAAAGAAAGCGTAAATCACCATCAAAGTCACCTAATACCCCAAGTACACCTTCCAATGCGGAATTTGCAACAAAAACAACAAATAAAGTAAATAAAATTAACACTTTTTCATTTACAAGATCCCGTTCACAGTCTGTGAATGAAGGCAACCAAAAGTAGCAATCACAGAAAATCAGAAGCCATAACAGATCAATAGCAACATTTAAGAATACACGGACCCGGAACCAAAACATTACAACTGTAACAAACACAAATTTTAATAAAGACACCCCAAGCCGGCTGGTCACCGTGGGGGAAGCTGACCACAACCCTCCAACAAATCTAACAAAACAAGGGAAACTGAAACGAAATGCCTGCTGCCTATATTTATGCACATTAAACACACGAACTTTAAGAACGCCAGAAAGTTTGCAGGAGCTTGAGCTGGCTATCGAAAAGATCAAATGGGACATCTTGGGCATAAGTGAGATGTGAAGAATGGGCGAAGCAATTGAAGAGAGAAGCCATTATGTAATGTACTACAAAGGTGAAGTTCCTGGGAAAAGAGGAGTAGGCTTTCTGATAAAGTCGAAACTCAAAAGCCAGATCATCGGGTTTGAAGGTACCTCAGATCGGATAGCAGCAATCCATATCGACATACCAGAATACAAAAAACATTGGTCTATCATCCAAGTCTATTCGCCAACTGAGCAAGCCACCAAAACAGACATAGAGAAATTCTACAAAAATCTTAGTGAAGTTACTCAAAAACACTCCGAAAACAATATAATTATTATGGGAGATTTTAATGCACAGGTGGGTGCTCGACTAGCTGGTGAAGAACATGTAGTAGGGAAATTTTCAGGCGGCAAAAGAAGCAGAAATGGTGAGAAACTGGTAGAATTTATGTTTGAAAACAACTTAACGCTGCTGAACTCCATTTTCCGGAAAAGGTTCAAAACTAAATGGACATGGGCATCTCCTGATGGAAATGTCAAGAACGAGATAGACTACATCTTAACCAATCAGGCTAAGCTCTTTAGCGACACGAACATAATTAAAAACCTAAACTTCAATACTGACCACCGTATGGTACGCTGCTGTCTGTCTGAACGGGGTCCAAAAATGCCAAGACCAAAAGCAATACAACAAAACTACCTTCAAATAATGAGTAAAAAGAAGTTTCCACACGATTCAATAGAAAACCTGACGAAAGTTGTCACTTCAAATATTAACCTAAACGAAAAATATGAAAGAGTGGAAAACAGGCTCAAGGAACAAATAAGAACACAAACCGTCCAAGAATCTTATCTAAGTCAAGAAACTCTGAAACTAATTGAGGATAGAAGGAATTTAATATCAAGGAAAAATAGGAAGGAAAACATTAAAGAAATCGCGAGTCTAAGCAAACCAATTCGGAAAAACATGAGGAAAGACAGGGAAAAAAGAAGAATCAAAACTTTAGAAAAACACATCATAAAAACGGGAGGTACACGAAAAGCCCTTAAGAAACTTTGCGAAAAGGGTAAAGAATGGATACCAAAGTTAAAAAACAAAAATAGGGTAATGACTACACGCAGCTCTATCCTGAACATAGCAACGGACTACTATCGATCACTATATACGAAACAGTCAAGCATGGCGTTGCCGGAGGTCAGCATCAGACCGGATTTAATGGGAAATATCGGAGAGGTACCAGAACTTTTAAAACCAGAAGTGGAAAAGGCTATAAATAGTCAGAAGATGGAAAAATCTCCTGGACCAGATAAAATCTTAAACGAGCTCATGCGAGGATCAGTTGAGGAACTAAGTCCGATACTAACAAAACTCTTCAATGAGATACTAGTTACTGGCAACATTCCAAGTCAATGGGCAGAATCACACATCATACTACTCCACAAAAAAGGTGCGAAGGACGATATTGGAAATTACAGACCCATTTCCCTAATTTCAAACGTATACAAGGTTTTTGCGAAAGTTATTTTAAATAGGATATCAAACAGGCTCGATGAAAATCAACCCGTCGAACAGGCGGGATTTAGAAGAAACTTCAGCACAATCGACCACATACATACCATCAAACAGCTCATACAAAAATACAACGAATACAACAAACCAATCTACATAGCCTTCATTGATTACTCCAAAGCCTTCGACAGCCTCAAACACGAATGCGTATGGCAAAGTCTTACGGAGCAGGGGGTTGAAAACGCTTACGTTAACATCATCAGAAACATATACAGCGAAAGCAAAGCTAGCATCAAACTGATAATATGGTTTACTAAATAATTATTCCAGTAGCCTATTACACACTCTCTTGGAAACACTAGGGGATACTTTTCCAATCGACAGGGGAGTCAGGCAAGGTGACCCACTCTCACCAAAACTGTTTTCAGCAGTTCTGGAACAGTTGTTTAGGAGATTAGAGTGGGACCATGTAGGACTTAACATAAACGGTTCGCGACTGAATCATCTAAGATTCGCCGATGACCTTGTTATACTGGAAGAGAACCCCAGAGTACTGGAATCTATGATACAATCCTTAGCAGACAGAAGCAGAGAAGTGGGTCTGAAAATGAACTCGACTAAGACGAAAATGATGACAAACTCAGTACCTGCAGACGTAACCATTGACGGACAAAAACTCGAGTATGTTGAGGAATATGTGTATCTGGGTCAGATCATATCACCAACTGATCAAATGTCCAAAGAAATTGACAAAAGGATTGCGACGGGGTGGAAAAAGTTTTGGGCCTTGAAGGAAATAATGAAAAGTAAAGAGCTCGGCATTAAGATCAAGAAAAAGACTTTCGATACCTGCATATTTCCCTGTATTACATACGGATGCGAAACGTGGGCTCTGACAAAAAGTCATAGAGACAAACTCGCAAAATGTCAGAGAGCCATGGAAAGGAGTTTACTAGGGATTAAGCTAAAAGACAGAGTTAGGTGTATAGATATCAGAAGCAAAACCAAATTAACAGACATTGTAGCACGTATTGATACACTAAAATGGAGATGGACTGGGCATATGCTTCGCTGCAAGAAAGAGAAATGGAGCAAAAAGGTGACAGAGTGGTACCCGAGAGACGGGACCAGGAGTCGAGGCCGTAAATTGAGACGATGGGAGGACGACTTAAAAATGACCCTGGGCCCTCTCTGGCTAAGAGTGGCATCAGATAGGAAGCAGTGGAAGGAGTTGGAGGAGGCCTATGCCGTAAGGCATACTGAACGTAGGGATATTCTGTAAAATAACTAGCAATAAGTCAAACATTGTAATTGTTCAGAATAAATGGCTTTATTATTATTATTATTATTAGTAGTATTGCCAGTGGCTTCTCCAGCTAGAACTTGAAATATGCCATGAGAAAATAAATCATAGATCATCTATCTATACATATAATAAAATAGTAGGAAAGTCAAAACTGTACATTGAATATTTTTTAAAAATAATACTTGGGGTGTGATCTAAAATCGATACCGAAGCCAAAAATATAGTTTTTAGAATTTTTGTCTGTTTGTCTGTTTGTCTGTATGTATGTCCGGGATAAACTCAAAAAGTACTGGACGGATTTGAATGATTTTTTTTTTGTTGTATAGGTATTAAGTCTGGCCAACACATAGGCTATAATTTATCTTGGAAACTTGAACACCTGGTGCAGAACCGCAATAGACCAGCTAAACTATAAGAGATACAAAAATGGTGTGAAGCAATATTGTTAACGTGATGAGCATTTTCAGCTGAGAGAATAAATTGAAGATCTGGAACACCTGATGTGGAACTCCAAGAGCCCATCTACACTATAAAATTACAGGAATGACTCAGCAAAGTTGTTCACCCAGGTGAGCACTTTCTGTTGACATATAAAAATTGAAGATCTGGAACACCTGATGTGGAACACCAAGAGCCCAGCTACACTATAACATATACAGGAATTACGTTTTAGCAAAGTTTTTCAGCCTGATGAGCAGTCTCTGTTGACGTATAAAAATTGAAACTTGAATACTGATGTAGAACTCCAAGAGCCCAGCATGAGCATGAGTTGTTAAGCCTAATAACTCTCTGGTTATGTATGAAAATTGAGATCCGGAACACCTGCTGTAACTCCAAAGCCTAGCTAAATATAACATAAATATCAAATCACGTCAGCAAATGGACAGGTGAAAACAATTAATGCAAAAAAAATAAGCACGAACCAAAACTAATGTGAATCTGTCATCCAAAGAATTTCACTATCTAAACGTTTTAGATCTTCGACTTTGTCGACCCCGTTATCACTGGCATAAGCAACAGGATCCGCGTACGAAGTCGCGGGCAGTCCTTAAACTAGCGGTGTATATGTGGCCTCAAGCTCACGATCGCTACAAGAGAAACTTTCACAAACATTCAAATTTAATGAACAGAATTCCGGATTCGCCTTGCGGCTTACAATCTTTGTCTGTTTGGCGCGAGTTGAAATTGATTGCGCGGAAAAAAATGGTAGGCGTTTATTTATTTTTTTGATTGTTCGTTTCATATTTTGTTTATGATAAATGAAAATAATAGATGCTAGTATTTGCTATATTTCGAAAGGCAACCCGATAGGAATCGGTTTGTTAGGTGGCTTCGGGCCTGATCCTCACAAACATTTCACATTTATAATAATTATTATGATATAATTATATTTTTTCAGGCAAAAATAAGACCAACCTAGGCTGGACCCCACTACACTTGGCTACATACTTTGGCCACAAAGATGTGGTGGAGGCCTTATTGGAAGCTGGGGCTAATGTTGACGAGGTCAATGACACTGGGGACTCGGCACTGCATAAAGCCTCTTTTATTGGGAATGAGGTAAGGAAAAATATATTATACCCGGAGTAGGAAGCTGGCATGTCCAAGAACCAAAAAATTTTAAGAGTCTCTGTTGGCACAGTTAGCAAAATTCAGCTTAGTTGCCCATCTTTCGGTATATGGGTGTACATAATTATATTGCCTGAAAATAACTTAAATTCTGCCACACCACAGATTACTTACTTAATAGTACTACTTACAGAAGTGTCACTTCCTAGAAACAAACAAATGTAAAATCTATGCTTGAGAGAATAAAGTACATTTTAACAAAAATATGTATGGAGCGCGTGCGAAACAGCCGACTGTGAAACCCGTCCACGGTGCGCCCCACACCGCGGAGTGTGCCAGGCGTGGCTACACTTAAATGAACCCTTATTAAAATTATATTCAAATTCATATCACAATTCTAATGTGACTATCTATGATAATTGTTCTCATAATTTAAAGTTCCACCTATTTCAAAATATCACTCATTTAAGTTTCAGCTCAGCTCATAAAAATACTTGAATCTACCCCTATCTCGCCCACAGGAACTAGTAATCCTCCTTCTCAAATACAAAGCCGACGTCAACATAATGAACGGCGAAGGTCGAACACCGTGTGACATGTCAAAGACAAGAGATGTCCAAAGACTTCTAGAGGCTGCCGGAAGAGCGGAGAGACATGAACGGGAGCTCCGACTCCTTACCGCCGCTAAGGAAGGCAGGATTGAGGATATACAGGAGTTGGTAAGTGGATCTTACTTTTTGGTAATATTCTCCTGTTTGATCACCCTAGCCCAAAAGGAAGATTGATTTAATGTAGTTGTATCATAATACTGTACTGAACTGTCATAGAAATTGAAATGTCAAAAAAAAGGATAAGACTTTTTCCCGTTTTATTTCAGTATTTACAGGGTTGAATTGAAATGCACACGTGCAAAGCTGCGGGCAACAGCGAGTGCTCATATGTCTTCATCCTACATGTTCCTAAAAATTCTAAAATGCCGGAAAAATCTCTTTATAAACCTGGAATCCCGGAGGCATGTCTATATTCATGTAAATGTGTCAGTTTATTGACCCTAAATCAATCTGTCTACTCCGGGCTTTGCTGATCACTTTAGTTAACGACTTCTAAATCAGCGCACTTACAACCCGGGCGCAATAACTTGTCAGTGGCTCGAATCTCGATCTCTTTCCCACTACAGACATTTCGGGGTAGTAGGGAGGGGGATCGAGTTACGAGCCAGGTGTCAAGTTATTGCGCCCGGGTTGTAGTGACACCTGCTCAGCTCTGACGTGTGAACTTCTAGTTGTCTGCCAGGAATAAAGTTGATAGAACTGCCAGGGGTAAATCATTTTCGTCCTATTCCAGCTAAGCAGTCCAAACCCTCCGAACATAAATTGCGTGGACGCACAAGGCAATACGTGCCTCCACTGCGCCGCTTATCGAGGACACACGAGGCTCGCCGTGCTACTGCTACAAAATGGAGTCGATACTACTCTTAGGAATAACAGTGGTATATTAATTATGTTTTTTTTTTTTGCAGCGTACCTTTTAGTACTTGCTTACTTTTAGTTGGAACTATTTTGCGGGTAGGTCCTTAAAAAAATTAACACGTCATTAAAATATATCTATCATCATCATCATCAGCCGGAAGACGTCCACTGCTGAGCATAGGCCTCGCCCTTCGACCGCCACGCCGTACGGCGATCATCTCTATAATAATAATAATAATTATTATCCTATCTGATAGTCGCAGTTTCGAGGTAACACAAATTAATAAGACGTGTTTTCCTGAGTGATTTATTCGCTATTTAATAGCAGGTAGACGGATATATTTAAATCCCTTTCGGGGGCTCTCGTCTGGCAAAATGCAGTAGAGCGCGCTAAGGTGGAAACGGATCTATTTTTGACTAGATCACAATGGCCAACGTTGTTCTCCGTTGTATAGAATTAAACGAGGCTAAATTTTAATTAAAAACAAGTGCGGTTTTGGAACAGCATATTAAAAGAGGTTATGGAAGAATTTCTGGGAGTCCTATGCCCAGCAGTGAAACTTTATAAAAGAATAGGATACCCCATTCTCCTTAATTAATAAAGGTAATATATCAATTTATTATCAAGCTATAATATATCAACTGTTATATAGAAAATGAGTCATGTTGAGGTCAGATTTTAGTGTGCTAATGCCACCAAATGTGAATTTTACCTGTAGGTCAGTTGGCGATCGACATGGCTAAAGACAACGATATGCGCGAGGTATTGAGCGTTAGACCAGTGCAGCGGTTACAGAGAACAGCTGCCAGGTTTGAGGGTCCACTGCTGAAGAGGTCTCGGTTCTTGGGATGGAGACCTGTTTGGGTAAGCAGACACTATAATGCTGACTAACTTTTGAGTGATTTTATTGCTTTCAGTCTTAGGGAAATGCCATTAAAGTTGAAATTGAACAGGCATAGTACTAGAAGATTTGCTTATCTTCGATCAAAAATACACATTTTGATTGTTTAAAGTGTAATTCAAATAAGTGAAAAATTATTTTTTTCGCAATAAGTGTGAATAGTAGAGAAAAGTAAATGTAGGGTGAGCTCAAATCGCTCACTGCTTTCAGGATTCTAGACTTAACTCGCTTCGCTCGGGATCTAACTCAAAGCGGGCTCGCTCCGCTCGTGAGCCCTCTCTGCATCAGGGTTCAAATGTTTAATGTACTATTAAAATTGGTTCCAAAGGCGGTCCTCCAGCGCGGCGTCCTCCTGTACTACGGGTCCCGCGCGGAGGCCGCGCGCGGCGGCTCTCACTGGCGCGGCCGCAAGTACCTGGACGCCGCCACGCTGGCCGCGCCCGACCAGGAGCCCGCGCTCATCGTGCTGCACTTCAGTGACGGAGACACGCACCGGCTGGCTGTGCAGGGGGAGAAGGACGTGGCTGCTTGTAGGCAGGTATGTATAACCCAGTTCATTAGAATCTTATATGGCGGCGCTTATCGTATTCTCTCACTCGCACACTAGTGCCGTCTATACTCACTCCCGAGTGTAGCGTAAGAAGAAAAAAATTGGTCTTGTGGTTTTGACGCGCTCAGTGATCTTTTTAAGAATATTTATTTACTATAGTTTTCTGTTATATTTCCGCTGTTACCTGTAGATTATTGTTGTTGAATTTTGTTTTATTGTTATGTTTGAGTTGTTTTTGTGATCCTGTTTTAAGTTTTTTGTGATTTTTTTATTATTTTTAATTTGAAAAAGAAAACTTTAACTTGCAATTTTATATGCTTACTGTACTATCTGTCATCGCAAGTACAAACCGCCATTTAAGATTCCTTTCTTCAATGCACCGCCTCATAAGATTGAACTACTAGCATTCAATTCATGCTCTCAATAGCTCCCTCAAGAGCTTTTCTCAAGATTATCAGTTTGTTCCAGCAATGGGTAACAGCAATGAACGAGCACATAGCGTACTCCGGGCACTACCTCTGGGCTGGCGCGTCACCCGACTCTGCCAGGGAAGCCACCGAGGATTTGGAAGATGAATGCAAACCATTGGGTAAGTAGTATTTTTTAATTATAATTGTGTCCAACATCAAATAGTACCTATTCTATTCTAAGTATTTTTATTTTAATTGATATTATTTTCAAAAATCGAATTGATGATTATTGCGTCGCAGTAGATGTTTGTGCTCGTTAAGAAAACCTATAATAGCTGCACCACAGTCCAGCACTAACCAAACATTTGAATCGCGCTCATTCGAGGCTTACACATTAAACTTTCCGCTCGGCTCGGCTCTTGCTACGCTCTTAAGTCGAGCACGAGCGTAGCAAGCACCTTTAGTGACCCTCGGGCTTCAATAGTCTTGTGACATATATGGCACTGCTTTACCCATATGGTGAAAGATCTACTATTTATTGTTTATTTCAGGATCGATGCAAGACGCACTAACAGCGGCGACGAATAGCTTGGCCCTGCTAGACACACAGCTGCGCGAGTGTGCCGCTATTGTGGCAGCCTTGGACAAAAGTGTCAATGTTGGCAACTCTTTACACCATTCCGCGTATATGGTGAGCACAATAAAAGTTAAAAAATTAGAAAATAATATAGATTTTCATTGCTAATGCCATTCAATTATGGTAGAAAATAGTTGTCCACGAAAAAGACTTAAAACGACCTAAAAGTCTATTTAAGGAAGTTGTTAAACAGATTCAGCCCTCATTTTGTATTTAAAGATAAACAAAACAGGCATGGAACAAAATCATCCTTAATATTTCTGATGAGAAACTTTTTCATTTTTAGTCTCAATGACTAAGTTCGCTTTATGCCTATATTATAATGTACAGTATTGTGTATCTTACAGCGCTTCCAACACGCTTGCGGCACTGGTTCTGAAGCGCTGTCAGCACTACGACACTGCGCCGCTTTGGTCGCTCAAGCCAGGGACTCGGACACTGCCAAGCTTAATAGAGAGGTGAGAAATGTATTACCTAACTAATGTAAATCTTAAAAAAAAAAACATATTGATATGAGTTACGCGCTAGTAACAAGTGACCCTTATTTGACCCAAGAGCGTCTAATATTTACTATACAGCTTGGCAAATTAGAGTAGAGAACCGGAAGTCGTCAAAGATTTTAAAACATTCTCAGCAAACAAAAAACATTAGTTCCGTTTCAAGACGTTATGGCCAAGCTGTACCTGCCGAATTCGGGGGATTGTTTTAAAAAGACACCTCTGTTCTGAAACGCAATAAGGAACAGGTTAATTTCTAGCTAGTCAAGTCACAGATTACCAGATGTTGCACTCCATGTACTTACACGCGCTAACTACCTACCGGCCGCCGGTCCGTAGAAAGACCTTAGCGCAGCGGGTTGTCAATAGCCGCGCGACGCGCACGTACGCTTATTTCGGTCGAATTGATGTTGGTTTTGAAATACTAAGATATGGTAGAAGAGATAAAAACTATTTTTTACGGTTTTCCTCGTGGAGGTTTTTTTTGTTCTGAAAAAATGTACTTACGCGAAAAGGTAATGAATGTTGAAATGTAATGTAACGACAACATTAATTATTTAATACTGTCGTTTATTATAAAGTTGTAGGTAGGTACATTTTTCATCGACGATCTTACGTTTCGATCATTTTTAACGTACCCACGACACAGGAGAAATTTCTGGTGTTAGACAATTAAAAAAAAACATTTCATTTCTTTTTACAAGTGTATATTTTTAATTTTCACTTGTTCCGTTGGCGGTCTGTAATAAAATCTTAATAAGTTGATAATTATATTTGACTTACTTCCCGGCTTCCGATTGAGCAGATAAACTCGTAATAATAGGTACAGCCGAGTTTCACTAACTCTCGCTATTACGAATTATCGAATGTTTAAATACAAAAGGAAAAAAAAATAAGATTAAAAAAAACTGAATTATTAAGTGTTGATAAACAAACAAATTCGTACAAAAGTAAGTGTACTGTGTCAAAAAAAACCCTAGGTATACATCATTGTCGACAGAGGCAGCCCTCGTATTTAGAATATCCACGCGGCGACGCGCATCTTCAAAGCGAAATTTACTTTACGTTTGTATGGTTAAGGTACATTTTCGTTCGCAGCGTCTATCGACTTGAAAGTGTAGGCTATTAAAGCGGTAGGTATTGAACATTTTGTATGGAGTGCGTTATATGTAATATGTGGTCAAGTCCCTTTCGCTCTACTCAAATTCAAAGGAAAACTTGGTAACCAAAAATAACTTTAATCGGAAATAATATTTTCTATTACCAATACTAGAAAGAAAAAATCGCAGGTCATAAAAAGTTACCCAGTATCTGGTTTTGTCCAACAGATAGAACGTAATCGTGTGTTAGAAGAAGCATTGGCAGCTTTAGCGAGGACACATCACGCACTGGAGATGTCTGTGGCAGAGGAACTTACTAAGGTATGGAATGTGAATCTTAAAAACATAGCAACTACGTTTATTTTAGAATGACAAAAGTTAAAAAATAAAATGACTGATTTCATTGTTTCAGAGCAAAAGAAAGAAAAAGTCGAAGTCGTCATCAACGTTGAACGACTCGAAAGAAAACTTCTTTGATGTTTTTGAAGGTAAGATTTCGGATCTGATGTACCACATTTCGAGCGCTCTTCAACAAGAGGTTACTAAGCACGGGATTTTCAACTCTCATAGCTGAACTTAACGTTTATAATGCAGCAGATCCATAGCATAGTTCTATTTCTAATCAACAACTGCAATTCCAGCCGAGTGTTACCCGGCTAGCACCACAAAATGGGCTAATACTTTCATGCCAGAATTATGTTTTTTTTTTTATCCTTATATCATTTATTTTTATAATGTTTTAATTGTTATACCTAGAGTCTGAAGATGAGGACGATACATTAGTGACGGCCGGGCTGTCCAGTCCACTCGGTGCTCTAAGTCCTTGGGGCAGCAGTCCTGACCTTACGAGAAGAACTCCTATAGGCAGTCTGGACGGTAAGTCTTTTAGCTGAACTGAGGGTAGCTGGTCTGTAGGCCTTTTCTTTAATGCATCAGGCTTTTTGCTGCCGTTTACAGCTTGGCTAGAACGTCTTGAAACGGAACTAATATTTTTTTACTGATAACGTTTTAAAATCTTTGATATTTGATGTAAACAAAGAAGCAGGTTTGTTAGATTTATTATTGTGCCATAAAACTAACGTAATAAGTGAAAATAAATAAAAATAAAATCACTCAAAGTGCTGGTAGCGAGAGCACAGTGGCGACTTCCGGTTTTCTACTGTTTTTTGCCAAGCTGTAAGAGACTGTAGAGTGATGAGCATTACAATTTAAACAACTTAAAAAACTCAGAAACTTTTTCTCGTAAAATACTGATTTCTACTTTGCAATAAGATTTATTTCGTAATAACATGACTTCCAAAATAGAAGGTCCATGACAACGGAAAGGTTAATCAATATGGTAGCAATGAATATGTCCAAAAATTGATAAGAGAACATTTTTGAAAAGTAGTGTTACAGTTAAATTAAACCCATTTTAAACAGTCCATAGGCATCTTTTTTAAAATAACTAAGTTTTATATGAAATGTTCACGTTAGGTGACAAAACGCCAACAAACGAAGAACAAGAAGAGCGTTACTTCCGGCGTCTATCCGGTTCATCCGGGTCACCGGTCTCACTACACACGGCTGTGAGCGCGGCTAGCTCGCGAGGCACGCTCGTGTCTCAGGGAGGACATGTGTACCGGAACGCACGGCCTTATCGCAAGTCTGCTCATCCAAGGTATGTGGGATACATAGCAATTAGAACCTTATGTGGATGACATTAAAGTTTTTTCCGACGTTGGTGTTCGGTACACGGTCGTAAATGTGACCGGCTCGCGAGGCATACTTGTTTGCGTCACCATGTGCGTGCGGCCTTATCGCAAGTCTGCTCATCCAAGGTATGTGGGATACATAGCAATTAGAACCTTATGTGGATGACATTAAAGTTTTTTCCGTCGCCGATGTCGTTACATACAGCTGTGAATTTGGACAGCTCGCGAGGCGCACTTATATCTTAGGGCGAACATGTGTACCGGAATATGCGGCCTTGTTGCAAGTCTGTCCATCCAAGGTATATGGGATACATAGCAATTAGAACCTTATGTGGATGACATTAAAGTTTTTTCCGTCGCCGGTGTCGTTACACACGGTCGTGAATGAGGCTTGCTCACGAGCCACGTTTGTATCTCAGGGCGGACCTTTTGTACCGTAATGTGCGGCCTCGTCGCAAGTCTGCTCATCCAAGGTATGTGGGATACATAGCAATTAGAACATTACAGCGTCAGTATTACAGTAACATTACAGTAGTCATGTTCGTCCGTGTGTTGCTACGCACGGCTAGCTCGCGAGGCACGTATGTATCTCAGGGTGGTCAAGTGTACCTGAATACGCGGTCTAATCGCAAGTTTGCACATCCAAGGTATGTGGGTTACATTGCAATTTGAACCTTACGTCGTTGGTTTTAAAGTAACATTACCTCTAAGCTGCGTCACAAAATGTTCGTAACACGTCTTAATATAAATTGTGTTCGTGTTCAAAGGTATATGTGACTTTTTAACCTTTACTGAAAGGCCTATTCTTTTATTATTCTTTTTTTTCGTACATGTTGAAGACGATCGTAAGCAAGGTAACTTAAAACCGGTCTCAAAAAACCTTTCCTGGTTAATCCAAAGTTACTAGGCGGTAACTGTGGATGTCCGAAACAGACAGGTAAGAATCCACAACGAGATATTATATCCATAATCAGCCGATATAGCGGTCAAAAACGAACAAAAAAAAAAATTGGAAAAAAACTTCAAGATCGTCAATAAACTTTTCAAACTTTTCTAATTCTTTTTTTCGTTAAAAAAGCTCAAGGCGATTACAAAAAATAATTCAATATTTTAGTTGCTCAAATACTTTTTTAATAAAGCTTTTCCGACGTTTCCCAAGAGTTTCGGCGTGTTTGACAAAAATCTTACCAAGAAATAAGTAGGTAAGTTGGAGTTTGTCTAACCCAATTGGATTAGTCCCTTAGGCAATGTTAAAATGTCGTTCGGCGAAACCGGATTAACCTTTGGTTTTTGTAGAGGCAAGTCAATTTAAATGATAGCACGAGTTTCATTCCGTCTGTCGGAAAACGCCGTCCGACACCGGACGTATGAAGTGAAGTATTGACATTACGATGCGCATGCAAACATGGCCCTGTTTGTATGCGACCTTGATTTTATTTTGACAGCTCACTGCCGCGCCATTTTGCAGTCTGAAATAGCCTTTTATTTGAATGCGCAGTCGTAGAGAATCTACAATATTGTTATTACTCGTATTACACAAAAATTAAGGTCTACACTGGAATATTTTTTGCCAGAACTTGATTTTGTACTCAGTTTTTTTAATTATCAATAGCTTTTTATCCGTCGCTACTGGTGATTTTTATTTTTCTAATACAGTTTTTTTTATTGACTTTCCAAAAAAAAACATTTAGTACGTTCTTTAAATAGGGTAGATTTTAATATAATTATTATAATTATGTTTTTTTAAAACCTTCCTTTGTATAGATACCCCGACCGACGCCCGCCATAATGCCTTAATTAACCAATCCTATAAATATTGATTTTAATTGATAACAGATTATATTCCATCTCATTTTATTTAAAAAAAAACCTTATTTGCAGTCAAAGGTCATTCAAGTGCTTATTACGTAAGCACAAATGGGGTTAAGGGTCCTTGCATTGAACCACTTATTTTTGATGCTTTAAGAGTCTAGATTAAATTAAATAAACATATCAAAAATAATGTTGCTGACATATCCGCCATATGTCGGCAATTTATTTTATTATTTTTGCAAAATTTTGATATTTTTATAAGTTTTTAAACTGATATGGTCACTATTATACATATTAGGGTTTAAAACGGGATAGTGAACGGAACAGTGCCGAAATATCGGAAACTCAAAACAAATAATAAACATGGTAAATATCCCGTTTTAAACCCTAATTTGATATTTTTATTTGATCAAATATGACAACCTTACCAAGGGGAAATAAAAAAGACGGGGGAATAGCTTTGCTTACTTTTTCCGAAAAGAGGGTCTAAAAATTACGTAATACTTGAATGATCCGATACTGCATTTCTTCAACTTTTATATTTTCGTAATTTTTATTTTATTTCTTTCTTTTTGTTTCAGTTCTCAGTGGTCCCTTTAGAGTATTATTACTGGTCAGTATGGAAACTCAGTTACCACTCCAAACTTAGCCTTAGCTAAAGAACGAACGTTTTGAACACAGCTTAGCACAAAATGGACAAATTGCACAAATGCAACGCAAATAACGCACTAATTAATGATTAAGACGATGCACTTGAGTGCAGAATAATTTGTATTTGAAAATAAACAATAGTTTTGTGATGTCTGCGTTGTTTAATGAGCACCGTTATTATTATTTTTAATAATTCGATGAATGAAATTACCTCTGGTTCTAGAGCCATGTGTATCGTATGTTATTGTCATATTTGTTTTTTCTTAATTTATACTAAACAAAAGGCTTGTGTACTGAAAAATCTCATTAGTGCAATAGTTAGTATCAATCAAAATATTTGGCTCAATTTTTTTCTTACGTCGTCGCGTTGAAGAGTTGAACCTAAATATTCATAATTAATTTTACAAAAAAAAAAAATGTTGTTCAATGTAATTCATTTCTGTAACTGGTGTAATATAGCCTATAGAAGTTGTTTTGTGATAATATTTTTTTAATCATTCCTTAGAAGTCACCAAGTACCCAAGGGCTTACCAGAAATCTCACTTGGTGGTGCAAAAGTAGGCCTCACCTTAAAGAATGACCGTACCACAAAAACTTTAAAACG
Organism: Agrotis segetum; assembly: GCA_036375495.1. Taxonomy (NCBI): domain Eukaryota; kingdom Metazoa; phylum Arthropoda; class Insecta; order Lepidoptera; family Noctuidae; genus Agrotis; species Agrotis segetum. The sequence goes on from JAQSVV010000186.1 coordinate 787,064, forward strand.
TCTGTTAAACGCTTGTCTAAAAAATGACAGATTTTGACGAAAATTGTAGCGAGTAGCAACTTTCATAGTTTCATAGTTTGTAAGTTGGCACTACTTCCATATTTGAATGTGCGTCCTTTGCGCACGTTATGTTGCACACTTATTTAATACACCAGTTTGCTGCTGATTCCCGCCTTTTATTGAAAAGCTCTTTACAAAAATAGGGTCCGCTTTGCAGTCACACTTTTTTTAGACAAGTGTTCAACAACTTCAACAGATGTTTAAGTTTTTGTAGTAAGTATTAAAGTTTTTTTGTCATCCTATCAATCGGGGTGGTGGATCGATGACCGCTTTATATTTTACGAGTAGATATTTATTAGGGTTAAAAAAGTCACCTATTGTGTTATTGAAATTCATTAATTAATTCTTCGCCCTATGTAAGTACTGTATAATCGCCGTTTTAACTTCCAAAAATACGCGCAAATACTTTTACCAAAAATCGAGCCATTATTTCATTATTTAATTTTAAATAAATAATTATGTAATGATAGTCAAACGCAATGTATTTATTATTATATTTTATTTTGTATTATTAAAATGGTACCTGACACGATTGGTGTAAAGTGCAAATAAATTGTGATAGAATATATTTTAGTTTATATTATTTTAAGCTCAATATTTGACCTGTATTTAATTTTTAATAATAAATGTATTATTTTATATTATTTGTTCGTTTGTTTTATTGTGTTTTTCTTTTAGCATTTATTTTATCAGAGAAATGAAGAACGTACGTCTGTACGGCCATACGGCACATATCTAGTCACTTTGATCTGGTTTAGGGTTCTGAAAACTCTGCTGCACCAATTTTCTTACAAAGAAGATGTTTACGTGGATTTTTGAAAAAATAATATTCCTGGCCAGGCATGTATTTTTCGTCAATTCTCATATTTTGGATTTAGCCATCTCCGCCCAGTTGGAAATTTCATCCTGAATTGTATAATGTGTTCTCCTAAATCAATCTGTCCATTGATGACGAAATTCAAATCTGTTGTGCATTTGAATGCTATCGAGCAGTGACGCGACGGCGGGCTTTAACCGATTCGTTGCGGAGGGCACGTTTCAGTGCCATCACTTGCTTTTGCGTGTGGCGTTAGGCACGGATATGTGTCATTTTAAAATCGATAGTAACTCCTTCAATTTTGTTCTACGCCACAGGTAGAAGTTAGCGAAATTAGACATCGAAACGAATCGGCTAAGAAGAATAAAATAATAGCTGTTCGTATCCTCCATGATGAATACGTAGAATGAATAAAAGCCACTAATTCCACAAAGTCCCAAACAACAACATCAAACAATTCTACCCATTATCCGTCAAGGTTCCACACTTCGACCGCTATACTGGCTATACCCAGAAGATTTATCTTGAATAATACATTAAGCCGTGTTAATCCAGGCTCGCTGCTATCTTGACCTGCCTGATTCCCGGGATGCTCGTCTTAGCATGACCTAGAAAGGCAAACGTGACGTATGTGCTGTGTGTTAGATTATGTAGGTGGACTTAGATGTTTTGGAAATACTCAAATTTGCTAGAAAGTTCCTTAAAGTAGGTGTATTATGCCACTCGTAGGTATATGTTAACTGTTTGATAATATTAATTATTATTATTGGCCTAACGACCCGTATCGACAGCGCGATACAAAGAACTTTTGTTAAGGGCTTTTAAAATGACGGGGCCCCCTCTCAGAGGGCCAAACCCTGCCGGTGTGCGGGACTTATTTCCTTACCGTGAACCCGGTACAAAGGGCTGTTGAAGGACACCGTGGATTTTAGTCAGTACAAGTCTGACAGTCCCTCCCGCCCTGCCCGGGGTGAGAGTACACATACATTTGATGATTTTACCACGCTTAAAAAAAGGGCTTTTTAGGGCTCATCAAAGAGTCCACTCACCCAGGTCTGGACTGTAATTCACGATGTTCCTTTAATAGCCCTTTACGTTTATGGGTCACGGTTACCTGGTGAGATAGTCCCGCTATCCCGCAGGCTCTGGCCTTCTAGTCCTAATGGGCTACTGAAGGAACACTGTTGATAATAAATCATCATCGGTAACGTAAAGATGCTATCTAAGGCCTTATCACGAGATGTTAATATTTTATTAATAGCGTTTTTTGAATAAGCAGTTTTGTTCATACGTCTCTCGAAAATCATAGCTCTAGGTCACACGTCCAATCCCGAAAACGCATTTCAATTGTTTTTGGCGAATGCATTACATGTAATGCACGGACGTCACAGCTAGACTAAAAATGCATTAAATACATGTAACGCAGGGACAGTCAACGTGTTAAAATAAAAAATTAAAAAGCTCCTCTAGAGTACGAACAAGGAACTAATTTTATCCATAAAATGAACGTGAAATGTCATGCAAGAGCCTCTGCTTACCATACGCTTCCGTATACAGGATCACGTTCTTAACCCTTTAACCGCCATCGCCGTAATATTACGTGTAGTAAGAATGATACCTCAGTCGCCACGTCGGAATATTACGTAAAAGTCCTGTCATTTCAAAAAATGTTTAATAAAAGTTGAACTTGCTTACTAAATCTTAGTATATTTCGTGTTATTACTTTATTTTTAACAGTACTAGATACATATTTTAGTTAATTCATTGAAATAATTAATTTTTCTCAGTTTGTGATAAGTCTAAATATCAACCTACTTCGCCGAAACCGTGATTTCACGTAGACTAGTGTTGTACCACAATTGAAGCTCTTGATGCTAATTTATTAAAAAAACATCCATGTATTTTATCAAACTGTCATCTAAACATTAATTCAAATTTCGTAGTTTATTAAAGACTAGCTGTTGCCAGCGGCTTCACCCGCTACAACTCGAAAATTATCCCACGGGAACACAAAATCGGGATAAAAACTATCCTATTTGTTAATCCTGGTTATAAACTATCTGTGTACCAAATAGCCAAATCCGTTCAGTGCTTTTGCGTGAAAGAGTAACAAACATACCTACATACACATACATACATCCTCACAAACTTTCGCATTTATAATATTAGTATGGATTTAATTATTTATTCAAAATCCAATAAGCTTAAGTTATATAATATGTAGAAATAAACAAAGAAACATAAACTACCGACTTATTCCAGAACGTCACTAGCGCGAGCGATCCGCGAACGCCGTCGCCGTAATTTTACGTGCGGCTCAAGGTCAACTAAAGTCATATTTTGAATAAACGTCAGTTACGCTAGCGCCATCGTCGTGATAATCCGTGCTCTCTTTATTATTAGTTCTAAGCTAGTGTCGAGAAGTTGTCGATGATGTTATACGACGAAGAAGAACTATTAAATATATTGCAGCAATCAAGCAATGATATTAGTAGTAGTGGTAGTTCAGCGGATAGTAATAGGTAATGAATCGGTAAATCACTCTTTTGTTGTTCTAGTCTATTTATCCTTCAGTCAAAAAGACTAATTACCTAACGTATGTTCGAAGACTGATTAACGTATGTTTGAATACTGATTTGTTTGCGGTACTACATAATAAAAAATAAACCTTTGATTACAAATTAGTAAGTTTTATTTATTTCATTACTTTGTTTATCGATAACTATATTTTACAACACTATGCTAAATTGTACCTAAAGTTTGCTGGCGCTAGGTGCACTCCATGCGAATTATGACATGGCGGTTAAAGGGTTAATCACGAAGTGTTGCATCAAAGGGTTCTCTCAAAGGCAACTGAGTGATTACTTCCCAGAGGGGTAACACCTACAAAGTGTTGGTAGGATATTACGTTGGTTCTCGACTCCGAGTGCGCAGGGTCGGATTGGGACTGGGCCCGGGCCCCTGAAGCACATTATAGCTGTTAAAAAATTTCAACACTAGTTTTAGGAATAGCCTACTGAAGCCCAATCATTCTTTGAATTTATCTATAATTACCTTTGACTGCGGTTTCGCTCTCTTTAGTTCAGATTTGACAACCAATTCGAATCGTACATGTGGGGCCTTCTATTTTCATATCCAAGTGGTTTTTGTCGGGAACAATAACTTTTTTCCGCATGAATGGAAGATAGACTATGTCCGTCTCTACAGCTGTCAATGGCGCGTATATGCAAAATGTCAGGATTAGCCGATGCAGTGGTTTTGGACGTGAAAAGGTAACAAACAATATTATTTTTGCATTTATTAAAATTAGTTTAAGATTTCGTAATCTTACGATCGTTCGTATGAACGACTATCTATCTAACATTTATATCGCAAGACCAAAGTCCTAGTTTACGAAGAGCCCCGATCTTAACTACCGGCTCACTTGTGGCGAGCACTGCAAGTTAGGCCTGGGCAAACGCCCCCCACTCCAGCCCTGCGAGTGTCTTCTACCTAGCTAGAGGATAAGATCAAAAGCCCAGGTATCATTCGCGCCCTGACTGTTGTTAAAGGAATGTACGTACTGACTATTTACGATGTAAGTTTCAGATATGGACGAATTTTATATCTTAGGTAGGTAGTAATTTTTTACTAGCACTAGTGAGATCAGTCGGCAACGTCGCGAAAAGCTGTCAAGTTTCGCTGTTATGATAATTTGAAAATATACAACGTGTAACGCCAAAAGCGCATAACCCTCGTGGGGTAACTCAGCCCATGGCCTGGTACTGAACAATTGCGGTTTTCCAAAAGTCTTAGAACAAAAAATGTTCAGTAACATGGGCTGAGTTAGTTACCCCACGAGAGGTTTTGCGGTTTTGGCGTAACACGTACCTATATTGGTTTTTGGTGCACTAAAATATCGATTGAATTGGCTCAGTATTTCAATAATTACATATTTTTTTTTAATTTAAAATAGATTTGCTCTTAGTCAGCACATTTAAAATTTATGTCTAGATTTACAATAGGTACCAAATATTATTTCTATTTTAACATCATAGGCCGCACGGCATTCGTAACACTTTGACCGTAAGTAGTATGTAGGTTCAATTAAATAAGAGGTCATCATATACTGGTTATATCCCAACCTTTGAAGCTTTTCAGGGTTTACGATATTATAGTTATATATTTAATGTGTAGGTACCTACTTGTGTGACGAATATAACTAGGCAGGTACCCATCTAATCAATACCTATGAGCCGTGTTTTGCGACATTGAAGAGATGGGATGATCTTATTTCCTAGCCTCAACTTATTTGGCCATATGTATGTTACTCCTCAAATAAACATCATAATACTTACGTACCTAGCATTATTTGCGAGATGAGACTGTACGTTATTTGTATTTTTACTTCCACAGCTACGGCTGAAAAAGTGGGGGTAATTTATCATCTTGCGCTTCGTTTTTTCCTTTGAAGGCAAAACAGAACATTTCTGCTGAACGTTCCCGATTGATATTCAATAACTTCCGAAGGGAGGGTAGTTTGTTACAAAATGTTGGCATTCAATTCACGGCTGCCCGAATAACAGACTTGTTTTTTTTTTCTGTAAAGTGTAGGTAGTAGTAGTAGTAGTTATACAATAAAAAAAAACTTACCACAGAAGTACAGATAAAAAAAACATTTTAAATCCTTCGGGTACTGAGCGCAAATAAAACAATTCCCTAACGAATGTTTTGTACACATATTTCACTAACCGAAACAGTATATAAAAAAAAAAACTTTCTAATTATGTCGCTTTTGAACATCAACATTCGTCTCTATCGCGTTGTTTTCATTTATTAGTCTACATAGAGCAAAGGAAACATGCAAACATTTGGGTAGCCGCAACAGTGTCCGAAGTCCCACTTGTGCGCCAACATACCTTTGCGGCGGCGCGGGACGTGTGCGGGGTACGGGAGGGGGGCGCCACCCAGTCTCGCCCGGCTCATAATTGCCAGTTGCGCCGCAGCGTTTGCCGCGCGCACACGTCTGCATAGCGTCCGCGTTTCGCGCACACTTCGCCCACACATGACCTAGACACCGGTTTGATCGTGAGTGGTCTACGGTTACATAATTGTTACCTATTATTGATGTTATATGCATACTTATATCTGTCAGATGTTTTGCTATGATAATAGCTATTGAGATGTACTGCGCGCTAAGCTGCATCGATTGGCTGTCACGCCGGATTGCATTCAATGTCAGATCGTATATCTGTAGACCTATCTCAATAATTTAAATGTAACGGTTACTTTATTTCATTTCATTTTTTTCTACGGAATTATTTTAACGGATCGGCACTAAAATTACATATTAGAAGTTTTATCTTTAAATACGTTAACAAATTTTCGGATTCAATGATTTTTAGCTAGATTTGCTTGCTTTTTCGAATCACTGCGGACGTTCTAATCTTTTGAACTTATAAAATTGTACATTTGGTTGATTGATGGCCATCCGCATTAAAAAGGAAGGTTCCATTATTCGATAGTTTCTTATTTCATTTTAGTCTGTTTGGTAACTACGTTTATAGATCTATATTAGAAAATAAAACCAAATGGGTGAAAATGTCCTCGCAATTTTATGGTTTCGTCGCAAGGTTACCTACCCCGTGCCACAGTGCTTTGGGGTTAGTATTCTCGACAGGGGAGAACCCGAAAACAAGATTATTTTCTTGGGATTTTCACTAAAGTTTCCTGATATTTCAGGAACGTTCAGTGGGATTAGTTATGGCTACAACACACGAATAACCCAGAAATGTTTTAGACTCAGAAGTTACTAAAACTTTTAGAGCTAAATATAATTCAATCATTGCATTTTTCTGTTTCTTTCAATTTGGAGTTGAAACAAATTATATTTAAAACGACTTAGTATTAAATATACCTTCATATTTACTGAGTTTAAGACTTCGATGCAGGATGGATGATGGATGACCCCTGAAGCGTTTAGTTTTCATAAAGTAATTAACTCTAGCTATTCTGTTTTCGTAGATTCTATCTATCTAGTTGTAAGCCATCCTCTCGTTAGCAAACATTCAATCAGTTCACTGACATAGCTATCTGCTAATGGGTTTACACGGGGCGATACGTCATTCATTGATTGATGTTCGATGCCTATCCTTTCATGTATCACGTATTCTACTGATAGTTATTGATTTGTATCATAGCTCGTGATTAGAACTATTACAGCGTCGTTAGACTTCAAATTATTGATTTTAGAAACTTGTGGATTTTTGGCATTGTGAATATTGTATCTGGAATGGGCAATTACTTTGCTTCTACAAGCTTTTCTTTTATGCCTTGGGACTGGGACTATAGCTTTATATTTGTCTTCAAATTGCTTGTGATTTATAACAGGTACTTTAAAATAAAACATTTATTTCGTTTAGACTACAAATTTTCTTACCGTAACCCCGGAACTTAACAGGCCATGAAGGACACCGTGGATTTTAGTCAGTAGAAGTCTGACAGTCCCTCCCGCCCTGCCCGGGGTTGGAGGACTCATTTGATGATTTTACCACGCTAAAAAAAAAAAAGACTACAAATTTTAGTTTGAAATAAAAAATCTAAATAAAATACTTAACTCTAAAGACTTATTATTTGAGTTACAAACATTTCTAATAAGGTAAAAGGTATTTTAATTTACCAAAAAGGTCAGGCATATAATAAATCTGTTTCAATACTCATTCTAAACTAGGCTGTGACAGATCCACTAAAGTTTCCATTTTAGCCAAAAGGACAGAAAATATTTCATTTTTAAATTCCGTTTGTCCTATCGCCATTCCACACCGACTTTATTGATCTCGCACGAAGTAAATGAAATCCAACGAGAATAAAAAAAAATTGAATCCAAAAGTGGGATTCAATGGAAATAATTTTTTTTTTTGTTTGTTATCCCAAATAATTCTCAATCAATGTCATACGTCAATCGGTACCTATAACACCGAAATCTTATTCGATTCTTTCCACTGTTGGAGAAACGCCTATGTTTCTTCATTCTTTTAAGCACCACTTCGGACTAGCCATGGCAGTGCGAGTCCAGGTCATCTTGCCACCTTTTTGAGCCGTCCTAGGCGATGGCGTGTCCATCCCCAGGAACTTCGGAACAAAATCGATATTCCTTCACCACTTCGATTACCGATTTTCATCGTAAAAGGGATGGCTTGCCGAGATTAAATTATCATTTTATGATCTGTTTATAAGGATTTGTGGGAAACGATGAGCGCCGTGGGTATTTGGGGGTGCGAATTTTATGGTCTACGTTTTATATGAAAACGTGTTTTGTTGTAGGGAGTTATAAAGATAGGAGATTCGCCGTACGTTTTGGTGTTTAAAACAGCATGATAGAAAGAAAAGAAAAAAAAACTTGAGAGGTGTCAAGGGACACCCGGATGGAACGAAGTTACTGTATACACTCAACAAAAATAATCGTCGCGACTCCACTCCAGTCCGGTCCGGTCCGGTCCAGTCCAGTCCAGTCCGGTCCGGTCCGGTCCAGTCCGGTCCGGTCCGGTCCAGTCCAGTCCAGTCCAGTCCATTCCATTCCATTCCATTCCATGGTAATAAACACATTACCCTCCTTTGCGTCGCGCAGTCGGATAAAAGTGTCGTGACATCTTTTCGATTTTTTTCCGTCCAGAAAAGAATACTGTACAAGCTATGTTGTTTGAGCTCGTTAGTCGCCGCGGTTCTGCTAAAGTATTACGAGTATAAATTATTGATTTATCCGAGTCTACGTGCTTTTTTTAATTCTTAGTGGTTACTAATTAGAATAGTTTATTAGTAAGTAGTAGTTAGTTTCTACTCTACAACGATATAGTGCAGGCAGTGTACAATTCTGATGCCTACAAGTAGCAAGAATTTTTTAGTGATATGATAACAGAAGGCGCCGCGGCCGACCTCGTAGCGTAGAAGATGGCGGGGCGAGCTTGATAAAACCGATGACCAGTGGTCCACTTTGGCCCTGGATCGTGAGAACTGGAAATCATGGGGCTAGCAGTATCAGTATCAGTATGATAACATATTGTTGAAGGCTTCGTATTGTTGAAGAATTGCGCCATATCGTGAAAAAAAAACACTAAGTACCTACTTCATAACAAGAACTTGCTAACAAATTAGTAGAAATAAGTTGAGCATTGTTGAAACTCTGGCTTCCTTTCTATTAGAGGCGTGGGCACACAAGAGGATTACGTTATGAACGCTCCGCTGTTCGCGTGAATATCACTTTCAGCTTTTTGAACAGCAATGTAGAAATATTTTTTACAAAGTGCCTAAGTATCAGGTTTTTGCCGTGTCGTAGGTGTTAGTAATTAAATTCTCCCAATACCTGAGAAAATAATAATACCTAGGTACTAAATAGAAAATCTCCAATCGTTAAAGACTTCGTAATAATAAATCAAACCTCGGATATCCTTTGGGAAACATTAGAGCTCTGAAATTCGAGGGCGGGACGAAATTAATCAAGTAAAATAGAAGGCATTCGAAATATTACACTGTTTTAAGGTCTCGAGGGATAAAGGGAAGTTCAGCAGATTTGATAACATTAGAATCTATAAGCTTACCTTTTGTTGAATAAATTTTAATTGGGGTCGAATGGTGGCATTGATTTTTGCGGCCTTTTCTTTTTATTTTCTGTCAGCGTGTTTCATTTTCATTTTTGAGTACTATAAATAGTTTGTATTTTTGATCTCTTCCATGTCAATTGACTTGTATATTGTAATTTTAGTATTGCTGTTTTAGTGAGTAGGCTTGAAAGTGGAACACGAAGTAGAAGTAGTTTATATGTGGGGTATGACTCTACTTTTCTTATTAAATATTATTGTTGTCCAAAATTTTCAAGCTGTAGGCAATATAAATCAATACGTAATTTAACAGTAACAATCAGCATTGATATTAATATTCTGTTAACCGCGTAAGCTAACGAAGTGAAGAACAAACTTGAAGTGGACTTTTTTGCTGATAAAATGGACAAGATAAAGTTAGGTTTTTTTGCGATTCTGGAAAGGAGTAACTAAGTACCGAATGAAACAAAATTGATTAAAATAACTACTCTATTCTAATAGTCAACTTTAGTCGCAGTAAATTGCAATATTATACCTACACTTTGTATTGCCATTGCGGATCTAGGTGCCTTTTTGCTGAAAGCTTTACAGTCAGCTCGCTTTGTGCTGCCGGCTTAGCTCGGCTCACTGGTCCACTGTCGGATTTATGTTGGCCTAATAACTGTATACCGTGTCGTGAAATTGCTAAAAGAAACTACAAAAGTTTGAATACGTTGGTCTTAGCTTCTGTTGTGGTGGTTGTGTTACCTATAAGTCTTCGTTTTTACCTTAAAAAAAAAGGAGGAGGTTCTCAATTCGGTCGGTTTTTTTAAATGTAGATAATATCTACATTAAAAAAAAACCGATTTGAGAACCTCTTCCTAGAATCGGTGTACAAATTATGTACACCGATTACTCCGAGGTTTCTAGTCCGATAAGTGTGATTCTTTTTTTGATCGATGCAGTATACTTTCTATTTGGTCCCATAAAATAAATTCGTCCAATTTGGTTCAGTACTTTTTATTTTGTGAGCATTTCTACTATGAGAATGATGTGATGGTCTTTACTTTTGTGTGATAGTGTGTTTGTTATGCGATTACTCCGCCAATTGTGGACCGATTTTCAAAATCCTTTTTTTGTTGTACTAGGGATCGTTTACCTTAGGGAATACTGTAAGTTTTCCCTAGGAAGAAGTCATGCTTAGGCCACTAGGTCATCTTTCTACATGGTATACCTTGAATATAAACACAATAATCACCAATAAACACTTCATATTGCATGTATTATGATACCCATTTTCTGATAACCGTAGATAGATGAGGAATAGATTAGATTACGCGCCATCGACATGCAGTTAAAAGCTTTTATAGTGTATCCTGTTGCGTCGAGCGTAGAGTATGTGAACAATGGAGCAAAAGTTTATTTGTGCATCCATCATAGATTAAAAAGGTAAGTGCTTTGATTTAAAAACTTGAGAAATTTAAAATTAATTACCCACGACGATTTTGTATCTTGCTTAATATTTTACTTCAATAAAGGGACGTTTGTGTAAAATTTCATATTTCTTAAACCAGGGGTTCTGCTGCTTCATAGATCGGTCAGTCAGTCAGTAAGTTTCTTCTCTTTTATACCTACAAAATAATTATATTGTTTTCTGTATTTACCTTGAAGATAGATGACTAGATAGTTCTAGCCGATATTTTACCTAACAAATTTTTTTTGCGTGGTAAAATCATTAAATGAGTCCTACCACCCCGGGCAGGGCGGGAGGTAATGTCAGACTGGTATTTACTAAAATCCACGGTGTCCCTCACTAGCCCTTTATGTTCCGGGGTCAGGGTAATGAGAAAAGTCCCGCGACCCCGGCAGTCTTTGGCTGTCTGAGAGGAGGCCCCGTCATTTTGCTGACCCAGGCATGGTCCATGGTCGGACAGCGAGTTGCTCTTTACTCGCCGCCCGCATGCCCACGCCTACGGTGGCCGGACATCGTCTTGCGACGTCCGTCGCCGTGGGCGTCCACCATCGCGGTTGGGGCCGGAGGGAGGACATTGTCCGCCCCTCACGCGGCCCGCCTCTTCCTTCGCGAGCATGACTGCTTCGCAGAAGGAGGCGATCGCTTCCCACTATTTTACCGAACCTGAACACCCACATATCTAACTTCTGATTGCCTCAAGCCTGTAAAAAAAGATACGAAAGACACGAAATGGACTCAATCTGCCACAGCTAAGCAGGAAATAGATAAATGCTTTTATTTGACATTTTTAAATTAAAGCTGTCTGTGACGCAATATTGGAATAAGCTCCACTTTCATATTTCAATATGCTTCAAGTGCAAAGAAAACAGTCCCGGCGGCTTTGAGCTGCAATATTCCCCGCTGCGGGAATGACAAACTATGTATGTATTTTATTTTTGTTGCTATGCTCATGAAAATATGTATGTATGTACCAAAGTTATAGAAGTTTCTGGGGAGCGAAATGCATGCAATTTTAAACGGAAACACAAAATGAAACACGTTATGACTACTCCCGAGAATTTTTAGGTCAAATCAGTATAACCTACCTAAGTTTTCAAACGTGATTTGTATTTGTGTGCAAAACCATATTTTGGACCATGCCTAGGTCGAGGGCGCGTCGTGTTTCACGTGCGCCTCAAAAAGCTGAAAGGAAAATAATGGGGTCCCTCCTTGGAGGGCAAAAGCCTACTGAAGTCACTGAACTAATGGATAACTGTGGCACGGAACTCAAAGGTCTATTAAAGGATACCGTGGATTTTAGTCAGTACAGTCACGAGCAATAACATGTATACACTTTACAAAATTGAAACGCAATTTACTTGTGAAATACTGGTTTCCACTTAAATGAGACCCATTTCGTAATAGTATGACTTCCAAAATAGGAATCCAATGATAAGGCAAAAGTTTAATTATAGATTAAACTTTTGCCTTATCATTGGATTTCGGTAACAGAAAATCGCTTTTGAATACTGCTTTGTGTAAACATACTATTGCTCGTGACTGTACAAGTCTGACAGTCCCTCCTGTGCCCCGCCCTGGGTGGGAGGACTCATTCGATAATTTTAACACTAAAAAAAATATAGTATCCTGACTACACTATCTCGCGATAGCTGGAATACCTCATTCAGCTTTTCTCATCATCATCAGCCTATTAATGTTCCCACTGCTGGGACACAGGCCTCCTCTCGGTGAGAGGGGGTGGGCCATAATCCACCACGCGGGCCCAGTGCGGATTGGTGGATGTCACATGTCTTTGATTTTTTGGTTCTAGGACATGCCGGTTTCCTCACGATGTTTTCCTTCACCGTTTTGAGAGCAGTGGTGATGAAATAAATTACACAAAGTAATGCGCCTGCCGGGATTCGAACCCACGACCTACAACTCGTAAATCGGGGTCGATACCACTGGGCCACCACTGCTATCTAGCAGCTAGCTAGCTTTTCTCGATACTTGTTATTTATAGATATTGAGTATGATGACTTCTTCAAACATATCACGAAATAAGTAGGTAGAAACTGCGCGTCTCAGTGTGAACTGACCGTCATTTTACTTCTGGAACACTATAGACTGAACCGATTCCAATGAAACAAAAACTAAATTTTACTTCAAGTTACGGTCAGTCGTTGTGTATTAAAGTTATCTACATAGCTTTCGTACATTTTACGTGATGTCCAAACAAATAAACATACAAACAGACAAAAAATCCAAAAATGCTAGAAATGGGTTCTATTGGTTGTCCTTTAACACTGGCTATATTTTTTGTGTATGTACAAAAATTACCTTTCTAAAGTGTTATTATATGTAAGAAAAAAGAAGAAAGTATGTGTAGATAAGTAGGTACAGTTACTATAAATAAAATACTTAGAAGAAGTAGGTTGTAATCTCGTCGATAAAAATCGTCTATACCATTTGTATTGAGTGCGTCATTACCATTCGAAGCTAAGTAGGTTAGTCTCTAATCTCTTTTATCGTTCTTTTGCATTAGTTGATTCCAAACAATGCGAAGAAAAGTATTTCTGTTACATCATACAGTAGAACATTACCCTCCTTTTTCCTTCAATATACGAGATAAATAAACCTAATATAGAAGTAAATGTATCGCAAGTAACGTTCGAAAACACAAGTTAGTCATTTAAAAACTACGTTATTTTAAAAAAACAAACTTTTTGTTAAAATAATACTAACGATAGGCAAAGTACTCGTTGAGACGAAAAATTTACTATTCGTAATTGTTTTTGATAACAATTGTAACTAAAACGAAGTCTGATGATTATAATCAAGTCAGGTTACCGTGACTCGGAACGCAAAGATCATTTCGGTAAATGAAGTGGTTTTCAGTACGTAGTTCGGTGCTTTTGCGTTCCTAGGCTGTGATACGAACATGGTATCCTCAAAACGGTCAATTTATACTAGCGCAGAGTCGAAGCGCATCGAAACGACGAATTTTTTACAAGTACAACTAAAGCAAAGCCGTCTGATTCACGATCAGCGTTCACGCAAATTCCGAAGAATGCACGCGACTTTTTAAAATCTCAGAAGTAATGTGTGCGTTACGCTGTGGAGTTAAGATTGAAATTGTAATGTTCAATTTTGGAACGACGCTTCGATGCGCTTCGACTCTGAATTAATTGACCCTAAAGCCGGATTTACATTACGAAACTAGTTGCACGTCATTAGTTTTGTGACACTAATTTGACTAGTAATTTCACGTGTAAACGTTCAGTTTTACAATGCATGCATTACTTTCGTGACACTGGAGTAATTCATGCTATGCGCATATTTTTTGTAAAACTAATGTCATGCAACTAGTTTCGTAACGTAAATACGGCTTAAGACATTTCGGGTTGTCACTTATGCTGACAGCTCTTTGAAGCTTTGAAGCGCGCGTAGGATACAACGCGTCGCGTCTATATTGCTTGTCACCCACAAGCCGGTGCCTACAAGTAGGCCGGATATTAACATAACATTTGATGTCGTAAAGCTCAAACGTTACAACGGAAAGCTGACAGCGTTGATGGCTATCAAATATTTTGATGTTTAGATTATAAACAACTAAGTGTTGCCAGTGGCTCTAAAATTTTCCTATGGGAATATAAAATCGGGATAAAGGTAGATTGTGTGTTAATCAATGTTATAAGCTATACCGTAACCAAATGTCATCTAAATCCGTTCAGTAGTTTTTGCGTGAAAGAGTAAAACACATCCATCCATCTATCAATAAAAAGTTTCGCACTTATAACAAGTAACATTTATAATAATAGTAAGATTAGTAAAATGTACGATAAATAATAGTGACTATTACAGTATTTAAATAAACATCAAAATACTTCGCCCAAAGTTTAGGGCGAAGTATTTTTAAACCAGTTTTTCTACCCACAACTTCGATCCTTAAGGCGGCGCTACTCGCGAGCTCGAACTCCTGGCAGGCATGGTCAAAAACCATGATATTTCACCTGAAATCGAGCCATATTGTTCATGTGTGCGCGAGCGTCATACCCCCGTGGAGAAAACAGGGGAAAACATTATTCAGTGAGATGCACGATCATTCAGAGTAAAAGGAGCGCGTAAAAAAATACGAAAAAGCTTTTGGAAGAAGGGGTTTTATGAAAAAAACCACTGCACCAATTAATTTCAAATAAAATTTATTAAATTCTTCGATAAATATGCTGTGTCGGTACGGACTTCGTTTTGGAAATTTGATGCTTCTAATTTACACCCAAAGTTGTGTTAAAATTAGCAAAAAAAAAACTAATCTTTTGAAGCTCGTAACTTTTTAATGGCTTCATATTGTCTGTACGGAAGCAGAATTGTAATAAATTCTGCTTCCGTACAGACAAAATTAATAATGAGACAAAAAGATACCATGTTTAATTTTGGATTTACCTTGTCAAATAGTGGAGTAAAACCCGAACGAAGTTTCTATGGAAAAAATGTTGAGTTGTTTCACCTTAATCACCCGTTTGTTTCTTCATACAGAATAGACATTCACATAATATAACCCGCAGTAATGATGGCGAAAAGGAAGCACCATCATTTATTCCGTCTCGCTGAATTTTTCTCGGCTGGCCTGTGACAAATATCATTCCGGGAGAGACAATAGGAGCCTTCCATTATGAAATAAACCGCCTATTTTATTTCTCCTGAATTCTGTTCGTGACTGGAGGCGAAACATTTGCTTTGATATTTTTTTGTTTAGTTTTTTTAGTCATATGGCAATGTTATGTAAAGGATTTGTTGTCCACGTTTGTTTTACTTTAGTTACATGGCATGTAGAGTTAGAATTTTTGTTGAAATGTAATTCTGTTTAACAACTTGGCCTTTGGCTAGAGCATGTTGTTAAAGGTATGGAAAGGTTTTCGATATTTTTTACATTCGTTCTTTTTTCTTTGTTTTAACTTGCTCAACCTTGTTCGAGACCAGGCTGGTAATTTTTGCTTTTGTAATTTATTTCATCAACACTAGTCTAAAAAATATCTTTCGCTTAATAATTTCTCCACAGCCACTTTGCCAAAGAATATCTTACACTGTTCAAATACGACAGCATATAGGTATCACTTAGACTATGTCGTTCTGTAGGATTTTCAGGAAATTTCCTTTACAACTTAAACAAAGTGGGAAATTCCCAGCAAATCCCCCTAAATATCCCAATTTATGTCCACTTAAACAGTATGCCATAAGTCTGCTTATGTATGTCATAAAATTGATGAGTTTTGCATGAATCACTAACGAAAATATTCCGTGGAAAATCCGGGGGCTTCGTGCGAAGTCTTTAGCATTTCTTAATGTAGGGACTTACGCCCAGCTCAGGCTTTTTAGATATATTATTTTTGGGTTTAATATCATAGTCTGGTTGGGTCAGGACTTGGCCGATTTCCAGACGTTATAAAGGCAGTAGTCGAAAGTAGTAGTCTTAAGATTTGTAATAGTATAAATAAATAAGAATTTTGTAGAAAGTAGAAACCAGCAAACTTTAAATTACTATTTATGTATAATTGTGTATTCTTAATTATACATATTTTTTCAATAATTTTGATAGAAGACGACAGATGTTTGATTAATTCTCGAGATTTTAGAAACTTTTTGCAACATTTATTTTCGAGGCAGATTTTTATCGCAGTTTAAAACTTTTTAAATATTTAAGACTCGTTTACGTAAGCGTACTGTCACTTTTTAAAAGGGACTGAGTTATGAATAATTTAGACCAGCGTTTCCCAACCTTTTTCAGCCACGGACCCCTAGGAAATCAAGCACAGTTTTCACGGACCCCCTTAATGAAATAATTATTTAATTATAATTTCAAATCAGATTCGGCTTGTAATCTGTTTCAGTGTTTGTTTTTGTACTCACGCGCTTATTTCACTCACATCATTCATTCAGTCTCGCTCAACGCGCGTTGGCGCACGTACACTGTGCTAATTAAGCGATTTCGAAACATTAGCATTTATGTATATAGTCCAGAGATAACACCGCGGACCCCCATACATGTACTCGCGGACCCCCAGGGGTCCGCGGACCACAGGTTGGGAAACACTGATTTAGACTATCAATTTGAATGTACGAAAGTATTCATAGGCGAAAGCTGTTGAATAATTTCACAAAAGTATTCATAGACGAAAGTTGTTGAATTATTTCTTTGATCATTAGTACTGTAGTAAAAGGTACTAGATTTTTTTTGTGGTTGAAATTGGAAGCTAACACCGCCATTTTGCTTTTTGAATACACTTTTTTTGGCCGGGCCAATATAATAGCAAACGCGAGGGTTTTTTTTCCTATCCTGCTCTGTCCCACTCCTGGGCAAAGGCCTCCCTCCACTCCTTCCATCCTTCACGACACTGTGCCCCCTCCTTCCAATTCGGGCAGAATCCGTCTAGTTCGTCCCGCCATCTCCTGCGTGGTCTGCCGCGGCCTCGCTTCACTATCTCAGGGCACCAGTATTGCGTTATTTTGGCCCACAGTTCGTCTGGCATGCGGTAGACATGTCCCGCCCAGTCCCACTTCAGTTAGGCAGCCTTCTGAGCTATACGCTATTTGATTGAAAAAATCTGATTAGTCTGACTTTTGTTACCTACGTAAACCAAAATTGACGAAAAAACGACGCTTTGAAAATTGCCAATACGTTGCTACAAAATCTTTAGAATTTTGATGTGTTGTATCTTTGTAAATGGGGATTAATTAGACAGAATCCTACTAATAATATAAATGCGAAAGTTCGTGAGGATGTGTATGTGTATGTAGGTATGTTTGTTACTCTTTCACGCAAAAACCACTGAACGGATTTGGCTAAAATTTGGTACAAAGATATTTTATAACCTGGATTAACACATAGGATAGTTTTTATCCCGATTTTTCCGTGGGATAATTTTCGAGTTGTAGCGGGTGAAACCGCTGGCAACAGCTAATATATTTATTTTGTAATAATATCAGCGTTAAACAAATTTAAAGAGTCTATTGCATTTCCTCGACTAACAAAAGACAGTATTGAGTTTAAAAATCAATAGTTTCAAGGGTCAAAATAATTACATTCTATTTAGTCCGCATTTTAGATTATAAAAAAATATTGGACAAGTATTTTTTCTTTTATCGATTAAACAAAAAATAACAAAGATAATGGCCTATTTAAGTTACCTGTGACGTCACTCTGCGCGAAAATTGCCACGCATCGTGACGTCACACGTAACTTTAATAGGCTATATCTTTGTCATTTTTGGTCTAATTTACAAATAAAAAAATACGTGTCCCTTATTTTTGAATAATCTAAAAGACGGACTAATTACATTTTTTCAGGCAACTAGCCTATTCAAGGCGCACGAGCCAATATCGTCGTCTTCAAACGTCCATGTTATTTGCACTTCTCCATTCTTCCTCGTAAATCTCTGTATCTCAGTTTCTCGATAGATTTAATCCGTTTAAGTTAAAGTGGAAAATACTTGCGTGGGTATTACTTTGCGAACAAAGTTGTAACTTAGTTAAGTATTAGAATCGTGCCCGATTAATTTCTGGAACTTGGTCCACGTGTAAATGATTAAACGTTAAATGAAGCTTGAATTGTAAAATAAAATATTTACGGGAGTTTTTTATTGCTTATTTCTCACAAACTATTTACCTATATTTTGCTACATTTTGCGTACTGCATCAACGTGTTTCCACATGCCTATGAAGAAGGGAGTCTTCAAACTGAAATCTGGTAACCAGACAAAATGAAAGTTTGTATAAATTTTCAGTCAAAATAATTTATGTATTCATGTCTACAACCTGAGCATTTTAGCTCCAAGCTTTATCTGAAACGACGCACGCCTCCATAAAAATTCCATTAAGAATTATACTCGTATCTCGAGGCGGTATATTAACATTTTTTATGCTTCATAACCTATTTTAAAATAAGTTTATGCGTACTTTGATCTAGAATAATTTGTTGAAAAGTTATTGTTGTGAGTTAAATCATTTCAGAATTTTTAATTGACTTCAAAAAATGAAGGGGTTTTTAATTCCACTGTATTTTTTACACCTATTTATTTTTTACATCTATTTCTCAAACAGAAAAGTAAAAAAATAATAATCGTACATGATTTAAAACAGTAGGTACAGCTTTATTTAAATAATAACAAAATTATATTTATTTATTAAACTGCCAATAAACTTGCGACATCTGCCCTTGTCACATCAAAACCCTGTTTCCAAACAATGTCAGAACCAATCTAATCTAACAAACAAGTTTAATTTAATTTACTCACAATGAATACAGAACCCACATTCTATTCACCAGTCACCCTTGACCTATTTTCTGTACATTGAAAGGGCGTAGCAGCGTAGCTCGTAGCTGCTACGGCGTAGCGTGGTAGCAGTTTGTACGTAGCGCGAATTTCTATCGTCTACGATGGAACGTGAATGATTTCCACATAGTTACGCACAATGAAGAGGGTCTTATTTTATTAAATGTTGAATGACTTTTATTATTAAGAAAATAAGTAGACTAAACTACTTTAGAAGAGAAGGACTTATTTTTTAAGGCAGACTTACTACTACTACTACTACTATTGGACTACTCTTGTAGTAGTAGTAGTAAGTTTGTCTTAAAAAATAAGAAAATAAGAAAAGGACTTATTTTTTTAAGACAGATTTACTACTACTACTACTAAACTACTTTTGAAGTAGTAGTAGTAAGTCTGTCTTAAAAAATAAGTCCTTCTCTTTGTTAAGAATGCTACATTTTTCTCAGCATCTTAAAATGGGATAAATAGGTATAATTTATTTACCTCCATGACATAAATTTTTTGTTCTAATGTAATTTTTCGTTTTAGCTTTAAAATTCTAAACTCTACGTTATATTTTCCAGAAACGTCGGAACACACTTAGCTATAACACAGGTGGCAATATAGAACCTTTTAGTAAAATAGTGTAAGAACACGACACTCTAACATTTAATGTTATGACTTGATGACATTTCGTGGAATTTAGTTGAGTGATTGAAAGGGTTGATAGGTTAATTAACTCCATTAAATTATCAATCTTGACTTGACCCAATGTCTATAAAATAACATTTTATTATTGACGCTTTTTATTTTGCTTGGCATAATGTTTTCCCGTAACTTTTACGTATGTGGAACTAATTGTATTTGAATGTCTGTAGAAAAATAAGCTTATGGTGGGTCATAACTCCACTTTGTCGATTGTACATTACATAGAGAATGTAAAAAGCTTTCATTTTAGGAAGCAAAATAGGAAGACACTAGGTTTTGTTAAATCTGAATAACTAAATGCAATTTATTCGCAATATACATACCTACATAGTGATAAACGAAAATCTGTAACTGGAATCCCAACCCTACGCAGCGTGGTACATCCCTAGAGGAGCGGGCAGAGGGAAGTCAGGATGACGTATGTCAGCGCGGTGTGATTTGACAATACCGGCAAATTCAAGTTGCAAGATGATAATTAAATTTTATTAAATAAATTGTATATTCAGTAATGATTCAGTTTTCCATTTAATAATAGGTACATTTTATGCTGATCACTAATAAACCCATTTTGTTTCATAAAAATCTTTGGCAAACGAGTTCATCATCCCCTTTTAATAAATATAAAGTCCCTTTAATCTACAAGAATGGTTTGAGCACCAATTAAGCGATAAAATCAAATTTTAACTTCTTGAAAAGAAAACTTTGGCGAGAGAAATTCAAGCTCGAATGACTAGTTGTGAACACAATTGAGAGAATCGACAACTGTTGTCAGTTTATTCAATAATCTAACTTCATTGTGAAAAGACAAAGTTCAAAATGATTTAATAGAGCAAGATGGCCCTCGGAGCTTATTCATTTTATAATGGATAACATTTTTTAGATTTTAGGGTGTATTATGTGACTATGATAAGGGTCAGTTCACACCTAGACCTGACGCTGTTCGCACATTTTATTAGTGCGACTCAAAATTTAACTTTATTTACTACATGAAAAGATGCACATTTCGGTTCTTTCCCGTTCAGTAACACCCCTTAATGTCACACTGTTATTGGTTGGGAAAAATATTCGTCATCGAGTAACAGTGTTACCTACTGGTTGATGTGAATTAATTCCCATCAGGTAACATTATAACTCTATGAAACATTTTACTACTAGCTAGAAACACTAGCCTATATTGTCGCGTCAGTTCGCGTCGCGTAGCGTCTCGGTACAAACAACTTTCAACTGTCAAATGTCATTTAAAATCAATTATAGAGAAAAAATACTTTTGCAAATTAATATCGATATTATTAATTATAGTTATTATTACATTGCTATAATTATTTAATAGCGAGTTAGAAAAACATGTATGACGTCACAATATGGCGCCATCATATTTTCACTCTTATCGTAGCAGTACCTTCTTTATCTCAAATTCGTTCTGGCGTGAAACTCAAACGATTAGTGACGACCCTTTCACTTGAATAACTCTTGAAATGTTCAGTAGGTAAGTAATTCTTGAAAATTATTTAATTCTTGTTAAACTTGTTGGCTTATTCTTGGTTGAAACTGTTTGGAAATTGCTGATTTAATTTAATAATAGTAGCGCGGTGAAGGATTAAGTTTAGGCTTCTTTGAGCCTCTTCCACCACTAATCAGTTATAGAAGATACGCTAAAAGCAATTTAAAATATAAAACAGACGTTTCTGAAGTAAGAATTTGGAGGTGAGAACCTGACAGGAATTATTCACTTTGGAATAAATGTACGACGTACTTCAAACGCGACTTTTGATAACCAAGAGATGATGAGAATGAAGATCTGTTTTAGAAGCAAATGCGCGCTTGCTCTTGGACTCAAGGCGCGTAAGCAAAGCGCTCGTTTTAAAATGCAGTTTGTCAAAATTCAGAAGCCGGCAGTCAGTCTATCTCTGTCAACTTTAAGGCCGATTTAAGGACACAATTCAATACAATTTTGTGCTTAAATAAAATTTTAAACATGTTTAACCGTTGGTAAAAGTCACCCTAAGTCTTCCAATTTTCCAAACTTACCCGTAAGTTCAATGAATGAACAATAATTTGAACCTTTCCCATAAATAATCTCAGGTTATAAAAGACGTGTTACACTTTCATGCATCGTTAAACCTCAGCCCTCACCAGTTGCCAAGAGACGTGTAGTTTTAGGTCTTCACTGTCGCACGTGTGGCTTGACCCTAATACATCGACCGTACAATCCTTTC
Source organism: Agrotis segetum (assembly GCA_036375495.1). Taxonomy (NCBI): domain Eukaryota; kingdom Metazoa; phylum Arthropoda; class Insecta; order Lepidoptera; family Noctuidae; genus Agrotis; species Agrotis segetum. The sequence continues at coordinate 809,179 of JAQSVV010000186.1, forward strand.
ACAGTTATTAGCCTCTGATTTATACCTTATCGCTGTAACAATAAAGGTCATTCTGGTTCGAAGAAAATACAGAAAGATCGACCGCTATGACAGAGTCAGGTGTGCGGAATGGTTTAGTAAAATGAAGGTTGGCTGTGATTATGATAATGGATACCTTTTTTTATTTTTCTTCATCTGTTATGTCATCCTGGTAGCTACAGGTCCGTAAAGTAAAATTCACTGGTTTTTAATTAAAGTTTAGCGGTTCTTAGGGCGACTTTTACCAACGGTTAAACATGTTTAAAATTTTATTAAGGACAAAATTCAATACAATTTTGTTTTGTTATAAAGAGAAATAAATACATTTTGAAATAGCTTAGTAATAAATGGCTAATTCTGTCCTAAATTGCGTGCTGACCAACATTTTGTATTATAACATTTTTTACGCCGTTTTTGTTCAACGGTTGCGCCAAATAGAGCCCAGTTCAGCAAAAATACAATGCAACTAATGCCTGATGATGATTTTTACCTGGACCTGACAACGATGAACTTATACCATCATCTGCCTAGCCTTTTCCCAACTATATCGGGGTCGGCTTCCAGTAGAATCAGATTCAGCTGAATATCAGTATTTTACATGGAGCGACTGCCTATCGGACCAACTACCCAGTAACTGGAAAATACGATACCCTATGGTAAGACTGGGTGTCCTGCTTGAGCTTCTGACTAACAGTAACTACTGTCAAAGATCTACAAATGATAGCCGGGACCAACGGGTTTACGTGCTTTCCGAGACACGGAGGAAACTCGCTATGACAGATGGTCACCCATCCACAGAGCAACCTCGGCAAGCGCGGCTTAACCTGGAAGATCGGCCTTTACGGCTGTAATTATTTACCTAACCACAAGCTCCTCAACGATGAACATGTTAAATTCGACTACCTTAAATGTTAAATTCCCTCTAGAAAGCTAATATTATAAAGTACATCTTAAACTAATAATTTCGCAACTCAAAGTGTTAACTAAAACAATGTTCACAGGCTGTTCGAGCTCTCCAGTTAGTTTTAAGAGGTAATTCTCGACCACAATCGAGCTACATTTAAACCAAAATGGCGGACGATATTCATTGAATTATGCTTTAAGAGCTTTATAAGCTTGATGGTAGTTGGAATAATTGATATAATAGTTATTACGGATGGTTGGGTGGTCCAAAATGTTTGCAAATGGTATGTTATTTTAAAGCACTGCGTTTGAAATTGTTTCAAGTCAGATAGCCAACGCCGAGTAGTAGAAAAATTGTGTATCGTCCGAAATTGATGTGGTATCTCAATCCAAATCCTGATTCCTTTTGAGTCTCGGATAGGAAAACTTGATATTTGATTACAGACATAGATCAGAATAAAGATTTTGACAGAGATATCACACAGGTAGTGACTAGGGACCAACATCGTAAACGTGAAAAATTGCTATGTGAAACATACATAACTTGGAATTTGGAAACCTATACGGCCCGAATAAATATAATTATAATTGAAGAGACCCTTTTGTTTCAAAATCATAAAGATAATTGTTATCTTTACACTAGGAATGTCTCGTATATGACTCGTGACGGTGCATTTGCAAACATTTTGACTAACTTATACACCTATGCCTGGAACAACTAGGTACTTTTATTTATTTACTATCAATTGATTGCTGTACTAACAGTTTGCAGCAAGGCGTACAGCAATATACAGTATACTTGTTTAGGATAAAAATATATTATGTTCTGTATGAGATTCGAAGTCGCGACATGAAGCGCAGCAGTCTGTCGTTTTGCCACTGTGTCAACCTTGCCGTCATAATCACTTGAAAATTTATGTTACACGCTATTCGGTTTATTTTGTAAAAATATTTCGTCCAACAAGTTGAGAGATACTATTTTCTAGTCTAACGTTATTTTTTCTAATATTATTTTAATATACTTTTGCGAACTGAACTAAAAAGTTTTAAATTAATTATTCACTAACATCATAATATTTAGACGCTCTTGTTTATTACAAAATGTAGGTATAATTATAATATCACTACATCAAAGCGAGCGTTATTAAAAATACGTTGTTGAAGGAAAAATATCTTACCTACCAACTACGTCTCAAAATTATTGAAAATCTTATTTATTTCTTAATTGAAAATACAGCGTACAAAATACATTAGCGGATGATTGAGGCAAATTATTAACTATAGCGAAAAAACTGTATTTTTACAGAAAACTACATTTTTTCTGTGAAGTTCTAATTTTTTAGGTTTCTTTAGAAATGTGTTTCTGAACGAACTTTCTTGATAATTGGGGTATTGATTTGGTATCGATAAAGCGAATAATGATCGTAAGCTTTTATAATATAGGTATAGGTTCTGTATTTCTAATAACAGCCCTTATATTGGAGGCCTAGCTAGTTAGCTGGCATAAACGAGGCCATTTTGTATTTTTATTTTGAGATGGTAAAAAAAGTACATAGTAACTGTATCTATCATAAGATAACTTATACTTTATGCTTATATCAACGTTTAGTTATACATTCAAAATTAAATATTATGTTACTTTTTTAGTGTGTTAATATATTTTAATGAATCTGCCTAGAGCTTATGCTAGGCTTCTGCTAGGCAAAAATATTCTATAAATAACTTACTTTTAATTTTTTTTAATGCATTAAAAATGGATTTGAGTGTTGTTGGGTTCTTTAATGCTTTCTTTTCACATACATCGTCAAAAATAGTACCTACATCTTGTTCAAATCTCGTGTCGAATCGAAATACAGAATCAATTCTCGAATACTGTTCAGTCAAAAGTTGAAATTTCAAATGAAATTGTTCTTTATTTATCGTTCAGTTTTTATTCTAAAAGGTCACAGGTCACAGCTGTGCCGCAACGCTGACTGAATGCCAATTCAAGCCTCGCAGCCGGTAACTAATGTCTCGATCAACTTTCCGATTTGTGTGCCTTTGCGAAATGGCAACACATTCTGGAAAACCAGTGCAAAATTATTGGCCAAGCTTTGCAAACTCTGAATCGACTTTGTGACTTTTCAAATGCAGTTCGCATATCCTTTTACATTTTTATCTTGTTTTCTGCTATTACCTATTTAAATGGTATTTTGACTACTTAAGAACTAAAACACGCTAGCGTGTAATTGTTGGTAAAGATAACGGTGAAGGAAACATCCTGAGGAATCTGGCATGTCCTAGAACCAAAAATTCGAAGACATGTGACATCTACCAACCTGCACTGGGCCCGCGTGGTGGATTATGGCCCACTCCCTCTCACAGAGAGGAGGCCTACGTCCCAAAAGTGGTAATATTTTTAGGCTGATGATGATGATGTGTCATTGTCGTGATTGGCTGGAGAAAAAAACAGTGTAAAGTTATGAGACACCATTGCCAAGCACAGGAGCAATAGCTTATGCATAATCAGCCTATAATTTTCCCACTATTGGGACACAGGCCTCTTTTCTGTTAGAGGAAGTACCTATGGGCTGTTATCCACCAAGCGGGCCCAGTGCGCATTGATAGATGGCATCAGTCGAAGACGGCACGGTTGACGCAGTGGTTGACCAACCGACTGTTGTGCAACGTGTCACGGTTTCGACCCCCACAGGGAACAAATATTTGTATGATCTACAAGTAACTACTTTTTTCCGGGACTCGGTGTTTGTGTATGTGAGTTTTTATGATTGTAAACGCACTCACGACACAGGAGAGATTCCTAGAGTTGGGCAAAGTATAAAAAAAAAAACGTATAACAATCACTTTAGTCCATCCTTTAGGAATATGTAAGCGTTACATGTTACATCATATCATAAAGATTTATGTTTCTATGAAAGTCAGACCCGTAGTTCCCTTTACGCTTATCGGATTCCATATAGATTACTCCACGAAAAAATAAGATGATACCTTACAAAGTAACATAACATTTTCATTAGAAGTCAATATGTAATACGACCTTTTTCCTTTTATCTAGAAAGTTACTAATACATACGGATAAACTACCTCAGCAATAAAATATTTAACTAGCAATAAACTCTAACTGGGGTACAAACACAGAATGGGGTCGCAAGTGGGTACGTTCACCAGTGGTTGTTAGCCTAGACTAGACGGGTTGTCGCGGCTGTATCGACCCGCGGCGCTGGCGACCTGCCAAACAGCTGATTCACTCACTGACTGCTGGATTTGTTACTATCTGCTTTGTACTTTATCGGAAAATACATGTTTTCCTTTTGTGGGGTAGTAAAATCCTCAAATGAGTCCCACCCGCACTAGTTGGAACGCAAGAGACTATTTAGACTCATAATGGCTTAAAATCTACCCTGAAACTTCGGTTGGTATTTGTATTCCAGGGCCACGCTTCATGCTTAGGCAGTTCCGCAATCCTAGAAGGAAGTACAATCTTACTGGTATGGACTATGGGGTAATTAATACTATCGTTAGAAAATATCAAAAACTCTAAAAATACGTGGTAAATATTCAACGAATGTATCTCCAGATGTTTTTCAACCGGAAAATTTCACCAAGATATATCAGACCAAGGCATATCAGAGCCTATGCACCACGTTTTAAAAACGCGCCGTTGACGCGCGTTTGTAGCGATACAGATGTGATACGCACGCAGGTCAGACGCAGCTTGTAGACCTTTGCACACCTGTATAAATTACAAATCTGTGCATAGGCCCTTATACAGGTTCTTAGATAGGTTTTGGTTTTTCAATGGACTCTTCCCAAATTTAAAAAATAAGAAACGTAATGCAGATGAACTTGTAAGTGGGCTCTGTCTCCCCATGGAGATTGGCAATAGGTAATAGGCCCATAATAAGTGCATAGGAATGAAACACACCTAACCGTTCGTTATCCCAAGCGTGATGTTTGTATTATGCTGATATAGTAGCCAACCTCTGCATATTAATATCATCAACACTTGAACATGAATACCTAATTATAACGGGTAAACATGATGACTGTGTGTTTTAGTTGAACTAATTTTGTTATTATTGTGTAATGTTACGCTATTAAAGTTTTACAGGATGAACATAAATTGTTAACTGCCTTTTGCTACCGGCTTTGCATACCTGATCTACGTTGTACATAGGAACGAAACATAATTGCCGAAATTTAGGTCTACTGTTCCTCTACCTAACCCTTCGTGGATTACACGCGTAACGATTGTATTATGCAGTACGCCTACCTTTAAGGCTATCATTATATTATGCAAAATCGTCGTTCGATGAGCGATGAAAGTTTGACGACTTCGCCGCACCTGGCGCCAAAATCGCGGTAAACCTATGATGTGTGTTTTATTTTCAACTTCAATATTTGTTATTATTGTGTGAAACGTTATTAATATATCGTATTAAAATGTAATGTTACGCTATTAAAGTATAACACGATGAACATAATTTTTTCTAACTGGCTTTTGCTACCGGCTTCGCATACCTGATCTACGTTGTAAGCACAACTAAACTATTGTCGCTTTCGAACAACGCTCCTTCTCTTATACCTTCAAAAATATCGTGAATTAAATAGGGCTTAGAGGGCAGACGATACCTTTGATATTGCAGGCGTCCATAGGCTTCGGTGACCGCTTTCCATCAGGTTTCTTGTCATCATTGTAATAGAATAAAAAATATTGTTACCGTGTTTGCTAAAAGCGTAATTTCGTTAGGTTTCTTCATAAACCTAGTATATTTTAACAAAGGTATTGTTGTATGTTACGAATTATTATTCCTGTCGTTCTCAATAATAAATGAACTTAGAGAAGATCGAACGTTTCCGAATATAATGTTTCCGAACGAAATACCACTGAAATACGCTATATTATTACATCAGGCCATTGAAAGACTGAACATAATTACATCAGGCCTTCTTCACGTCGAGCCATTGAATTTCAGGGAAAACAAATTTAAACCGTTTGACATTTAAATTACGATGAAACGACTCAAATAACCAACGTATTTCTTTTAAATTGTGAAGGCTGGTACAGTAGTGATGGGGTGCTATATTGGGTATCGCAGGTTTGATTCCTGCACGGAACAGATATGTGTGTATGAGTATTTGTTATGTATCTGGCTATTTGTGAAACTGAGTTTAAATGTTTTTAAACGCACCCACAATACAGAAGAAAGAGAGAGATACAGCGTTTAAAAAAAAAGGGTTTCATCATCAAGTAAATTATCAATTAATTCTTCCACTTTTTTTTTTCCTATTTACAAGAAACAGTTCATGGAAACTATTAATGCCTTTTGATATTAAATTAGGCAAAAAGAAGTAAGTTTTTTAGCTTGGTAAAATCATCAAATGAGTCCTCCCACCCTGGGCAGGGCGGGAGGGACTGTCAGACTTCTACTGGCTAAAATCCACGGTGTCCTTCAATAGCCCTTTCTGTTCCGGGGTCACGGTAAGGACATAATCCCGCGACCCCTGCAGGCTTTGGCCCTCTGAGAGGGGGGCCCCGTCATTATGCTGACGCTCTTCGAGGCGCGCTTGGGACACAACGCGCCGTCGACCCGGGCATGGTCCATGGTCGGGCAGCGAGTTGCCCTTTACTCGCTGTCCGCATGCCCGCGAAGTAAGTAATCTTAGAAAATAAAAAGAAATGTGCGAGTAAATGGCACAAGTGAACAAAATAGGACGATTCCTCGCAGCTATCACACACTTGTGTCAAGAACTCGTCTTTATTGACTGTAAACGTTTGTCTTGGACTGTGTTTGTTCCTTCTACCTTAAGGGGTCGAACTGTCTGGCTTCAAGGAGTATAGCAGGAATAGCTTTACGTTTCTCTTTCTTGTTTTTCGTTTGCTTTTTCAGTTACGACTTAAAAACCTCTTACAGAAGGTATACAATCATATTGACTTGGTTTTTACCCAGAAGCTTAGTAAAGTTTTTGCTGAGATGGTTACCGTCTCAGCCAAAAATGTTAGAAAAAAGTTATAGTAGAACCCTCTATTATCTTACTTAATTATATTGTTAGACTAGTATTGTAAGGAGAAAAGATTTGATTGATAATATGTTAGTAGAAAATGGATAAGCCCAAAAATCACTAAACAATGTTCTTTTCTTTCACATATAGTTACATGCTGAATTTTTATTTTCAAACTGCTAGCCGTGCGAAGTTTAGTTACTATCTAATGTTATAAAGTTTTTTGTTTGGTTGAACGCGTTCATCTTAGGAATACTGGTTCCAATTGAAAAAATATTCTTATATTGGATAGTTTGTCCATCGAGTATATAACGTTACGCTAGGGCCAGGAGGATAGGACGAGAAACGGGTGAAACTACGAAAACGGATATAATTAAATAATCTTGATTTATTACCTTAACTGTGGCAGGAATAATTTAATTATATTAATCGACAGTCCGTTTTGTAAATCAAGTTCCTAAATTTGGAAACGAGGTTAAATAAAGGTAGATCAGATTAGGTTGGCCAAAATCTCCGGTTTCTGGGGTCAAAGCGGCAATGAGTTGTTATTTCAAAGGGTGTTAATTGGTTGGTAAACTGAGTCTGCTTAATTTTGCAATTTGATTCTAGTTACTATGCAAAGCTGTGAAGTAAATAGTAGATTTTTGGTAAAATAAAATGCATTGAGCTTTTGAAAAACATTTTAATAGATGCCTATTAGCTATTAGTTCCGGCTGTAATTTGTACTAATTTGATTTGTCATTACTGGTTGTCACTCTGGCTTCGTGAGAGGAATGGCTCAGGAACCCATTCTCTCTCTCTCTTTCTACCTTTCAGTCTGGGATGTGGCAGTGTTCAAATCAAAGCATTTGAATAAATAAAATACTGTATGGCAGTTGCATCCTGGTAAATTGAGACAACGCGCAGAGCAAAAGTAAGAAGTATATTACAGTGGAACTGACTACCTGTATCTGTCATTTAGAATCTCTTCAGAGTTCCTTCTGGGTAAGCTTACTCCATCTGTCATCGTTTGTCACATCTGCGCTAGACGTTAGTCAAGATTCAACTGAAGATCTTAAGAATTAGAGTCAAAATTATAAGTCATCATCATCATCTCAGCCGTAGGACGTCCACTGCTGAACATAGGCCTCCCCTTTCGATCTCCACATAATATAACTGTTGGATGTGACCTGCATCCAGCGTCTTTCGGCGACCTTTATAAGGTCGTCTGTCCACCTTGCTGGTGGACGTCTTACGCTGCACTTGCTAGTCCGTGGTCTCCACTCTAGTACTTTTCGACCCCATCGGCCATCTGCTCTGCGAGCAATATGGCCTGCCCATTGCCACTTCAGCTTGCTAATTCGGTGGACTATATCGGTGACTTTAGTTCGTCTACGGATCTCCTCATTTCGAATTCGATCACGTAGCGAAACACCGAGCATAGCCCTCTCCATAGCTCGTTGAGCGACTTTGGGCTTTGAGATGAGGCCGGTAGTGAAAGACCACGTTTTGGTGCCGTTAACTCTAAAATTATAAGTATCCGTGCACAATTGATTACGGCATCGTCAGATGGTATTACAGTTTTCCAACTTTCACCTTATCATCCAAAACAATTCACAAAACACAAAGGAAATCATCATCAATCACTATTCTTCAAACTTTTACTACTCTATTCTATCTGCAAGAACACTAACGACTTAGCTCTCGTGATTGACGAGAGCTAAGTTTCGAAATGGCTTTACTTGAAGCTTCGTGTGACGCAACCTTTATTGGTATTTGATGCACTTTACCTCTTTGTTACGAAGTATACATTAGGCGAGATGTATTTTGCAACAGCGACTGCAGAACATAAATGAAGGGAGATGTTTAGAGCAAGTAATTGGTTGCAGTGCTTGCAACTGTAACTGCAAAAAAAAAAACAAGTGAATCGCGCGTGTGTCGTTTGCCTTCTTTTTGTGTGTGTGATAATATCGTCAAATGAGTCTTCCCACTCTGGGTGAAGTGTAAGGGATTGTCAGACTCTTAATGACTAATCCACACAGTTCCTTCAATTGCCCTTTACGTTTCAGGGTCAAGGTAAACTGCTTAGGCAGTCCTGCGACCTTCAGTTTGTCTGAGTTAATGAAAGTGAATTCATAACTTTGGCGCACTCTGAAATTCAATACTCGAGTCGTAGGTACGCCTGTGTTCGAAAGAACTGCTTCATTGTTTGGTTTAAAGTGCAGGTTGTTACCCCGTATTGTGTTGCAATTACAAATACATTTAAATAGAGAATACGGACTAAAGACCAAATTCAATTATGCCATAATTCTAGCTTTATGACAGTCAATCAGCGTTTCACAGTCATCGTCTATGGACTTACTAAGGTTACATAGACTGGATTTTTCCAAAAGTCCTGATATCAGCTAATACTATTACGAAAGTTTGCATTTAAGGGTCGCCTGAAGTCCTACACTTCTGCTCACACAGCGAACAAAAACGGTCATGAATATATAAAGCGTTTGCACTAGTGAAGCCGTGGAGTGTTTGTTTGTCCTACCTCGGGGAGTGGCTCTTATGTCATGACTGTTTGTTTTGCCATGAGGGGAAAAGGCGACAGATTCATATGAGAATAGAATTAGGTACGTATGTTAACTACTAGATAGTTGTAGCATTGATGGAATTGGTATTTGTATTGGTAAATCTGGATTTTGGCTTATCCATTGAGCAGTTTGTTAATGAATTTTTACATAAGTAATTAAAATCAAATCATTTATTTCAAGTAGGCCAGTTACAGGCACTTTTGAATTGTCAAAAGAGAAAATATTAATTCAATTTCAATTTATTTATTTGTTTAATTATGGTGTTAAAGTCCCAGTCACAAGACATAATAACTGTGAAAGTATCGTAGATGGCAATTTCAAGTAGTAGATCTCTATGGAGAAGAACGGGCTAGAAACTCCATGGGCAATTTTTTTATCTATGTGTATACATCATCGAAATTGTCAGTATTTGGCTCCACTACCAGCTTCATAACTAGGTTATATTTCATCATAGCTTCTATCTGATAGAGGATACCAAATAGTTTAGCATCTGCCAAGCGTTTTCCGAAAGGATTATTCCACTTTGCCACACCAGCGGAATAATTTATTCTTCCCAACTACTACAACTATTGGCTTCTATCTAAAATAGCGAATAGCGATTCTATCTCTATTCGACCAAGAAAAGACAAAGTTATTTTATCGTCATTTCTGCACAAATCGACTATATTTTTGCACAAATTCCATTTGTACACTATTGAAGAAAAGAACGTTTATTTTCCATATTTTTCACATTACCTAAAAATATTTCTACGTTCTGTCATTTTGTCTATTCTTCCGTCGACAAAACCCCTTTCTACGGCGCCATGCTACACCTGCTGGGGGTATTACAACGTCTGAAAACCAGACTTGTTCCAGTGAGTGAACGCGATGGCGCTAGACGACTTGTATAGCTCTGTCACTTTCACTCGCCGCAACAAGTCTGATTTTAAGACGTAATAACTACCTGAACTACACAAGACAGTTTACAAAAAAACTCTCGCCCTTTCGTAACATTGGTTGTCAGTCTTTCAGTTGCTATAATACTAAAACGACTGCCAATGAAATAATTATGTTAGTTTGTATTTAGATTACACTTTTACTCACGTTTATCAAATTAGTTCAGCAGGCGTAGCATTGCGCCGTAGAAAGGGGTTTTGTCGACGCAAGAATAGACAAAAAGACAGAACGTCGAAATATTTATAGCGTTTTATGCATGTTTATGTAAAAAATATGGAAAATGAACGTTCTTTTCTTCAATAGTGTATGAATGGTGTCATATTTGTGCAAAAAACAGTCGATTTGTGTAGAAATAACGATGAAATAACTTTGTCTTTTCTTGGTAGAATAGAACTAAATAATAAATATTATTCCGACTAAGAATTCTTAGGAGAAAACGAGGTCTTTGCCTTTCTTATTTATTTAAAAACGTGGTCGTTGAGGTTGAAAGTAGGGCAATTAGACCGCATTGAGTGTGACACGAAGAACGCCATTGTTTGTGTGCTGTGGTTCATTGTGGAGCATTTGTTTCTGAAATGAAGTCGTTTATGTACTAAGAAATAACTAAATGCTTATCTAGCTACATTTATGTGAATGTAAGAATGCTTATGAATAAGTATGTATAAGTTCAAATCATATTTGCAGCGAAACTCCGAAGATGCGAAAATCTGTGCGAAAGTTTGTGAGAACGGATGGATGTAAATAGATGTTTGTTACTATTTCATACAAAAACTACTGAATGGGTTTGGATATCTGGTACGGTAAGCTTGCGATTACTTACCCTTACCTTACCCTTTCGTAGGGATTGTAATACCTACCAAAGGGTAAGCTTAATAAGAAGGTTAATTTTCTTTTAAGCTAACTTTACATAAACTAGATTGGATGATAGAATTACGTACTCAATCAATACACACTAAACAGGTTACGTAACAAAAATCAATTCTAGATAACAGACCAACACTAATCTACCAACATTACCTACTAATTGATAGGAATGTTGTAGAGCTTCAGTGTTAATTGTTCAGTATCTGATAGCGATACTCGGCCACACCTGCCTGAAACCTGACCCCGATTGAGTTTGGTTGTCTAGATCCCGGTTAGACTAATCATTGGCGAACTATGGGGAGGTTGGGCACGTTGGGCCTGTTTCAAATACAAGTCTATGTTTTGGCGCTAGTCGTTTCTAAAGGCCTTCACACACAGCAGCTATAGTGTAAAGATGTTAGCACGATACATTTCCATAGAAATCGTCACACGACAGCTATAATGTATATTTTTACATCTTCGAATCTTAAGATACAGAGCGATGCGAAAATATACATTTATATTTCGATACATATTAATATTCTTAATACATCTAAATACTTTTCCGTATGTCCTCTCTTCGAAAATGATGTTATAAAATGGAGGGATAGATACATTAGGTACATTACCTGTTGTGTGTGTGATACTCGTATATTAAGATAATTTAAAGCTATACATCCCGGGATGTAATGCACATTAATGTACATTGTAGCTGCTGTGTGTGAAGCCCTTTAGTCATCATCATCATCAGCCTATAATGTTCCCACTGCTAGGACACAGGCCTCCTCTTTCTGAGAGGGAGTGGGACATAATCTACCACGCGGGCTCAGAGCGTGTTGGTATTTCTAAGTATGACAGTTGAATTTGATTTTTACATTTTTTTGTGATATATAATTCTCATAAACGCATGTCCTTTTCCTATAGGGATAGGAAACAAACTTTAAAGCGCCATATGTGCTACGACCTTTACATACCTACTTTTTTGTCCCATCCACATTCATGCATCTGCACATCGATTGCGAGTACTACGCATTCGATCATTCTAAAGTTCTTCACCAATAAGGCCAACGTAGGTCTTTCTAAGGCCTCCCGGAGTTAACACTCACATCTACCTTACCATCGCTCGCTACGTTCAGGATTCTACTAAAGAATCCCTCGATATGCTCGGGATTCTACTATGGAATCCCTCGATATGCTCGGGATTCTACTGTGGAATCCCTCACTTCGCTCTGGATTCTAATATTATTTTTCTCCTTTGTCATACAATCTACTATTGTTAGTCGCCTTTCACTCATTATTATAGTGCAAAGAATCTTTTCTTATTATTCTAAAAAATGCGAATACAACCCACATGAACATAATATCATGAACAACAATTTATTCTTGAAACAAGATTTATTTTTCCTCCATTTTCTAGAGTACTCGTGTACTCTAGAAAATGGAGGAAAAATAAATTCTTCCAACTCCTCAAATTCATTACGAAGATACATTTGTTTTGCGACGCAATTTGTAGAAATTTTGTAGTCGTCCGCTCTGTTTCTTACATTTCTCTTATTCATGTTATCCTGGTAGCTGAATAATATTCTAGAAACTTTTCTAAGAATAAAAAGACGTGGCTTTTTATTTCAAGAAATGTTTAAATATATTAAATGAAGCTTGAGAATGGAAAAGCAACAGAATTACTGTTTACTTTTTTTCGTGGTTTTCTTCTAATGAGTCCTCCCACTCAGAGCAGGACGGGAGAGACTTGTACCGACTAACATTCACGGTGTCCTTCAATAGCTTTTTACGTTCCGGGGTCACGGTTACCTGAAAAGACAGTCCCGCGACCCCAGAATATTGTTAAGCTTTTTTTTTTTTTTAGCGTGGTAAAATCATCAAATGAGTCCTCCAACCCCGGGCAGGGCGGGAGGGACTGTCAGACTTCTACTGACTAAAATCCACGGTGTCCTTCAATAGCCCTTTCTGTTCCGGGGTCACGGTAAGGAAATAATCCCGCGACCCCGGCAGGCTTTGGCCCTCTGAGAGGGGGGCCCCGTAATTATGCTGACGGTCTTTGAGGCGCGCGTGGGACACAACGCGCTGTCGACCCGGGCATGGTCCTTGGTCGGGCAGCGAGTTGCCCTTTACTCGCTGCCCGCATGCCCGCGCCTACGGTGGCCGGAGATCATCTAGCGAGGTCTGTCGTCGTGGGCGTCTACTACCGCGGGTTGGGCGGAGGGAGGACTCTGTCCTCTCTCTCGCCCGCCTCCTCCTTCGCGAGCATTACTGCTTCGCAGAAGGAGGCGACCGCTTCCCACTCCGTCTCGCCCCGCAGCATGGCCGCGACCAATGCTGGGCGCGAGAGGTCTCCGCCTATCGCAGCCGTGAGGACACGTCGGTGCTCTGCCCAAGCTGCGGGCAGTCTTGCACCGTATGCTCCACCGTGTCCTCCGGGCGATCTTCGCAGTGATGACACCCAGGCGTTTCCTCCTTTCGCATCAGACACAGGTACCTCCCGAAACTTCCGTGTCCGGTGAGGACCTGCGTCAAGCGGTAGGTCAGGACGCCATGACTTCTCTCCAGCCACTCCTCAAAGAGGGGTCTTACCGCCGCAATTGCGGCGTGCCCAATATTATTAAGCTTGGGGATGGAAAAGTAATAGAATTTTTATTTTACTGGACGTAGTCGGTATTTCCTTAAAGAGGTTTTCGTTTCTCAGCACTTGTTATGTTCTGTTCATTGACTTGGGTAATTAGGTTCCTTTTTTGACAATTTAAAAGTGACATGAAATATCTGTTTGCAAACACGGTTTGCGCAGTCTCAAAACGGTTACATGCAATAAAAAACAACTAAATTAAATATTTTACTCAAAATATCTACCAAATTCCTACCTATTTATTATTTTTTTTTTGATAGGAAACTTTCAAAAGATTACCGGTCTTTGGGGACAAGATACATGTACGGGACGGACGTGATCGCCCGGACGCGATGATTCGATGAGCTGTCCGGAGCGGCGTTGACGTCCTGTACCGATGGTTGCTTGCTGTTTGTGCTATGGCCTGAAGTCTTGAGCAGCAGGGACGTGTAGAACGATTTTGTAGGAACGGAGTAAATGAAACAACTGATAAGTCTTCATAAGTCTTCAGGAAGCGAGTTGCTTGAGTTTTCAGGAGAGAGAGAGAGAGAGAAGATATTGTGCCGTACTGTTGACTACGATTTGAACGAAATTACGAATTACTATTGTACTCCTGAACTTTACCTTAACGAGAGCCGCAAATCGCTTCCTTGATTTATTGTTTATTTTTATTATCTTAAAACTATTTAACAATGGAATTTCTTATTTTTCTAAGAACGGATTACGTGTTGTTTGGTATCACTATAATCCTTATGAAATTACCTATCTCCTGACATAGTGACCTTGACTGTAACTGAAGGGACTGAAAAGTTATGACGAGTTAAAACTAAAACTATTAAATTTTTTAATTAAATTACATTTTCATAGATCACTATCTTAGGAGTTTTGGTGGTTATTCCACAGATTTAGGTCTCGTTAGGTAGCCTGGGTAACAGCCTAACGAGATCTAACATTTATAACGATATATCTATGTATTTCAGGAGTCTAGGGCCTGAGTAATGATAGACACAAAAAAAATAATCTTTATTAAAGAAACAAATTGTGTACAGGACATCTTGCAACGTCAAATGAGTGGGTTTTCGAACGGATTATGGGTTTAAAAGTTAGGTCCAGGCCTAGGTCTCAGTCTAGGCTACCTGGATATACAAAAAACGAAGCTATACTTTAACTATAAACCCACTCAATCGAGGCTACAAAATGCACTGTACTTACGGTTTTACATCGGATTTTTTAACAGTTAAGTTCTATTTAAAACACTATAAACACTATATTTCACGTAATTGTCTATAATTTTACTAAGTTATTATGAGCACTATGAACACTGTAAACACTTAGGTTTGTTGGTGACGCTTCGTCGCGAACATTTCTCCCGCCGTGCAGCGCTGCGATGGCTCGGTGCGATGTCGGCGCGGCGCTGCATCACCCCGGTGAGCGACGACTGTTGTCGTGCTGTCCTCCGCTGCGATGCCCGCCGCCCAGACTTTGACTTCTGGGTCACTTTGGTAGCGGAACGAGCTTCTTCACCGGACGCTTCAGGGTGCCGCCGGCTGTGCGCACCTCAGCTGTCCGGACTTCTCCGTCGGCCCCGGGGAACACGGCGACTATGCGGCCTCGTGGCCATGTATTGCGAGGCAGCTGGCCGTCTGCGATGAGGACCGGGTCGTCGATTTGCAGCTCAGGTCCTCGTCCGTGGGCCTCCCGCCGGTTTTGAAGTTCAGGCAGGTATTCTCGTACCCAGCGACGCCAGAACATGTCGGCGAGTATCTGTGAGCGTCGCCAGAGCTTCTTATTGTCGATGTCGTGCTCGGTGAACACGCCGGGTGATGGTAGTCTAGCTGAACCACCGAGTAGAAAGTGGTTCGGCGTTATTGACTCGTCGTCTTCGCTGTCGACTGATACGTGTGTTAGAGGCCGGCTGTTTACCGTGTGCTCTGCCTCACACAACAGTGTGGACAACACCTCTTCTTGTGGGTGTTTTTCTGTGAGTACGGTGTACAGTGCGGACTTCACGCAGCGAACGAGGCGCTCCCAAGCGCCCCCCATGAATGGCGCGGAGGGCGTGATGAAGCGCCACACGATGCCTCGGCGACTGGCCTCCTCTGCGAAGGCGTCTCGTAGCTCCTTGTCGGCTCCGTGCATGTTGGTCCCGTTGTCAGAGTAGATCTCGCTGGGGCAGCCTCGGCGAGCAGCGAAGCGGCGCAGCGCTAGTATAGCGGAGTCTGCGCTGAGGCTGGCGGCGATTTCGAGGTGCACGGCCCTTGTTGTGAGGCACGTGAACAGCGCCACGTACCGTTTCTGATGTTGACGACCGACGGTGACGGACAGGGGACCGAAGTAGTCGAGACCGGTGAATGTGAACGGCCTCTGGTGATGAGCTAGGCGCGTTTTCGGATGGTCGCCGGTGGGAGGCACGTTTGGTCGCGCCTTACGGATGCGACACGGCAAACAGTGTGCGATTACCGTCTTGACGCTCGGACGCATTCTGATGACCCAGTAGTGTTGACGTATCTCGTTGATTGTGAGCTCCGTCCCACTGTGCTGCAGGTTACGATGGGTCCAGTCGATGTATAACTGTGTGATGCGATGATTCCCGTCTATTATCGGCGGCCGTTTCACGGTTTCTTCTATGTCTCGAGAGGCCGCGATACGGCTTCTCAATCGTATGATGCCGTCCACGATTTCTATTTGCAGAGGTCGCAACCGGCTATCTTGACTTATCGGTTTGTTTCTTCGTAGGTCCGCTATTTCCTTGGAAAACGCCTCTTCTTGTATTACACGTACGAGTATGTTTTCAGCCTGGCGAGTGAATATACTTTCCATCGTATGTTTTGTAGCGGAGAGTTGACGACTTGTTGCAGGCAATCTTTTGACAGGCGTTAACGAATTTTTCTTTTTTCTCCAATCTGGATCTTTCTCTGTGTTTTTTCTTGTTCTCTTGTAGAACGTTTTTTCTGAGGGTCTGCGGCAGAGAGATATGAAGCGAAGAACGTACGCTGTTGCGCGTAATAATCGCTCCCACTTCGAAAATCGTACTGGATCGGGAATTGCTTCTGATAACTTTTGTTTGAGTGTGTTTTCTTCGACGGCGGTGAGCGTTCTTTATTCCCCTGTTTGTTCTGTGATTGGCGGTTTCTCCGACGGCCACGACGCTGGGTCTTGATGCAGGAACTTGGGGCCGCAATACCACTCATGTTTCGAGTTGAAGTGGTGCGGCACGTCACGGGTAGCTGCGTCCGCGACGTTTAACTTCGTAGGTATCCACCGCCAGTCTTCGACTTTACTGTTTTCTTCGATGGCAGCTATGCGGTGAGCGACGAATGGTTTGTACGCTCGTGCCCCTTTCTTAATCCAGGTGAGTACGGTCTTACTGTCCGACCAGTACGTGGTTGAGGCGGGCTTGAGTCGGTGTTCGTGGATCACGGCGGTGGCCAGGCGAGTTCCCATGACCGCGGCCTGTAGCTCGAGGCGCGGTATCGAATGTAGCTTGAGTGGTGCCACCTTCGCCTTCGCCGCGACGAGATTGACGAATGTCTCGCCGCTCGGTGTTGTAGCTCGCCAGTACACCGCAGCTGCGTAGGCCATCTCACTAGCGTCGGTGAATACGTGGACCTGGAGCTCTGCGGCGTCACTATAACCCGGGTAACACCTGGGTATGTTTATGTTCTTGAGCTGCTCGAGGTGTAGTATCCAGCTTCTCCATTGGGCCGCCAGGTCTTCGTCGATTTGTTGATCCCAGTCGATACTTCGTCTCCATGCCTCTTGAAGAATTTGCTTGGCTCGAATTGTGACAGGCGAAGCGAGGCCAAGCGGGTCGTACAGTGACATGACGATTTTTAGCGCCTCTCTTTTTGTGGGCGCTGCCTTTTCTAGGACGCCACTCGGTAGGCGAGCGAGGGTAAGGTTGAAACCCAGCTCGTCCGTACTCGGTTTCCATATCAGGCCGAGTATCTTCTCTATGTTCTTTGCGTTGCCGATGTTGACGATTTCAGTGCGGTTTTGCGACGGTTCATATGTTTTCTATAACTTCTGAGCTGTTTGACACCCATTTCTTGATGTTGAAGCGCGCCTGTTCATGTATGTTTTTTACTGTTGTTGCTATGCGCGTTGCTTCCTCTATTGTTCTGTAGGAGTCTAAATAATCGTCCATATAGTGATTTTCTATGATTGCTTCGACTGCCTCTGGGTGTTCTGTGTAGTGTTTCTTCGCGTTCCAGTTCTTTGCGAATATAGCGGTGCACGGTGAGCTGGCTGCGCCGAATATGATGGACGTCATGCGATATTCGTCCGGGGCTCCCTCTCGTCTGTTGCCTCGCCACAGGTAACGGAGTGCGTCTCTGTCTTCTCTTCGTACTTTCACTTGCATGAACATCTCCGCTATGTCACCGGAGATAGCTATGCGGTGACGGCGGAATCTCATCATGACGCCGGGCAGCGACTGCAGCAGGTCTGGCCCCGTGAGGAGGTAGTCGTTGAGTGACATTCCTCTTGACTTGGCGGCAGCGTCGTGTACTATTCGAAACTTCTCGGGCTTCATCGGGTTGTAGACGTCGAAGTGAGGTAGGTACCAGGTTCTTCCCGGTGTGCTGGACTTGGGTGCCTTTTCAGCGTATCCCTTCTTGAGAAGCGACTCCATCTGTTCTGTATATTTTTCTCGTAGTGTGGGATTGCTGTCGAGTTTCTTTTCTATTGAGATAAGTCTCTTCATTGCGGTTCCGTAGCTGTCTGGCATTTCTATGTTTTCATTTTTCCACAGCAGAGCGGTTTCTATGTGGCCATCTTCTAATTGTTTCGTGTGACGATTCAGTATCTCTTCTGCCTTCTTCTCAGGATCAGAGTCTGGACGTCGCGGATTGATGATCAGCGATTCTATTGCGAAGAATTCACGCAGCTGTTGCTCGATGTCGTCTGTCGTCGAGAGTTTGTTTACGTAGTGCACTCTCTGACCCAGTGTTCTGGTGTGCGCGCCGTGGAGAGTCCAGCCCATGGGAGTGAGTGATGCAATGGGCTGGTGCTTGGGTCCTCTTCGAATTTCGGTGGCCAGCAGCAGGTGCCAGTTGTCCTGGCCGATGAGGATTTTTGGTGCGCCGGTGTTGTAGGTTAACTGTTGTTTGAGGTCATCTAGGTGCTCGCAGTGTGCGATGTCTTCTTCGGTGATTGTCTGCGGTGTCAGATGAAGCTCGGGTATGGTGCGCGCTCTGAATGGCACCCTATTCTGCAGCTGGCTTGCGAGTGTGACGGTGATACGTCTCGAACAAGGGGTGTCGATCGTTGTGTTGCCGATCGCACCTATCTTCAGCGGATCGATGCGGCCCTCCGCCCCGACTTGCTTTGCGATGTCTTCGTCGATGAGTGACACAGTTGACCCATCGTCGAGGAGAGCGTAGGTGGAGGCCTCTCCCGCCGGTCCGATGACCCGGACCGGTACTATCTTCAGGTAGGCTTGACTCGAAGTTGCTCGGGAACTGGCCACTGTTTCTTTTGACTCTGACTTCTGTGTTGAGACGACGGGCTTGTCGACTTCCTCTGCAGCAGGCTTCTTGTCATAGTGAAGAAGCTGATGGTGCGTGGCTGTACACCCGTTGACGTTGCACTTCTTCTTTTGACATGTGTGGCTGGCACGGCGAATCTTCATGCAGCGAAAACACAGACTATGTTTCTTCGCTAGCTCCCATCTCTTGTCGCTTGAGGCTTCTTTGAACTTCTTGCAGTCAGACGAGTAGTGACCCTCCTTTTCACAGATCCGGCATTTGTTTACCGGTTTCTCAACAGCTGTATGAGTTCTTTGCGTGACGCGCCTGGTTGATGGAGCGTCGGTGGCGGCGATGTTCTCAGGTGGAGCGAAGGCGCTGCAGAACCGGGCTTGCTCGGTGACGAAGTCGCTGAAGAGTGACAGGTCTGGTAGCGATTGGTACTTCTCGGTGTAGATTCTGTACCACTGTACACGCAGGGAGTTCGGCATCTTCTCGGTGAGTGCGCGCACCAGTTCTGCGTTGATGAGGTAATGTTCTTTCTTCAGTGCGCGCAGAGTGACGACACCGCTTCTGACTCGGCTTGCGAACGTGCAGATGTCCCTTGGTGATTCGCCACAGCGTGGTAGTCCTCGAAGTCGTTCTGTTTCGGCTTGAGCTATTGAGTCTGGTCGGCCGAACTGTAGTTCCAACTCCTTCATGATGTCATCAGGTCTGGCGTGGCCGATGAGCTCCGAGCTGACCGTTTCAAGTGCTCGTCCATGCAGGCTTCTTCTGAGTCTCGCTGTATTTTCGACGTCGTTGAAATATCTTCGAGTTGTTTCGTAAATGGCTCGGAATGACAGCCATTCGGTGTGTGCCCCGCTGAAGTTCGGTAGTGTCATGATGACCTTCGATGCCGAGGGGTTGTTCGATGTCCAATGTTCTGTCTTCTTGTCGGCGAGCGACGCTATAGCGGACGTGAGTTCCGTTATAAACGGACGGAGCTCCATGTTCCCCTTGGTGTCTTCTTCTTTTGGTTTTGGTGTTGACTCGATGCGGTTGTTTAAATTCGATGACGGTAGTTGCGTTTGGAGGTCCACTATATTGTCGATGTTCGCAGTCGGGGGCGCTGGTTGACGGCGCCTATTCTTCACTATGTCCCCTTCGGCGACGTTGTCCTCCCTCGGTGGCTCAGGTTCGGGTGCCTCTTCGAGCCAGGAACGCACGTACTCGTTGTTTGAATTTCTATCTTCTAAATAATCGTCGTCCGATTCTTCTTCGGCCCTTTGAAGTGCTAATTGTGCAAGTTCCAACTTAATCTTCAATAAGTCTTCACGTGCTTTTGAAATTTTTCTTGTTGATCGCGTCGTCCTATTCGTAGTCGACGGCGGCGGTCGGTTATGTTCGGTACGGGCGTCACCCCGGGTAGTCATCGGTACGGCACGGCTATTCGATGGCTTCACTGTTCTATCTGATTCTTCTTCATATCTGGTTCCCTTCCTGGGCCTGGGCGCGGTTGGTCGCTCGAAATCTTCAATGTGGGTAGGCGTAGAATCCGTAGAATATTCTTGAATGTGGGTAGGCGCTGAACGCGTAGAGAATTCTTCACTGTGGGTAGGAGGTGCAGAAAATTCTACACCGTGGGTAGGTGCAGAAAACTCTTCACCCCCCCGCGGGTGTGGGGGGGGCAGCCGCTGCCGGTCGCCTTCGGTGGTGGTGGTGGTGGACGGTGAACGCGGCGGTGCTTCGTGACGGATGGCTGTAGTACTAGGTTCCCCCATTTCGACGGTGAATGCTTCAGGCGCCTTCCCCTGGGATCTTGTCATCGGCATGTTGATTTCGTTGCGACGATAAGTCTTCAGGTTTCAGGAATCTTCACAAACATCCGGGTCGACAGGACCAGCAGATGTACGGGACGGACGTGATCGCCCGGACGCGATGATTCGATGAGCTGTCCGGAGCGGCGTTGACGTCCTGTACCGATGGTTGCTTGCTGTTTGTGCTATGGCCTGAAGTCTTGAGCAGCAGGGACGTGTAGAACGATTTTGTAGGAACGGAGTAAATGAAACAACTGATAAGTCTTCAGGAAGCGAGTTGCTTGAGTTTTCAGGAGAGAGAGAGAGAGAAGATATTGTGCCGTACTGTTGACTACGATTTGAACGAAATTACGAATTACTATTGTACTCCTGAACTTTACCTTAACGAGAGCCGCAAATCGCTTCCTTGATTTATTGTTTATTTTTATTATCTTAAAACTATTTAACAATGGAATTTCTTATTTTTCTAAGAACGGATTACGTGTTGTTTGGTATCACTATAATCCTTATGAAATTACCTATCTCCTGACATAGTGACCTTGACTGTAACTGAAGGGACTGAAAAGTTATGACGAGTTAAAACTAAAACTATTAAATTTTTTAATTACATTACATTTTCATAGATCACTATCTTAGGAGTTTTGGTGGTTATTCCACAGATTTAGGTCTCGTTAGGTAGCCTGGGTAACAGCCTAACGAGATCTAACATTTATAACGATATATCTATGTATTTCAGGAGTCTAGGGCCTGAGTAATGATAGACACAAAAAAAATAATCTTTATTAAAGAAACAAATTGTGTACAGGACATCTTGCAACGTCAAATGAGTGGGTTTTCGAACGGATTATGGGTTTAAAAGTTAGGTCCAGGCCTAGGTCTCAGTCTAGGCTACCTGGATATACAAAAAACGAAGCTATACTTTAACTATAAACCCACTCAATCGAGGCTACAAAATGCACTGTACTTACGGTTTTACATCGGATTTTTTAACAGTTAAGTTCTATTTAAAACACTATAAACACTATATTTCACGTAATTGTCTATAATTTTACTAAGTTATTATGAGCACTATGAACACTGTAAACACTTAGGTTTGTTGGTGACGCTTCGTCGCGAACAATACAAATGATTTATTATTATTTTACATTAATAATTATTTTAACTTCAATAAAACCATCCCATTAAGACTTGTTCGACCAAATTCCTTTCCAACCAATTTCCATACAGATGATTAAATTATTTGTCCCAAATAAATATCCACGATGCAGTTACACACAGTAGTATCGATAACGATTCCTGGATATTCCCAGCACGTATTATGATCAATACATCGCACCGTATGACTGACTGATTTCAATCTGTTCTCATAACTCCAGTTCCACGAAACGTTGAAAATAAATATTGTATCGAGTTCTGAAAATTCTAAATTATTGTTGGCGAATAGCCGTGATGAATAAATTATATATAGGGCCGGATGCAGATGCGAGTCGCGAGACTGTCATAAAACTCTTCCTTTGTGTTCCAGGGCCGCGATTCCCGATCCTGGAACACAAAGAACTGAAGGAACAAGGTGATTTTCAGTCAGTCAAGTCTGACAGTTCTTTCCGCTCCTCCCACAGCATAGCGAGACAAAGTGAACGTTCCTACAAAATTCAATTTAGTAACATTAATGAATTAATTTACTTAATTCGATTTCCAATAACCAATTACTGTAACCAAGGCAGAAATATTAATTACAAAACAAACTTGAAAATCCAGTCAATATCAAATTAATGTTGAACAACAGTCATTTACAACAATTAATACAATAGACGAACATCTCTCGCGGCTATCATGGGGTAGTTGGATCCAGGGCCTGATTCAGAAGGAAGTACTCCTCGATACGGCTCGCATTGTGAGGAGGTTCCTGTCTCTGGAGCCCTAACCACTGGTAGATTGGATTCTGCTTCCATTGCGGATCACTATTTTTATATTTTCAAATGTATTTTATTGTTTTGTTTTATATAAAATATTAAGGTTATTAGGATTACAATAGAAAACAAAAAAGGCAACTTCTGTCAGAAAACACTGAGGTTTTTTGGTCATTTGAACGCTTGTCAATTTCACAATGAATAAAATGAAGAGGATCAAGAAAAGATCCTTTAAAACTAAACCGAAAACGTTCTTCAACAGATTTCAACTTTAAGTACTTGGTTATTTTTTGTCATCGTGGTAAAATCATCAATTGAGTCCTCCTACCCTGCAGGGCAGGGCGGTAGGGACTTTCAGATTAGTACTGACTAAAATCCATGGTGATCCTTCCATACCCGCCTTAGAGGATTTTAGCCAGTACAAGTCTGACAGCCCCTTCATTCTGCCCTGGGTTAGAGGACTCATTAGATGATTTCACCACGTAATAAAAGCTCGTAATATAAGCATAATCGTTAATGCGGAAACCTTACGAGTGTGAAAAGGGTCTAATATGACTTAAAAAAAAATGGATGCCTTTTGCGCCTAAAAACGTGTTGTGTTACAAGATTATTCACGCCTCAACAAAATATCAAAATATACTGTATAAAATTGAGTTTTAAAATTGTTATTTTTGCTCTACATTTTTTATTTTATTGGACGTTTGGGATGGTAATCTGTGTATTGATGTGAGCCAGATTTGTTTATGCGATACGGTCTAATGAACATAGAAATTGTTTAGTGAATAAACATTTGACCTGTACGAATATAACCCAAAAAAAAACGTGAGTTTTTATACGTATTTTTAATGGTATATTGTTATGTATGTATAGACTGTTGCTTTAATTACGTTACGGAATGACAGATGTCTTATTTGGCCAATTATTTAAGAAGTCTTAAACCCCTTCTATACGGTAAGACCCGACCACCTGACAGAGGTGATCTTGGTCCGGTGGGAATGAAAATCGACCGTGTAGACGTTGGTCGTGCGACCAAATGTGGGCGGAGTCAATCGAACCTTGGTCGGGAGCGCAGCCGTCCCGACAGGCTGCGTCCGCGGTGGGACCCGACCGTCAGCCGACAGCGTTCCAGACGGTGGGGTACTGTTGACACGACCAAGTTCACCTCTGTCAGGCGGTTGGGTCAACCGTGTAGAACGGGTTTTATCGTCGATATGAAAGAACATCACTAGTTTTTTGTTTTTAATTATTTTATTATGGTTTTATATTTAAAAAAACTGACAACAAGTAACACCCCTTCTACACGATCAGACCCATAATCAGACCCGACCGCTGACAGAGGTGACCTTGGTCGAGTCAACAGTACCCGACAGTCTGGAACACTGTCGGCTGACGGTCGGGTCGACCGCGGACGCAGCCTGTCGGGACGGATGCGCTCCCGACCAAGGTTATCCAAAGGTAGATTGACTCCGCCTATATTTGGTCGCACGACCAACGTCAACACGGTAGATTTTCATTCCCACCGGACCTAGGTCTGATCGTGTAGGATGGGTTTTAATTCAACAGCAAAAGTGTTCAACTAAAAAAACTTTTCACTTTACACATCATAATATAGCCGAAAATATATATTAAAGGGTAAAATTATAATTGCTAAATCTGCGAATTACCTTTTACAAGATATTATTACACAATTTAAAACAAAGCCTTAGCCAATTAGATCACAAACAGACATTGAGGACCCTTTAATGAAGATAATGGTTATTATAATGGGACTCAGCTATGAAAAGCTGAACTACGGTTGCGAAACCATAATAAAGATCGCGAACAAGACTAAATTAATATCATTATGTTTTATTTTGGGTAAAAAACTGTCCAATGCGGCCTTGAATCCCCTCTCTGAGAGAGGGAGGGGGCCATAATGCACCACGCTGGCCCAGTGTGGGTTTTGGTAGATGTCACATGTTTTCGAACTTTGTTCGTAAGACAAGCCGGTTTCCTCACGATGCTTCTTCACCATTTTGAGAGCAGTAGTGATGAAATAAATTTTTCAAAGAAATGAGCCTGGCTGAGTTCGAACCCACGATGTACAACTCGTAAGTCGGGGTCGATACCACTGGACTCTATAACCAGTATAACAGAGGTTGAACTGTTAAAACATTTAATTTGTTTACTAAATTATTTATTACTTCACCTCCTACGCTGTTTTGCAAATGGCTGCCTTTATATGAACTCACAAATTATAATATGTAGACACAGTTTGTCGACGTGGTTTGCCCCAATTTGCGTGTTCAAAGTTGTAATCAGTTAAAAGTCGGTTACTTTGAACAATTTGAACTAAGTTATATTATGTTAGTAATAAGTTCTAGTGTCTGTGAGAATTTCTTTGTGTGTGGTATTTAGGTATTATATAGGTACTAGCTGTTGCCAGCGGCTTCACCCGCTACTATTCGAAAGTTATCCCACGGGAACATA
Organism: Agrotis segetum; assembly: GCA_036375495.1. NCBI lineage: Eukaryota > Metazoa > Arthropoda > Insecta > Lepidoptera > Noctuidae > Agrotis > Agrotis segetum. The sequence continues at coordinate 834,706 of JAQSVV010000186.1, forward strand.
AAATCGGGATAAAAACTATCCTATGTGTTAATCCAGATTATAAACTATGTGTGTACCAAATTTTAGCCAAATCCGTTCAGTGGTTTTTGCGTGAAAGAGTAACAAACATCCATACATCCATACTTACAAACTTTCGCTTTTATAATAGTAGTAGGATATCTGATAGACAATATAATATCCACAGACTACTAAGAGATACTACGTATCAGACTGCCAACTCCAGAACAAAAATTTTCGGCGTAGCGCCATTTTGAGTTTTAATGTCATATGACGTTTCTTTTTTTTTTAATCAGTGTTGCTCGCGCAAAAAAAACGCCGTACTCGATATTGCTATACTACTGAAACTTTTCAAAGTTAATTTTGGGAAAAAATCAAATAAAAAAAAAACTATTACATATTAAAACATTTATTTTTCAATTTCCTTTTAAATAATGCTTATTTTTGCATCGCAGGCAAATGGCGAAAATCGATTTTTTATTGTAAAATTATCAAATTGCACCAGTTCCTTATTGTAAACTATTTGACGCAACATTATTTTTATGAGCATTGTGTTCCAATATTATGCATTTGTTATTTATATCACTGTACCGAAACACATCACTGCACCTTTGGATGGGTAATTTAGTCTTTTTTATTGCTGCCGTATATTCTCGATGGTTTATCATTCGCCTCTTTCCAAAACGATGGTGAGGTGATTTTTCTACATCTGATATCCTCAGGATTTTCACAGGTCTTCATTCATCTGCATAATGAGCTGGAAAAGAAGAAACATTATGTTTAGTATAAAGAAATATTGTGAACCTCGGAGTCGGTGGATGAGGGAGCTTTATGTAGTCAGGTAGTGCAAACCAGTTGAGTTTTAAGCAAACATTATGTTATTATGTATGTAGTAAAACATAATTATTATTTTAGCATGTAACTGTACAATGATTTCTCAATGACTTCCACACGGTCAAAATTTAGCAGCCCCCATAATATATAACAATTTGCATACTAGCCATCGCCAGCGGCTTCGCCCGCGTTAATAACGAAGAATTAACAGGAATTTAAGCCTGGGATAAAAGGTATCCTATTATTTTAAAATAATCTGAGTACTGTCACTCCGTTACTGTAATGGAATGGATGTGTGTACATCCATCTTGTCTCCTCCTTTGGTATTTTATAATATTAGTTAAAGTAAGGTTAAGAAAGCAAGAAGTAATGATAGCTGATGTTTCATCATAATACTTACCGGTATACTGCCAAGTTGTGTTGTTCCACTCAAAATCTCATCTTCAGTAAACAGGGAAGGATAGGTAATGCCAATGAGACGAGATTTAGACGTAATGAACTTCTTTTCGTGCTTTGACAAACAAAAAGCTTCGGAAGTTGTTCAGGTCACAAGGATTGCAGTCTTGCAGATCATCACGGTTTAGTTTAGACACTCTAACCACACAGCGAGTCTTTTCTACACGGGAAATGATGCCAAATCCACTCGTAATACATTTTGAAAGTAGCAAAAGTAATGGTAGAGACACTGGGGCTTTAATAATACAGAAAAAGCGGACAGGATAAACAATAAAGATCAATAGTAGCAACAGCAGTAATGTCAGACATACGTCATTCATATGACGCAAAAACAAATGGCGGCCTGCCAGCGTCTGCGACGGCCAATCACAGACGACCAGAAACGTCTGTCGACATTAAAACAATATGGCGCTACGTCGAGCGTTTCGTTGTATGAAGATTATCACCCGTGATAATATCTATATATTAAAACGTCTTGCCCTGGGTTCAGGACTCATTTGATAACTTTATCCCATAATAAAGGGTATGCTTACGCCAAAGTTTGGATGAATAGATATTTGTATCCCCATCATGTTCAGCTGAACGAATCCTGATGGAATTTTAAACGGATCTTGATGAAAACTGTCATAAACATAAGTTGCAGTCTATTATAACATAGGACATCGTTAATCCCGGTATTACGTTCCCGTAGACTATTTTTTAAGATAAACGTGGGCGAAGCCGCTAGAAACAACTAGTGTGCCGTATTTGGTAAGTAGCTAGGTATTGTGTTCAGCTGTTGGTTTTAAATTAATGATTCACCAAACTCAGTGATCAGTTCAGTGAATCAGTAATAAAGATTGGTAATTTATTCAATTAAAAATAATGAGTGATTTTCATTATTCATCGTTCTTTAATGATTGAAATTGTAACACAAAATGAAAAACATTTTTGGTAAATAGCATGAGTTTAATCAGTTTAATTATAATGTTCTAATTGTTGGAACGTAGGCTTCCTCCCTGTGAGAGAGAGTAGGTGTAATCCATAACGCAGGTCCAGTGCGGTTAGTAGGTGTCACACATGTCATATTAAAAGAAATCTTTTAAGGTAAGCGTCCACAGGTCGGAATCGTACGTATCGGACGCATCGCATCAAATGGATTTCTGTATCGGCAGCGATCGGATTGCCGATGCCACATTCATCGCGTCCACTGATCGGCTTTCCGTATGACGTCATCGGTACGCATCGGTATGTAGGCATTGCCGATGAGCCGTCCATACGATGCGGACCTGTGGACGCAGTTGTATGAGTTTTAATACAAGGCAAATTAAAATCCGTTACGTATACGTACGATGGGTCCGATACGTGCGATGCGGACCTGTGGACGCTTACCATTAAACGACACAGTCAGCGCAATAATTGGGCGATCGACTGGTTAGATTTCTGCACGGAACAGATATTTGTATGGATACCATACCAAGTAGTTGTTTTTCTTTTTTTTAGATCTTTGCTTTACACTAGGGTATCTATGTATTATAACTATCTTATATCGGGTATTTGTGTAGTGTGAAGGGAGGTTATTTTGTGAGACAGGCAACTCTGTGATAAAGTCTTAAAAGTCTCTCAAAACGTTACCTATGCATGCAGTAATGCGAAATGATGCAAGTAGTTCACCACTAAAGTGGACAAGACGTAGTGACACATCATTACGCGATACTGCGTGCATATAGGTAACATCTTGAAGCACCAAATTTCCTTCCGTACCAATTAACCTTACTTCATCTTATGTGAATTTATTTCTTTTGTAAATACGCCAACGAACCAGAAGAAAATCTTAGAGAGAGAAAGAAATATAGGTACTCTCCATGACCATTTTCAACATACTGTTACGAGCTGGGTATTGGGATAAATTAATTAACACCAATTAAAACCAAATACAACTTTATTCACAGACAAATCACAAATTAAAACAATCACAAAACACTACTCAACACTTTAACACTTATACACACTCTTTAATCACACGTAGAACTAACTTAGATATCGCTTGTAGTTCGCTTCGAGTTGCCTCGATCGTAGTCAAAACCAGACTGACTCAGGTCGACGTTCGACGCCCTTTTTATACCCCGGCCGGACCCACTAGATGTTTCTAGAAGGTAGTCGAATGTTCTGGAAACATCCATGGACTTCGACATAGTCCCATACCTTCTGGAACATTCCAGAACCATCTCGAAACATCTAGAACAGGGTAGAACTTTCTAGAATCTTCCAGACCAATCTTCACTAGAATAGTCGAGAACCGTGTGGAACCTTCGAGAACCTTATAGATTGGTCTCGCAATCCGACCGACGTAACAATACAGTGAAAGTAGTTTTATAAAAGCCTTTTTCAGAAGCAAAGTTACTTCGCATGTTTGAAATATTCACTGCTCACAGACTTTCCCCCGAGCTCGGTTAATTGTTCACACCTTTTAGGAGTGTTCGCTGTTCACACTTCGACATCAAAGAGAGCGGAGGTAATATGAGCCATTTTATTTTTCAACCTGTTGGAGTAAAAAAGTTACTTACTTACCTATATTTTTCTAGATAAATGTATGGATAACTTTATGAGTTGTTCAGTATAATTATGTTGTGTACTTGTGTTGAATTTTTTTTTAGTAATTTTTAAAAGATCGTCTAATCCAACGAAAAAATTAAAGGCACACACGCTGTTATAAAATGTTATTGTGATAGATAATGTTAACATAATTATAAGTGCTGGGGGTCTATTTATTTTCAAGTCGTAGAAATAAGTCTGTTGACGTTCGGGCTCGTTGTCAATACGTTCGTAACTATGGCTGAAACCACGGGTTTCGTGATCAAGATCAGCACTTTCGGAAATTCAAAAAAACGAACACGTTTTATTTTGTTTTCAACGAGAAAAAATCGTGTAACCCCAATGTTACACACTCTAAGTTGTTTATTCGTGAACTATCAATATTTTGATACAAGATAAACAACTCGAGACATGTCTGTAGGGAAATAAAACACTTTTATCATCGACGACAAAGTGTCATTCAATGTCGCGAACTACACTTCTCATCAAAAAAATCGAAACACTTTCGTTTTTATTGTTTTTGTCCTAATTTTTTACAAAAGAGAATTAATTCCATGAAAAAAAAACATTACTGTGTAGCTGGCAGTTTGGTCATTACAGTAAGAAGAAAAAAATTAAAATTCGAATTAATTTCATTTGTTTATCCTATAAATGAAATTAATCACTGTTTTGAGACAAATGTGTATTTAGGGTTGGAGTACGTTTCTCGTTTAAAAACTAAAAATTAGCGCTTGTCTTTAAACTTTCTGTTTCTTATTTCATTTACTGTGACTTTGGGACGTCTGAAAAAACTTTTTTTTCTAAAACATATGGATACTTCGCCCGCAGAAGCCGCCCAAGTGGTGGCATTGCTGGATTCTGGACTTAGTCAGCGTGTTGTGGCTGCAAGATTGCATCTAAGCTTATCATCTGTTCATAGAGTCTACAAACGCTATCGGGAGACTGGTTCGTTCACGCGCCGTTCAGGATCTGGCAGGAATCGGGTCACTTCTGAGCGAGATGATCGATTTATTGTAACAACTTCTTTACGAAATCGACGCCTTAACGCTTTTCAACTGCAGCAGCAGCTTCGCGTTGTACGAAGAGTAGCTGTAAGTGACTCTACAATAAGAAGAAGGTTGAAGGAACGCGGATTGGCACCGCATAAGCCAGCGAATGGGCCGAAATTAACTGCAGACCATCGAAGAGCGCGCCTTAACTTTGCACGCGAGCACCTAACTTGGTCATACCTTCAGTGGAGCAAAGTACTGTTTTCTGATGAGTGTAAAATTATGCTGTATGGTAACAGTGTAAATATAGGTAAGTAGAATTGATTTAGTTTCACAGAATAAGTTAGTCTAGTGACAGTTGACGGAAGGAACAAGGTCTACAGAAGAGATGGAGAACGCTTTGCACAATGCTGCATTGAAAAAAAGGTCAGCTATGGTGGCGGTTCGTGGACGGTTTGGGGAGGAATCAGCGCCGACGGTAAGACAGAACTTGCCTTTGTGTCTGGGCCACGGCTGCCTGCACTAAATTCTCATCGGTACATCGAACAGTGTCTTGAACCTCATGTGATGCCCTATGCACATTTTATTGGCAACGACTTCATATTCATGCACGACAATGCTAGAGCTCACACCGCGGGCGTCGTACGAGATTATCTTACCGAAGTCGGTATCTCCATTATGGTATGGCCAGCAAGAAGCCCGGACATGAATCCCATTGAACATCTATGGGATGAATTAAAGAGACGAATTCGAGCAAGAGATCCAGCCCCAGAAACACTTAGCCAGCTGCAAAATGCAATCCAAGAGGAATGGGATAATATACCACAACATGTGATCGTGACTCTCATCCGATCGATGAAGAACCGTATGGAAGCAGTAATAAGAGCTCGCGGAGGGAATACAAGTTATTAAATAAACGTTTCTTACATTTTTTTTTCATTTACGCGTGTTGTTTTACCCATTTCCTTCATATTCCATACAGGGTAAAAATTACTCATTATACAAAATACGAAACCTATGAAGACTTATATACTTGAATATACTTATATATTTGAATTTAGAACATTAACATTAGGATTTAAAAACCTCATACTACTCACTATTAAATGACATTTTACATTTATTCCTAAATATACACATTTTTCTGATAATCCTTATCAAATCATAAACTGCGAGGTGTTTCGATTTTTTTGATGAGAAGTGTATATTGTTCACATTGAACTTCTTTATTTCCCTAGCCGCTACGCCGTAGCAATGTCGTAGCACCGAAGATATGGTCGCTACGTGCGTAGCGTTTTCGTAGCAAATAGGGAGTGAGTTCCCTTCATAACATGGTTAAGTTTGGTTTTGTGTTTATATTGGATTATATGAATTTTTCTTCACGGATTTTTTAAAAGCAGTGTATTTTTATTAAGATTCGTGTACCTTGTGTAACTTATTTCATCACTTAGATTACACGGAGGTACACAAGATAAAACATTATCTTATCTATCCAAACTTGCTGCTAAGAACTTACTTTTGACAGAAAGCCTGAAACTTCCTTTTGTTCACTTTTCTTAATGAACGAGTAACATTAACTAATTACTTTGTTAGTTTCCTCAAGGAAACCATTAATGTAATCACTAATTCATCACTATAATTTAGATGCTCATGATTATTCAGGAGTAGTGCAAGTCTATAAGTACACATAATTAAGACCTGAATCATCAAGGTTATAGTTTGTCAAAACTGTTTTGCAACCAGAAACTTATATTTACTATCTAGAGATCTCATTTTTTGAATATTTAAAATAAGAATAATTTGCCAGAAGTCAGAGACACTTTGTAAATCTAAATGTCAAACGATTATAATTTAAACCTAATATCGAAATACATGGCTTATTATGATTGCATAATTAAACGCAATTGTAATTTTTAAATTTACAATTTATTTGAATAAATAACCTCGTTAAATCAATTTAGTAAGAATCGGTTTCTTAAACAAGTATCTTACATCTTCGTTAAAAAAATAAATACGAAGAGAAATGATAAGTTAAATCGGGCACAATAACTTCCAATTGTATTGATTTAATCGCCAGTACATCTCAAATGAAAACTCTGCGGTACAAATAATTCCCTTGATCATTTCTGTTAGTCACTAACCAAGACATTAACACATAAAAACTATACCAATCAGTGACACTTAACACAATAATGGAAACCAAATAGTGTTAAAAAACGGTTCAATAGAAAATAGTGACCAGTGTTTGAACTCCAACCGTCCTTCGTGTCTTCGTGAGCGCTCGGGAATCTTCGGGACAGTTCGGACGAAGCCGAAGCCAACGGAGTGGAGTGGGGGAGTAAGATGGAAGATAATGCTGAGAGGCAGTGTAAATATAGGTAAGTGGAATTGATTTTATTTCAGTGTTAGTTAGTCTAGTGACACTTGTTTCCTTGGTGAAGTACAATTTGGTAGTTATGTGACTGTGAAAAATTCATCATCACGCTACGATAAATAATAGTTAATATGATGTTTTGTTAGCGTAAATGATGGTAGAATGACAAAGTGAAATGATAAAAACGACGATCCCGGAGGCTAAGGGTGTTTCTTTATAGAAGCAAAATGTGTCGGTACAGACAGGTTGGTAGGGGTCGGTCGGTGCTGGTCAGCGCGGGCAAATCAGACCTATACATGTCATGTTATGTTATCGCTCAGGTTGAAATTTGGCAGATTTGCCAATTTCTTTGTACAACATTTACCTGCTCATTAGCACCGATCTGCTTCTGCTTCTTAATGAATGAAGGTACACATTGACGAAACGTTAAGAGGCCGCTATCCCACTGGCGTTTTTCTCCAACGTTGACGTTGCGCAGACGCATCGTTGAAGTCAAGATTCTCTAGTGGCAATGACACTGAGACTATTTCCTCTGCCGAATCGATGTATCCACTCACTGATTTTACCGTTTACCATAAAATTCGATGTGCTGTTTGCTGACAATTTGAAAAGTACAGCAGACACCAGCATGCCGAAATTTTAACAGATAATTTTGCTATAGTATGTCGCTGCATTTATGTATAAGAAAAAAGATGTGTAGTGCAATATAGTACATTTTTCACCCTCTTCTATCGGTAAGATGACACGTTTTATATTTTTATTTATCAGCCACGTATATCGTCAAATGGATATTTGCATTTATAGTGATTTTATTTTAGTATACAGCGGTGGAGACGTGGTGGGATTACTTCAATATACTTGATTCTATTTATAATATAGGATCTTGATCTGGTCTTTGGGGAGTTTTGGTATTACGAGTACCTACTTACTTGGAAATCTAGTCCTAAAATTGTTTTTATTTTAAATAAGAACCACGAACGTTTATAAAGTAATTAACATTTTGATGATGGTTATTTATATGCGCAATAAAAATGACATTTTATATTTAGTTAATGCGAATATAAACAATGTAGGATTTGCATTGCGTAAGCTGTTTGAATGTGCTTCAAATGAGTTAATTTTCAAACAAAACAAATTTCCTTTCGTCATTTTTAGTTTATTCCATCTAAACCTGACTGAGTTATGTTTTTAATGCATACTTGTCTTGCGCTTAGATGCGTTTCACCTAATATGAAACGATATTGTGTCCTATTAAAATCTGGACAATAATGATTGGAGAACCGAGTCTGTGAAATCACAGCCATCTGCCATACAAAAGACAGTCAGACAGACAGCCGTCTACTCTATTGATGACAACGGTCGAGTTGCATTTTAATGAAGGTGTCTGCCATTCAATCCATTCGAAAGTTCAGTGATGTTGACTCTACTCCAATAAAGGAAAATTTTAGAAACATTTGCACTAGAAACTTTTAAAACGACGTTTTCTATCTATTGTTAGTGATAATCATAATTCACCTGACGTCAGCGTTAACAGAGTTACTATTTCTCTCGTATACCACCATTGCTTAAAATAATTTATAACCATGATACTAATGATATCTATTTCATTCTTGAGTTAATTGTAGATATAGCAATCTTATCTACAGTTCGATTTCCAGGGTCGTGATGGTTCTTCGATGCCCGATGACCACTTACTGAGTTTGCATACTGATAAGTATGCAAACTCAGTAAGTGGTCATCATTTCGTTCATGAGTACGACTACTAATTACTTTGCCATTCCACAACCACTAACTTAATTCCCTGTTCAGATGTACCAAGTAGAATAATATTGGATACAATTTAAATGCTCACCAAAATGATTAAGACTAGTTGAAAAGTGAGTGTAGCAAGCTCGGGAATATGGGACACCAAGGTACGGACGTAGGGCACGTTAGTTTCGAAGAGGGTGACGGAGGCTCGAGAAGGCAAGGGATGGGATGTGAGCTGATGATGCTCCCTTCATACCCTTCGTGTAAGGTTCCTTCAAACCCTGAATACAGAAATAGAAGCCCCGCAGCGGGGCTTCGTCGACTTAGCTTCATTTCTATGATACTTCATGGAACACAATTTATATCGAACTAGCAAACCCGGTGAGCTCCGTTTCGCCACCAGATGGCTTCGTTTTCTTTGTTATAAACCTCACGGAGTCCGAGACCTTTTCAACGAACGCAAAACCGTGGAAATCGGTTTGTGCGTTCTGGAGTTATAGCGTCAGGAAGGAAAACCCGACTTATTTTTATATAGTAGATGTGTTGGTAGTAAAATTGTTGTATTTCTGAATTTTGAACACAAGCCAAGATAATTATCTGTGTTATGTATAATGAGCTGGCAGAGTAGTTGATAATTTAATGAAGTAGGTACATTACCTGCATTGCAGGTAAGTAATAACGACCGCGGTCCGAAGTTAAATTGGCCTTCTACCGTCATGTGGTTACTAACTTTGTCATGCGGTTTTGCTCGTGTGGAGATGCAAAGAGTTTTTAAAGTCTTTTTATCGGGATATAGATTTTTTATTGAGGTGGAAAAATCATAAAATGAGTCATTCCGCCCTAGGCAGAGCGGAAGGAACGTTCTGACCGCCATATCTCTGACGTTTCAAGGTATAAGGCTATAGATATAAGGCTTGAAAGAGTTTTGTATGAAACGTTGCCTACCTATACAATAACAATTATAATTATTTTTTAAAATAATGGCCTCTACTTATACCTATCTAAGAAGTTTTGTACAACATATTTTTTTCTAAAGCACACGTTTTAATGCTATAAACCGATAAAAATACAATTTTAGATAGCAGCAGAACTTTGATAGGAAATATTAAAAGCCCTTTGAGATACTTCATATCCTGAACAGAAAGCTATTATTTCGAATTTATGTAATGTTATAGAAATAATTAACTTAATCGCCTCGCGGGCAAAAGGTCTATTTAACTCAAAATCTTGTTAGGCAAATGAAGTGAAATGGTCTTAGTAATTACATGGACTGTATAATATCATTAAATTATTTACATCTGTACCCTTATAATCACATTCAGAGTTTATCCAGAGAGCTCACTTGGTAGATCACAAGCGAAATTACACCTAATTTCATATGTCAACAAAGTATATGTTTGTTTGTTTGCTTAGGTCTGTATTATGAGAGGCAATAGTTGCTCCATTCCCTGTTTAGTTGGATAAAGAAAACATGGAACTGTCTTGGTTTACCACCAAGAAAGGTTTAGAACCAACCCGCACTGGGCCCGCGTGGTGGATTATGGCCCACTCCCTCTAACAGAGAGGAGGCCTGTGTCCAGCAGTGGGAACATTATAGGCTGATTATGTATGTATGTTGAATGTGTATGACGTCTTGTGTACGAATCCCAGCCTGGGCAAGAAAGTTGAGTCCATCGTTAGGAATTTCAGATGAATATTATGTGATCGCTTGTAGAACTGATAACCAATGGAGATGAAAAGTTCTCGAGTGGCGACCACGGACCGGAAGACGCAGCGTAGTCAGGCCTCCCGCTAGGTGGACCGACAACATCGTGAGGGTCGCGGGCAACCGATGGATGCAAGTGATGAATGTCGTTCGGCACGTCGGTCTTATGTTGACTGACCTGATGATGATGATGAGAGATGAGAATGTGATCATATCGTACTTTGCACGTGATAGAAGAACAAGTGTAGCTATTTTTAAGCACACAGCCTAGGCCCCCATAACAATCCTCCTCCTCACGCCCCAACCACATGCTGCCGCGTAGGCGCGAGCCTTAAACAGTGAGCAACGGTTTAGCTTGCCGTCCGATAAGGAATAGTCCCGAGTCGACGGCAATTAAACGAACGGGTGGGTTTTAGTCAGTATGAGTCGATACCACTCCCTGAGTGGAAGAACTCATTGAACGATTTCCCATCTAAAAACAGACATAGGCATTGTCATCGCTTCACAATAGGCATTAGTATTTCCTACATCGGCAACTAGTCTATGTCGAAACTGGCCGCCATAATCGAAATCGGTCGGCAGACTATATATAAATGACCTCCACAAATCTACAACCCAATTACTGAGTAACACGATACCCCTCAGTAAGCCTGAGTTAACCCACTTAACGCTTAATAAGTATGTACTAACAACTAAATTGCATGTTTGGGTTATCCTAAATTTATTATGGGATGGCAGCACTCATATGGGAACCGTAACCACATGTACGACCAATATATTTTGTTCGTCAAATCCTACTAATATCATAAATACGAAAGTTTGTGAGGATGTATGAATGTGTATGTGGGTATGTTTGTTACTCTTTCACGCAGAAACCACTCAACGGATTTGGCTAAAATTTGGTACACGGATAGTTTATAGCCTGGATTAACACATAGGATAGTTTTTATCCCGAATTTATGTTCCCGTGGGATAATTTTCGAGTTGTAGCGGGTGAAGCCGTTGGAAACAGCTAGTTTTAAATAAACACGAAATATCGGGCAAAACCTTGTGCCATATTTTGCCAGCAAATATTAAACTACATAACGTATTATGCACAGTCACATTTGAAACTAGCATTTAATGCTAAAGGGCTTCACACACAGCAGCTATAATGTAAAGATGTACATTATAGCACGATACATCTCATTACATCTTTCCATAGAAATCGTCAGGAGACCACACACTGCAGCTTTAATGTATATTTTTACATCTTCGAATTTCTATGGAAAGATGTATCGTGCTATAATGTACATCTTTACATTATAGCTGCTGTGTGTGAAGCCCTGTTGAATATTCACAACGCCAAAGCTGACATGACACAGTTATTAGTCTAGTAACTACTATTCCTTGTGGAATAGAGTTCATATTTGCTCAAATCCTTTACGTTAATTACGAAATAGGTATTTAGGAAGTGTTCATATGAATTTGAACAGTTTGGATTAGGTATTTGTTCAAACTACGTTTCTGGTTTATTCCCCAAACGTAAATTTGAGTGAATGTAAAAAATCATACTTTTTTGCAGTAATATAAAATCAGTCATTCATAAAGTAATTTAAGTAGGTAATATTAAAACAAGTTGATAGTCTCGGCGATTAAAATATTTAAGAGCAATTCTAAGAAGTCCTCAAAAACAGTTCCGAAGAGAGAGATACCTTCATGCGTATTAATTGATTTTTGACTGAAATGACGACAATTATTCTTTAATTAATGATAAAAACTAAAGTAGGTATAGTTATTTCGCAGTTTAGAATCCATATGGCTCTAATCTTGTTTTCAATACTTTTTTTATTTTTTTTTTATTTTTGTGGGTAAAAATCATCAAATCACTATCTGCTCTGCGTGCTCAGGGACTGTTAGACTGATACTGATCACTCTGTTCCTTTAACTCTCTTTGCGTCTAAGGGCTGATTTTTCAATAGCCAGATAACTCTTATCTGACGAATAAAAATGGCAGTTTGACAGCTTATCTCTAGAAAATATTTCAAACCGTCATTTTTATTCCTCAGATAAGATTTAACCGACTATTGAAAAATCTGCCGTAAGGGTTGCGGTAACCTCGTAACATTCCCACAAAACATTAGTCTCAAACAAAGACATTTAACATACGAGCAATAGACGGGACATCACGAAGAAAGTTGTGATCCAAAATTTTTTACCAATAGGTAAAAAGTCACTCAGTCTACTAGTCGAGTTGCTATGCAACGCTAGATAGTGCTACTGACGCACGGCATCAACAATTTTGTATGACAATTTTCCCTATGCTGGTCTCTAAATACTGATGGTAATCAAGACGATTCATTATTATTTATCATCAACAAGCATGCAAGCTTCCTGCACACTTTTTATCAAGTTCCCAACACGCGTGTTCCACTAAAACTCTATTTTCAGCGAGCACAAACGTTGTGAGAACTTCTTGTGTATCATACGCTTAATATGTTGCTTTATGCTTAAGAAAACTTTATTAACTTAGCGAAGTTCATCTTATCTTGGCACAAGTTGGTTTAATTATACGAGTAAATGAGCTTCGTCTACGAAGAAGAATGTTAGTGTGAACTTGTAGTTAAATGAAGAAATAAGAAAAGTTTCCTAGATTGTGTTTTAATGTGTTGGAGTCTGAAAGTTAAACAAAATGGTGTCGATTTTTTAAATTATTTTAGTAACAGATAAGTAGCGACTTTGCCGAGCACTTACAGTTGAGCAGTGGGGAAAAACCGATCTCAAACAAAAAAGATCCATAAAAACCTCATACTGGGACATTAAACCCAAGATGCACACTCAACGTCTAAAAAACCGTTCCTAAAAAATGTGCACAACATTCTAAATTGTGCGTTTATTTCGCCGACTACAGTCGCTCGTAAAATTCCTGTGTTGTAATAACAACTTTAAACAATTGACGTAAGGTTGAACTTGCAATAATATATGCTTGTAATAGCTGATAGAAAGAGACAGAAATAGAGTTTCGGGACACTTTCGTGCGTTACTTTTATTCCTGACTGTGCATCTTGGGTTTATATACATCAATGTACTTTGATGAAAAAGTATCCAAAGTCCTAACCTATGAGTTAATCTAAGTTACAAACTTTCAGTGTCATTATCATCTTTATTATCAGCCTCACAAACTTCCACGTCATTTTATAAGAGTAGTAGGTAGGGTAGAGGTACGAGGTACTACTTAAACAGGTACTCATAGCCCTGGAACGTAAAGGGCTATTGAAGGAACACAGCTGATTTTAGTCTGTACGAATCTGACAGACTTTTTTGCTCCACAAGGAGGGAGAATTTTTTGACGACTTTACTACAAAAAAGAATTTAAAATGTCACTAATTATGGGAAATCTTCCGTCATTGTTTATTATTTTGAGTTCCCGATATTTTGACGCTGTTGCAAGAAGATATCCCGTAACTGACATTTAAATTGTAAATTAAACCGTGTTATCCTAAAACAGTGTTTAAAACAAAGAAATTGTTGACTTGTTGTCGACAGGATGAGTTTAGTCTGTTGTAGATTGAAAATAATGGAAATGACTCATACTCTGAATGGAGCTGAAGGAACTGAAAGATTCGTACCTGACTAAAACAACTATATGGGGTGACTGGTAATTAGAGTACGATACTTAAACACGTGATTGTGCTCATGATAACAAACAATTTTTAATATGGGAGTAAAGCTGAAATCGTGAAAAAAATATCAGCTGTTCAATATATTTAAGCAAACATAAATGTACTGAACAGCTGATTTTTTTTTCGAGTTTTCAGGTTTGTTCCCATAGTAAAAGTTGTTGGTTATCATGATCACAATCACGTGTTAAAGTATCGTGCACTAATTACCAGTCACCCTATATATACCAAGATTTCCCCTTTTTGTAAAGTAAAACAAGTTCATGTTATATTTGGAAAGAGTATAAAATAACGCCTACATAAGAGAAGATACACTCTTTCAATTTGGTACACAATTTGTGTGGGCGGAGGAAGATACACTTGTGTTGAGTGTTTTCCTTTAATTTACCAACAAACACGAACGAAATGATGTTATAAATATGGAAGAAGATTTCAGAATATAATGAGGACATTGTCTTGTTATCTTTCTTGTATTTTCGACGATTTTAGTAACGAAACTGGTTTTTTTCAGGAACATTATGATGCTATTTAATCTATGTTGTCTAAAATCGAATCCAAGTAATATAAATATAATGTACTTTTTAATCATCATAGCCATTATTGACACATGAAAATGATCATAAAAAAACTAACATGACGTATTCAAAACCTCCTCTTTTTGTCTTTGGTAAAATATACACAGACAATGAAATAAGGGAAGAATGATAACAATAATATTTTGTATGTCTATGACATACTTGTACGTCTATGAATGTCGAAACAATTTAAAAATTGTTTTATTTGATCCCATATCTCTACTGTCAGAAACAATAATGATGCGACATATATTTTGTCCGCCCCGAAAACCAGCCCATTCATGACTCCCACGCGCTGAACAAATACTCTGAAACATTTCGCCTGAAATTCCCGGGTCTCACGATCTATCATTTATACAATCTTCTGTTGAAGTATAATGTCCTTATAGCGACTTTAGGCGATGCGACTTTCAAGCATGTGCTTCATTTGGATCCTCCGCGTGAGAGTCTCGGATTAAACTCTCAGCAAATGCTTTCCTTTGTTACCTCCGCAGTGGTTGTGTTACACACCGGGTTAGATCGGTCTATCCCAAAGACATTAAACTATATACGATCAATAGACGGGACATCACGAAGAAAGTTGTGATCCAAAACTTTTAGCACTAGGTAAAAACTCGCTCAGTCTAGTAGTCGCGTTGCTTTGCAACGCTCGATAGTGCTACTGACGCACGGCATCAACAAATTTTCCCAATGCCCGCTCTATAGGTTCTTTTAAATCTCTTTGGTCCACCCTCATTGATATACACAGGAGAGAGAGAGGAGACTTTATTCCGTGACTAGAAAGGAACATCAAGTTTTTGGACATTTTATTTGTTCCTAAAAGTCCAACAACCCAGTCTTACCTGACGGTATCATAATTTACCCAGTACTGTGTTCTGGATGTCAGATAGACAGTCCCTCAATGTAAAATAGTGACAATACAGCTGCATAAGATTTATTTGGAGGTTAAAGTTAAAAACAGGTTTCTTCTGGGCAAGCTCGTTCGACGAACTTTGTCTAAGTCACCTCAATCTATACTACTCGTACGTCGACAGCAAACCCATTCAAAATAGTCGAGAAAAGCTAGTAGACAGATGGCTACTCGCGTGTCGCTTGAACGTGTGGGTCGTGGCCAAGAGTAAACTTTTTCAATACATAAAAGTACGTTATAGAATATTTTTCGCCGACCGTAAGGTCCCGTTTTCAAGGACGGTTGATCCGTATTGATCTCGATATTGTAGGTATACCCTTGAGGGGACGGTCTGCTAAGTTAATAATTATTAAAATATGTTCCATTATTCAGGGGTGCTCGGCCATTAAGGGTTTTTAACGGATTACCAAGTTAGAGGGTGATTGATTGGGTTTTTGGCGTTTAGTCAATATGAACTGAAAGGTTTTATATTATTTTGTTGAACTGAAGTTAATATTTGTTGAAATACTTAGTCTTATCACTATAATAATCAAGCGAAAATTTTGTATTATATTGTGAAGTGATTATTTATATTATGCAGAGTGCCAAGTTTTCAACGTATTACGCAAATCTGAAATAACTTCGAAATTATATTCCGTGGAATTACTGAGTATTTATTAACTCTTTTTTCCCGTAACTCTTCATAATTAAAAACTATTCCAATATAATTTAAGTAAAAACTACACAATCTTCAATCTGTAATTTCGTTTACCATTTCTACATTTACCTACCTCTGGTTAGCCTCTTACCTTCAGCCTTCAGGCAGACTCCAGGGCATTTGATTAGTCCGCAAATTAGACCATCCGTCTTCCGTCTAACCAACCTGTCTGGAACTAAACTAGCTTTAAATTAAGCATGTAATACGAATCAGAGGCAATCACGCTTCTGTAGGTATTTTCATAAAACGAAATACCTATCGTATTTTGTAGATTATTTGATTCTGGACCGCCTACCAAAGATTTTACCCAATATAAGCCTATAAGATCTGCGGGCATATAGTGGGTTATATTAAAACCTACATTTTGTCTTTTGTTTTAAATTACAGCAACATCACCACTGTTCATCATCACTGCTGTTCTCCTTAGTAAAACAATAATGATCTTATTCATGTAATTTTTCACTTCATTAATCCCTATTAGGACATAGACAAGAAAGTAAATACTCTAACAAAGATTTCGTTAGATGTCCCTCCCTAACCAAACTTAGGTCGCATGAAAACCTATTTTATTACCTAATTTTTATTTTTATTGTTAACTTTTAGGGCCCTTCTGTAAACTGGAAAATGTGTTTTTCTTTATACACATACTATAGTCATCATTGCTTATCATCTGGCGAGATAGTGGTCAAACATGAGCCTATCATAAATATTTTTTGAAAGTGCGAATCTAACGATTTAAATCTTACTGACTTAAAAGTGGTCGGGAGTTTGTAAAGTATATCATCATCAGCCGGAAGACGTCCACTGCTGAACATAGGCCTCCCCCTTAGACCGCCACGCCGAATGACAATTCGCCACTTGCATCCATCGGTGGAGCGACCCTCACGTGGGCGGCCTGCCTACTGCGTTTTCCGGTCCGTGGTCGCCACTCGCGAACTTTTCTTCCCCATCGGCTGTCAGTTCTTCGAGCGATGTGACCTGCCCATTGCCACTTCAACTTGCAAATTTTATGAGCTATGTCGGTGACTCTGGTTCTTCGCCGAATATCCATGTTCCGGATTTTATCCCGCAAAGAAACTCCAGCAGTCAAAGGCTTTGTAAAGTATAGTGAGTATAAATACCAAATTGTAAATCAAATGTAGTGATAAAAGCAGCCTGTATATTATATTGTTGCTTGACAGTTATGACAAAGTTGATAAGGGATTTATATTGCCGCACAAAGGCACAAAGGTCTCACACGTTGTACGAGGTTTTTCATTATTGACATTTATATGGATTTTCTGTGTTGCCTTTTTAAGAAAAATGCTTTTTATCGAGGTACAGTTAAATGAACTTCTGTGTCTTTGACCTTGAGCTGGCCTTTTTTGGGGCAGCAAAATCATCAAATGAGTCCTCTCGCTGGTGGAGAGAAATGGACTGTTACTTATTTATTTATTTAAACTTTTAAGTACAATGTGGTACATAAGGCGAACTTAAAGCCACAGGGCATTATCTACCGTCAACCTTTTTGTTACATTCTTACTTACTAAAAATCCTGCACCATGCTTCTTCGGTTGCATTTTGAGTTCTGAGTCTCGGTGTACTTTTAAGGTAGTCCATTGATCCCAACAAGCGTTTAGGACTACAGGGAGGCCTTGTTAATTTACTGAAAATTCCTTGAGGCGCGCGGGAACACAACGCGCCTTTGATCCCGGCTTTGTACTTAATCGGACGATGGTCTACTAATTGCTCGCCGGCCCACGCCTACACTGGGCGTAAAACAAAAATATCCAAAGCCCTGGGGGGATATTACAACGTCTTAAGACCAGGCTTGTTCCGGTGAGTGAACGAGATGGCGCTAGACGACTTGTATAGCTCTGTCACTTTCACTCGCCTTTTAAGAAAAATGCTTCTTTTCGAGGTACATTTGAATGATCGTCTGTGTCTTTGACCTGACCTTTTTTTTGGGGCCGTAAAATCATCAAAGGAGTCCTCTCGCTTTTTTGGCTTGGGTATGGGATGGAGGATGTCTCTGTCTCTCACACGTTCCGCCTTCTTCTTCACCTCCGGCAACACACAGTCAATTAGAGTTAATACAGACCCAAAACAGGGGAGACAATATAAATAAAAACAGCTTAAGTTATCTATGTATTAATCATATATATATAATCAAATCCAATATTAATGAGTTTCCAATAGAACCATTTGTTCTTGTTACATTATTCATGCTACCTTTTTTCGTTTGAATTACAATTATTCCTAAAAGCTAGTATGCCATTCTAGACCTAAATTAGATTTGAATAAGAGTGCTTGCCTTGTACACGGCGCATGTAACTCGCGCAAGTGCCTCAACATGCTCAAGTTAACATGCGCCGTGTACAAGCACCCCGCGGGTAACTTTATCAAGTAGCTTGTGCATGTTACTCGCGCATGTAACCCACACCTTTACTTGCACGGGTTACATGCGCTGTGTACAAGCCCCCCCCTATGGCTCAGTTGTACTACATACAAGTAATTGCTGGGAAATAGTTATTTTGATTTTCAAATTTTTGGCAGGACTAAGTAAAGGTCGCGGCACTGCTAAACAGAACCAAGATTTTATACAATTTAATAGAACATTCACATTATACATCAATCCAAAATTACATCCCAATCGTGACAAGAAGGCACAAAAAGATAAACTAGGACCATCGCAGTAAATAACAATATAAAGAAAAGAAATTAAATCACATAACAAAACCAAAGATCAGCAGGTCGACCAGTCACCACAAGCAGCATTTCAGACATCAGTATATTTCTTTAGCGAAATTTAATAATAAGGTTTGAATTCAAAATGAGCGTAATATATTCTAGAATGCTGGTTAACAATGTAATAAAACTTTAATTACCATATTGTAGTTAGTATAGAACATAAAGTCAGGATATTTCCCGCATGCATAATAATGAATTATTCATTCCTGCACTGCTCTAAATTAAACATTCATGTCCGTTATACGTTGCGTAGGTCATGGGTTCGAATCAAGCAATCGCTTTGGAATGAGCACCTACGGTACTTTCACAGTTTTTATGTCTTGTGACTGGGACTGTAGCACCATAACTATTTTCTAGTACTAGTTTTATTTTATGTCTCTTGACAATTCAAAAGTGCCTGTAATTGGCTTAGTTGAAATTTTAATTATTTGATTTGATTTGATTTGCCCTATAAGTAATTTCTTTATCTTTATCTTACTTTGTGTAATTTATTTCAACACTACTGTGTGTGCACTGCTCTCAAAACCGTGAAGGAAAACATCGTGAGGCAACCGGTATATCCACGAACGAAAAATTTGGCCCCTCGTGGTGGATTATGCAGATAGGAGGCCTGTATCCCAGCAGTGGGAACATTAATAGGCTGATGATGATGATGATGATCCGTTATACTGCTGGTTGTTTTCTGGCATCATGTGATCTTTTCACCAATGATAGAAGATACTAGGAGCTCATCCCACTTTCATCTCTACAAGGAATAGACAAAGTTTTTTCTATATACATAACTTGACAGTTTTTTGCCCGAGTTTGATACGATCAGTAGCTCAATTCACGTAACTAAACAAGTGCTGTTGCAGTGCAGTTGCAGTTAAGTTTCGATCAAAACAACGCTTTTCGTATTCTCTACCGCTGTCAGACACGCTCGCGTCAAGTTCTCATCACGCGAGCTCATTATCGGTATTCGATCTACAATTGCGCGTCTTTGGTGCGTGTTTTGGATCGCTACATGATCGTGAATTGTGAATTAGCACTAAAATCTGTACTGGAGTATTATTTTAATATTTTATTAATGAATTTAATCGATTCCATTCGATTATTTAGTAGGTAGTATTTTTCTCTCCTGTGGCCACACCATAAGTTTGGTTGTCGTACAGTTGACGTGCAGTTAAAGATTATAAGAATACTGTTTATCCCTCGAACGTGAACTTAACTGCAACTGCACTACTACTTCATCGGCGCGTCATAAAATTACCTACGTGAATTAGCCTTCAGACCGGCTATTGGGATACATTTTAACTATAGGATAATTTTCTGAACCAAATATTTCAACGACATGTAACATCAAAATAATTTATGCGTAGATTCTTCGTGAATATTTCAGAGCACGGCCTGGATCTATTACGCAGTCTGGCAAATGTATTGATTAAGCCATTAGCCTTCCACAGGGACTGTCAGCGGCATATCATTGACAACGGTCATAATGAAGTAGGCCTGCCGTAGAACGTGGTTCTTATAAAATACGAGGCCAGCCTATGTTGGTTGTGTACTCTCTGCGAATGACTTTACAAGTCTATGATATTCGACATTCGAGAGTGATGAAGATTTATCACTATTCTAATTTAATGTATTCTAAGGTTCTACTCAATTTTTCATCTTAGATCTTTTATATTATTCAAAAAAATATTGACCCACGTTAGGTATTTCTCTTGTATCTCTTGGGGTGTATTTACAAACATTTAAACTCACATAAACAAATACCCAGACTCGAGCAACTACTTCGCGGTCTCATCATCATCATCAGCAGCCTATAATGTTACCACTTTTGGGGCACAGGCCGATTAGTAATGGGCAACTCGCCGCCCAACTCGCAACTGGAACGTAAAGGGCTAATGAAGGACACCGTGGATAAATACAAATCTGACAGTCCCTCCTGCCTTGCCCTGGGTGGGAGGACTCATTTGATGATTTTACCACGCTAAAAAAAACAGTTCATCCCGCCATCTCCTTAACAGGTATTATCTAATCTAATACCAACACAAAAAATAGAAGATGAATAATACTCGTATAACACTACAAAATCTATGTAATTAAACACCACCAATTCCCAAAACTATCATTAAATTTCAATAAGCCTCACTTCGACACAGGGCTTTAATATTAAACTAATTTCCGACACCTTGATGAAAATCAATTATAAACGTGCAAATAGGTTTAGCAAGCCTGATAATTTAATATTCTCGCTGAACACGTCGAGCCTCCGAGCTGTTGAGCTATCGAGCCATTCGAGTTATTGAGCTATCGAGCTATCGAGTTTTTCGAGCAATGCGACTCGATATTGTGACTATGAATCATATGATCGAGTGTTTACACATCACTGGTGGGTTTTACCATAATTGTGTCGTGTTTTAAGGTAATATTTAAAACAGACTACCATGTTTACTGTATAGTTTCCAAAGGAGAAAAACAGTCGAGAAGAGTGGTGTTTATTGTCTAAAGGATTCTAAAATGGCGGCTTGTACTTGCGTTGGCAAATAGAGCAGTCAGAATATAAGATTTCGAATTTAAGTTTTTTTTTAAATTAAAAATAATAAAAACTAGCCTAGATAACAATAATTTCTCAAACTGAACCTAAAAAATAAAACAAAATTAAAACAACAATAAATAAACAGGTAACAACGGAAAAATAACTGAAAACTATAGTAAATATTCTTTAAAAAGATCACTGAGCGCGTCAAGACTTCAAGATTTCTTTTTTTTTTGTGTTTACGCTACTCGCGGAATTGAGTATAGACGGCATTTAGGAATCCTTTCTTCAATGAACCGGGTTATAAATTGGGGTAAGTAATATATGATATAACTGCAAAATCTCTAAAACTTACAAGAGATAACAACTGAACATATAATTTTATTTGATATAACGATCTGTTAATATAATAAACGATAGACATAATTTTATAATGACTAATTTCTATAAGCATAACAATCATGGAATATAAAATCGTTTTGTGTACCGCTCAAAAGACATAAAACTTATTTGGTCTAATTTTTTTTTTTCTTTCTGGCCAGTAATCTAACACTGATGTACCTAGTAATAGTACCTATTTCTGCGTACAGGGTTTAAAGTAACCTAACACGAAGGGGATGGCGGGGTCTTTCAGACCCCGCCATCCCCTTCGAACCTAACCAGTCCGTGTCGGGGTGCCCCAAGTCCCGAGCTCGCTTCGCTCGCTCTTGCATCTTAGATCAAATAAGTGAAAAATTATACGTTTCAAACGTTATATGTAATGATTTTCGCTTTATTAAACGTTATATCAAATAAAATTATATGAAATGAGTTTTAGAGTAACACAAACATTATGTGTGGAGAAATTATACGAACCGTTGGTATATCTCACGTTGATTATATCATGTGAACGTTATTGAAATGAAAATATATCAAATAACTTTATATGAAATGAGACGCACCCTATAAATTGTAAGTGACACATGGCTTTTGATTGTCAGCTTGTCAGTCATTACAAGAGTTTTTGGTGGTCAAAACAAGCAGATCACAATTTACCATAAGCAAACACCACAAGAAGTTAGCTTTAAGAAAGCCTGGGAGGCGTGATTTGAAGAGAAGGCCTCTTTATGATCTCGCATGAAGGGACAAACGAACTGTCAAACAATTTTTACTTTATTTTGTCGGTGCGCAGGAGTTCTATTTTTTCTGGGTGAGCTTGGTCTATTTTTACTTTTGGGCTCTAAAATAAATTAGTGATGGACAAAAGTAATTTATAGATTGGCATCTACTGAAAAGTTAAATCCTATTGAAAATCGTTTTAGTAATACGAAAAGATTTGGATCTAGACAAAAAGGGATTGTCACTTGTCCAAAAGTTCTAACTTATTCTTCAGAATAAAATTGTCACAGTGTAAAACTGTTGAACTAAAAAATTGGAGGATTTATAAAAGTTAGAATTGCTATAAATCCTTAATTTTATTTGACAAGATAACAGACAGTTACCCCCGCATCTGGGATCAAAAAGGACTCCGTGATTTCGTACGATAAGTCCGGGCAGTCCTTTTGGAGCGGTATCTGGTCCGATTTATTCAGATAAAACCCTCGTCAGTCCCCGTCTACAAGTATTTTTTGAATACACTCAATTGTATGATTATACGTCTTTGTGACAAGCTACACAGTTTGCGACGTGCGTGTTTTTTTTACCCGCGACGATATAGAGACTGTATATTATATGCGTTTGGGATGCGAAGTTGTTTGTACAAAGCAATGTTGCCGTTTATCTCCAAAACTGCTAGTCCGATTTTGATGCGGTTTTCAACTTTGGTTTCTGATAGATTGGTGCATGTTCTAACATAAGAGTATGTGTTACGTTGACAACCTTTAGTTCTTTTCGATCCACTCAGAACGCAAGGACTCATTTTATGATTTTCATAGCCCAAAACGGGCGCTTTTTCTATGTCACAACTCCTATAATTTTGAACAAAGTCAAGTAGATGCCGCATTAATGCTCCGTATAGTCTAATGTGTTCTAAATACAAATACTTTGCAGGTATAGTCAACCACATATCATTCTGACACATAAACCTCGAAAACCACATCATTTGTACACAGGCGCTGTCAACATCAGATTGTTGACATAGACGTGTGGTTAACTGTACATACTGAGTTTAATTTGCGCCTTTTGTATGAGTAATTGCGAAGGAACTGTTGCAAGAGTAATTGTACTAAATGTTCAGTACTTTGTACAGGTGAGCCTGGCACAAACGCGACATAATCTAAGTACACTAATATTTTAAAGAGAAAAGATTTGAGGTTTTGTTTGCAATGATTATTCACATATAAAAAAGTCACATTATACGCAAGTAACATAGGCTACTCGTATTATTTATTTTTGAGCGAAGTCCGGTTATAATGTTCTCACAGGTGAGATATAGTATTCTTTTCTTTAACAGGGAGTGGGATGTAATCGACTATTGCGGTTTATTATTTGTTTAAATTGAGCTTTGCCGCATTCTACTAATTTTCGACGGAACAACCACTGTATGTCTTTGAATTATGAACGTATCGTAATAACGACTTTATGATTGAAAACAATAATTTTGAACGTCATGCTTCTTTAGAGAAAAAAAAAACGACCAACTAGGAATTTCTCATCATCCAAACATACAGACTCGGGAAACTAAGTACTTGTAGATCATCCAAATATTTACTTCGTGCGGGAATTGAACCCACGACACACAGTGAGCACACGAATCAGCCATTGCACTAACCGTAGTTATAAAATTTTATACATTATTTGGTTAATTATATTTCTAGTATGGGGCAACATTTTACGAAAGTGAAAACGAAGTATTAACGAAGTAGTGCTTTTTGTAAAATTGCTATAAGCTTCAGGTAAGCACCTCACTCCAACAATGCTTATGTTGACGTTTCATATTTCATTGTAAATCCTTTGAAATTGAATTGCGCTTGAAAGTTTCTTATTGTTTCAGCGTTTTTCTTTGTTAAACTTTCCTTCAACGGCTTAGTTCGTATTAAAGTCATTTAAAAGGTTTTCTTAGCTTCTTTAAATTGGAAAATAAATAATACAACATTGAAGATTGCCCCAAAGCTGATTTAATTTTAATAACCTTGTGCCCAATTGGTGAAACCCAAAAAGAGGGTAATGTGTTAGTTACATGTTTGTTTAAACTGAATATCATGTCTGGTAATGAACCTAGCATCGAACTATCAAATAAAGCATTTTTGGGGTTCAGTTTTTGAGCCTATTTGACAAACACCCGTTAACATTACACGTTCAAAGTTTGTCAAACACGACAAATGCAGACTATCAAATTACTGGACAAACACGTTTTAATTCAGGATCCTTATGCCAGTTGCAGACCAAGAGCTAAGCTAAGATAGTTTGGCACACCTTGCCATGAATAACTGACACAATCTTTCGAATTACAGACTGTCAGTTTTGTGTGCAAACATAAGTACGTAAAACTGCACGCCATATATTTATCAATTGTAAAACAAAATCCGATCACCTTCAATAGAACAACCCATTTGATTCCGACAGTCCACAAAGTGATACATGTTCAACAGACCGTCATAAATTCATTCCGTACTGTTGCACTCTCCTCTGAACTCGACGCTCAGACAATAATATCTGTATAGATGTGCTAGAACAATAGGAAACTAGATAACAAACAAATAAACTTTGTTTTCCTTTACATTTTGTTGGAAATTCTCTGGTTTACTTTATCTTATTTCACAGTGCATTTGAGAATTATACAGTAAGAGTCCTACTAATACTATAAATGCGAAAGTTTGTGAGGATGTATGTATGTGTATGTAGGTATGTTTGTTACTCTTTCACGCAAAAACCACTGAACGTGCACTGAACTGACTTTTCCAGGGGCACCCCTATACCTCTTGAGCGATTATATTTCGATTATTTTACGTCAAAGCGCTCAATATTTTAATAATGAATAAAGTTCCTTACATCATAAATATCTCCTTCTATTAAATAAGTCTTGATTTTTCTAGCTTTTTTCTCCCAGGAACAGCAAGTTGACCTCATAAGCGTCTATTGTAGAATCCAGATTGAATTTTCATTTAATTAAAACCGGAGGACTTTGCAGCGGCACGTGTAGGAAGTTTTTAATGAATCCGAGATTATTTATTGTTTAGGGTGTTCTAATTCTTGATCTTTAAATACTATCAAGCTTAGCCTCGCGACTTCACCCGCGCTTTATTGGTAATCTTAGGCGCAAACTACACAGAAGCGATGCAAGATTCGGATACGATGCGGATGTGGATCGGATTTTATGTCCCTTCAAATTTACATGCGAGATGGCGCGGATTCTCAAGTGATAAATCCGCGCCGCATCCTTTCTGTGTAATTTACGACGCATCTCTTTCATAATTTTGTATGAATAAAATTTGAAGCGACAAAAATCCGATCCACATCCGCATCGTATCCGAATCTTTCATCGCTTCTGTGTATTTTGCGCCTTACAATCTTACTAATACCTCTTTACTGGGATTATAAACATGACAGTTTGTTTGAGCTGGATAGATGCTTGTGAATGACGAAATTACGTACACAGATAGCTTATAACCTGGATTAAAACATAGAATAGTTTTTTCCCGTTTGTATGTTCTTGTGCACGATAATTTTACCAGTTATCGAGCTGTAGTGGATGTAGCTGCTGGCCAGCTAATAATAATATCTCAGCAGCAACCTAGAGTCACCCAATTAAAGATAACCCAATTGAAGGCAATCTGAGCGACCCTTATTACGACATAATTTGGGACTAAAAGTTGTGTATATTGTACGCCTTTGGGTAACCCTCCGAAGGCGTGGTGATGATTTAATAGACCCTTTTCTAATTTACGTCCTTTCAGAGTCGAAATCAAAGCATGTAGTTTAATAAGGTCATGTTTGAGCGCTAAAGCAAAGGAAATAATTGATTCTACGTTCGTAATTGGGTAGTTTCCGTTTTTTAAATGATGTTAATGGTAATGTTTGACATTGCGTCTCGGTTCTTATATTAAGTTTGTGATACTAATATTATATTACACTACTTTATGCTCGCATCGTTGTACAATCTACCTGTGTACCAAATTTCATCAAAATCCGTTCAGTAGTTTTAACGTGAAAGAGTAACAAACATCCATCAATCCAAACACGTTTATAATTTTAGTAGGATAGTAGGAAGTAAGATATTAGAATTAAGAAGTTTGATATTGATACACCTACCTGTATTATGTTAGTAACGTGTATCTTGTTTCTATAAGTATATTAAACATAGAAACAAGATACACCTAATATATAAGTCTTTGGCCCTCTGAGAGGGGGCCGCGTCATTTGACGACGCTCTTTGAGGCGCGCGTGGAACACGACGCGCCGTCGACCCGGGCATGGTCCAAGGTCGGACAGCGAATTGCCCTTTACTCGCTGTCCGCATGCCCGCAGTATATTTTACTTTAAAACAAGATTATGTTCTATTCTACATTCACACATAAACACCAAAACAAAAAGAAAAAAAAATCAAGTTACTCACGACAGTTTACTGAGTTATGTTCCTTACCTTCAAACCCTCGGGGTTTGTTACCCCACACCTGCTTCAATCTAACACCTGGAAAGGCATTGGTGTGTGTTATTTAAGCTGTCCCTTGTCAGCAGTCACAGTAAGACGAGGGTTGTAAGCAAAATACATGCGAAATGTTTGTAAGAAAGCTGGTAAAAAAGACGTTTTAGGACAATGTTTTCTGGATTGATAAAGAACTCGGCAGATACTTGCTTGAGCATTCTTTTTTATTTATTATCTACCATCTACCTGAGGACAGCGTTGTGAATTAGTTCATCATCATCATCAGCCGGAAGACGTCCACTGCTGAACATAGGCCTCCGCCTTCAACCGCCACGCTGAACGACAATTCGCCACTTGCATCCATCGGCTGCCCGCGACCCTCGCGATGTCGCCGGTCCGTGGTCGCCACTCGAGAACTTTTCTTACCCATCGGTTGTCAGTTCTACGAGCGATGTGGCCTGCCCATTGCCATTATGTATGTATGTTTTGTGAATTAGTTAGAGTAAATTATAAATTACTTATCTATTTTAGTTTCATGACACTAGGTTTACATAAACCATTTAATTGAATCTCTATTTACAAATATTATGAAGCAGAAGAGTTTGTTTCGTTGAACGCGATAATCACAGGGAACTACTTGTTTATTTAAAAATTATTTATGTGTCCATTATCGAGGAGGAGGACTATAGGCTATACTGGGTGTAAGGGCTCCGTAAACTTTTCGGGGTTGCTCTGTAGACGAAACTGAACAATCTTAGTCAATTTTTTTTTTTTCAGGAAATGAATAAAAAATCAGCTTCACCATAGAAACTTACAAACTTGATTGGTCAGTTTGTCTGGAAAGGGTTTTTTTTTCATTTCCTGAAAAAAAATGTGGAAGATTGTTCAGTTTCGTCTATTGAGCAAGCCCTGAATGTTTGTAGAAGGCTGCGACCAATAAGGGCAGAACAGTGGGGTTGAAATCGCAGGGAGCAGGTAGAGTTAAAACAAATAAAATAGAGCTTATTCTTTATTCAGAAATTAGGTCTAAGACTGTACTAAAGGTACTTAAGATTTAATAAGTTTCTCAAACATCATTTTAACTGAAATTCATGAAAGTTTTGAAGTTTACACTCAGCTTAAATATTCTTTAAAACTCATTAGAATACTTACTCCACCACTAACAAGAAAAAGTACAACAATAAAATAGTAATCAAGAGAATTAAAAGCTTTTATAAAACTTATATATTTTGAAGCGGTCGTTGAATGCAAACAGCTGTGGTTCGGGGCCCGCCGCCATATTGATCCGGCCCCAACGACCTTGAGAAGCTGGGACATACCTCGCACTCTGCGTTCTTCATTCTGAGGCCCAGTACCCTTAGCGCAAATTTTCAGTATTTGAGACGTAAAGTAAACTGGAACTTTGACAATTTCAAATTGTCAATTTTCAAGGAAAAACTTAGTTCTTTCTTCGTTTTAACTGACCAGATGCGTTTTAAAGTTTTCCATTTTTTAAAACTATTAGAATACTTACTGTTAACTTCTGGAAAGACAACAATAAAATAGTAAAAGAGAATTAAAAGCTTTTTCGTGCTAAAGGTAGCGGTCGTTGAATACAAACATGTGGCGACGCCGGATATGTAACGACCTTGAGAAGCTTCAAAATACGGCGTTCTCATAGCCCTTTTGCGATATGTACGATTTTTGAGTTCAAAATCGGCCATTTTTAGTTTCATAGTTATGTTAAAAGTAGGTACACGTTGCGTGAGTTGACAAACATCTTCGGTGACGTGGGTGCGTTAAGGAACATTTAAACTCACAAAATTACACAAACCCCCAGACCCGAAACAACTACCCTCGTAGATCATAATTATTGAAAGAAGAAAGAAAGAAAGACCTAAATTTATTTGCTACGTGCGGGAATCGAATCGGCGACACGCAACGCAGCAGTCTAATCGCTTGGCCTAGCATTCAGTGTAAAGTACGTGTTGAAAAATGATAGATTAGCTACTCAATTTTTATTGTGCCAAACATAAATTTCGTGGAGCACGTGACCGAGTGGATAGCCCTGACTTAAAATTGAGTTATGAGTCTAGTTAGGCGTATAGGGTTGTACGGATCGAGACAGCAAGATCAGGTGCAAATTACTTTGTGTCCAATTTATCGCTCGACCACTACTGGTCATGACGGTGAATAAAACATCTGTGAGGCAACCGGCCTGTCCTAGTTAACCATCTATTCACTAAACATGTGACGTCATTCACCAACCCGCTTGGGCCCTAGCATGGTGAATTAAATGGCCCACTCCCTCTCACAGAGAGGAGGCCTGTGTCCCAGCATTAATAAGCTGATGTGCCAAATGAGTAAATTCTGGAAAAAAAACATAAGTATCACGACCTTACGCGTTCACATTAGGCTTTCGGGGGTGCGAAAATACGACGGGATCAAAATGTCCATATTTCCAAATTACACTGCCGTAATCGTATTAGCCTTGGGCCTAAAAATAAAATAAGAAACACAGTGATTCAATTATATTTTCGGTTCGCCCGCGCGGCTCAAGTTTCATCTTTCGAAGTTATAATTGCTTTTGATTTCGTTCATTATTCCTTGTTACTTGATCTGTTGGTTATTGGCTTCAGTAGGAATTTCTACTATTTTCTCTTTATTTCATTTACCATCGAAGGTAAAGTTTAATTTTTAATATCTACTAGCTGACCCGGCGAACTCCGTACCGCCTGAGAAACGATTAAAAAAAAACCTTATAAACCTTCCCTGGAATTTCCAAAATAATTCAAAACCAAAATCAGCCAAATCGGCCCAGCCGTTCTCGAGTTTTAATCAGACTAACGAACAACAATTCATTTTTATTTATATAGATAGAAGATAGATGTATTTATTAGAACTGAGCATAAATATCTCTAAGTTAGTAATATGCAAAGACTTATAAATAGTTTTTTTAAAACATATTTGACTTTGAGACAAAGCTCAACTTTAAAATCAATAAACATCGCTACTTTTGAAAGTTTTCCAAAGGAAACATACAGATATAACATTTTAAAATTAACCCTTTCAGTGTTCTATCAAATTCCTTAGTTTTGTAATAAGACATCCCATCACACCCGACTTATTTTTTCAAAATCAAAGCATTTATTTCAAGTAGGCCAGTTACAGGCACTTTTGACTTGTCAAAAGAAAAAAAAAAAACAGTTCAAACATACTTTATGTGCCTACAGTCCCAGTCACAAGACATAAAAACTATGAAAGTACTACGTCACAAGCGTCATAATGGTCTTGCAGACCAGAGGGTAGACGCCCATTCCAAGGAGTAGATTTCCATGGAGAAGAACGGGCAAGAAACTCCATGGACACTCTTTTTAGATCGCTTATTTGAATTTAGAAAGCCATAAATCTTTCAGTGAGAGGAAAAATAAAACGTTTTTAAGCAAGATTATACAGCTGTAGTACATTTCCACTATTAACAACGTTTTCCGAAAAAGATTTAACTCCAATCCAACCCTCTGCGTGCCACGCAACGGCACTTACTTCTAATTTGCACCGACTTTTCTTTTCACGCTTGCTCTTTAAGAGTAGCACGCAACAAATGGTGGGTTTAGCGACTTCGGGTTGAGCCGCCCTTGGCCTAGTTTCATGGGTCGATAGAACCCACGAATTTATCGTGGAATGGTTGGGGGGTTAGCTAAGCAGGCCCAGTTCCACAGACGTGAGGGTGAGTTTATTAGATGACGTTGATTTAGTAGTATGTACTTTAATATTAACCTTGGCCTCTTCTGAGAAAAAGTGAGAAACGAGTAGGCAAATGCTTGAATGAAAATTAAGCGTCTTATAGCCGGGCTCTAGGACTTTTGGCAGTGGTCTCATTGTTGACTAGTATATCAACGCCAGAGGTGGACGCCCACGGTGACGGACGTCGCAAAACTATCTCCGGCCACCGTAGGCACGGGCATGCGGGCGGCGAGTAAAGGGCAACTCGCTATCTGACCATGGACCATGCCCGGGTCGACGGCGCGTTGTGTTCCACGCGCGCCTCAAAGAGCGTCAGCATGATGACGGGGCCGTCTAGAGGGCAAAAGCATGCTGGGGTCGCGGGACTTATTACCTTAAAAAAAAGTACATCACCGAGGCAGTTTTTTTTAAGTTAAAAATATTACAGCAACAGCAACTTTGTGAATGATTAATAAAAGAATTATTGCCAATGAGGTTGCGACTGTATTATTACGAATATTGGTAAGGTGGAGTAAGTAATTTATAAGGTGGCTGTTTCAAAACCCTCTGCTCAAATGTACGTTCAACTTCGTAAATCTACTTAAATGAAATGCTTACGTAGGCTCAATTTATGTGAATGAGATAGATTTATACGACGTCTGTGTGTTGAAAAGGGAAGCAAACAGCAGACGCTTATGAATGACAAGGCTAAATTCGGCGGTCGCGTTTGTGTTAATTTAAAGCGTTTAAATTCTCCCAAGCTGAATGTCGGGTTTTTCATTATGATTTATGTGCCTAGTCTTTACTAGGTAACCTTTTGTTTTGTACTAGACTATTATTGTATAAAGAAAATTATATTGTGCAAAGAAAAGTATTACTTATAGACATTACAGACTTGAATGGAGTGTTTTTTCCCCACTTCTTCTTCTCAGTCAAACACTAGAAAGTAGTTAAAGGCAGGTATTTTCATGGACTGTCTATTGTAAATTGACGCTTGAAAATTTTATCAGCTTAATTTTTATAAATAACTTTGATATTCTTACATCAAATCGGCCCTTTTTCCGTATTTCGATTTATAATGTCACTGGCTTGGCTACCCCTCTTTCGAGATTTAGGTCCAGTACTTTTTGAATTTATTCAGCTTCAAAGGAGACTACAAATCTATTTACTTAATAATCTAAATATATTATTATTAGTATATCTCAAAGGTGACTGACTGACATAGTGATCTATTAACGCACAGCCCAAACCACTGAACGGATCGAGCTGAAATTTGGCATGCAGGTAAATGTTATGACGTAGGCATCCGCTAAGAAAGGATTTTGATCAATTTTACCCCCAAAGGGATAAAATATGGGACACGCAAACGAAGTCGCGGGCACACCTAGTATACTAGTACTATTATAAGTCTATACTGTAGATTTAATAATATAAGTTGGCGTAATGTCAATACGCGTTTTATCTGAAACTCAGCTAAAATCTAGGTCTCTATTATTCCTAGGGAGGTTTCATTAAAACTAAATTCGATGTTCGCTTTCAAATGAACTCCTACGACTATTATTATAGTCGTGGGAGTTCATTCGATTCATTTATTTCATTTAATATTCAAAGCCAACTTTGTTTCCGAAATGAGAAGTTTTTGATAAATGAAAAAACAAAATAAGAAACTTTGGTCACGTCATTATAATGTTTTTGACTAAAATAATAATGGGATGGAGGTTTTTGCCCGAATAACTTTTATTAGGACAAAACTTCGCTCTTGTCAAAAGATAAGTAAAGTTATCCAATTTATTAAGCGACTAATTAAAAGTTCGTGGAAACATACAGAACTAACTTCTTCCCAATTTGGACGTTATTCAGAAGCTCGACATTTTTAATAAAAAAACTTTTCTTCCTTCCTGTCTTGACTCGTGTAACTTAAAGAGTATTTTTTTTTAATTACTACTTATTGTTAAAATTCCATATGTTTTTCCAGCAGATGCTCAAAAAATGTATAGGATTTTAATTAGGAATTTACTAACTAGGTACTGATCAAAATAAGAGGCCTTAAGAATCTTCGCAACTAATTTTTTCTTCCATTGTCCGATATCAACCTTCAGATTTAATTTACTCATTTTTTGAGTACAAAAAATACTCAATTTGTCTCAATAGGAGGTTTCTAGATATAGAATAGACAGAAGTATTTAAGGCGGCGCTAGTCGCGAGCTCGAACTCACTGGCAGGCATGGTCAAAAACCATGATATTTCACCGGAAATCGAGCCATATTGTTCAAGTGTGCGCGAGCGTCATCCCCCCGTGGAGAAAACAGGGGAAAACTTATTCAGTGAGATGCACGATCATTCAGAGTAAAAGGAGCGCGTAAAAAAATACGAAAAAGCCTTTGGCTGTTAGGGTTTTATGAAAAAAAACACTGCACCAATTAATTTCAAATAAAATTTATTCAATTCTTCGATAAATTTGCTGTGTGTTTGACCTTTAGATTAACTTTTCTCTACCAACATTAAATAGTACATAATAGACATAACAGCTGACACGGACGGCTGGCCTCGCCTCCACTTATTAATCTCTTAATCTACATCAGTCTGGCCGTTTAGGCACTACCACTGACTGTGAGCCAGATTAGAGCTACGAAAGTAACTATTAAATTCATCATTTTAATATTTAAGTAAGTCTGGGTTTATAATTATATTATCAGATCACATTTTAACACAATTAGTAGATACCTAGCAAGAATTTATTTCATGCTTGAACCTGACATAAATTCTTGCTAGGAGGAGAAGTCAGAAAAGAAATTACTTTTCTTTAGCATGGTAAAATCGTGGGCTTTCAGCATTGTAGTGACTTTACGGGGTGACGGTAAGATAAGTCCCGCGACCCCGGCAAGCTAAGCAAAGCCAAGAGACTCTGTCATCACGCAAACAGCAAATAGACAGGGAGGAGACATTTGATGATTTTTGCCCTCCTCCTCAAAACAATTATTTCAACTAAGCTAAATACAAAAGGTCACAAAACAATACTGGAACCTCACCATTGTTCTTTATTTATCCTCATCCAACTGACCTAAAAGAACCCCATTAAAAAGCCACGACCGCGTCTCAAATCCCTACAACTTTCATCCAACAAAGTTTTATGAGCGAGAACGTAATAAAGACTATAACGCTATTCAAATAAGGCTTTTTTTACAAGAACCGTATTATTACCGTCGTAACAGACGGGCTGAGAATACTAATAGGATTAATAGGCCATTTTGCAGTGCTGTGGGAGCTTACAGGCTGACTTAATAATGTCGGCAATGTACATAATAATGTCTTGGCTACACGACTTATGGCACGTAAATATTGGACGTATTTAAACGCGCGCTTTGCTAACGCGCGTTTTGAGAACCGAGATCTGGTGTTCACATACAACGTGTAACGTTTATAGCGCAAAACCTCTCGTGGGGTAACTCAGCCCATGTTACTGATCAATACTTGTTCTAAAACTTTTGTAAAAAATAAATTAAAAAAAAAAACATAAAAAATGAGAAATTGATCGAGTCCATCAGAATGAAAAATCATTTTTTTTTATTTTTACTCAAATCTGGCTTACATAATACCACATCGTGTTCACGTTGCATTCGTCACAAAAAATCGACGACACAGTTTGTGTTTTTTCGCGATACGTCCATATGGGTATATAATACTTAATTATGCTCGTGCTTATGGCTTCGTCATAAATTGAAAGAAAAGATGTCGTTCTGGCAAATATTTTATTTCAGTTAAGGTAGTTTCTCGCAGAAAAACAAGATATAAAAAAAGCGTATCCGCTTGAATCACTTAAAATCCTTCAGAAAAGTAACTAAATGGTATTCTACGCGTTCCTATTTTAATTTGAGTGGCAATCGATGACCCACTCCTCTAGCCTAGGTTAATAAGCCAGCATGTTTTAAGCTCATTTTTAAAGTAGTCAGTTGCTTGATCTACAGTTAAACTAACAATTAGTTGGATTTTAACAAGTAGGTTGCTTAACTACTGATTTATCAACTAATAAACTAACTTTATAAGTCGCACTATTGGTAGTAAGTACCCTACACTACGTATAATCTGAAAAATCATAACCCACCTTTTGGCTTTGCCGTAGTCGGGTAAAAAGGGACCCGTGGGTTAATTCCGTCTCCTGCGGAAGCCGATATCATAAAAAGCTGTTTATAACAGCTTTGTCGATGGTCGAGTATGGCGCTGTTAACGAGCTAGAGATCGACTTTATTGTTTACTTCAAGTTAAGTGGGCACTGGACGGCATAATTGGAAAGTTAACGAAGGAAGTCTTAACGAAGGAAGAGAGGATCTATAGAGATGGTAAATATTTTAAGAAACGTGAAAAATATAAAATAAGCCTTTTTTACCGTACATTGTACTTGAAGTTACGTACATTATACTTTGGTGTTTTTGTATGGAAAATGAAAAAAAACGCCCGTAGTGTCCGACTGAGGAACTTAATATGTACTTTACGTCTCAAAAACGTGGAAACTCGTATTATGGCCTCAGATTATGAAATAATAAAATAAAGAGCTCGTGGCTAAATAATAGAAGCCGCATAGGTTGATCTACCAGTAAGCCATGCTTATCAAGGTTGGTCCGTGGATAGCTAACGATCAGCGTGTTTCAGAAACCCTCCATGTTTCAGAAAGCACCTAAAGTCGTTGGTGTCGGCTGTCATTTGTAAATCTTTGCCAGTTGTTAGTCAGAATCTGGAAAGTTCGAAAACCAGTCTTAGCAAACCTATCGCATTACCTAGTAACTGGGTTGTAGACGTCAGATAAGCAGTCGCAATATCTAGACAACCCTAACATAGTTGGAAGATTTCTTGGAAAATGATGAAAATTATATTACAAACTTAATAGATCAATTTTTTTTTACGCAACGAATTTTAGCCGTCTCGAAAAGTTTGTATTAAGAAATGATTCTCACATTTATTTACACAATTTACACAATTATCAAATAAACCAGAGAGTATCTTTGTATCAATTAAGTATAGTGACAATTTCTCCCAAACAATTACGATTAGGTACCTTACTATGGGTCATTACTTTATCTTTTGTTTATAATCTTAATAAGTTAGCTTATTGTGCCGTGAAAGATGGATTGTATCTAGATCTAATTATATGGATTAATTAGATAGAACATAGTTTATTATTCAGGTAAAATTGTATTGAGTAAGCTAAACAGTGGATTATTAGTTTTGTTTTAGCATTAGAGTACCTTTGACCTAATTACGTAACCATAAGGGTGCTCCCACATCCCATATGCGATAGCGCGCGGCGGAATCCTGGACGCGGCCGCGTGCTATCGCATTGTCTCGGTCTAGCAAATGGCAGTTCTAAGCGACAGAAAGAGAAAGGGCGACGGAAAAATATGATTCCGCGTCGATGGATGTGGGAGCACCCTAATGACCAGAATGATCATCATACTACTTTTAGAGTAGCTTTTCAGCACAATTTTCTTACCTGAGATCTTCTTCTAATGTTAACCAGTCACTCTAAATTTATGAAAGGTACTTCCATTGATAAAATCTCCTCTCATATAAAATGACGTATTATTGTCAATCTCGTGTAGGTGCGAATTATTCGCAAATGACGTGTTTGTATGACCTGCCGTATGAACGTAGACGAGGTAAAAGGAATATTTAAAGAACAGAAGACTGCTGACTATAGTTTCTTCTTCTGTTACTCAGAGGGGACAAATGGCGACAGTATAAGAATACAATATGAATATGGCACTCATAGAACTTCTCTTCTTTTGTCCCCAGAACCTCCCTCCCAGTGGCTCAATTCAGCCGCGGCGACTTCTCCCTGTGGTCGGTACTGAAGAACTGCGTCGGCAAGGAGCTGTCCAAGATCACGATGCCGGTGGTGTTCAACGAGCCGCTGTCCTTCCTGCAGAGGATGCTGGAATATCTGGAGTACGCTCATCTGCTGAGGATGGCGTCGGAGCAGACCGACCCTGTCGCCAGGATGGAGTATATTGCTGGTAAGGGAAGTTTAGCTGTTCTTTTTAGGTGGTAAAAAATTTAAAACAGGTAAATTCAGTTTTTTTGGGGTGGTTCTATCAAATGAGTCCTACCACCCTGGGTGAAGCGAAAGGGACTGTCAGACTCTTGCTAACTAAAAAACCATTTCCTGTCTGCCGCTATCCTGTGAAAATCGAGTCTCTTCAAATGCCCTTTGCAGTCATGCAGTAACCTACATAAGAAGCCCCGTAACCCTGGCAAATATTTCGGCTCGGTCCCATTTTATTTTTCTTGGTAAAATCGT
The DNA here is from genome assembly GCA_036375495.1 of Agrotis segetum. Taxonomy (NCBI): domain Eukaryota; kingdom Metazoa; phylum Arthropoda; class Insecta; order Lepidoptera; family Noctuidae; genus Agrotis; species Agrotis segetum. The sequence goes on from JAQSVV010000186.1 coordinate 872,033, forward strand.
CAAATGAGTCGTCCCACCCCGGGCAGGGCGGAAGGGACTGTCAGACTTGTACTGACTAAAATCCACGGTGTCCTTCGGTAGCCCTTTGTGTGCCGGAGTCGCGGTATACGTATGTTCCGCAAAATGGTCCTATGGCCCCGTCAGTTTGCTGACATCTCCTAGAGTTTTTGTAGATAATACGTTGATTTTTCATATTTGGGTGTTGCCCTCAGCTGCCGCAGTTCGCCATGTCTCATAAGATATTGGTCTCCACTGTATAAGAATCTGGATTTTGGGATCACACCGGCTTCGTCAAGAGACGCCTTGAGACAGTAACGATGGCGATGAAATAAAATACATAAAGTACTGCGTATTATAAATGGGGGAGGCCTGTGCCTAGCAGTGGAACATATTACTGGAACACCCTATTACTCGCCTGAAATGTTTAAAATAAAAAAAATAAGAATTTAAAAATCCCCTTGTATATAAATTCAGAGTAAAATAATACTCCTATTAATTTCAGAATGATCAACATTTTTTAAGTTTGACTTTGGCATAACTTTCCTCCACTTTTAAGACGTTTTTCTTTGTTAATAAAATTAAGTAAGCTCGTTATAATAATGGAGTTGTTTTCTTTTGGAATTTTCTTGTTGGTTTTCAATTTTCTCGCAAGGAGTAGTTGAAAGATTATGTGTATATCAGATAGAAGTGTCGGCAGTATTAAGCCCTACAGTCAGAGCAATGAAGTGTGTTCGAAAGATTTAAACGGTTTTCCAATGTCTTTTTATGAGTTTTAATTAAAGTGTGTGGTTTCCTGACTAACTCTATGGAAAGATGTAATGCTTTCACGGTATGTCTATAAATTTAATGTACGGGATATCTCAACCCCGATCATGGCGCTTGCAACTGCGTGAAATATCGGGAACTCAAACTAAATAATCACGGAAGATATCCCGTAAGTGACATTCTTTTTGTGAGTTTCAAAGCACGTCATGAACATATTCGTTATAACTTTTGTTGTAATAAATTTATCTTATTTGTACTATTTTATACCACTAATTAGCAATTTCGTACCTCTCACTGTATAGATATGCAGGTCGTGTAGGAAGGCTGCTTCCCAGCATAACCACGCTACAATTCCAGTTCGCATTAAAATTGAAGACACGGGACCGTGCCTAATATTTTGTACTCATTTATACTCCGATTTAAATACCGGTATACTATCGTAAATGAAACAAAAAAATAAAAAAAAATGCCCATATTTTAACATTTAACGCCATCTCGTGACAAGTTTAAAAATCAAATGCAGGCTTGTGGGCAGATTTTTTATTTTATTTTTTTTTTACATTTTGCGGGTAATTAAATCGGGGTATAAATGAGTACAAAATAATATACAAAATAATAGTCTTGAACTTCAATGCGAACTGGAATTTTAAGGTGGTCGTGCTAGGAAGCAGCCTTCCTTGCACGACCTGCATATCTACGGTAATTGAGAGGTACAAAATTGCTAACTGGTGGTATAAAATAGTACAAAATAAGATAAAATTATTACCAACAAAAGTTATAACGAATATGTTCATGGACGTGCTAGGAAGTACAACACTAAATTTTCTATGGCTATGTGCATCAAAAACACACATCAAAAAGTTTGTGTCCACTAGCATAAGCTGTTAATGTTCTTTTGAACTTTATCAAGAAATATTTTTTGTTGTGTGTTTTCTTTAGATAAAATAAATACCCTATGATACTTAAAAAAGAAGATTTATATTTTATTTTTAGATGGTTTATAAAATAGATTCATAATTAGTCTATAATGTTCCCACTGCTGGGACATAGGCCTTCCCTCTGTGAGATGAAGCTGTATCCGCGTGGTATGTGACATCCTTAATGTCTCGGAAGTGACTTAAGGGCTTGACTAAGTAAAAAGACGTGATCATTGGTGTTCGATAGTCGTTAAAATAAGTGAAGTAGTTGTACAAACTGCTCTAAAGATATTCCAACGACTTAATGAAGTACAACCGACTTACCGAGCAAACCTAATCACTAGATCTCATCTTCCCCCACAATTTCTCAGCATAATATTGAAATTAAATCGAGTCAACAAGTGGCCACTTATATTCCTCTACGTCGCTGAAATATGAAGAGCACTCAAATGTAGAACCTGAGTAAAAATAACTGAATATTCTCACTATATTCGCGCACGGAGCTTTAAAATGTTGAGTGCTTCTGAAAGAAAAACTCTAGTGCTATTTTTTAAAGTAAATGGATTATTCGCTTTGGGATTTTAGTTTCTTAGTTAGGTTGGTCGCTTGCAGAAGCCCGGGTTATCTTTTAACTCAGAGTTAGTCGCTAACACAAGGTCAAATTGACAGTTTGTCGTACAATATTGTCAATTTAACCTCGTGTTAGCAACAAACTCTCAGTTTAAAAGATAACTCGGGTTCCTGCAAGTGGGCCTTACAGAGTTGTCTCCTTTTAGAGACACTTTTTTACATGTATAAGTCATCAAATGAGTCCTCCCATCCAGAGCGCGACGGGAAGATGTCCTTCAATAGCCCTTTACGTTTCGGGATCACGGTTACCTGATAAGACAATCCTGCGACCCCAGCAGGCTTTGGCCATGTAAGACCCACCCCGTCAGATAATCGAGCCACTTGATGCCAAGGGATATAGTTTTATTTTTGGGTAACAAAATCATCAAGCCCTGTGAGGAGCGGAAGGTGTCATACTCTTACTGACTATAATCCACCTCATTCTTTCACATGTCCTTCACTTTCCAGGGCTGCGGTATTCTGCTTAGACAGTCTCGCGACCAGGGATTAGAGATTTAAAATGAAAAGCGCTTCTGAAAGAAAAACGCTGGTCTTATTTTTTAAAGTAAATGGAATTTTCGTTTTAGGATTTTTGTTTCTTAATTAACTTAGCTTTTTTTAAAAATAAAGCTGTGTGTTCTTTTGTAAATTGACTTGCTTGATGCTTAGGGATTTAATGTTGATTTTTACTTTGCCTTTAAAAGTCAGATTATATTTCCAGGGGACTTCTTGTTTTTAGAAAAAGCCCTGCACCATACGGGGAATCTTGTCTGTACTATGGCCTGCAGGTAGTTGTTATGATTACTTCCGAGTCTCGCTGTTTGTATATAACGGAGAGTTCGTTATCAGATGGGTTGGGATATCGGAAATAACATTCGGAAAATCTTCGTTAACACTTTTAATTACTTGCTAACACACACTGAATACAAAATAGTCAAGGATGTCCGAGATATCGCTCGATTAAAAACTTAGGAACGCGAGAAGTTTAACATGGCGGAGCAACCAAGATGTCTACCCAGCTTGCCGGACCGATTCAAAGTGTTCACTTCACTAAACTGACCGCCCATGTGGCCCACCCCACACAGGTTAGCCAACATCTGTCAACGTCACTACCTGTCAACGTCGAATAGCTGATTTAACTTCCGCACCGACATTTGACTCGACTATTCGTTCGGTGTTTCCGTTGCTCCCCATGCTAACCATCTCCAAATTACGACTAATTTGACGTTCCTAAACAATCTGTCAATTCTAACTTAATAGTTACTCCAATGAGAGATAGATGGCGTTATTCTAAATTCACAATAATCAATAGAGATTCTAAATCGCGTTTATGTTTTGATTCCAGGTCAACGATAATAGATGGCGTTATTCTAAATTAACAATAATGAATAAAGATCCCAAAATTGTGTTTGTTTTCATACCGCAGCATGATAATAGATGGCGTTATTCTAAAATATTGTGCTTCTGTGTTCATTCTCCGACACGGCCATTCTGACAATCACACGTCCTCGTGTGAGACACTCGTCCTCGTGTGAGACATCACAGTCATCCTCGTGTGAGAAATCTGGAATGAGAAAAAAATCTCGAACAGTAATCATTCTAACCGTTCGGCCATTCCTGACCCAAATGGAAAAGGTATTCTCATCAAAATAATAACAGGGTCTAATAAAAATCACAAGGAACTCTTTCTCTAAAAGCTGACATGTCAAACAAAACCTATACTCATTCAAATAATAGGAAACTCATTAAAATATTGCAGTGCTCATACTCTGGCCTCCATCCCGCCTTCATCATCACACATTACAACCTCCATCGGGTCATAAGCATGGAATCAATCGACCTCCATCCGGTCTTCATTATCACAAATTATAACCTCCATCGGGTTACACACCATCAAGATAATCATTTCGAGCTTTTATCAAAATAATTCTTAAAGTAGGTTGTTCAACATGTTATCTTATTTTTCCTATAACGTTACAGATTATAAGAAAACTCTTACTATGCTAAATAATTTAAATTTTAAGTTGACTACTGCCAAACCAAAACAAAACAAACTAAAATGAAAGAATAAGGCACATAATAGACATTGGCACAAAATTAAGAAAGCATTATGACTCTACAAAACATATCCACAGCACTTAACCAGCACCATGCATCACTTCTTACCCACAGTCACTGAAGTACTTAACCAGTACTTAACATTGTAGCGCTTAACCAGCGTTACAAATCCTATCACTTAACCAGTGATAATAATAACGCTTACCCAGCGATATTAAACCTCTAACGCTTAACCAGCGAAAGCACACATAACACCCTTAACCAGCGATTCAACAGCTAACTCTTAACTAGCGAAAGTCTACATCATTACACGCTTAACCAGCAATTTTACAGCTAACTCTTAACCAGCGAAAGCCTACGTCATAACAAGCTTAACCAGCGATTTAACAGCTAACGCTTAACCAGCGAAAGCCCACAATATAACACGCTTAACCAGCGATTCAACAGCTAACGCTTAACCAGCGAAAGCCCACGTAATCCGCTTAACCAGCGATTACACTACTAACGCTTAACCAGCGATAGTCAACACAACTCGCTTAACCAGCGATTCACCAGCTAACGCTTAACCAGCGAAAGCCAACGTAATCCCCTTAACCAGCGATTACACCACTAACGCTTAACCAGCGATTCAAGTAAAGTTTAAGTTCAAACACTAAACATAACACAATTAAGACTCACCGAAAATCCTAGAGCAACTAAGTACCTTTGCAATTGTACCATTATAATGCAAGAAACTAATCATCAAAAAGCAGGAATCAAATTCGTGGCCTATGGCTAACACTAGCCCCACCAACAAACTTCTGTTTGTTTCACACCGTTCATCATGAACGCACAATACACGACCTCCGCCAGTGCCACCCGCACACCGCGCGTCCATGGACACCACCGGGATGTCAATCAGATAAGGACTACGGCTACGAAACAGCTACTGGTACGGTCTGACCAGCCGAAATAAGATTCCACACTTATCATCAAACTCAAAATGGTACTTAACCCTCAGGCATTCTCTGCAATCGATCAAGTGCCCGCTACAATCAGGCAACACATGAAAACAAATCTCAATACTAGTTTTAAACTAGGGGTACAGACTTTAATAAAGAACACAAGGCACCAGAGTCGTAAACAAAATGAAAATTGCTCACCGGATAGGTTCCCAGTCGACGCGCTCAGGAGGCACAGGTCAACCCTCTCCTCATTAACAGGCTTCGACGCCCGGAGTCGGCGCCGCTCCTCTCTCCGCACCGTGGCAGTGGAAGCAGGCGACCCCGAATGCATGAAACCTCGCAGATGTCGCTGAACCCCACTCGTTGCCATTGCTGTAGTTGTGGTGCTTCGGCGTAGCTCGAATATCCTGTTTCACGTCTTCGCGGTAGCAGTGAGTTCAGAGATTTCACAACACTATTCGCTTCGCTGCAGCTCTTGTTGTAGCTAGCCACGTGTCTTGCAATAAAAGTCGCTTAAATCAGTCCACTTTATCCCAGGAAACGAGACGGTAGGCAGCCAGGTAGAATCTCCTCCCTTCAAGGCGCGGCTTACAGCGACCATAAGCGGGACACCCGCCATGTTGATCTTGGTCCGAAAGCACATGACTGTAGTCGTCCCCCAACCACGTGCATCCACATTTTGTTTCTCAGGATTAAGATCCGGGAAACGAAGGCCATGTGACAACGTGGTAGGTATTTTCACGGCTTGAATCAGTATCAGAAAATTGCGGTTCCGTTGTTCCAACAAACGCATCCATTTTTCGTCGTTAGCGTTTTTATTTCCAACACGTGGGTCGTCGTGGTCCATCCCACTTCTGATAACGGAGAGTTCGTTATCAGATGGGTTGGGATATCGGAAATAACATTCGGAAAATCTTCGTTAACACTTTTAATTACTTGCTAACACACACTGAATACAAAATAGTCAAGGATGTCCGAGATATCGCTCGATTAAAAACTTAGGAACGCGAGAAGTTTAACATGGCGGAGCAACCAAGATGTCTACCCAGCTTGCCGGACCGATTCAAAGTGTTCACTTCACTAAACTGACCGCCCATGTGGCCCACCCCACACAGGTTAGCCAACATCTGTCAACGTCACTACCTGTCAACGTCGAATAGCTGATTTAACTTCCGCACCGACATTTGACTCGACTATTCGTTCGGTGTTTCCGTTGCTCCCCATGCTAACCATCTCCAAATTACGACTAATTTGACGTTCCTAAACAATCTGTCAATTCTAACTTAATAGTTACTCCAATGAGAGATAGATGGCGTTATTCTAAATTCACAATAATCAATAGAGATTCTAAATCGCGTTTATGTTTTGATTCCAGGTCAACGATAATAGATGGCGTTATTCTAAATTAACAATAATGAATAAAGATCCCAAAATTGTGTTTGTTTTCATACCGCAGCATGATAATAGATGGCGTTATTCTAAAATATTGTGCTTCTGTGTTCATTCTCCGACACGGCCATTCTGACAATCACACGTCCTCGTGTGAGACACTCGTCCTCGTGTGAGACATCACAGTCATCCTCGTGTGAGAAATCTGGAATGAGAAAAAAATCTCGAACAGTAATCATTCTAACCGTTCGGCCATTCCTGACCCAAATGGAAAAGGTATTCTCATCAAAATAATAACAGGGTCTAATAAAAATCACAAGGAACTCTTTCTCTAAAAGCTGACATGTCAAACAAAACCTATACTCATTCAAATAATAGGAAACTCATTAAAATATTGCAGTGCTCATACTCTGGCCTCCATCCCGCCTTCATCATCACACATTACAACCTCCATCGGGTCATAAGCATGGAATCAATCGACCTCCATCCGGTCTTCATTATCACAAATTATAACCTCCATCGGGTTACACACCATCAAGATAATCATTTCGAGCTTTTATCAAAATAATTCTTAAAGTAGGTTTGTTCAACATGTTATCTTATTTTTCCTATAACGTTACAGATTATAAGAAAACTCTTACTATGCTAAATAATTTAAATTTTAAGTTGACTACTGCCAAACCAAAACAAAACAAACTAAAATGAAAGAATAAGGCACATAATAGACATTGGCACAAAATTAAGAAAGCATTATGACTCTACAAAACATATCCACAGCACTTAACCAGCACCATGCATCACTTCTTACCCACAGTCACTGAAGTACTTAACCAGTACTTAACATTGTAGCGCTTAACCAGCGTTACAAATCCTATCACTTAACCAGTGATAATAATAACGCTTACCCAGCGATATTAAACCTCTAACGCTTAACCAGCGAAAGCACACATAACACCCTTAACCAGCGATTCAACAGCTAACTCTTAACTAGCGAAAGTCTACATCATTACACGCTTAACCAGCAATTTTACAGCTAACTCTTAACCAGCGAAAGCCTACGTCATAACAAGCTTAACCAGCGATTTAACAGCTAACGCTTAACCAGCGAAAGCCCACAATATAACACGCTTAACCAGCGATTCAACAGCTAACGCTTAACCAGCGAAAGCCCACGTAATCCGCTTAACCAGCGATTACACTACTAACGCTTAACCAGCGATAGTCAACACAACTCGCTTAACCAGCGATTCACCAGCTAACGCTTAACCAGCGAAAGCCAACGTAATCCCCTTAACCAGCGATTACACCACTAACGCTTAACCAGCGATTCAAGTAAAGTTTAAGTTCAAACACTAAACATAACACAATTAAGACTCACCGAAAATCCTAGAGCAACTAAGTACCTTTGCAATTGTACCATTATAATGCAAGAAACTAATCATCAAAAAGCAGGAATCAAATTCGTGGCCTATGGCTAACACTAGCCCCACCAACAAACTTCTGTTTGTTTCACACCGTTCATCATGAACGCACAATACACGACCTCCGCCAGTGCCACCCGCACACCGCGCGTCCATGGACACCACCGGGATGTCAATCAGATAAGGACTACGGCTACGAAACAGCTACTGGTACGGTCTGACCAGCCGAAATAAGATTCCACACTTATCATCAAACTCAAAATGGTACTTAACCCTCAGGCATTCTCTGCAATCGATCAAGTGCCCGCTACAATCAGGCAACACATGAAAACAAATCTCAATACTAGTTTTAAACTAGGGGTACAGACTTTAATAAAGAACACAAGGCACCAGAGTCGTAAACAAAATGAAAATTGCTCACCGGATAGGTTCCCAGTCGACGCGCTCAGGAGGCACAGGTCAACCCTCTCCTCATTAACAGGCTTCGACGCCCGGAGTCGGCGCCGCTCCTCTCTCCGCACCGTGGCAGTGGAAGCAGGCGACCCCGAATGCATGAAACCTCGCAGATGTCGCTGAACCCCACTCGTTGCCATTGCTGTAGTTGTGGTGCTTCGGCGTAGCTCGAATATCCTGTTTCACGTCTTCGCGGTAGCAGTGAGTTCAGAGATTTCACAACACTATTCGCTTCGCTGCAGCTCTTGTTGTAGCTAGCCACGTGTCTTGCAATAAAAAGTCGCTTAAATCAGTCCACTTTATCCCAGGAAACGAGACGGTAGGCAGCCAGGTAGAATCTCCTCCCTTCAAGGCGCGGCTTACAGCGACCATAAGCGGGACACCCGCCATGTTGATCTTGGTCCGAAAGCACATGACTGTAGTCGTCCCCCAACCACGTGCATCCACATTTTGTTTCTCAGGATTAAGATCCGGGAAACGAAGGCCATGTGACAACGTGGTAGGTATTTTCACGGCTTGAATCAGTATCAGAAAATTGCGGTTCCGTTGTTCCAACAAACGCATCCATTTTTCGTCGTTAGCGTTTTTATTTCCAACACGTGGGTCGTCGTGGTCCATCCCACTTCTGATAACGGAGAGTTCGTTATCAGATGGGTTGGGATATCGGAAATAACATTCGGAAAATCTTCGTTAACACTTTTAATTACTTGCTAACACACACTGAATACAAAATAGTCAAGGATGTCCGAGATATCGCTCGATTAAAAACTTAGGAACGCGAGAAGTTTAACATGGCGGAGCAACCAAGATGTCTACCCAGCTTGCCGGACCGATTCAAAGTGTTCACTTCACTAAACTGACCGCCCATGTGGCCCACCCCACACAGGTTAGCCAACATCTGTCAACGTCACTACCTGTCAACGTCGAATAGCTGATTTAACTTCCGCACCGACATTTGACTCGACTATTCGTTCGGTGTTTCCGTTGCTCCCCATGCTAACCATCTCCAAATTACGACTAATTTGACGTTCCTAAACAATCTGTCAATTCTAACTTAATAGTTACTCCAATGAGAGATAGATGGCGTTATTCTAAATTCACAATAATCAATAGAGATTCTAAATCGCGTTTATGTTTTGATTCCAGGTCAACGATAATAGATGGCGTTATTCTAAATTAACAATAATGAATAAAGATCCCAAAATTGTGTTTGTTTTCATACCGCAGCATGATAATAGATGGCGTTATTCTAAAATATTGTGCTTCTGTGTTCATTCTCCGACATATACATGAATTTTAATATCTGTAAACCCACCCACCTACGACACGGGAGTAATTTCAAGTGTTCACATTAAAATGACCACAAATACTTGTTATTTCTCGTCGTTCCAAATTCGATAAAATCCTTTCCAATATTTTCTTTCCGATCAATGTCTTGCCTCCTCAGGCAACCTTTTTATACTAATGAACATAATTTCCAGTCTTTGTCAAGTACAAATACATTTTCGTCTGTACAAATATTTTGTATCAATAAGCCGATATGTTTGCCAATGAAACCGAAACCTCTTGTTATATTTTAGTATCACGATCCCAAGTCCCAACCTGTATGTACAGTCATCCCCACACAGAAGTATCAACTGTACTGTGAACATTATATCTTATGTTAGACAATATAAGACTCATAATCAGCCTATAATGTTTCCACTGCTGGGACACAGGCCCTCTCTGTGTCAGGAAGAAGGCTGTAATCTACGAGTATCATGCGGGCGTAAAGAACAAAGAAACTTCCGAAACGTTAGTGTTGGTTTCGTAGGTACTTAGAGTACATACCCCTGGATCTTCTTCATTATCATCATCATCATCATGATCAGCTGGAAGACGTCCACTGCCGAACATAGGCCTCTCCCTTAGACCGCCACGCCGAACGACAATTCGCCACATGCAACGCACGGTTGCCCGCGACCCTCACGATGTCGTCGGTCCACCTAGTGGGAGGCCTGCCTTCGCTGCGTCTTCCGGCCCGTGGTCGCCACTCGAGAACTTTTCTTCCCCATCGGTAGTCAGTTCTACGAGCGATGTGGCCTGTCCATTGCCACTTCAACTTGAAAATTTTATGAGCTATGTCAATGACTCTGGTTCTTCGCCGAATATCCATGCTCCGGATTCCGATATCCCGAAGAAACTCCGAGCATTGCTCTTTCCATTGCTTGTTGAGTGACTTTTACGCTCTCTAAAAGGCCAGGAGTCAAAGACCACGATCTTAAATTCTTAGTGTCACTAAATTTCATCGTGGTTGACTGTACTATGTTCTTCCATTTCTTTGAGATAAACAAGATTATTTTAGGTAAAAGAACCCTAGTCGTGTAGAATCCAATAATGGCGGGTTTTTGTTCATTTTATTAGTGGGGAATTGTTTCGGATAGTATATTGGTCGTAGATTTTTTTTCTCTTGTAATGAGGTGCGGTTGAGGTTTCTTTGTTTGAATATGCAGTTTATTTTTGTCACTGTCTCTAGTTAATCAATGTTAGTTGTTAGACTACTACATGTTTGAAATATAGTTTCATATAAATCACAATTTTACTATTCATAACAGTTGCATCCACAATATCTGGAAAACATGTCTGTACCCATTTTTCTTGTTATTTGCCCTTTTTTATTATGTGTATACATTTGAGTTAATAAACATAGGTATCTTTTGAATATCACATATCTGTTCTATATGACTTTTTGAATGAAATCAAAAACATGTTATAAAAACCGTTGAGCCTTGAATGGAAAATAAGTAAAACCTAAAAATAATATATCTAGAGGTACACGTGCATGAAATTGTGAAACGAGCCTGAAAATTAATGTAATTTTTCTCCTGGTTTTAATTTGGTAGTCAAATCTTTTGTGTAGGTACTTTATTTTTTCTCTCATCAGTGCCCAGGGCAGAGGGACTGTCAAACTCGTACTGGCTAAAATCTATGGTGTCCTTCAATAGCCCTTTACGTTCCAGGGTCACGGTAATGCGATAAGACCCGCGACCTTTTCTTTCAGAAATCTCAAGAAATTTATTTATTACGTATGGCTGATTTTTCAATAGTCAGATATCTTTTATCTGAGGAATAAAAATGGCGGTTTGACAGCTATTCTATAGAAAATAATATGTCCAACCACTATTTTTATTCCGCGGATAAAAGTTGTCTGACCATTAAAAAATTAGCCATTATACAAATACTTAAGGATAAAATGTTCTAAGAAGTTACTAGAGGCTCGGAAACCAAAGGGAAATTAGAATAGGGTTGTATTTAGACGGCATGAGTCTGTATCTGATAGCCCCTTTTTGTTGGGAAGAAACCTTTTGATTTTCCATCAAAAAGTAAATGTCTAGTCATTAGTCGGCTCTTTGGTCGATTGACCCCGCTCAGATGGGACCCGCGGGATGAATCAACCAATTCATGATTTTGATTATTTTTTCATTGGTCGATTGGACCTACTGTTCGAAATGACATTTAATTTCAATTTTCAGTACAGACGAGTAGAAAAACGTAACGCGGAATGCACGTGGTGCAATAGGTTTAGTCCGCGACTTCGTCTGCCATTATTTCGAACTTCGCTTCTATGAATTAAAGAGATGAATTTTCAACATATGTCAAAGAATTTCTCGAAATAAAAATGCATATAGGTATGCAATAATATACCCGTGTCGATATCTTCTAGAGACGCTTTGTACTGATAAAATGTTACTAACCAGCAAAAGTACTAGGCTAGTATAAGATCAAGGTGGTATGTTTTGCGCTCTGGCGCCACGTGACATGCAGCACGGGGGTAAGGTAACTCTAAATGGCCTGCCAAAATACTAGGCTAGCATAAGTTCAAGGTGGTACGTTTTTCAACGGGATCAGCGAAGTTCATTCGAAAAGTGCTGTGACGCCACGTGACAGGGGGGGGGAGGAAATAACTGTAAATGCCCGCTCCGCTCTAAGATATGGGCCCCTTCAGGTAACCTGTCGCCACTTCATCCATGCCTAGTTGATCCAGTGTGTTATGTTCTGGTCTACATCACCATCTCCTTGGACAAGCGGTATACCGAAAGTCGGAACAGACTGGTTGGGGACACTTTTCTATTTGCTAGTACAATTCTCAAATTTTGAAAGTGGGTCCAAACGACCAATTCAAAAACGCATTTGGTCGTTTGGACCCGCGGGTCCCACCAGAGCGGGGTCAAACGACCAAAGAGCCATTAGTCAACGTAAAATTTATTGATAAATTAACAATACTTATACACCGTGACTTTTTAGTCGTCTTACAAAAGGGGTCCACATAATGTATCCGACCTAAAATACCTCTTGGCAAGTTTTTTTTTTTTATCGTTGATAATATTTTTTATTTTGACATTAGAAATATGAAACACCCTGTTAAAATGTTTACGTATCAAGCTGTAGAGAATACCTACCCAGCGCAATAAGTAGGGCAGATCATTTCATTCCATTTTCTGTGAGACAAGGGTGTTTCTAACTACGCCTTACGTCATAATAAGGAATTGAAATTTTATTATTTAATTTTTCAAATCTCTTAAATACCAATTTTTTTTATTTTAATGTGTTCTAATCATTGGATACATGAACTGGGCTCCTTTTGTAAGACGACTAAAAAGTCACGGTGTATATTTCAGCATCATTGTTACTAACATCAAAATACGAACTAAATTATGAACATTTTTGTAGTCTATGAAGGTTGGTTTATATAAATTATGAAAGTAAGAAAAATTAATCCTGTATAAAAATTTTATAGCTAAATGAAATACGCGTTTTTGTCAAATATTTCAACTCAATAAAATTTGTTCTAGCATTCGCTGTGAGTGCGTTGGCATCGAACTGGGAACGTCTGGGCAAGCCATTCAACCCGCTGCTCGGAGAGACCTATGAACTTGAGAGACCCGAGTTCAGGGCCGTTTGTGAACAGGTAAGAAAAAAATAAAAAGTTGCCCAACACTAGGATTTTCTTCTGTATTGTGGGTGCGTTTACAAACATAAACACATCCTAAACAAACACCCAGACCCAGAACAACTTACTAAAGAGGTTTATTGATTAAAGGGGTTATAATTATATAGGGTGACTGGTAATTAGTGCACGATACTTAAACACGTGATTGTGCTCATGATAACAAACAACTTTTACTATGGGAACAAACCTGAAAACGCAGAAATAAAATCAGCGTTCAGTACATTTATGTTTGTTGAATGTACTGAACAGTTGATATTTTTTTCACGATTTCGGCTTTGTTCCCATAGTAAAAGTTGTTTGTTATCATGATCACAATCACGTGTTTAAGTATCGTGCACTAATTACCAGTCACCCAATATAGTCTTTGAGAAAAGAACCTTAAAAAACGTTCCAACTTATTTAAATAAATGATGGTCGTATTGCGGCCACTCAACATACATAGAAGATTACTAGTTTATTTACCAGCAGTTCTTGTTTTATAATTTGTACAAAAGCTAGTCTCATATAAACGTGATCTAGATATCAGTCGTGCTCCACATTCGTATTCCTGTATCGCTGAACATCTGTTGTTAAACACGAACAATGAGAGCTTTCTAATAAAAAGACCTAATGGAAGTAGTATAGTATCATGTATTGTGTGTGCCAGTTATATGGGATATATACGTCATGAGAAGATGTCGCAAAAACACAACAGTTTAGTAGAATGATTTTAATGATCACATAACAAAAAAGGTGGAGGAAACAATTTTTTTCCTACAGCAACCCTTCAACGAAATTAATCAGAAAAGAATAGTTGAGGACTATTCTTTTCTGATTAATTTCGTTGCAGGATCCAAGACAGGTAAATTCATTCTACGGGACTCGTCGAGCTTCATTGTCTCGTCGCTTTTCTGGTGGTTGCCACTGTTGATTCTGGTTTTCAGAAGTTGCAGTGGTTTGGAAATAATGAGGTGGGTTTGTCCCAAAAAAAAAAGTCCTTATCTTTTGTTTGTCATGTCTAAAAACTCTCATAAATCTACTTTATAAAAACAAGTCGGGTTTTCCTTCCTGACGCTGTAACTCCAGAACGCACGAACCGATTTCGACGGATTTGCGTTCGTTGGAAAGATCTCGGGCTCCGTGAGGTTTATAGCTAAGACTGGTGGCGAAACGGAGTTCGCTGGGTTTGCTAGTGTCTTATAATTATTCTTCTATTCTAAGTATTTAATATTAGTGTATAAAAGCATTACTAAATAATCTCTTATATCTAGGTGTCGCACCACCCCCCAGTGTCAGCTTTCCACGCAGACAGCCCCCACTTCGTGTTCCACGGCTCCGTGCACCCCAAGCTGAAGTTCTGCGGCAAGAGCGTCGAGATACAGCCTAAGGGACACGTCACCGTCGAGCTGCCGAGGTAAGGGAACTTACAGGATGACAACTTGTAGATCATATAGGTAGATAACTGCAAGCAGGAACCAAACCAGGGCCCTTCCGGATAAATACTCCAGACTCTTGCTAATGGTCAGCGTCCACAGGTCCGCATCGCACGTATCGGACGTATCGTACGTAAGGGATTTTAGTATTTTACTCGTATGTTATCTTTCTATCCGGCGGCGAGATGGGCAGACGACATTGTTGCCATTGCGGGAGTGTCCTGGATGAGGCTGGCGCAAGACCGTGGAGCTTGGCACAAGCAGAGAGAGGCCTATACCCAGCAGTGGGTGAGGACGGGCTGCGGATGATGATGATGTTATCTTTCTTAAAATATTATTCAACAGACGAAAATCGGAATACAAAATATTTTTTCGAAGTGCGGCTAAATCACATGCGGTTAAACTTATGTAGATGTATCCTACTTATCTTTTCGGTTAGAACTATGTTTAGCCGGCTAGAACTAGATGCAGCCTCGGTACTTTTGCTCTCACCCCGACTCGGACAAGAGGATCCATCCTCTTCGTGGTTATATTTTTTAACCACCCAGAAGTACTTGCTCCTGTGAAGGAAGGATACATCTAAGTTCAACCGCACTTCGGGTATTATAGCCGTAACGTATACATTTTAAATACACATTGAAGAAATTGAGCCATCTAAAAATATCTAGCAAGTTTATTATTGGTCGTTATATCGCTGTATTCCAAAGAAAAATAATACGCAATTCCAAACTCAAATAATGGTCCATTCGTACAGAAACAATTGTCGTTTGTTATCTGCCCGAATGGCAATTTACTCTGCAAATGTTTGCGGAATATTTTAATATAAAATGTAGATTATAATAATATATGGGATTCTATTTGGGTATTTTTATCCGAAAAACGAAACGAGGGATTTGAGTGGTTGATTATGCAGACTTATTTTCTAATCTTCTAAAGAAGAGCCCCTCTAGACAAGTGGCAAACGATGTCTCAGCGGAGATTTCGGATCAGAGAAAGATAATTTTCTACAATTATTAACCCTTTTGTATAATCAGGCAATAACCTTCCCCATAATATAGGGCTGTGAAGTGAAGTGTGGGTTGTGAAGAGTGGATAGGACATACTGTTTTATCGATTTACGAAAGGTTCTGACCTCAGCTGATATAATAATATAATAACACTAACTGGCAAATATTGGTATCCTGTTTATTTGTCCAGGCGTTGATAACATGTTCAATTTCAGCCAGCGAGCTTTGAAATTGATTCTCTTTTTTGATACGGTCATAAAATTTTTATCATGTTTTTCATGTCTGAGTACAATTATTTTTGATTTCTTTTCGATTAGAATGTGTATATTTTAGCAAGAACTACACTCACGAACTAAACTATGGAACTTCGATTCCGAATAATAAAATGGTTTTAAAGGTTTTATTTAGGTACTTTTAACTTTAAATTGATATATGAACGGCATTATTCAAGGAGCGATCCAGGATCATATCAAATTAAATGATTCCTTACTTTTTGTGCGAGTCTAGATTTGTAATTTAGGGTTTATTAATATAATATCGATACCGGAAGTATCAATTAACGTAAGGGACATTTTGGCGAAAATGAGTTATATATATCATTGGATTCAGAATTTCGCGCTCTATCGATTGGTATTATTAAAAAAATTCTATCTTATAAAAAATGTCCCTTACAGTACAAAAATTTTGACCGCGAACAACGATTTCGGGAAAAATTGATGTAACAGTCATTAATACTTTTTCTTTTCAAAAAATTGAAGTAAGTCACCGTGCTAAATAATTTACTCCCTTACCTTAGCCAAAAATAAGTCGATTTAATTGACAATGTCCCTTACTTTAAATAAAATGCCTCTAACTTTAAAAACCATGTCCCTTACCGTAAATAAAATGTCTCTCACTGTAAACAACATGTCCCTTACTTTAAAAAATTGTTTGACGGTATCTGAAGTTTATATTAAATGTTAGGGATCGGTGACACTTACGACATAAAAAAATCTGAAGAATTACCTCGAAACAATTTAAATGCAACAGAAAAGGGTAAAGAAATTTGGAAAATTACGGCCGTTAGACATAAAAAAAAACAAACTATAGACAAAAGAAATCAATCTGCAGGTGAAATTCACCATCATTATAATTTCTAAATATACCTACATAGACTTCACCCAAGGAACACCAACTGCACGATCTCCATTCTAAGTCAGAATGAGCTGAAATTACTGCAGATGAAATACGTCAAACAGATATTTATTGCTTCATCTTTCACACAACCCATACACCTTTTATTGTGTCTTTTCCCCTTACGTCCGCTCTACTCGTCACTTCTACTTTCATTGCCATCATACTAATATCATGTTTCGCACAATTCCTATGCCTTAATTCATCGACCTTTCGTTTCCATTACATTCATTCAATATCGACTCTGAAGAAGATAGGTATCCTCTTCAGAGCCGCTACCTACATCATCACTTCTTGCCAGGTGGAGAAAAAGTGGTAGTAAGCAATAAATTCCAAGAAAACTTAAATTAATTAATGTAATAAAATTATAAAGCCAATCAAAGCCGCGTTGACGCGGTCAAAGTGTGCTTGGACTAAGTGGGCTCAAACGAGTAAGTTGTATACAAAGTATACTCGGATAGTGGTTAATACTGTTAAATATTTTATAGTCAACAAAGAAAAAAAACGAATTTTGTTTTATATAGTATCTGAATTGTCAGAGACATGTTAATCGAAGAGTTAAGACGGGAAAAACATAAGTCTTTTATAGCAAAAGGATAGTAATCTGTGAAAAGGAGAACAATTTGGACTATTCCTTTGATTCAGCGATCACGAAGAACATCACACATCTAGCAATTCTAACAAGGAACACGTAAATCCTGCTTCATAAACATCTAAAACTATAAAGAACTACTCTGAGCCTAGTAACCGAGCTAGCTCGGAGCAGTAGGACGAGGTCCGACTCGAATCAGACTTAAGAGGAAACAGCAAGGGCTGGAGAATTGAGAAATAGGTATTTGTAAAATCTATTGCTGTCGCACAGTGCCCACAACAGAGTTACAGAGCGCGAAGGAGACAACTGCAGCTTGGACCGAAAATACCTTAAAAATGGCACAAAATCAACGATTCGTAGTCCCCTGATTACTTCTCCAAAACTTAACCGATTTCACTACTTTTTCTTTAAAAAATAAAGAAAGGCATTGGCCGTGTTCCTATGTTTTCCTTTTTTTATATAATCTCGTCAAATTTGTTTACTGATTATTTGAACACAGCGGAAAATGTGGCCATTTTTTTAGGATTTTGAATGTTCATATCTCTTTTCATAATTAATTTATGGGAAAAAGAAAAACATAGAGACATGCCAATAGTGGTCATAGATTTTTTGTAAAAAAATTATTGCTCTACTGGCATTATGCAGGGAGAAAACAGGGGACTACGTTTGTATGGAAAAACGGCCGTGCTGTTTCCTCTTAACTCTGCGATAGCTAGCAGTAAAACCTGAAACTGAACTCATTTACTCTTTAATCTCATTTCTATAGTGCTAAAATAGTATAAATTTTAGTAGATAATCTATTGTTACATTAAATTGCAACATTGACAAAGTCCTTTACAATAAAATTTCGCATAATTTTCTATTTCTCTTGCTGCTTACACTATGCTCGACGGATTATCTCTAAAATTTCAGTAACGTAACGGTCATCTAAACATTTTTTTCTAATGTATAGGACATGCTATTTTTGAAACTACTGGGTATTCCTCAATCTTTCGTATATAACAAGAAAGAAGGTGAAATTCTAAGAAACTTTGCTCTGAACACCATAAAAATTGGACCAGACAGTAAAAAGTTATGGACAAAATAAAAAAATAAAAATCGTTTTTTGGCTCTCCTGAAAAGTCGTATTTTGTCCCTTACGTTAATTGATACTTCCGGTGTCGATATGATAGTGGTTTTAATAAGGGTACCGCCACCCTACAACACAAAGTAAACAGGGTACTGAGGCTACCAGAAGGACGAAAAACGGCTGGTAAAAAGTCAGTAAGTAATAGTCTAATACTCCCTTCTACTCCACAAAAGAACGAGAGGGCTCGTTGAATGAATTCCCTAAAAAAGGGTTTATGATGTTAGGTACCTAAAAAACATGAATTCATTTAGATCGAAAAGGGTCCCATTTAGGTAAATAGGTTCGACCGGATATGTATCTAGTTATAGACAGCCCGAGAATAGATTACACATCCGACCGGAACCGGATGTTAGTCAGTCCTTTACACACTAGAGAACTTACCGGATGATTGGCTACTCTTTTTCAATCCTTTTGACTAGCCAGCGTTTGCTTTCTTTATGTTTAAAAATACTTTGTTGTGTCGCTGCAAACTCCAACAAAGTAACTGTTGATTCAGAGTTTCAATTATTTAGTTCAGTGATTTCCTTTCGTGGAATGTACTAAATGGAAATTCCATCATACACAAAACAATCCATTCAGCAACACGAGTCGCCATCTACTACAATAAGAACTTTAGAGTTGTTTTGCTTGGGAGTAGGTATTTCGGGGAAACATATAGGTACCTACTCTTTCATTTCTCAACACCGGACAACGTAAATGCCAGCAGTTTTTTTTTATCGAGGTAAAATCATCGAATGAGTCCTCGCTCCCAAAGGACAAAAAGAAGGACTGTCAGACTCGCGGTGTTCCTTCGACAGCCCTTTGCGTTTCAGGGTCACAGTCCCCGGGAAGTTTTGGTCCTCTTTGATATTCCAGGGATAGTATTACAACATCTTAAAACCAGGCTTGTTGCAGTGTGTGAACGAGATGGCGCTAGATGACTTTTATAGCTCTGTCACTGTCACTCGCCGGATACCCCCAGTTGTAAAAGGTACAAGTTGGTAGCTGACGACATGAAGCTGCAGCGAACGTGTCGCAGTGGCACTACTGGTTTCTACGTATTTATATGAAATTTCCTCCGTACATGACGACATATCGTCTGCTGCTGCTGCGTGCAGTCGGCTACCAACTTGTACCTTTAGGCGTGAAAAGATTATGAACTCACTTTCGCATTTATAACAATTCGGAAGTCAGGATTTAGTCAAAAACTTATCAATATCAATTTTATTTAACCCTCGATTCCTCATCTTCAGATGGGGCGAAGCCTACACCTGGAGCAACGTGAACTGCTGTGTCCACAACGTGATCGTGGGCAAGCTCTGGATCGAGCAGTTCGGAGCCATGGAGGTGACCTGCCACGGCGGCGCTGGGTTAAAGGCCAATCTGGTCTTCAAGCCCGCTGGCTTCAACAACAGGGACCTGCATCGAGTTGATGGGTTCATTATTGATGCTAAGTAAGTATTTTTCATGTGCTATGTTTCGGCTTCAACGTTACCTACCGTCGGGTACATCTGCATAAGATGACCAGATCTTGTTTTTAAGGCGCGGATGGCCAGAATACCTTTATGACATGTATTTGACATGGTTTATATTTGTATGTATACATGGTTTTTCGATTGATTTTACATGTAACGCCATGTTATGGCCGATTTGGAATGGCCATTTTTCCATCTGCTAATATTTTATTCATCTTGGAGTTACATACTTGTACTACCATTTAATATTAGCTAGTTGTCATATCAACTCAGGTTTGTGGGGTTTTAGTTTTAGAGGTGGCTTTTTAACTGTTATAAGGCCCGGTATCCACCAAGGCGGAGAGGAGAAGAGATGTGTTTGAATAACCAATCAGATGTCCACATCTCCTCTCCGTTTAGCTTCAGAGGATATCTGATTGGTTATTCAAACACATCTCTCCTATCCGCTTTGGTGGATACCGAGCCGAAAACTGGCCACACCCTCACATGAAACATACATTTTCTCTTTATAAGTTACTGTTTCTTTGATAATCATGTCGGATGAAAAGAATATGAGATTTAAGAAGAAGAGCAGGTTTGCTGAGAAATATAATTAATAGTTTTATTCTGACATTCCAGCAAGAAGCGCTTGAAGTTTCTGTACGGCAAATGGACAGAGTACATCAAGTGCTGCAGCGCTGCAGCGTACGAGCAGTGGGCTAAAGAGCGCGGCGAGGAGGCGTCTGCGCAGACCCCGTCGCACACGCCCAAGAAGATGCTCGCTAAGCTCAACAGCTTCAAGGTCGGGGCGCTGCGCTCCATGTCTATACAAGACGTAAGTACTAAGAATTACGCGGTATTCTCTATGATGATGATATCTTCCCTGGGCCCCTTTTGTCATCCATCTTTTGCGTCCTTGTATTGCATGGGCGAGAAGTTTACAGTTGATTCTTTAATCGTGAAGAAATGACCTGAAAATGTTCGACAGGGAAAACCATCATAAGTACGTTTTTAGGCGTGGGTTCTACGTAATCTGACTATTATTTTTGTTAGGACTTACCTTTAAGAGAAATTACGCGGTCATAACGCCCACGCAAATTCCTAATTGAAGCGCTTTGATGTCGTGCAGACGATTATTTAAAACACATCACAAGTATTCTTCGAAATCCTTTGACCCCCTAATATACGTGGACTTAAGTTACAACCAGGATAATCTTCGGACTCACCATACATTTTTAAGGAGTAACCGTGGCGTAACTTTACTTCTCGTTTTATTATAAAGGGAGTAAGATTTTAAAAGAAAAGTGTGTTAAAAATATTACAGGAGACGCAGATAGCTCGATGCTAACTTCTATAATATTTTGATGCCATTATCATTAATATCTGTTGCTGTTCTTTATTTCCAGTCAGACGACGCAGAGAACTCGGAAGACGTTCCGAAGTCAGATGACACCAATAACATTGAGATCGAGGGCTCTGTCACGTTGTGGGAGGCGAGGCCGCGTCCTCCTACTAGCGCACAGGTACTGTACCCATTGTTCATCATTCACTCAGCCAGTGGCACCTGCATTTGTCTCACCACCGCACTGACAACGAAGAGATTCTTCACCATCAGCAGCCCTGTTCCACCTACAGCTAATTAAAGGTCTCATCCCTTTTGTGCCAGGCTTCCCTAAGTTGCACCTGTTCTATTTAAGAGGCTGTACTCCACCTGACATAACCACGTCTTCTCCACTTCACTTCAAGAACCGATTAGATAATGGGTGCTTTTATAATTTACCGTGGCACGGCACGGTACGGCACGTTTTTATCGCCACGGTAAAGTAGGAAAGCAAAATGTATGCATTTGTATGCAAACGCTTTTAATTTACCGTCCACGGCAACGGCACGCCGTGAACCGCAACGATCTGCCGTGCCGTTGCCGTAGCATACTGCGCTCCCTATGAAATCGTCGCGGCATTGTTGAGAGTGTAGTGTGTGCGTACAAGAAATTTGTATGTGTGCGTGCGTAGCCAAGAGGTGCGGGTGGCAGGGCGAGAGTATGTAAGGGAGAAAGTATGTATTAAAACGATTTTGTTGACATCCGAAAATAATTGAAAAACTTATTTAGGTCTTCCTTGAGCTTATCAAATAGCGTGTAGTATGACCCTTCTAAATATTTTACTTTTAAAAGCGGATGTTGCCAATACTTTCTAGTAATATGTCTTTTTATACGTCTTAAATATAACAAATAGAGCAAAAGTAGTCGCTGTCTCTTCGAAAACATGTCTGCACTTTGAAGACGCGCAAAGCGTAATAATTTCACGGCGAATTATAAAATCACCCTACGGCACGGCATGCCGTCCACGGCCACAAAATTCTTCTTCACGTCCACGGTAATATCGTGCCGTGTAGTGAAACGGCAAATTATAAAAGCACCCAATGAGTACTTATTTTTGTTGATTGGTTACAATCACAAGTCAAACTGAAGATACCACCAAGATAGGTTAATTTCCAGTGTTACTAATCAAGCTTCTTTTTTTCACTTAAATTTTCAGTACTACCAATTCACCGAATTCGCGATGTCCCTGAACGAGCTGGAAAGAGACATGAAGGGCCAGCTCTGTCCCACGGACAGTCGGCTCAGGCCTGATATCAGGCTGCTGGAGCAAGGGGACATCGATGGAGCAGCCACTGAGAAGACCAGGCTTGAGGAGAAGCAGAGGACCGCTAGGAAGCTGCTGAAGAAGTCACCTGAAGCTTGGCAGCCGAGGTGAGAATTTACAATATTGTTAAGCTATGGTCTCATTTCGGAAGTCGAAATCTCATCTCGAAGTCGTAGCCGTAGTCGCAAGTCGTAAGGTAAAGTCGAAACCATCATCCCTGATTCCTTCAAACGGTCACGGCTGCGCACCACTTCTTTCCAACAGAAAAAATGTAATAAGTCTGAAAATTAGATTACCAAAAAATATTTGTCCCGTATTTTTTCTTTTGATACGTAAACCAAAATTGACGAAGAAACAACGCTTCTAAAAACCACAAAACGACAAACGTGACTCGGTTGATATAATGTCACAAGTCTCCAGTACCGAATTTGGAAGCGTTTTATCTTTGTCAATATTAATTGATAAAAGAAAACGTTGTAGTCGGGGTGGGTCAGGTTCAGTTAAAGAGCTTTTTTACAAGGTAAAAACTTTAGGAACGAGCGCGCCATTTACTTTCTCAAAAAACTCTGTTAGACTCTTAACTTACGACGACAACGTAAATCTGATTGGTTACGACAATATAAACAAAATTTAAACAGGCCAATGACTGATGAGTTAATGTGGGCCTTGAAGTGACCGTGGCCACTATTGGTCAGAGCGACCATAGACTCTAGTGTCTATGGGCGCGTTCGGAAACACTATACTTAAGGTGATTGCTTCGATGTCGCCCGCGAAATTCAAATTTTTTTACGTTTTTTGCAATTTGCAGGCCAGTGACATGTTGTAACTTTATAAATATTTGTGTTGCGCAAATAACAAGTATAATTTTAAATATAAAAATTGTCAAAAAATTCGCTCCATCAGCTCTCACATAGAAAAGGTGCATCGTAGTTAGATTTCGGAGATTTTAACATGATGCACCTTTTCTATGTGAGAGCTGATGGAGCGAGTTTTTTGATATTTTTTATATTTAAAATTATACTTGTTATTTGCGCAACACAAATATTTATAAAGTTACAACATGTCACTGGCCTGCAAATTGCAAAAAACGTAAAAAAATTTGAATTTCGCGGGCTGGTTGGAGCATCCCCCTTAACCTGGCGAATAACGCCGTGCCGGAACACCTTTGCCCCTACGAGCAGGAAGTATCCGACCATCCGCTACAACGTACATTATTTTTCAATATTTTAAATGACGGACTAAACAGATTTTTAATTTATTTATGTAGTAAAATACCATATTAATTTATACTTTTATTGTGACCTTCCCAGGTGGTTCAGCCAAGGCACAAACCCCTACACGAAGCAGGAGGACTGGCTATACAACGGCGGCTACTGGGACCGCAACTACCAGCACTTGAAGGACATCGACATATTCTAAACAACCCTCTAACTATGTCCCATCTATTACATACGTACAAACTTGATGACTGGAAGTGAATAGAAGAATACTATGAAAAAATTTTAGCTATTTATTTTTCTTTTAGCGGTTTGTATTGGGCCTGTTTCTCGGATGTGTATTCGGCCAGCGAGTAGAACAGAATAGATATAATAAAATGTTATTTATTTCTGAGTAAATGCTATATTTACCAATTAGTTCAGAAATGGCATAGATCTGCGAGTGGATGACGAGATCAAAGGGTCCAATCCAACAGATGGGCACTGCAAGATTCTGCCGGCCCTCTTGTAGGAGTGTCTGGGGAGTGTCTTCCTCATTGGATACCGATTTTTCGGGAAGCCTGTGTCGGATTGGGTGGAGGGAAAAGCCCGAGTGTCACCACAGTGTGGGCCTGCCAAAGGACACGGTGGAGCATACGGTGGAGATGTGTTCCACTTGGGGAGAGCATCGCCGTGTCGATATTTGGTTGCATCCAGTTAGATTTTGAGCATAGCGATTTTGAGCAGTTAGATTAGATTGTGAGCTGACCCCGAAATATTTGATGAGAAAAGACTAGGCAAATGGGGAGTTTACATAGCTAGATCTTATCCGGAGCTTGAGGAACAGGTTCTAGATGTATATATTTTTGTGCCAAAGTATAATTTACAGGATGTTTATTTATTAGTTTTTTTAATTATTAAAAATGCAAACTCTACATAAAATCTGTATGACACAGCTTTGCTTTGAACAGCACTGAAGCTATGAATTGATAATAATCCTAGTCTTCTATAAAATATGTAGGTGTTCCTTGCTTTTTTCAGTTTTAATCAAATTGATAAAGTAAAAGTGATTACCTACTTATAATTTGTCTAAATTATACAAAGATTATAATTTGTATAAAATATTATGTAAGTTATAATCGATATATTTAAATTTAAAAATAATTAAAGTACTTCAAAAAATATAATAAGTATAATGTTATCAAAGGTATAATTAGAGCAAACAATTATTATGGATCTCGTGTTGCATTAGATATAATTATGTTTTTTTTACT
Source organism: Agrotis segetum (assembly GCA_036375495.1). Classification (NCBI taxonomy): domain Eukaryota; kingdom Metazoa; phylum Arthropoda; class Insecta; order Lepidoptera; family Noctuidae; genus Agrotis; species Agrotis segetum. Next base: position 897,440 of record JAQSVV010000186.1, read on the forward strand.
ATATAAATTAATTAGGCGTTGTTGGTCTCGAGAAAGAAATGTAAATAAGAATGATATCGAAGCATACAGTGGATTTGCAATTAAATATTAATAAACTTAAAGAAATGAAGTATAAAATAGGAATTTAAAGTAGTGGACCAGAACGGATGGCGTTATAAGAAAAAGATTAATATTTTCGATCGTGCAGTTACGTTATAGGAACTAAAGCTAAGGTATGTAGGAAAGTAAGAATATCGGGGCTAAAAAATGTTTTTGACAGGTTTAGCCATTTAATCATAAAGTAGAGGAGCAAATGGCTAAACAGCAATAGCCGCTCGTGTCTATCTTTAAGATTAAGCCGCTCTGTCAAGGTGAGTTTGAGGATAGGTGACAATTGATTACAAAGGCAAGGCACCGAGATTCCTCCGTGCCTCGGAAAGTAAGCGAAGCCGCTGTTATTTTTAGATCTTATGCAGTCGTGGCCTGAAATCCAGGAAGTGAATCAGCTTAAACACACGATATCAGGCAATATTATGCATAACCAATGCAAAGACCAATTTATTCATAATCATGTTTTAATGGTTCCTTGCATTATAATTATTGGTGAGTATTTTGGGCTCGTTTATAAAAAATCTTTGTCTTGCCCCGATATTTTCTATCAGAAGTGTAAACATGACTTATAAATTAATATTAATACTTAATCTGAATTAAATAAAACTATGTAAGTGTATGTATTTACCAAAGATGAATGTGACTTTTATTATTATATTTATTAATAAATAAATAAATTTATTAATAATTATAAATATAAATAAATTTATTTAATTATAAATAAATAAATTTAACAAAATGTAGATCGATACTAAGATTTGTAAATGGTATTAATTGTTTGCACAGTTTTTTTTTGTTTCTATTGAGATTCTTTAACTTTGCTTCCAATGTATTAAAAGAGTGAAGTCAATTATTAATTAAAATTGGTGTGTAGATAATTGTGTCGATGTATGTACTTAACTACGTAGTGTTGTGCCATAAGGGGGCATACAATACTACCCTGTAGTAAATCTTAACCGATAGTAAACCGGATCATAGATTTATACTTGCAAGCGAAAATTTTGCAAGTCGAACCTTTGAAATTTATTATTAAATTATTCTTTTGAATCGGTAGAATTAAATCAAACGAAAAGCTTGGGTCTACTCATGTGAATTATCGAAGGACATATTCAAAGGGCCAAACAAAGTGACATACGCGACAATGATTATATGGAAAAGTCAAAAATGAATGCAATTGACATAAGCTACCTACCGAACAAGCTTATGTCAATTGTGTTGAATAATGATAATATTAATCAAATGCTTTGTAAGTGAATGTCACTTTGGCTTCTACATGCTTTAAAAATATTATTTTCCCTTCTGGCATAATATTTATATTTAGCAGTAGACTTTGTAATATTACTGTAGTTGTTTAAGTATGCAAATACTTAAGACTAGTAGGTATGTTGCAATATTTTTAACAAAATCTGGCATAACCTGACAAAATATTTTTGACGCTAAGCACACATCATATTTTTTTAATAAATTAATATATTTTTTAAGTTATATGTAAAAAAAACTAATATTCCTACACCCAAACGACATGACAACCTGCGTACCTACCTATTATTTATTTTTTAAATTAGTGTATCGTAGGGACGAATTTAATTAAACATAATTTAAAAACAAAACACACTAACACCATTAAAACAGTAGGTATTGGAGATTTCTATCAAAATAATGATAATTATTATAAGGTCTGTGTTAGAGGTAACATGTATAATTATTATAACATTATTCATTTATATAAGTACTTATTATATTAAAGAATAATTGTTATTGCTAAACGGAGCATTTAATGCTGTAAAATACGTTGAAATTATTATTATAAATAGTTTTTAGTAACTTATATTTGCTAATAATATGCTTTATTAGATAAATTATCTATAAATTCATTGTTATTCGAGAGTAGGCATTGAATTAGATATGGTGTCAGTTTGAGTAAAATTCGTGGTTTATAAATTATATTTATAAAAATATCAAGGATGGTATTACCCTAAAATAATTTAGAAGCCAGAAAAAAAAGAACGTTTTTTTATTATTTAATATGGAAAGAATATAAGGTTCCATTGCTAAGAAATTCAAACAATCGATCGTTTCAGCTAAGTATATAAATATTTTTTATCACTTTAAAACATACTGATAGAAAAAGTAAGTACGAGTACATTAAAAATAACAGTAAATGCGCACATTCTTATTTTGCTTTGCATGGCTTTTTTTTTTTTTTTTTTTTTTTTTTTAGCGTGGTAAAATCATCAAATGAGTCCTCCAACCCCGGGCAGGGCGGGAGGGACTGTCAGACTTCTACTGACTAAAATCCACGGTGTCCTTCATAGCCTGTTACGTTCCGGGGTTACGGTTAGGGAATAATCCCGCGACCCCGGCAGGCTTTGGCCCTCTGAGAGGGGGGCCCCGTCATTATGCTGACGCTCTTTGAGGCGCGCGTGGGACACAACGCGCCGTCGACCCGGGCATGGTCCTTGGTCGGGCAGCGAGTTGCCCTTTACTCGCTGCCCGCATGCCCGCGCCTACGGTGGCCGGAGATCATCTTGCGACGTCCGTCGCCGTGGGCGCCTACCACTGCGGCTGGGGCGGAGGGAGGACGCTGTCCTCTCTCGCTCGCGGCCTGCCTCCTCCTTGACGAGCATTACTGCCTCGCAGAAGGAGCTGACCGCTTCCCACTCCGTCTCGCCCCGCAGCATGGCCGCAACCAATGCCGGGCGCGAGAGGTCTCCGCCTATCGCAGCCGTGAGGACACGTCGGTGCTCCGCCCAAGCTGGGCAGTCTGGCACCGTATGCTCCACCGTGTCCTCCGGGCGATCTTCGCAGTGGTGACACCCAGGCGTCTCCTCCTTTCGCATCAGACACAGGTACCTCCCGAAACTTCCGTGTCCGGTGAGGACCTGCGTCAAGCGGTAGGTCAGGACGCCATGACTTCTCTCCAGCCACTCCTCAAAGAGGGGTCTTACCGCCGCAATTGCGGCGTGCCCGTTGCTTTGCATGGCTACGGAAAAAAGCAATAATATTAAAAGTATGTGTGTATGTGTAAAATATTTAAATGTAAAATATAATTATTTAAAAACTATTTATTTTATTAAGATGTCTACTTATTTTGTACTTGAACAAAAAATAGCAAATAAAATCTACTTTCCATCTGATAATTTAATTAGAGATTTTAAAATACTTGGGACACCAGCTTTTTTAATAATATTATATTTAATAGTTCCTACAGAGCACTGTATTCAGAATACCAAAAAATATCTTTTTTTTTTTGTTAAGCTGTTGTATTTTGCTTTAGTGTCGTATAGAATGGGTAAGATAAAGTTAGCATCGTTCCAAATAAGGTGATTATACGCCAAAATGTCGGTAGTACTATGTGTATGTAGCTGGAAACTGTACATTTTAAATGTGAATAATCAATATGTAAACTTGAAATAAATAGATTGAGAATTTATTTTGTATGTATTCTTTTTTCCAGTATCATTTTATTTTTTATTTTTACGGTTGTAATATAATATCATCATTCTCCGAGATCCTTTTGGATTTGTAATTTTACGGTAGATGGCAATAGGCACACCTCTTCAATGTTTATTTGTTTCTTGATTTTTAATTTAATATTTTTTATAAAAATAAAAGAACTTTAATAAAAATTATTTCTCATGTATTCAGAACCACTCAACGAAAACATTACAAACAATTGGCATCACAACCTTATTCTAAATTGACAAACATGATCAACACGCATTAAACACTTCAAAAACCAAATAAAAAATAGAAGACTATTGTGTAGGTCACAGTCGTCAATGTTTCCCATAAAATATTTTTATAAGACACTGGGCCCGCTTAGTTATTAAAAAATATTCGTATGTACTGCTGACGAAATATATTGATGTATTTTTAATAACTTTCAGAACATCATTCTGTTTCAGTAAATCGTTCCAGAAAAACAAAGACAGAATGATGTTTTAAATGTGTTCTAAGTTTAATTTTATTTGACGAGGTATGGTGTCAGCGAGCCTTAATAAAATACATATTGACAGACCATGACCCCAAAATAATATATTTATCCCACAAACAAACATCCGTCCGCTGAAGGCGAAAGTGCATTTAATTTGGCGTCCACCAGCTTTTGACGTCCGCATACCGGACGCCACTTATTTTGCCGGTGTGACTTAAGTCATTTTGGTCCTAGCTAGCTGTAGAACAAAAATCGATGGAAGCCAAAAATGCCATGAAGTGAACGAAAGTATATATTGGATAGTTCCCGAAAAAATCTCGGCAGTGGTGAGGCGCTGCTGTAGCGCGTATATCTACCAGCAGTATACCTCGGCAATTTTGCGTCCACAATTGCGACGTTGCCAGCTCGCTCACTTTAGAAAGACGATAGATCATAGGATATCGCAATCAAAACAATATTCACCGTCCGCCGTAGATGATGCGTTGCGTATTATTTGGCGCTCGATTTGTTTGCATTAACCCTTTATAGGGCAGAAGTATTTTTTTTGATGATTTTGATTTTTTTTTGTGTCTGGATTGGTTTAGGGGAACATAAGAACTTAGATTAAATGTGATTTTGACCAGTTGATTCATTCGGGTTTGTCTGTAGGGGGTGGTTACATATTATGAAACCAAGACCATTTAGGAAAAAAAATTTGGTGGTTTCATTCGAAACCATGATCTACACGCCAAGCCTACATTAAAACTATCATAATTATAGTGACTTGGCAATGAGCACAAATTAAAAGCTGCTTGCTGCCTGGAATTATGTGCAAATGTTACTGACGAGACCTGTGATCAGATTAAGTATTTGTTATGTGTGAATCATGATGGTCACTACTGACTACATGTTGCAATACAATAATTAAAATTACTTAACTTTCAACTCCTCCAAATATGCCATTTTATTTTTTTCTTCTTGCGCTCATTGCCAAGTCACTGTAATTATATTTTATAAAGAAAACTATTGATACAATTGCTAAATTTTGATTTATAACTACAAAATAATTTGAATCGGACTTGGCTTCTATGTGATCTCAAAACTTTTTACGATGGAAAGACTGCATCGAGAGACTTGGCATTTTTTACACTTAATATTTTTGGTGGGATTGGATTTGAGATGCATGATAGACTATAACTACCGTGGTGTAGGGTTCCGTAGTTGCCCATCAAAATACTTATGCGAACTAATTAAACTAATTCGCTAAATTTAATTTTAAAAAGAAGATTTTTCATAATCGGTTCAGGCGTCTTTGAGAAATCGGGGAAAATACATAAAAAAAAGATTACGACGAATTGAGAACCTCCTCCTTTTTGTGAAGTTATTTGAAGTTAGTTAAAAATAGTTGACAATAAAAACTTACATATCCCCAAAACATACCCACCTATTAAAGCTGTAAAAATAAAGTTGACAAACTTACATTAGGAGTTGAAGGACATGTTCTCCGATACATTTCGTTTAGGAAAATATGTTATCCAAGTACGTTTTATAAGTTGGTCGACTATTACTCGTAAACTTTTAAAGCCTACTTAGTCTTGATAATTTTCTTTTAAACTTCGTTATTACCCGGGTACGTCCTTAAACTACGGCCAGCCACCGAAGGACGGGCATCAGCGTCCTTTGCAAACTTACGGTGACCCTCCTGCGATCTCCAAGCCGCCTGCCAAGCGTGGGGATTATGGCAACCACATTATGATTGACAATAGAAGCACACGGCCCCCAGTCCCCGGCAGCTCCGCTATTCCTGGTCTGGGTAGCGGATCGGGTAACGGCGGAGCAGGGGGTGCTAAGAATCCCCGGCAGATGCCCCGCTACCACCCCCAACGGACTTTGGCCCTGGCAACACACAACATCCGCACACTGAGGACCGATGAGAAGATTATCGAGCTGGAGGAAGAATTGAGCAAAATGCGATGGGATATCTTGGGATTATCTGAAATCCGAAGAGAGGGTCAGGATACGATAGTTCTAGATTCCGGCAACATGCTCTTCTACCGGGAAGGAGACCGTAAATCCCAGGGTGGTGTTGGATTTCTCGTCCGCAGGTCCCTCATCAACAACGTTGTGAAAGTCGACAGTGTGTCGAGTAGGGTAGCATACCTTATACTCAGAATAACCAGCCGGTATTCGTTGAAGGTCATACAGGTATATGCGCCGACCTCGACACATTCTGATGATGAAGTAGAGGCATTGTATGAGTAGGCCATACATACCTCCGAAACATACTTCACCGTTGTTATGGAGGACTTCAACGCAAAGGTGGGCGCACGGAATGGCGATGAGTTGAGAGTGGGGCCATTTGGGTATGGGCAGCGAAACCATACGTGCCAGCGACTGGTCGACTTCATGGAAAAGGAAGAACTCCATTTAATGAACTCCTATTTCCAGAAGCGGCCATCCAAGAAGTGGACTTGGATGAGCCCCGATGGTACTACCAGAAATGAGATCGACTTCATCATGACGACCAAGAAGCGAATATTCAGTGATGTCTCTGTGATCGCCAAGGTAAAAACCGGTAGCTATCACCGAATTGTCAGAGGCACACTGAATATCAATGTCAAGCTTGAAAGGTCTCGTCTGGTGAAGTCCACGCTCCGACCTGGTCCTGCCCACATCCGGAACCCCGATGACTTCCAACTTGAACTGCATAATCGCTTCCAGTGCCTAACCGAATGCGAAACTGTGGACGAGATTAACAATGGGTTGGTGGAAACTGTCCAAGCTGTGGGGTCAAAGTTCTTTAAGACCCCGCGCCGCAATAAGCCTCAAAAGCTCTCGAACGGAACCATCAGTCAGAAGTCATCAGATAAGTCGGAATATGGCAAACTCAATAGACGAATCTCTAAATCAATGTGACGTGACCTGCGCTCCTTTAGTGCGGCACGGATCAAAGAGGCAATCGAGCGGAACCAGGGCTCAAAAGTCTTCGCAAAGATTTCGTCTATTGGGCAGAGCCAAATGACAAAGCTGAAGATTAACGATGGCAGCATCATTTCGACGAAACCGGAGATCCTAAGGGAGCTTGAGAGGTTTTACGGACAGTTATACACATCAACACGACAACCCAGTGTCGGTACAGCTCGAGACGCAAGAGCTAAACTCGACACTACACTGAGGATATCCCGGACATCAGCCTGTACGAGATTAGAATGGCTCCTAAACAGCTCAAGAATAACAAGGCACCGGGTGAGGACGGAATCACACGTTTGGGAAGCTACGTGATATCTTCTCATCGAGAATCCCACAGTGTCTCAAGACAAGGGTGTTTGACCAGTGTGTGTTGCCAGTGATGATATATGGCTCCGAATGGTCCTTGACTGCTGGCCCCTTAGAGAGACTAAGAGTCACTCAACGAGCAATGGAAAGAGCTATGCTCGGAGTTTCTTTGTGGGATAAAATCAGGAACATGGATATTCGGCGAAGAACCAGAGTCACCGACATAGCTCATAAAATTTGCAAGTTGAAGTGGCAATGGGCAGGCCACATCGCTCGTAGAACTGACAACCGATGGGGAAGAAAAGTTCTCGAGTGGCGACCACGGACCGGAAAACGCAGCGTAGGCAGGCCTCCCACTAGGTGGACCGACGACATCGTGAGGGTCGCGGGCAGCCGATGGATGCAAGTGGCGAATTGTCGTTCGGCGTGGCGGTCTAAGGGGGAGGCCTATGTTCAGCAGTGGACGTCCTCCGGCTGATGATGATGATGATGATGATATATACTACTATTGTGAATTTTTTCACACCCAAACAACCGTTTAGCTGGTAGAGAGAGGGGGGGACATTCGAGTCAAACAAAAATTAGCACTTTAAAGCTTAATATTTCACAAACGAATCTTTTAATCAAAAAATTGTTGCTGGGAACTATCAATATTTTTTAAGGCCTATTTAATGGTACCCCACACTAAGGGGTACGCGAGAAAAAAAAAAACATTCCCACTTTACGTGTACTGGACGTACCCTAAAAAAAAATATATTTTACGAGATTTTATTTTACCAATTTTTGGGCGCAACAAATCCTCTTTATGGGGTCTCTGAGCTAAGCTGCGGACAGACGGACGGACGGACATGGCGAAATTATAAGGGTTCCTCGTTGACTACGGAAACCTAAAAATTAGACCATAGTTCTAAAAATAAACTACATTGTCTAAAAAAATAAAAATGTAACTTGTGTCGGAGTAGTTACTGAATTGCGTGTGCCTATTATTATAATTATAATTTTTATTTTATTTCGAGTATCATTGACTCATACATTGAAGACACACTATCAGTCACATTATATAAGACATACAATATTATTGGAAATTCACTTGCACATCCCTTATACACCGTGACTTTTTAGTCGTCTTACAAAAAGGGTCCACTTAATGTATCCGACCTAAAATACCTCTAGGCAAGTTTTTTTTTTTTTAATCGTTAATAATATTTTTTATTTTTAATAAATAGGTGCATTAGAAATATGAAACACCCTGTTAAAATGTTTACGTATCAAGCTGTAAAGTATACCTACCCAGCGCAATAGTCGGGCAGATCATTCCATCTCCATTTTCTTTGAGACAAGGGTGTTTCTAACTACACCTTGCTTCATAATACGTAAAAATTTTAATTAAATTTTTTTTCAAATCTCTTAAATACCTATTTTTTTATTATAAACGTGTTCTAGTCATTGGGTACATGAACTGGGCTGCTTTTGTAAGACGACTAAAAAGTCACGGTGTATAGCGGCCCGATGTTATGCATCCTAATTCACGTTTACAACTAGTCGCGCTGCGATCTTCAAAATATCGCGTCGGTGATAATAGCAGAATGGTGATGGAGATGCTGATTGATTGCTTGATCATGCCAGCAGGGAGTCAGCCTTTACGTGTGTAAGGTAGCGGGGAGGGTCTGTTGTGAAGATATCACTGTCTACCCCTGACCTTGCCCAAAATGTTAGGGCGTGGCGGGTCCTTGAGGAGGTGGAAACATTGTCAGTCTACATCAGATTCGACGTCTCCGTCTCTTCGACGACCCCCGTTGCCCATCGCCCGAGTATCCCTTCACGCGCTAGGTGGGTGGCTCGAGCTAATGGATAGAGAGACGTTACTCATTGCTGCGAAAGTCCGAGCTTGGAATTCGTCTCCTGTGGCCTGCCATGGTGGCTGTTGAATGTGTCTCTAAAATAATTTCTGCAAAGTTTCTCTAATATAATATACGGATGCCCAATAACTATACAGACGCTCAATTGGTATATACGGACGTCGAATAGCCATATACAGACGTCCAAGAGCTATATACGGACGTCCGGAAGCTACATGCGGATTTGGAGTTCGGCGTGACGGAACTGTAGCTCCGGGCAAGGAACAAGGCCCCTGGGACGGACGGAGACCCCACGCGCCCGTGCTTTGGCCTTGGCTCGTGGGACTTTTTAGGTCTTCAATTTCAAGGGCTGTTTAATGCCTGTTTTGTAGCTGACCTGTTTCAAGGCCATCATTATAGACTCCACAGGGCGCCATCTTCTTTTCGCCCTATATTGCTGCTCGACGAGTTGTATGCTCTTCGAGCATACCATCACAGACCGCCTGGTCGAGCACCTGAGGAAATACAGCTCAGACCTCTCCCAGGTACAGTTTGGGTTCCGAGATGGTCGGCTAACCATTGATGCCACTTAGCGTGTAAAGCCCTCTCGGCGTAAGAAGTTGGTTCCGGGTGGGTGTAATTGGCGGTGTCACTTGACATCGCCAACACATTCAACACCCAGCCGTAGAGGGTGTTGAATGCGTTTCTAAAATAAATAATCTATATATATAAAAGAACAGAGGTTTTTATTTTGACTCGACTACAGCCGAAACCGCTAAACGCAGAAACTTGAATTTTGGACAGCATTTGCAGTCTACCATGTAAGTTGGCAATAAGACGGGATTTTGTGAAAATCCTCCTCTAAGGGGGTGAAAACGTTTGTATGAAAAATCTTATTCCTTGGGTTTATAGACTTGAAACTTACCACGAATAAGAACACCAATAAATAAATAAGATCAGCACCACTATTTTTTTTAAACTACCCTCCATTGGTAATCTAGACGATGTTAAAGTTTGTATGGGAAAATCATAACGCGTGAGCTGATTAATGTGAAAATCAATCTTTATAATATACTAGATCAGAAATAAATTAACACGTGTTTTTGGGTTTTTCGAAAATCACCCCTAAGTTGGTGAAAAGGCGTGATTGAATTTTAAGGGAAAGATAGAAAGACTGCACAGGGCATAAATTATCTCTCAAACGAATAAAGGATGCGTATTAATTTATATTTCAAAAATCAACCCCTAGCAGGGTGGACATCGAAATTCCTAATTTAATATTACATTGCATTAAATTCACTGAGTTCGAAGTTAAAAACACGCGCAGACGAAGTCGCGGGCAAAGTGCTAGTTTCTGCATAATTTCTCTAATAATATACAGCCGGGAACGGACGTCCAATTGGGATATGTTGACGTCAAATAGTAATATACGGGCGTCAAATAGCTATATACGGATGTCCGATAGCTGTATACGGATTTAGAGTTTGGCGTGGTGAAACTGCGGATCTGGGCAAGGAACAAGGCCCCTGGGCTGGACGCAGTCTCTGGCCGTGCTCTGGCCTTGGCTCTTCAGGACCGACTTTGAGGGGTCTTTAATTCTTGCCTTCATACAGATCGGTTTTCTCTTTGTGGAAAACGGGACTCAGGAGTCAAGAGCCCCACCTGCCACAGAGAGGGAAACCCTCTGTTTCAAGGCAGGCAGAAAAGAGTCCGCAGAGCGCCATTCGTTCCTGATAAGCACCCTGGTGCTTAACAAGAAAGAAGGGCGCCCTGCGGAGTCATCCTCGGCATATCGAACCACATTACTGTTCGAGGAGGTGTAAGCTCTTTGAGCATATCATGGTGCGTGGTCGAGCACCTGAAGAAGGCCCGGACCTCTCCGAGGTACAGTTGGAGGCGGTACATTGGCACCACGATAACGACACATTGCGTGTGAGATTATAAACAAATTAGGTTTATTGAATTCCCATAACGTTCCTAAAATAATTTCATGTACCGGTTATCGTAGTATGATGTACAGCATTCACCCCATCAGTCGGTGGAGGGCTATTCTTTACATCTTGTATACGGACATCCAATAGCTATATACGGACGTCCAACAGCTATATACGGACGTCTAATAGCTGTACACGGATGTCCAACAGCTATATGACAACGTGGCCGACAAATATCATAATGTGGCCCGCCTTCTATGCTATTCTCTAAAAGACTCAGCGCCGAGGCGACGCTGAGGCTGTGGTTTGTCTTTAGTAGATTTTGAACTTTAAACTCTAGATTATAAAGTTCAAAATCCACTAACGACAAACCGTAGCTTCAGCGCCTACGCGGCGCTAATTTAAGAGAATAGTACCCCCATATGAACGCTTGTTATACCTCGGGTATCAGGCTCACTCTGCCGTCCAATATCAATAGGTACTCGTACCTATTGAGCCTGGTGACCTTATTCATTTAAGTCCGTTCAGTAGTTTTTGTGTGAAAGAGCGACACAACAATTAATTCATCCATCTATCCTCAGTTAGTAGAGCATACGGTGCAAGACTGCCCCGCTTGGGCAGAGCACCGACGTGTCCTCACGGCGGCGATATCGATAGGCGGAAACCTCTCGCGCCCATTTGGTTGCGGCCATGCTGCGGGGCGAGACGGAGTGGGAAGCGGTCGCCTCCTGCTGCGAAGCAGTAATGCTCGTGAAGGAGGAGGCGCGCCTCTTGTGAGAGAGGACAGCGTCCTCCCTCCGCCCCAACCACAGTGGTAGGCGCCCGCGGCGTTAGACGTCAGCAGACGATCTCCGGCCACCGTAAGCGCGGGCATGCGGGCAGCGAGTAAAGGGCAACTCGTTGCCAGACAATGGACCATGCCAGGTTCGACGGCGCGTTGTGTCCCACGCGCGTCTCAAAGAGCGTCAGCATACCGAGAGGGCCCCAAAGCCTGCGGGAATTAGCGCAAGAGAACAAGCGGGATTATTTCCTTACCGTGAACCCGGAACATAAAGGGCTACCCGGAACATGAAGGACACCGTGGATTTTACTCAGTACAAGTCTGACAGTCCCTCCCGCCCTGCCCGGGGTGGGAGGACTCATTTTGATGTATATGGTTTTTACCTTTAAGTGGACCATTGTGCGTGGGCCATAGTGGCCTTGGTGGCTTATTCCAACCAACTCATTTGATGATTTTGCCACTTTAAAAAAAAATCTATTCTGGTTTAGCACACTTTCACATTTACAATTTGGATTGCCGTAGAAACATATTTCAATACGGTATCGGTATTTTTTTTTGAACGTGGTATCATCAAATGAGTCCCGCGACCCCAGGCAGGGCGGAAGGGACTGTCAGACTTCTACTGACTAAAATCCACGGTGTCCTTCAATAGCCCTTTCATAATCCGGGGTCACGGTAAGGAAATAATCCCGCGACCCCGGCGGGCATCCGTATAGGCAAAGCTTCTTTTTTTTGTGTGGTGGTAAAATATCAAATGAGTCTTCCCGCTGGGTGGGACGATATGACTGTCAGATTGTTACCTAAAATCCAACCTGTTCCTTCGGTTGCCCTTTGCATTTCAGGGCCAATCCTGCTTAGACAGGCCCGTGACCCCGGCAGGCGTTTGACCTATTGGATGACCGTCACTTTGCTGACAGTTCCTTGTACGCGCGAGGAATACGACCCGCCGAGGTAATAGCTTCTACGAATAGATATAAAGATGAAACTGCATACAAAAGACAACGAGACAAGTAAACCCAAAGCTGGCAACGTCGCAATCCCGAATACCAACCTCACTGTGAGGACTTTAAATTGTCGACGCATTAGATAAATCATGATCAATATATCTAGGAAGCTAATAATCTATCACCATGAATGGGGGTTCAAAAATGTTTGGGCATGACTGTAAGAAGAATATTGCCCCATATAAAATTGCAGAAAAACTATGTATCCCATGGGGCGCGAAATCAAAAAACTAAGCAATATTCACAAATACACCATAAAAATTGCAAGTGGAACTGGTGGACGCCGTAATGATGCACAACGTGCATGACGCCAAATGCGTTGCTGGATGTAAATATATATACGAAAAATACATAATATCATGTTTTATATCAACTATTGTTTATTTATCATGGCACTTAAAAAACAATAACATATGTAATTGTAATACACAGTAGTAACTACACCAAACTATTTCAATTCATTTTAAAATTAATGATATTTAAACCTGACTGTTTTTGCAGTTTTTAAGGTATCCTATTGTCTGTTATTAATAAATTATATTTCCACAAAATTACTGTTACTTATAATAATGAGAAACATTTAATAACACGATATTAGTTATTATACGTAAGTATATAAAATATAACTACACATTTATATACAGTATAAATTAATATAATATATTACATATATACTAATTTAATGAGTAGTATAATGTAGTATAAAATATTATTGTTGAATACATTTTTTAAAAGGCAAAATTTTAAAATAATATCATTCATTCTTTCTAGTAGGTATCATTTAGGCACTGCATATCACTTAGTTGCATATTGTCTGACTTTTACACTTAAATAATATCCTAATCTAATCTAAAAATATTAAACAAGGTATTTTTTATAAAATTAAACATAGGTATTTCAGTACTTATGGTCTAGAGGGCAATTAATATTGTTATTATATTAACAACATTTCAAATTAAAATTGCCCAACAAACCCAAATAACGAAAAAAACATGCATTGATATTTTATTACATAAAAATGGCTGCCTAAGAAGCAAAGTGAATAAGTATTTTGTATTATTAGCTGTCATAAATGTAAAATAATACATAATAGAAAAATTATATTTCCTGATTTATTCTAACATATATTTTATTCATCTAACAGAATACACATTGTGTGTATAATTAAAATGTACACATTAAAGTAAAATGTACAAACCCCTCATTAAAATCAGAGACTATTTTTGGTACTAAAACTGTAGACATTTTTATGCAGCATTCGTCTAAGAACAGATGTTATTATTCTGTCTTATACCTATTTGGCTTATTAACCAAATAACTTGAACTAAAAAAGTGCGAAACAAAATTCAGTCAATATTTTATTGGACCTCTTTTATAAGTAAGTATTGCATTGTTAGTTCAGTATCAAAATGGAAAATGGATATAATTATTTGAATGATCCAAACTATAAAATGTTTTAAGCAATAATTTGCTTAAATATTGCCTAAAATAATTTTTGGTCCGTGCGACTTCAGCCTAATCTTTGCCTAACTTTGTCAGGATGATAATTATGTCACTTAGGAGAATAAGAAAGTTGCATAATACTTATTTAAGAATGGGCTTCTAATCCTGAGTCTAAGAAGTCTTTCAGGTAAAGCGGCACCGGTCTTGGGAATGCTCTGCAGATCTGTAAATTAAAAAAAAAAAAAATAACTTAAAAACACAGTGTTATAACAGACAGATACTTTATGAAAAAACCCTCAAGTGTTTAAAAAAAATTAAATGGCTTTATACCTAAAAACACATGAGTAGTCAAATTAATTTTAAAATATGTTTTTTTGTTGCATGACAGGCATAGAAAAAGAAACAATGAAGCAAAAATGTAGTAATCGACCTTTTTATTGCTATGATTATAAAAATAATAGTAAAAATGTAAATAGTTGTCGCTAAAATATTTCCGTGTGATCATTAATAAGGGTGCCTACCTACTCACTAATAATAATAACATGTTATAAAAATAACATAATAATATTAAACATGAATCATTAGAGAAAGATAAACAATATTAATAAAACATGTTAGATAACTATGTTTTCTCTGATGTTTTGCAAAACAATGCGTCCTATTTCGGTCTGTATAAACTTAAAGGGGAGGAAGCTTGCTCAATTTTGTCAATAAAATTATTCTACATGTGGGGTCGGATACCAACCCCTGCTGAATGGCAACC
This sequence comes from Agrotis segetum, assembly GCA_036375495.1. Taxonomy (NCBI): domain Eukaryota; kingdom Metazoa; phylum Arthropoda; class Insecta; order Lepidoptera; family Noctuidae; genus Agrotis; species Agrotis segetum. The sequence goes on from JAQSVV010000186.1 coordinate 912,485, forward strand.
ATTTCTATTTTTAAAAACCTTGAAAAAAATAATAAGCATAGTGTAGTAATGTAATGTAACACTACCCATAAGGGGTGTTTTCTCTGAAGCTTATATACAACATCTCGTAGTTTGTTCAGAATCGTTTACTGAATCGATTTCTATCATTTTTAATATAGGTAATTTATTATAAAATATAATTAAAACTATGGAAATTATTTTCACATTACCCCTGTACAGTCAAAACTAAGACAGACCGAACTAAGATAGACCGTAAATCAAGGTAACAAGACTTAACAGTGCAATTTTATTTGTATTAATACAAATTTCGTCATTCAATATAAAATAACGAAAAATAAACCTTACTGCAAAATAACTATTTTAGTTAATAACAATGCATGTACATGTTAAATTAAAAATTCAATAGGTATATGTATTATGATTATAACATAATATTCTAATTGCGGGTGTCTGAGGGTGTGCGTTAATTACGTTACATGATGAATAGACTTACCAAGTTGATGTAGTAGAGTGAGCTTGGTATGGTAATCTCCAGGTAGTTCCTTCTCACGGCGTCGACGATGCTATCAGCCGCCTCCTGCGGCGTGAGGATCTTCATCAGCGAGGGGAACTTGATCTTCGGGTTCTTGCACAGCCCCGTGTCCACGATGTATGGGCAGATAACTGTGAATTTGATCTGGAATTGGAAAATAAGGAGAATTAGTATTTATAGTAAGTAATAAAAAATCGTTGGCAATGTACTACCATTTATTAAACAGCAAAAAATTGAGGCAGCCCCGATAAAAAAATAAGGGTTCTTGTGATGGGGATACCTCCCATTTTATCACAGGTTGCACATTTACTGTTGAAACTTGTATGTAGCACACTACTTTCTTTCTACCTCGGTTTCAATTTACACCGACATGCGGCATTTCAGTAGACTGAATCAAAATCTAACTTGACTTTTACAACGAAAAGATACACATTTAAAGTATCTTTGGGTCCCAGTGTGAACTAAACCTAATTGACACTTGTCGATTTTTGATTTGCCTCGAGATTAGCCATGCGAGTAGCAACCATCCGCATCGCTTCCAAAAATGAGTACCAAAAAATTAGTTGAATCGTAAAATGTTATAAGAAAAAAAATACATTTTAATATAAATGGACACTAATTAGTCAACATTACAATTAATTAAATTTAATTAATCGTAAGTAATTGAATTTAATTAATAATTAAAATACGGTCGGTTTTCGCCTAGTTACCAGGCAAACGGCTAGTTACCGGGCAAATTGAATAAAAAATTATTTAGGGCTAGTTTTTCAATAGTCAGTTAACCGTTAACTGAGAAATAAAAATGGCGGTTTGACAGCTTATCTATGGAAAATGTGGCATACCGTTATTTTTATTCTTCAGGTAACGGTTAACTGACTATTGAAAAACCAGCCCTGAATAAAATAATTTTTAACTCCTTATCTAAGTCAAGCTAGTATTGAGTTAAGCCTCATTTAGACGATGCAAGAACTGGTAAGCGAGTTGTTGCGTTACATTTCGGACTTTATAGGTACAACGAATTCAGTTGATCAAACAAATACCGCAATGTAGTGAAACTCGCAAGCGAGTTCTTGCTCCATCTAAATGAAGCTTTAGTGAGCCTTTGACTTAGATACAACCCTGAACTTATGTTACTGTATGACACATAAAAAGAAGAGAAAAGATTTCAAAATCTCTACTCACTCCACTGTAGTCCTTTTCCTTGTCCTCTCTTAGCTCCTCATGCAGCGCCTCCATCAGGCCTCGGACTGCGAACTTTGTGGCGCAATACGGCACCAGGTTGCGAAGACCCACAACTCCAGCCATTGAGGACATGGCGACGATGTGGCCGTGGTTCCGCTCCATCATTGAGGGTAGGAAGGCTTGGAGTAGCTGGAAGAAGGCAGATATTGTTTATGTTAGTGTAATTGGGCAACACAGGTAATGATCAAACATGGCCTGGAATGTCTGCCTAGTCGTTTCCAAATAAGTTTGTTTTCCGTTATTACTTGGATACCTGCACTCTCCATACTTTGAATGCACCTGCATGAAACAGATGGACTAGCTGGATACCTATCCAACTAATCCAGCACGATTGAACTATTTCATAGCTACGTTCAGTTGGACTAACCAACTTTCAAATGTGTGTACTCCATGGTTCATGCTCATGAAGAACTAAAGCCAAATTCTTGCATCAGATATGAATCTTCTGCTTTTTAACTATCGATAATATTATACTCGTAATTATCGGATGAAAAGCCCACCACACACACACACACACACAGAATAATCCCGTCCCGTCAATGGATTTCAAATTTTCCAATCATTATCGACAACTTTATACCCTGTTCTTCATCCTCAATATCTATAAACTTGTATAATTATTTTTATATAGGGTGATTGGTAATTAGAGTACCTACGATACTTAAACACGTGATTGTGCTCATGATAACAAACAACTTTTATTATGGGAGCAAAGAAAAAATCGTGAAAAAAATATCAGCTGTTCAGTACATTAAACAAACAAAAATGTACTGAACAGCTGATTTTTTTTCGCGTTTTCAGGTTCGTTCCCATAGTAAAAGTTGTTTGTATCATGAGCACAATCACGTGTTTAAGTATCGTACACTAATTACCAGTCACCCTATATAAAACACTTACCCATAAATGAGCGATGATATTAATCTCGAAGGCGCCTCGGATCTCCTTCTCCGAGGTCTGCAGCAGTGGCTTGCATGGCATGATGCCTGCATTGTTGACCAGCATGGTCACCTCGCCCACCTCCCGACGGATCTTCTCTGCTAGGGCGTTGATGGCTTCCCGGTCTGTCACGTCGCATCTGAGGATGTCGAATAAAAAGTTTTAGATATTTTTTTATCATAGTGAAATAATCAGATGAGTCCTCCCATTAGAGGACTCATTTGATGATTTAGATATAAAATATATGTGTACATTAATTTCAATCTTCATACAATCCATTAATCTTTTCTTAGGCCTTCCTCTGCCTCTCCATCCATCAACATTCATACCCATCTCACTTTTGGTCACATGATTGTCATCCTTCCTGATCACATGTCCATACCACATAATAATAGGCATAAAAAATAATAGCCTTGTGTAATAAAAAATTAAAGAGGCCGTCTACCAAATAAAAAAAAATGACACGTTTTTTTTTTATTACTTTATTCAAAATTAAGGAAAAAATGACGTTTTTAAAATTCACATGACGTGGTGTCATTTTTAGAGCATCCTGTCATCAAAATTCCCCATATTCGAGCTACGATCCGTTTTTTCTTTGTGAATATTCACTGATTTAACAAAACAAGAAATACTCGTACTAGTCCATTATTTTTCAAAACTCTGTCGGACTAATGGGGAAAGCAAGTGTCAAAGTGACAAGTGACAGTTTGGTCCCCAAAGAACTGTCAAATCAAAGGAATTTTCAGAAAAAAAAACGATTTATTGATGTTATGCGTTTTGAAGGGAAACCAGAGATGATTTATTGATGTTAAATGACTAGATGTTGTGTAATAAGCTGTAAAAATGATGGAACATACAAATTTCCGACAATTCACACTATCAAGAAATAATGGGTAGCTGTTGTGACTGATATGAGAACAAAAATTGTATTATCACTAAGGAAAAGCTATATAATAAACAAATATAGAGGCCTTGCGAAGCCGAGATAGGCCGTTAGTTGAGTTTATTAATGAAATTCTATGATTATACCATAACTAAACAATCGAATATACTTTTCAAAATAATATCTACTTTTCTTTTGGAGGTTAAGTACCAGTATTGCATCGCTCCATAAATCATGAAATGGTTCGTCTAGCTGGCGGAAGAATTATCACCTAGAACGAGTTTCGTAATAGTTGTGGTGTTAAGAAATTAAATATATTGTGATATTTCTCGAATCTAAATAGAAAAAAAGGTTAAAATTACTGACTTAAAACATTATGATATTTTATTAAAATAGAAAGTCAGAAGCAGCATTATATTCTTGTCATAGGAGAGGACAGGTAAAACATACCTAAACTCAAAAATTGAAACCTCAACTACAGGTAATTGTGGATTTATTACGGTAAAATCAAATGTATTACTACTCAATTAAATCACTTTTTTCCTCTTGTAGATGCACCGCGGCGTCTTAATTCTTCTTTTAGTATATGTACTTGCATGGACGAATAATTTTCCATATTCGTTTTGTATTTATACTCAATTTTTATAACAAATAATCTTGTTTGTTTTTTTCTACAAGGTAGACGTGGGGACCAACTATCGCAGCGCCATCTACGATTACCTTTGAGTTGCCATCCCCATTAGATTTGCAATTTATCGATGCTGGAAACTAGCCTCTATTACTTAGTAGTTTAAGATTCAATTTCCTACACGTGTTGATTTTACAGAGAGCAGTGCTGAGCTGAGAGCGTGGCCCAGTGGTATCGATCCGGCGGTCCCGACTTACGAGTTGTAGGTCGTGAGTTCGAACCCCGCCAGGAGCATTACTTTGTGTAATTTATTTCATCACCACTGCTCTCAAAACGGTATGAAGGAAAACATCGTGAGGAAACCGACATGTCCTAGAACCAAAAATTCGAAAACATAATTATGACATCTGCCAACCCACACTGGGCCTACGGTGGTTTATGGCCCACTCCCTCTCACAGAGAGGAGGCCTGGGTCCCAGCAGTGGGAACATTATAGGCTGATGATGATGTTGATTTTACAGGTAACTTACCTACTTATCTATACCTAAATTGGTTTATGAAGTACAAATATGTATGACAAGGTATACTTCAAGCACGTTTCCGTGTTTGCAAACAATAATATTTGAACGATAATCGTATGCGCATCAACTGCCAATATGAGTATTGTCTTTTGAAACTTCAAGGGTGATCAAATTAGAAGTACCTATCTACTTAGTCATTTATGTTATTCTGCAATTGATGTTATTGTAGGAATGTAATTTAATCTTTCTTTTTGAAAATGACGAGATTTTTAAATTGAATATTGTTTGATACTTTGTTTTGGTATTTGATAAATCAGTGTCGTAGGACTCGTAGGTAATCTATTAACTAAAAATATCGTGGCTCGGTCTTTTTACACGACAGACTTTTTTATATTTGATAGATGTGACAATAGGTCGTAAAGTATTTTTTCACACTTCTACACCTTACTTAATATTATATTATTATTCCATTAAAAAATAAAATATACGAAGACGAAAAAAAAAATGTAAAGTAGGTTCTCAATTGGACACTGATATGCATATTTTTTTTTACGTAGGTATGACTATTCATAGCGTGGTCCGATTTCTTTTTTTTTTATTCCTTCTATTGCTCTATACAACGTGTAACGTTAATAGCGCAAAACCTCTCGCGGGGTAACTCAGCCCATGTTACTGATACTGTTTGTTCTAAAACTTTGGAAAAAAATATTTTTTTTCATACGACATGAGAAATTGATCGAGCCCATGAGTATGAAAAAACATTTTTTTTTTTCAAAAGTTTTAGAACAAACATTGTTCAGTAACATGGGCTGAGTTACCCCACGAGAGGTTTTGCGCTATTAACGTTACACGTTGTAGATGTCACAAGTTATCTATTAATTTGTCGACAGCTAAATTATGACGACTACACATCTATCCTAATATTATATTGTTTGGTTGAACGCGCTTATCTCAGGAAACACTGTCTCAAATTGAAAAAATATTTCTTGAAGAAGGCTACAGACTATATAGGGTGACTGGTAATTAGTGTACGATACTTAGACATGTAATTGTGCTCATGATATCCAACAACTTTTACTATGAGAACAAACCTGAAAACTCGAAAAAAATCAGCTGTTCAGTACATTTATGTTTGCTTAATGTACTGAACAGCTGATATTTTTTTTACGATTTCGGCTTTGCTCCCATGGTAAATTGTTTGTTATCATGAGAACAATTACGTGTTTATGTATCGTACACTAATTACTAGTCACCCTATATAACATCAAGCTAGGACCAACAGAAGCCGAGCAGTGGGGTTCAAACAAAGGAGCTATTTCTTGAGAAAAGATAGGTTGATAATACTTACTCAAATCTATGAGCCTTCCCTTTCTGCTCCTTGATGAGGTCCACAGTCTCCTGGTTGCCAGTGGGGTTGATGTCCACGCAGACGATGGTGCCGCCGAGCTTGCCGAACCGGAGCGCCGTCTCCCGACCCATGCCGTGACCTGCACCTGTTATCTAGAAGAAGAACAGAAGATAAGTATAATAAGATAAGATAATGAGTGGTTAATGGTGATCAGTACGCTTAGCACGAGTTTTCAGTATTTGTGACGTAAAGGAAACTGGAACTATGACAATTTCAAATAAACAATTTTCAAGGAAAAAAATAGTTCCGTCTTCGCACACCAGAGGCGCTGTTCTATTTTTTCATACAAGAAACGCTGTAATTACTGGAAAGACGCTGTAAAATAAAAGAGTGAAAACTCGTGGTAAGGGTATAGATGACAAATATGGCAAGAACTGCATTAAAAGAACAGGGAGTATCCTGACATTTAAAGACATTTCTGAATGACAGAAAAAAAATTAAAACCAAAACCCCGTGAAACGTGCCACAGACGATCGCTGAGACACTACGCCAACCATGCAGCATGCTGTCATAAAACAAAAACAAAACTATCCAGTTCACCCACACGTAAAAAAACTCCTGTTTTCAGGGTGCTTGTACACGGCGCATGTAACCCGCGCAAGGCGTGCCTTAACATGCTCAAGCTACATGCGACGTGTACAAGCACCCCGCGGGTAGCTTGATCAAGTAGCTTGCGCATGTTACTCGCGCGGGTAACCCGCACCTTTACTTGCGCGGGTTACATGCGCCGTGTACAAGCATCCTTAAGGAAAAGCATGAGTCTTTCTGTCCTGGGTGAAGCGGACTGACTAAAATCCACTTTACACACCATAGTTACGGTTACCCGTAAAACAGTTCCGTGACTCGTAAAAAAGCAAGAGTTCACAACCCACAATGTAACAGTCCAAAATCAGTACATACCAGAATAATCTCCCCATTAACGCTCTTAGGCTCCGGTGGCACGAAGAACTGGTAGATGCAGTGGAGGAAGGTGGCCGTCATCTTCACGTACAGCACCAGGATCTCGAGAGCGATGGCGATGCCGTTGTACACCTTCATCGCTATGCCTTGCTCGTCGGTCCTGGGGAGGAGAAACCAGGTTAGTTTTCATGTAGAACTAGCCAAAGGGAATGGGGAGACCACTGAAAACTAGCGCTGTGCTATGGGTTCCCCATAAATAATATTTATTTTGCAAATAGGTTTTCGCAAACATTTTTAGAAGTCAAGACACTTTTTTATAGCTAAATGAGGCCGGTGTTTCGTACCTGACTACTCTGAGAAGAAACAGCCGAAACAAACTCAGACATTTATTTTGCAAATATAGAATTTCTCAAACAATTTACACTTCAAAGATTTTCTAAGGAAAGGAAAAAAGACGTAAGAAATGGAAGGAAGAATTCGCCGCGGCAAGTAAGATCCTCGGTGGCTTGGTTGGAAATGAGCGTCGGAAGTACTGATTCCGAAGGCCGTAGGTTCGAATCCTACCCGCGGATCCGCGGATCGAATTTTTCCTTTCCTATGAAAATCTTTGAAATTCGCTACGCATGCGTTAATGCGTTTAGTATTAAAAAAAAAAAAAAAAACAATTTACACTTTTCTTATAGCTGGATGAGGCCGGTGTTTCGTACCTGACTACTCTGAGAAGAAACAGCGGAAACAAACTCAGAGGTCTCTTTTAAAGTCCATACATTAAATTGGTTAACTCATGCGAAGACACTGCAGGTTTGTGTCTGAAATGGTCTTCTGAAGAAAGAACCATATAAAGAGTGGACCTGTCTATTCAGTGCAAGAATTTGTCAGTACTCAGTAGTATAACTTTCACAGTCATGGCGTGCAGCTGTCGATTTCTGTTTTTGTAGTTAAATAAGTTTAGACATAGTTTTTTTTTTTGTTAACCTATATTGTCCCACTGCTGGGCAAAGGTCTCCTCCATACCCTTCCGGCATCCACTCTTCCCTTTGCGCTTTTTTTTTTTAGATTTAGTTGTTTTGTTTTTTTGGATGCCTGTCTCTGGAGAAGCAAGTTAAATGATTTCAAAAGTAAAATATGGATACTTTCATTGTGGACATAAGCTAAGGAGTGAAATTCCCTGCTGAAGTGTTTGTTTCCTAATAGCTACAACCTTGAGTTTTTAAGTCAAGTGTGAATATAAATAATTTTATTCTAGTCATATCAACTGTGCTTCGTCGTGGACTACAACGTCGCATACCATCAGGCGAGAATGGTAAAACAAAAATAAAGAATGTGGTGCGATTTAAATTCACAAAAAGGAAAAAAAAAACGAATTAAAAATCTATACTTGTTTAAAATAAATACTGTGGTGCGATTTAAATTCACAAAAAAGAAAAAAAAAACAATTAAAAAAATCTATACTTGTTTAAAATAAATACTGTGGTGCGATTTAAATTCACAAAAAAGAAAAAAAAAACTAATTAAAAATCTAGACCAGTTTAGACATGAAACAAGTTTTAAATGTTAACTAGCATTTCAATTAAAACCACTTTCAATTATGTATTCTATTTTTTTTATTTATTTTTTATTTCAAGATCATTGTAAAGGTTAAGGACACGAACGGAATGTAAATTTTTAAATTAAATAAAAATTTAAAAATCGTTGTTTAATTTTCATGGTAAAAGTTTTGGTTATAAACTAGTAAAAAATACGAAGAAGAGTGACCATTTAAGTACGTATGTATTCACGTGAATGTTAAGGAGTTGCCACAGCCATGGGACGCAAAAGGCAATTGGAGGAACAGGATGGTTTTCAGTCAGTCAAGTCTGCCAGTCCCTCCCGTTCCAACCAGAGATTACTTGATAATATAATTTGTTTGATAATATAATTTGTACCTTTCCATTATGTATTTTTCCGCCTCAGTTATTACAAAAAAAAAAAATCATACAATTTTTATATTTTTGAAGGATACAGAGATTACTGGTTGTACTTGTATTGTATGCTTATCTAGGCATTTTATATAATTGTATATCATTGACTAATGTTGAGATATGATTGCTATAGGAAGTCTGTTGTTATTGTTTGAAAATGCCTATTCAGCATTTTTGATGATATGCAAATTATAATGCAATTATCCTTAATTCCTAACTATCCTAAATATGATAATACCTTTGATTTTTTTAAATTCTAGGACATATTAGTTCCCTCACGATGTTTTTTCTTCACCGTTTTCCGTTTTCGTTTCCGTTTTCAAGAACAGTGGTGATGAAATAAGTTACACAAAGTAATGCGCCTGGCTGTGTTCGAACCCACGACCAATAACGAGCTATTGGTCGTGATCCCAGTGATATGAGTACTACTGGGCCACCACTGCCCATAGATTACCCAAATAAAAACGCATTACTGAATTTTTCAACGCTATTATTTAGAAATTATTCCACACACGTGTGCAACCTTTGCACTACAGGCTAAATATTTCAAATCTTAGAATAAATAATGATAATAAATCGCGAAAACAACAAACGCAACCGTGTGACATTGAGATTAGCAATGAAGCAACTACAGCACCTCCTATTTCGCAGCGCAGTTGGGTAAGATCAGATCATTGGCCCAGCTAGCTGATTATGCAAATAGCATAAAAATATAAACATTGCAACTTGGTTATGAATTATGATGTATTACAAAGAATTTATTTTATAACTGTGGAATTTTTTGTAAGCTCGACATTATTTAAAGCTTTGCTAAACATGAGTGAAATAGAGTGGTACAGAGGAGTATTTTTTGATTGACCAAAAGCATGAGATTATGATCTGCCAATATTTCCTCATTGTGAAAGGGAGTGGGCTGTGCTTCTTTTTCTAATCTATCCAAAAGTTTTCTTGAAATGTTACACGCAGAGAAGTGTAAACGAGAACTTCTGGTTGCAACCGTGACAGCAAGACTCACTAGTTGACTTTACAACATTTCTAGTAATAAATACTAAGGAAATAGTAGTTATAACAAGGACTTAGTATTTATTACTAGAAATGTTGTAAAGGCAACGAGTGAGTCTTGCTGTCACGGTTGCAACCAGAAGTTCTCGTATAGGGGTAGCTAGACATTTCTCTGCGTGTAGCTTTTCAACAGTGCGTCGTGTTTCGCGCAGTGGCGTAGCTAGGTAACCAAGGCCCCTGGGGTAAATAAAAAAATGGGGCCCCACTACTACCCAAACTGGTTCGGTTTGATCAAGTATAAATATTAAATATACAAATACTTTAAAAATGTTAAGCTACTTTATCATCAGCACTTTTTGTGCACTACAGGGCAGGTAATAAAAATATTAAACATAAATTACAATTAATACTTGGGTTAAGACGTATTGATCAATAAAACGAAATAGACAAGATTCAAGGGTTTATTATATTACGAAAGGTCAGATCTACTACCTGACTTCAAAAAAAGGTGGAGGTTCTCAATTCGGTTGGTATTTTTTTCAATTGCTATTAGCGATAAATGTCGGAGTCCAGTATGGCCCAAACTATTTCTAAATAGTTTGCTAAATGACCTTTCAGCTGCTGTAGGAATTGCAAATAATTATAATATTGCTATAAATCCTTCCGTTAGGTCGCATTCTAGCACTCCATGTTTATGTTAACGATTGTACAGTTTTGAAAAACACCTATTGTTTTGGTTGAGGCTGTAAGGCCCGACGCTGCGTTACGCGGATGCACGCGCGGTTCTATACTAAAGTGCTCCGTCGCGGGGACCCGTGCGGGGACCCGCGCGGAGCCACGTGCGGAAACCCGCGCGGACGTCCGTCGCGGCGGCACGCGCGGTGCCACGCACGGGGCCACGCGCGGAGCCACGCGCGGGACCACGCGCGGGGCCACGTGCGGAGCCACGCGCGGGGCTACGCGCGGTTCAGTCAATAAGGGTGCTTATACACGGTGCATGTAACTGGAGCAAACAGAGAGCAAATTTTCAAGCAAGGTTCAGACAATCTCGTGATAATCGTGAACACACAGACAGTCGACTTTGAAAACAATTACGACCTAAGCAGGCAAAAAAAAACCCATTCTCAAAAACTACTAAACCGATTTTGATGAAACTTGCAGTATTCCCTAAGTTGAACAATATCGAATACAAAAAAAAAAAGAATTATTCAAATCGGACTCAGTTTCGGAGATATGCGAACACAAACATAAAAACATACACTTTTGGGCACATTTGCCCAAAAGCTGATATAGACTAACATATACGAAAACTACAATTCAATACATACATGTATACGGGTCGAATTGTACCCTTTTTTTGAAGTCGGTAAAAATATGTTAATTTGATTCATAGGCAAAGAAATAATGTTAATTAGTGTAAGCAAAAATAAAGATGATGAAAATAATGACAATATTTAATTTTTACTTACCGCAATGTTATTGCAAGCCTTTCCATTGGTGATATGACTGACACAGTTTTTACTTTTACATTTTTGATTTTCAAATAAGGTTCCAGTTTATAAAACAATTCATCGTATACCTGTACAGAAACTTTAAAATATTTGAAAAATGAGTTATCATTTTCCCTTAATTTATTGAACTTAACAACGAATTCCCCGCACAACAACCTCGATTGAATAAACGGGCTTACTGGGTTTCGTTTTTTTTTTTGCAAGTCGTCGTCGTTTAGCTAAATAATAATAAATTAAATTCTCCATCGAGACGACTATACAAGCACACCGTTAAAATGAACTAGCGACACTGCGTAAATCGGTCGCGTGTAGACGCTCGTGGCCACGTGCGGGTACCCGCGCGGGTCCACGCGCGGGTCTCCGCGCGGCAACCCGGACGGGACCACGCGCGGGTCACGCGCGGGGCCACGCGCGGAGCCACGGACGGGGCCACGCGCGGGACCACGGACGTGGACCCGCGACGGTTGCCCGTCGCGGGGACCCGTTTAACGCAGCGTCGGGCCTAAAGGTCCCATATCAAGAATATGACGTTTTTCGTTATCACTTAATATTTTGTTCGTGTAGTTTCCCAAGTCATAAGAAGATGGCGGGACTGTCTTATCATGTAACCATGGCATCGGAACGTAAAGAAGTTTCAGTTCATAACATGGCCGCTTAATAATTATGATTCCATTTTGATATTGACGATAAGCAATTACTGTACCTACTCGCAGTTCAATAACCTCATGTCATCTATCATCACACAAGAGCAAATGACATTCGAACTTATTGCTTATTCGCAAAAAGATCGAAAAAAACAGTAAAAACCGGCCAAGTGCGTGTCGGGCCACGCACAGTGTAGGGTTCCGTAGTTGCCCATCAAAATACTTATGCGAACTAACTAAACTGATTCGCTGAATTTAATTTTACAAAAGAAGAATTTTCACTGGAAAATCGGTCCAGGAGTCTTTGAGAATCGGGGAAAATACACAAGAAAAAGATTACGACGAATTTAGAACCTCCTTTTTTTTTGAATTTAGTTAAAAATAGTTGACCTACCTACCACTGGGTTTGTTCTTTTCGTCCATAGTATTGTTTTCTCAAAGGGGCTTTTACGCACAGCTGTAAATGTAAAGTTGACATCCATACATATTGCAGTTTCTCCGATACATTTTAATATGATATTTAGGTACATTCATAATTGTGCTCGACTATTACTCGTAAAGTTGTCAACGAGCCTGGCTTAGTCATGATAATTGACTTTTAAACTTCATTAGATATACTACTATTGTGAATTTTTTCACAGCCGGGGTCGCGAACATAACCGTCTTATCTGGTAGAGGGGAGGACACTCGAATCGAGCAAGAATTTAGCACTTTAAAGCTTAATCAGTTCACAACACGAACCTCATATGTAACCATTGTCATTGGAAACTATCATTATTTTTAAAGCTATTTAATGATACCCCACAATTAGGGGTACTCGAGAAAAAAAAATTACACTTTATCGGCACATCAAATCCGTATACTTACAGCAAATGGCAGCTCTCTAGTACTTGTTGCGTTATTAGCAATAAGACTGCGGACAGACGGACGGACGGACGGACGGAAATGGCGGAACTATAAGGGTTCCTTGTTGAATACCGAACCCTAAAAAGAACGAACCTAACCGGGACGACTGACCGAACGAACGACCTACCGGACTAACGAACGGACCGAATCGACCGAACGACCGAACTACCGACCGACCGGTCGGACTAACCAGGTACTCATTATCGATAACTACGATGTCAATGTTGATTTAGTCTGTCCTAACAATTGGATTAGAATACCCTGAACAAGGAAATACAAATAATATCTGAAGATCTTTGGCAATATTGAATGAGGAAACTTTTGAAGCCGGTGAGTACATAATGTACTTGACTATGTACTTTTATAGGTACATGTACTGATAGGAACTGGATTGAGTTCCCTATACATATTAGGTAATTGCATTAAACCGAAAATTTATTAATGTAACAGACTAGACATAACTGTATTTATTATAAGCCGGTTTTTTTTTTCGCCTGGTAAAATCATCAAATGAGTCCTCCGGCCCCAGCCAGGGCGGGAGGGACTGTCAGACTTCTACTGACTAAAATCCACGGTGTCCTTCAATAGCCCTTTATTTTCCGGGGTCACGGTGAGGAAATAAATCCCGCGACCCCAGCAGGCTTTGGCCCTCTCAGAGGGGACGCGGGACTTATGTCATTACCGTGATCCCGGAACGTAAAGGGGTATTTAAGGACACCGTGGGTTTTAGTTAGTACGAGTCTAACAGTAATGGGTTCGAGGACTGATTTGATGATTTTAGAAAGCAAAAAAAAAATAGCAAGAATTGGTACTTAGATATTATTAAAGGCACTGCTATCGGGCAAACACAAGAAATAATATTATAAAGAACATTTCTCAAATATTTTCACAACATATTCGTGGTTGGTCATGACAGCCAGTTTGCAGCAACCGGCAGTGGTTGTGCAACCAACCGGCGACACGGCACACTGGTTGTTCAAGTTCGGGGTTAACTGACGCAAGGTGCTCATGACACGAGCCGGTTAACGTGATACTACATTGTAGTTTAATTAATTGCTAAGAGTTAGAAGGTAAATGGATTTTTTACTCGGTTTTTGATGGATACTGGAATAGATCGTTAGATTTAAACGCTTATCAATTGAGATGTAAATCCTAAAATAAATGGAAATAAAAAAATGGAATCGAGTTCAAAATCAAACTTACTCAAAAAAGTGTAAAATAAATCTTTTTACGGAATTTTGGTGTATTTTTTTATTGACTGTTTGCAACAAAAAAACATTAAAAGAAAAGTTTTTTAACACTTTTGTTTTCGCAAGATTTTCCAATGGTCATTCAGCTTCTAGTTAAACCATTAAACAATCTAGTAAATAATAAGCACAATAGCAATAAGTCGTAAAAATTTTTTTCGTTATTACTATTTTAATAGTTGTCTATTTAGAACGAGTAAGTTCAAATAGTCATAATTCAACGCGGCATTATAAAGTGATTTGGAATCACCATCTACCTAGCCTTTTCCAAACTACGAGTATATTGCGTTCGGCTTCCATTCAAACTGGATGCAGCTGAATATCAGTATTTTACATGAAGCGACTGCCAATCGAACCTCCACAACCCAGTAACTGGGTAATACGATACCCCTTGGAAAGACTGGTTATCAGACTTTCGAGCTTCTGACTGTTATTAACGACTGTCAAAGATCTACAAATGACAGCCGGGACCAACGGCATCACTTGCTTTCCGAGGCAATGAAAAAACCTCGGCAAGCGCGGCTTAACCCGGAAGATAGGACTGTGCGGCTCTAATTATTTATCCACGAGCTCGGAGCTATTACAGAAACTTAACAGCTGCTACTAAATCCATAAATCCATTAAAAAATCCACTTCAACTCGCGAAGTAACTATAGCAAAATATTAATACTCGTATACCCATAAACCGTTGTTTGCAACACATTTGGCCAACGTTGGCTTGCGCCACCAATGTTGCGCCTACGACTCTTGACATGCGCATGAGTTGCGAGATGAACAGACTGTGATTTGGTTATGTTTGCTCTGACAGATTTGGTTAGCGTCCTTTTGAGTAAAGGTTAAAGTTGACTTTGGAATACAAAATGGTGCTTTGAAATCTGTTAAGCTAAAAAGATAGGATCTAGTGTCATAAGTCAATTAATTCTGGAGACATGCCTGGTTTAAAAAAAAATGTAACCTGGTCTTGTACCGGCTGGCTT
This sequence comes from Agrotis segetum, assembly GCA_036375495.1. Lineage (NCBI taxonomy): Eukaryota > Metazoa > Arthropoda > Insecta > Lepidoptera > Noctuidae > Agrotis > Agrotis segetum. Next base: position 927,783 of record JAQSVV010000186.1, read on the forward strand.
AAGTAATTAATCGGTAGTCGGTTACTAGAAAGCCGAATGTTAAGCCGACTTGGGGGGGTATTACAACGTGTTAAAACCAGGATTATTCCGGTGAGTGAAAGTGACAGAGCTATACAAGTCGTCTACTCACTCTGGCACTCTGATGTCTGGCCTGCCTTTCGCATTGCTTGTGTTCGCTGACTACATTGATACGGTTTGCATGCAATACATACATCCACTTGCCATTTCTAGTTACATGTCATATTAATAATCTCTATTAATAACGTGCTTATTTCCATCGAGAACGTCCTAATAGAAATTATTAAAAAATAAGTTAAATAACTAAAACCCGACTAAGACAAAAACGTGCCCTGAAAAGTATAAAACAAGAACAATATTAATTTGACCGATATTGTGCTAGCCGTGGTCGTGTGCCACCTACCTAATGAAGATTGTGTGAAACAACCGCAGGTGGCACACGACCACGGCTAGCACAATATCGGTCAAATTCTTCTGTACTGTGGTAACGTATCCAAAAATACAACTCAAATACACAACTACTAGTAGTAGATCATAAAAATAGTTGGTCCCTAAGATCGAACCCGTATTACAACATCACCTCATGCCTCTTTGAGATGAGATTAAACCTGTTTGTTGGGTTGTTTCAAATGCGGTAGTAACAGCACTGCAAGAACCTGATTTCTTCACATACAGGGATCAGGAATCGCTTCAAGGATGAAGGAACCAGTTGTCTTGACTGCACGACTTGATAACCTTGAGACAAGACGAAGGGAACAAACTACCTTCGCCAAGGATAAAAAGTGAGACAGAAATAAGATTAATGCAACAGAAACAATGACTTTTTAAAATTAATTTAATTCAAGTCGTTTGCTGCATCCTGCATCCAAGCCTGGATCGTTGTGGCGGATTTAAAACTAGGTATTTTTCAAAACATTAACAGCCTTACAAAAAACTTTAACATCTGTTGAACAATTGTTTAAAAAAAAGTGTGACTGCAAAACGGGCCTTATTTCAACGTCATAATCTGACATTTTTTTAGACAGATAGACGTTTAAAAGTGTTTGTGGTACCACGGTTAATGTCATGGCTTTCCTAAAATTTTCAAAACATTTATAATGTCGGTCGCGGGATTTATTTCCTCACCGTGACCCCTGAACATAAAGGGCTTTTGAAGGACACCGTGGCTTTTAGTCAGTACCAGTCTGACAGTCCCTCCCGCCTTGCCCGGGGTGGGAGGACTCAATTAATGACTTTACCACGCTAAAAATAAAAAACATTTAATTTCATGGATTTGAAATAACGCCTGATTCTATAATTTTATTAACTGATGCTATAAGTAACCTGCTTAGGCAGTCTCGCGACCCCGGAACACTGCCGACAAGTAGACCTAGTGGTTAACAGCTAAAGTTTGCATATAGGTTATGTCATCTTTATCTTTTCTACTACCTACTGAATAGATCGTCCCAAAATTTAGCATATACGTTGTCAGGGGTATAGACACGGATATAAGGTATCTTACTTCCCGAATAACAGAAGAGAGCTGTTGCCGAGAAAACAATTACGTTCATATTCCAGATGGCGCCAGTTACACGATCCGTATTGTTTCTCAAATTCTAAAATAACGCAAGCGAAGCCGCGGGCAAACACTAGCATGTATTATACATTATACTCACGTTCATAAATTAATTTATTGATTTGGTACAACCTGTATTCGATGCTAGGCGAAAATCACCGCACTGGGCCCGCGTGGTGGATTATTGCCCGAGGCTCCTCTCACAGAGAGGAGGCCTGTGTCCCAGCAGTGGGAACATTATAGGCTAATTATGATGATGATCAAGCAAGCATGTTTGGCGACAAAGCAGTACTCCATTAGGCCAAGGATGGCACACATCTTCTTGTCGACCAGACGGATCAATAAACACCACCAAAGGATGCACTAATTGTGTTAATTGATAAGAAACCTAACAAGGCCTTGGCTTGAAGCCAATTATATCGGCTTCAATGATCATTCATTATTGATGTAATTGTTTATTAAAAGAGGAAAGCTGGTTTGTTTGTCAAGGTTTTATGATATTATAGTACTTGTATGTTGCCAGAATAAAGGAATCAAGGAAAAAATTAATTGAAAAAAATATAGACGAAATAGGTTCGAAACTACAAGTGACCAAAGAAGAAAAATGGAAAGAATAGAAAATACAAAGTTGCTTTAAAAATAGGTAGTTACAAGTACCTGTCTATACTTTTAAATGATTGTTTAGTTTTGCATTTGATTCATTGATTCATAATTATTGTTAATATAATAATGTAATCATGGGTACCTACAGTTTTATGTTCAGTTGCAGAGGTTTTATGCTACGCAACTACACATAGCTGTTATTAAAATAATTATAAACGCAATTACCTTTTTATGGTAAGAAATAAAGTCTATTTCGTACACTACTGTATTTATTCTGTTCAATAAAAATCATGCAAGATTTTTTTCTTTTTTACTATACAGGGTGGAATTTTGTAATGTCACCTGGAGGGAAAGTACTCTTAATACTGCAGATAGAAAATTTTACTCAAAGGAAACATTCCTTTATTTTTTAATAGAAAGCAAACTGCATTCAAAGATTTTCGAAAATTCTCTTCTCCCACACCCGGGAATCGAACCGGCTAAAATCTAAAAAAATTATACCCTGTACTTTTATTGCATCGATCGTTAGGGTCAATAAATTATAGATAAGGATGAAATCTCTCTAACAAACATGATAAATTAAATGCCATTTCGAGCCCATTCCGAGCAACTAATTAGTAAGTTTACCATATTTTGTAAATAATTAAATTAGTTTAAGATTTCCTGGTTTCATTTAATTTATTCATACATAAAAAATAAATGTTTCTTTTTTTTTCAAAACCCTGTCGACGGACTTAAATATTAGAATTTTACGATTTATTGATGCTGTCATTATTCTACGAGTATGTACTGTCGAAGGGATATTTTCAAACACAACCTATAAAGCAAGGACATTAACTACTCACTCGAAAAAAAGGAGGTTCTGCTTGCCGCCGTTCTTTCCAACGAACGAAACGTCGAACCACATTGTGCACAAAATTATATCAAACCCGTTTCAGTCCGATCATAAAAATCACTTAAATCATAAGTGAAATTGAGGGACGTGTGCCATTCAACACGAAATTTATTGAATAAAGTTTAACTATTTGTTGTAAATACGGCGTGCACTCAACGCGACTTTCACTAGTATGCTTGGTGCAGTTGCAGCGAAGTATAGTTGCATAATAATTAGAGGAAGCGTTTCGAAAATCAGCATAATACACAATATAAGTGTATCCTGCGATGCATCCTGCGTTTTATTCACGCAGTGTGTACTGTACTTTGGTACTTGTTGATCGGCAGTCAGTTTATAGAATCCGAACGATTAGGTTGTTCCAGAAGAGCGGAGATACACGTTCGATGGCTTGATTGCTCTGACCTTGAATTGTAAATATTATGAATCAAGAATGCCGCAAAAAGTTTTAAAGGTCGTCGTGATTAGATATTCTACTTGTCATCGGCTTATATTATTCTTGTAGTGTTTTCCGCGTCTTGTGGGATACTGGTTTAAGCTGGCCACAGATAGACGTATTATGTAATCCCGGTTTTATCGGCTAACGACTTCGCTTGCTTGTAAATCGGAACGTAAATAGGGAACGTAATACAATAATCATTAATCTATGTGTTACTGTTAATCCAGACCTGATTTTTATCAAGATCTATTCAGCATTATTTCTGAAGTGATTGAGTAACAAACCATTCATTCAAGATTTAAACTTTAGCATTTAAAAATATGCATAATCTGACACAGTTCTATTGTTACTGTACCATAAATATCTATGTACTTCGATATCGCGAAAATTGAGCTAGTAGTATCTCAATGAATTAAACATGGCACGATCACGATTGCTTCACGAGCTAACAATAAAATTTATTAGAGTTTAGAATTTACGAGTGTTGTTGTACATTCGATATTTGTAGCGATTTACAAACTTCTTTTAACCTTGGAGCTATCAGCTCCTGCTATTCATTTTCTTTACTATACGATCCGACGAGATCGTTGTCTAGACAAAGATTCATATTAGATTTTACTGTGGGGCAGTGCTGCACACAAGGCTCTATCCTTAGAGAATAACACTGCAGGTTGTGACCGCTTTCTGTATTGTAATTTTTTAAACACTCAGCGCAGAATCTACGGTTTGTCCGGATTTTCGAATATATGTATTCGAAAGCATAAAGTTGAAAATTTATTAAAGGAAATTTATTAGACAATAGCATAGCTGGTTCTTTGTCCCCAGTTTGTTTTACTAACATGTTTATTTTCCCGCTTGTCTATCTGGCATCTACAAATCAGTGGCTGGGTAATACGATACCCTTGGTGAGACTGGCTATCAGACTTTTGGTTTTATGGGTTACAGTAACGACTTTACGTAATGTACTGCTCAGATCAATACAGCCGTGCATTGTACGATCTCAAAGCCGCCTCGAAAATGAGTAAGGGTGCTCACACATCATCGACGCGACAGAAAGAGACTGAAAGAGAAAGGGTTGACTTCTAAGCGACAGAAAGAGAAAGGGCGACGCAAAAAGCCGATTCCGCGTCGATAGATGTGGGAGCACCCTAATTGTTGAGTTCAGCGATGTTTCTTACAGAGAAATAGAATAACACAAAGCTGTGAGGCTATTATGTTCTAACATTTAAGTGATAATTGAAAGATAAAACAAGATAGAGACTCATGAATGATCTTAGCGAGTAATTGATAATACATCTTTTGTGCATTTGGTAAACTGCACATTGTATGACACGTTTATTAGCTTATTTGTTTTCCACAATAACATCTAAAGTCCATTTGCGGTTAGTAATTTCTTTAAAGTCATAAAAGTACAAATTAGGTTCTAAATATATCAGGCTACTTAGCTACTAACAACTTAATGTCAATCAAAGGCTGTTTTCTGGGTCGCTGTACAAGTCTGACTGTGCAGCCTGGGAGGACTCATTTGATGGTTTTACCACGATGAAAAAGGGTTGGTTTTCTATCTAAGGTAAAGTACAAGACCTTTATTCCCATCTACCACCCTCGAGCTTGTCACCAGGGTGGTGGTTGGAACTAATAAGTGGCGTTTACCCCCAAGTGGTCAGGTTCTTATGTTATGTGAGCTCAACTCAATCTTAGTCCTCATTTTCCCACGTTTTGAAACACTCACTTTTCTTGTTTGTTTGTCGTTCCGGTTTTACTTTTGCAATTCAATTTTGAGGCACTACGCTCGAGTTCTGATGACAACTCTCAAAACGTGGGGGCGTATCTTAGCAAGTTACAACCACAACATATAAACGTCATGTAAATATATCCCATAAATAATCCCTTAAATAATATATGCTCCCACGTTTTGAGTGGCCCCTCTCTCAGCCCAGAAGGGTTATTTTCTTATATTAACGACATTTAAAAACATGGGTATTTTAGATTTTTTAAATCTATTAATTTTGTATCTGAGCTAGATTAAGGCTAAGAACAAACCCATTGTAAACAAAAAATATTTACGTTTGTTAACTGTTTCAATTCTAGTCCACATTGTCATGCAGTCAAGATTTTGTTTTGTCCACCTATTATGTTTTTACATGGTATTAGCTTGCTGATTTTCGGTTTGTAGTTATGCTATGACTAATGACATTGTTTGACTGCCAAACTTGTATGAAAATGAGTTTCCAAAATTATTGTAACAATATCATTGTGTCTACAGGTGTTGTATGTATATACATCGTTATCGTATGTAGGTGGGGTACCAAATAAAATACAATGGAATTACATAAAATACTGCTTACCTATTCTATTTACTTGATTATCATTACAATAAGTCGTCCAGTTGTGGAATTGTATACCTACTAACTTTCAACACCTATTTTACTCATTTTAATCTCCGAGCGAGTGTTCGATTTTAATTTTTCCTGGATCTTTTTCATCATAATCATTATAATACCATTGACGGGGACTAAGCCTACCAGGGTCGCGGGACTTATCCATTACCGTGACCCCGGAACATACCTAAAGGGCTATTGAAGGATACCGTGGATTTTATTCAGTCCGAGTCTGACAGTCCCTCCCGCCCTGCCTAGGTTGGAAGACTCATGTGAAGATAATTACCACGCTAACTTTTAGCTCGATCAGTCCTGTGATTAGGGTTGCACAGACAATTTCATAGTTCTAGATATAAATAAATTAGCTAATCAAAGCCAAAATAACCCTAATCAACGAACAAAGTTGACCGCTCAACCTTGAAAATCCCCCATAAGCTCGAAAGTCAATGTCACGCACATCGGCACGTATAAGGTCAATGGTCGGCGCGTGACAGCGTGTACCGATGCGCCCGCGCAGCTTGTGTAAGAGCGCATGCGTGGACAAACAAATTGCCCTAAGTAGATCGGACCTAGCCGGCTGGTCTGAAGGTTTCCTTCCTTTACTATAGATGTGGGTTTCGTAATTGACTGAGGTGACTTAGACACAGATAATGCATGATAAGAAAAAAGTGTTGGATTTATTAAATACTTGTTGTTGCTCGCAATTTCTTTTGCCTGCCCACCTATATAGTCTGTGCCCGTTTTTTAGGTACTAAAATTCATCAAAATCATTGCAACCGTTTGAACGTGACAACGGATCGTACATGACAGGCAAAAACAATTTATAATTATCAGCCGGAAGTAGGATTAGTCTTGTAACTGAAGAGCAAAAAGAGCTAATGCCGAGGGCATAAATCAATTATTTATTTAAGTATTTTACGTATTGATATATGTAGTTAGTTTTTGACGGAACATTATATAAATTATTGTGAAGCTTAGTAATTTCATCTTTGAAGGCTGTTCACCAATTCAGCCGCAGTAATGACCGTTTTTATAATAGACTGACATAATCAAAGCTTAGATGACGTACGGGTCTCTTTGTAAGAGTCTCTTTGTAACTTTGAAATATTTACCAAAACAAAAACAGTTAATGATAAATAATGGTTTGTGGGTTTGCAAATGTAAAACTAAATACCTTTAATGATGATTAACAAAAAAGAGGTGCAAACAAAACGGCCATTTCGGATTGTAGTAAGTTCGCCACAAAAATTATTCCTCTCGAGAAAAAGTTTTGATCCTGTTCTCCTAGTACTTTCTGTTCAGTTTCTACATTGCGTCTTCGTTTTCGGTAGTTTTGTGCTGAATTTTATAATTTAATTGTTCAGCTATCCCCGTGACCCCGTTCGGAAAAAAAAGCCTGTCCGAAAGAGGGACGAAAAGAAACACAAAAAAAAAAAATATGATTGCCGACGTCTCTCGAACTGAAACGACGTTAGAAGATGCTTGTGTCAGGTATTTTCGTTAGGTATTTGGGAAAATTCAGCCATTTGTCGATGAGACGTAGACATTTGTCCGGAACTCTTTGCAATGACAGTCTTTCCGCACTTGCAATGAAATATGCTATTTTAATTTACATCACACGCATTACAGTTCATCTACCTAACCTGTTACCAACTAAATTGGGGTTGACTTCCAGGCGTGCAGATGCAACTGAATACCTACCAATATTTTACATGGAGCGACAGCCTATCGGACCTCCCAACCCAGTAACTGGGTAATGTCAATATGATACCCCTTGGTAAGACTGGTTGTCAGACTTAGAGCTTCTGACTAATAGGTAGTAACGACATAGATATTAAAAATGATAATATGCAAATAGTAGCTCAACATAACACTTTCATGACATACCTACTTATAAGGTTGTTATTTCTTAAACTCTTGTCATTATGTAAAGATGAAGTACCAGGCGCTATAAAGTTTACCTATAAAGGGATATATTTATTTCGCGTATTTGTGAGAACTTTAGCATATTTATGAGTAGTCAATAATTACTTCAAATCTGATCATATTAAACACTTCACACTATGATAAAATTGACAACTGTTGAAGAAGGACAATTTTGTTTGTTTTACCTAAATAAATACGTACAGACGCCAGCAAATCAATCTACTTCAAAAACTGTCGAAAAGTTCTTTAATAAAATTTTCAACTTCGAATACAAAGGGGAAGGTCAATATTCGAATGGGAAAATTTGACAAGTTGGGGTAGGTTGATAAAATGCCTCATTGTATAAGATTTCCGTATTTTACTTACAGGGAACTTGTAGCATTTACAGCGTTTATTAAATGGAAAATGAAAAAGCGCCTCTAGGTACCTCTAGGAACGAGGGACTATTTTTTTTTATCAATTTAAAATCAAAGTTCCTGTCTATATTACGTTACAAAAACGTTATAAGTCATGCTAGGGCCACTGACTTTTGTACAATAAGATAAGAGTTATAGTTATTTAAAAGGAGAAAAAAATCTTTTATTTTTCTATGCAGTCCCAGGTTCGAGAAAAGCTCTGTTCCCAAGATATAGACATTTTAAAAACCGAGCGAAGCTCGGTCAACCAGATATTAATTATTTAAAAGGAGAAAAAAATCTTTTATTTTTCTATGCACTTACCATGGTGCTTTCTCCATCAGATTCTGTGCGGCCCCATTTTTATTATTGGTTTCCGTAGCTGTTGCCATTTTAACAACTGAAAAAATACAGAAAAAAAATATTATTGTTTCGTACATAACTGTTAGTACCACGATTATTTTTTAAGGATCACAGCATTATCAGCCTATAATGTTCAGGCCCAATCGTGAGCATATCGTTAACTCCCAAATAAATCGTTAAATAATTACAATCAAATAAAGTTATTCAGAAATTCGATGCCTGGATGTGGTGTATTGAGCAAAATATTTTTTATTTGACTTGGATCTACTATCACTAATATTAGAACATACTCGAAAAAAAATGGGAGATTAACAATGTTTAGTTACACGTGTTTGTTCAGTTTTTCGAAATTTCGGCACCGTTACAAGTGACAAGATCACGGAACATGCAATCGTAATTTTAAGTTGTAAAACTTTTACTTTAATTTTAACTCGAAGGATCAATTGTGAATAAGAACAACCACAAAGTCAGATTGTCACATAATGTTGAACATTTACGAAAAAGCAAGACTTGTCTCAAAGAGAGTAGATATGGCAGAGAAGTTTGAACGGAAATTCTTTATGGAAATTCAAAATCATCTTTCATCATCATAACAAAAGATATTTCATCATCAATTAATAGTTATTTGTTATACAAGAGTTAATGTTCCCACTGCTGACCGAGCAAGGGATTCAAAGGCCTGCCTCTCAAAAATTAATCATGAGCGGGGGTGGGCCAAAATCCAGTGCCACGCGGGCTTTTCATCCCACCTCAGTGCGGAAATTGGTTTGGATGTCACATGTCTTCAGAAAATAAAAATTTTTGGTTCTAGGTTTTTCTTAACAATAATGCCGGTTTCCTCACGATGTTGAGTCAAGAAGGTTCCGAGTCTCCTTCATTTTTTATTATGTTTTGAGAGCAGTTTTGATGAAATATTCTTTTTACACAAAGTAATTACGCACCAAAGGACTGGCCGGGATTCGTTAGCCCACGCACCTACAACAAGCGTAAGTCGGGTCAGCAGCCGATACCTTTACTGGGCCACCACTGCTCTCATTCTTCATTTTATCGATAGAAAATCCCACAAAATAGATATTAAAGCTTAGGTAACTAAAGAATTAAAATTTATTATCTGTGGAAGCGGAAGACCCATGACAATACAGACAGCAAACGACCTTTGACTGGTAATTGACGCCTGCCATTGTTAGCACCTAATTTGAACTTTAGAGAAATAAGGAAATTATTAACTGCAAATGGACTTTAGATGCTATTGTGAACGACAGATAAGATAATAATATGCGTGTATGAAAACGTGCAGTTTAATGCATGACAGATTTTTATTGCCTTCAACACGAAAAGAATAGTCATGCAGTTTTTATTATACTTTTAATTTTTTTTGGTGTTCTAAAACAATGGCTGTCATTGTTTGGCTAAAAGTGGATCGCAGATCCTATTAAATCTGTTTTTTTAGTTCAAAAAAATCAATAAATAATAAGATCATTGTGTTGACTAGTTAGTGAGGATTGAAACAGCCAAGGATTTTCCTGAAATTCCAGGTTAGGGGACTATTTTTTTTACAAAATCTCAAGGAGGGTGAATCGCGTTCCCAAGACAGCTTATAAAAAAAAAAAATGTTTAATTGGTGATCGGTTAAATTATATTAATTGGTCATTCATATTCATTTAAGAAATCGAATACTAAAGATACATTAGAAGCTGCAATTCGAAGAGACCTTCATTTATATAAGTCTACGACGGAATGAGATTACCCAGAAGAAGCCTATTTACTCTAACTTTGAAGAGATTCGAGTTGTATACGCTAAAGAAATAGCTATACTGAGTTAATGACAAGTAATATGAAAACCTAAATTAATGTGGAAAAGGGCAAGTGCATGAGCAAATACATGAAGGAGAATTAGTTGTTGAAATTAATGACTAAGAACATTGAAATTGGCGGTTGTAGCAATGTTTATGAAAATCTATGGCTGTAGTTCCAAAACGGCTAAGTTTGGTTAGTTCAAAATTCGTAATATACGAATAGATCGGTATGACAGTTGTCTAGTTATCTAGTTCCATCGTAAGTTGTTTGGAATGCAAAATGACATGACAGCAGTACAAGTACACATCTGGTATATATTTCCTCCGATCACAGTTGGCTATGGAATATTTTTAATATTTCAATTGGGACCGGTAGAACATGTTTTTATATTGACTGCAATAACTTCTTAATAACCGCCTTGTGTGTGGTATGACAAAATATGTGGCTACAATGTATGAAGCGAATGCGGTATTTAGTATTCTCCATGTCATGAGAAGCCGGGCCAAACCTGCCGGGGTCGCGGGATTATTCCCTTACCGTAACCCCGGAACATAACAGGCTATCGAAGGACACCGTGGATTTTAGTCAGTAGAAGTCTGACAGTCCCTCCCGCCCTGCCCGGGGTTGAAGGACTCATTTGATGATTTTACCACGCTAAAAAAAAAAAAAATGTCATGAAAAGCCATCAACGTTCCAAGCAGTAGAATTTCATAGACTATCACTTTTTTCTGGTTTGCTTTCCACCACACAGACCCAATACAGATTCGGTATTCTATTCGGTATACACCGTGACTTTTTAGTCGTCTTACAAAAGCAGCCCAGTTCATGTATCCAATGACTAGAACACGTTTTTAATAAAAAAAGCTATATAAAGAGATTTGAAAATTTTAATAATAAAATTTTAATATGTTATTATGACGCAAGGCGTCGCTAGAAACACCCTTGCCTCATAGAAGATGGGAATGGAATGATATGCCCGACTATAGCGCTGGGTAGGCATACTCTACAGCTTGATACGTAAACATTTTAACAGGATGTTTCATATTTATAATGTACCTAAATATTAAAAATAAAAATTATTATTAGGACTAAAAAAAAAAAAAACTCACCTAGAGGTATTATAAGTCGGATACATTATGTGGACCACTTTTGTAAGACGACTAAAAAGTCACGGTGTATATACATATAGTCATGTTAGTGAGTTAAAATATTTGATAACGCATCTGCGATATAATATGCGTAATTACATTAGTAAAGGGCAACATCTTTTTTGTAATACTTCTTTAAAATTGACTTCCTACCAGTCACAAAAAATTATCATCAGCCAAAATAAACAGATCTAAAAAAAAGATAAGAATTCAACTACATATTTCACACTTGACGTTGGTTGGTCGAATAATACAAACATGTGATTAGCATAGTGTACTTAGTATCAAGTGGGTAGTAACTATTTGTACTATAATTATCAAAATTCTGACAATTGTTTGCGGAATAAGTTAGCACATTGTTATATGTTTTTGATTGCAAAGGTCGTGTGCGTAGACGGCAGACGCCATCTTCAGTACCTATTTACATGAAAATAATAAACGAATAAAGTCCACCGTCAGTAACTATTTAGGTATACATGAATAAAGTCCACATCTTAACTTAGCACATCTTAACTCAGCAGAATAGCATAGCATAGAATAATCAGCGAATAATGGTCCAAGGACACAGGCCTCCTCTATGTGATGAGACGGAGTGGTCTATCATCCACCACGCGGGTCTAATACAAGTTGGTAGGTGTCACATGTTTTCAACTTCTTCGTTCTAGGACAAGATGTTTTCCATCACCGTTATGAGAATAGTGGTGATGATATAAATTACACAAAGTAATGCGCCTGACTGGGTTTGCAACTTTGCATCCACGACCTTACAACTCGTAAGTGGTGGTCGATATTACTGGGCCATCACTGCTCTTATTTCGTTAATTTTAAGTTTATCTTCACTAATAATAATAATGTAATATTAATAATAATATTAGGGTCCACTATAACGGTGGGCCACTATTATTTATATTTTTAAATGTTTTATTTTTAATTCTTTAGTTGTATAGAAATATTTAAAAATGTTAATGTTAGGGAAACAAAGATGAATAAAGGAAATAATATTATAAAGAGGAAAGATTTGATTGTTTGTTTGTTTGTATTGAATAGGCTCCGACCGAAACTACTGGGACGGATTAAAATAGAACATAGTTTTCAAAATGTTGAAAGGATATAAGATGGCCTTTACTCTGCCGTGAGATGTAAATACCTTAAGTTATTGGTAGTTTTTATAAAAATGAGACCAAGAACAGTGTAACCTCCTGATCTCTCGAAATAGTAACTTCCTTAAAGACTTATCGCTTTTGGTGAACAGAACCTCGGTTTTGACTTCATGCATTTAACACGAGATGTGCATGTCAAGATCCATCTTAAATATTCAGTGAACTTACAAGACCTCAGCATAAGAAAAAGTAAATTAAAATATTTATGAGAATCGGTTTTGTATAGTTGCTATTGTTGTGGTTTCAGTCAAAGGTTGCCTATTATAGTAACAGTAAAAATAAAATAAACAAGTATGGATAAATTACCACGGAACATCACGTCTGGACCCCGAAGGAATAGGCACCACACTTAGTATTTTGTATGTGAGTTTCTGTGTTTGTAAACGCACCTTGTTCAAGAAAAAAACCTAGTATGGGGCAACGTTTTCTTTATTAACCGGCCCTAAAGTAGGTTCTCAGTTCGACCTCTATGTATGTTTGTTAGTGTTCGTTACCTACATTCTGGGGAAGTTTTTAGTATATAACAATAATGGATATCTAGTGAAATTGCCCACATAGATCCGTTTTTGGCGCTTACTAGGATTGTAGATTTTCAAAAACGTTCATGAAGATTTTTGTTTTGAATATCTAAACTAATAGCCATAATCAATGAAATAAAAAACAAAGCCACCGACATCCGAAAGAAAAGTTATTTTACAATTTTTTTTTGTTTGGATTTGAAGTCGGTTTCCTTTTTTCAAAAGTTTTTTATTTTTATTGAGAGTTCTAAGAGTGACTTAAGTTTGAAATATTTTTACATCCGAGCCAAAACCCAGCTTTATTTGGACGATAAAGTATAATAAATTCACTGCGTATCTGCAGCAGGCCTTAGTAACTGGGTACCTGGAACTTGTAAATGACCCTATCATTATTTTAGTACCTATCTGGCGGTTTATAAAGACCTATCGCAATTAATATTTTGGACATGCTATTCTAAAGTGGCCCTTTTGGATTCTCTGTTCTGGCAAACAACACTCTGATTTTGAACATTCTTGAGTGAAATAAAGTAAATTAAAATTGACGGAATTTATATTTTCGAATTTTTTTTTTAAGATGGAGATTGAATTGTTAATGCTACGCATTTGGGTGGGTATGTACTCGCTAGTATGTAGATAAACATATAGTTTTTTCATGTAATTGTGATGTGATATCTGAATTACATTAAAACGATTGTTTAGATCATAAAAATACCACGTAAAACATGTGCAACCAACAATCCGTAAGTAGCTAACCAACTATTATTTCTGTCCTATATCTATAAGTACGTACTTAAGTATAGTATAATGAGGTACAAGTATAAACTATCTATGATAACAGGTATTATGTATCGGTTTACGTACGACGCGAGTAATAGCTAGGTATAACTAGGTATTATGGCATAAATACTAATATTAGGGTAACTGAAGTCCACTTATATCTATTTAATACATATTTATTTAAAAGTATGTCTCGCATAAATATATAAGCTTCTTTTGCTAATTATGGTTTTAAATTGTTTTCGGAAGTGGGGAAGGTGAGTATAAATAATGATAAAAATATGTTTTTTATTGATTCTGAGGCGGTATAGGTACGCAGTTTACCGGGTCAGCTAGATTTAAATAATAACATAGGTAATATACTTTTTTTGCTGCCTGTAGTACTCGTACCTATACCTTGCCTATACCTAGTAGGTATAACCCTGAAACGTCTGAAAGAGAGAATGGTAAAATGGGATAAGCGCAGGAAAATGATAAAAACAGAAAAAGCCTGAATGAAAAAAAGGAAAAATTAATATAGCCATAATTAAAAAAGTATTCGCAACAATAACATAATTTTAAGAAATGTTTTGCTACTAATTACTAAGTTACTAACCCTAGGTATGGTTTTTGATAGAAAAAAGTAATAAATGTGCGAGGTTAGTGAAAATAATATATCTGACAAATCGACCGCAGTGCGCGATGTGGCAGAAATGTGAAACACCTCGGAACTCTCGGGAGTTACGTGCGTGTGTCATTTATGTTTAATTTGTAAGTACTTTTTTACTGTCTCATGTTATTTTTAAAATTACATAAGTTTTAATTTATTTTTAATTAATTAAAATTAAATTGAAAATAAACCGAATCCGCCTTACCACAAAAAGATAAATATATGTTGAAAGCTTGTCAAAAAAAATGTTGCAAAACGACACATAAATAAATTGAAATGTCATTTTGACGTTGACAGTTTTTAGACAATAATGTTCAACACGGAATGCGTTTATCAAATTAACTAGTTGGCAAAAATTGAAAGATCTTAGAAGTCCCGAAATAATGGAGTCACACAGCGAATTAGATGCTGATACATATGATATAGATATAAGAAATGATTAATTTTCCGATCCTCTACTGCTAACAGCAGGCTGACACTCGATACTTAGGTAGTTATTAAAAATTTAGTCGATCGATTCTAGAACAACTGTTGATTCCCATTGTATTTGTATTTGAGTTATGGGCTTCACACACAGCAGCTATAATGTAAAGATGTATATTATAGCACGATACATCTCATTATATCTTTCCATACAGATTCGAAGATGTAAAAATATACATTATAGCTGTCGTGCGTGGTCTCCTGACGATTTCTATGGAAAGATGTAATGAGATGTATCGTGCTATAATGTACATCTTTACATTATAGCTGCTGTGTGTGAAGCCCTTTAGAGTGTCAATTTCAGACAGCTTTCCACACATAAATCAGTTATTGTTAGCAAAAGGATATGAAATTCGGTGTCTTTTAGAAAAAAGTTAAATTAATTATTGTAATAATTATAACAATGGCTCGTTGGGTAGTTGAATCAAGGGCCAGTTTAAGAAGGCAGTACTCCTTGATACGGCTCGCATTGTGAGGAGGTTCCTGTCTCTTGAATCCTTACCACCGGTAGCTTGGACACTGCTCCCACGCCGGTGGACAACTATTTTCATATTTTAAATGTTTATTTTTTTATGTTTTTAATAAATGTTTAAATTGTAAACATAAATGTAGAGAAATTAAAATATCATGCCTGACATTATATTATTGTACGTTTTATATATTTTTTTAACATCAGGTTTGAACATAGAATCAAATCAAAATTTTAAAACTATACATAAATGAAGCTGGTCGATTTTATATTTACTCAATTTTATTTTTAAATCGAGACTTTTATGACCAAACATTCTAGGATAGGTACGTGTCTGTACTATAAAAATAAAATTATGTTAATATAATGTTTAAATAAAGAACTAACTATGGCTCAGACTGTGGCCAGCATTGATGATTTATAGGTATTACTAAACTAATACTAGAGTTATTTAATATTCAGTTAAATTCCTGACTAACCGCTATGTTTGCAATCGATTAAGGCCGCATATTCTGAAAGTTGGCAACGTCGCAAAAAGCTGTCAAATATTTACAAGTTTTAATTAATTTAGCATTGTTACTGTATTAAAATAAGAAATATGGCTCTTTAGTGCACTAAATAATTGATTAGAGAATGCAATTTAACAGTCAATATTTGACAGCCATTTGCGACTTTGCCAACTTTCGGAATATACGCTCTTAATTCAAGAAGAAGCTCGAGGCAAAACATCGAGATTGTAATGAATGACCCAACGTTCAAAGGAGTCAAGGCCGTCAACAACTGTTTATAGGCGACTTTGCACCATCTATTATATGGTAGACTAGAAGATATTTCTAATAGATTTCGATGTATTATGGCACAATATTTCTATTAAAAAATTATACGTTTTGTGTAATTGACTTGGGAATAACGAAACGATTGACATCTGCGTACGACAAACAAATATTGGAACCTAACCCTAACATTTTCATATTATTTTAGTGAGATTTATACAACAATCACGACATGTGACATCCACCAACCCGCACTGGGCCCGCGTGGTGGATTATGGGCTACTCCCTCTCACAGAGAGGAGGCCTATGTCCCAGCAGTGGGAACATTTATAGGCTGAGCATGATGATGAATTAATTTGTAAGTGTAATAAGATAATAATACACTGGTACTGTTGCAAGCGTCAGATTTTGGTTTATCCATCAAGATGTACCACAATAGTCATGGTAATGGGTTTTAATGGCTATATCAGTTTACGTTAGAGTTACAGCCTGAAGCATTGATGTTGTTTAATTTTTTCTTTAGCAACATAACCAATACAGCTGAACTTCTTTGGATTTTTTTCAATTACAACACTTAATTGGCATGCAATAAAAAGCTACCAACGTTTTTCTACATGTTTTAAATGTATTTGGAGGTTATTATGGTAGCTTACCGATCTTTAATAAATTTTTGGATATTTTAAACACTAAAAAAAAAAATAACACACTTTTGACGTGGAGTTACGGAAATCGGCCAGTTTATAAAATAATTAATGAAATAATTTAGTAATTTAGCTGTATGTGGTGCATGCACGTACCTAGTCATTTTCAATATACTCGTAATACAAACCAATATAACGTATGCTACTTCTAGTGTTTGATATCATTTTTATTTATTTATTTATTCCCTTGTTATTTATAGCCGTCTTATCGCTATTTCATTAACAACGAAGTTAATGTACCTATGTGGAATGGTGACTGACTCATACATGTGATATCAACATCTGTTTAAACTCCAAACAACATGTTATAATTAAGTTGAGGGTACATTGACACTATATTTCATTAATATCTTGTGAAGTTTATCTGAAAAATACTTATAATTACAAATACTCATAAAACTTTTACATTACTGGACTCAATTCTGTTACTATTTTTCAATCACTCTGTAAAATACATAAACATTGCGACTTTGTATTTTTCTTACATTGTTTAGGTAATTTAATTATTATTCTTGTAATTTAAATAACAGTAACATTGTATGTAACTGCTTTCTGCTATTTACCATAAAGTGGTTGCCTAATGGTTTTAATTCTATTGTTCTGTAAAATGTGCTGATTTATGTAGTAATTCGTTTATTTCATTTTATTAAAATTTTGTAAAATATATTATATCTATGTCGTGACATATTTTTACGAAGATAATTTAATTATTGTCAGTGTTAGAAAATAGTATTATTATGTTATTATTTTTCAAACAAAGCCTTTAAGTTTACATTAAACCTTCACTCTGTAATCAGCACATCACACACAGCTTCAAAAGATCTAATTCCATATAATAGTTCAACCCATAACTTCCCCCCGCAAAATTATAATTAAAATCATATTCAAAACTACTTACATTTTTCAATATTCGAAAAAGAAAAAAATCGATCACAGACAACTGTCAAAATTAGGCGGGAAATAATTCGCAATGGCGACCGCGTCCACGTCCGCTCTTTGTCGGATGTCGCGAGAGACTAGCTAGAGTAACTGACGTTCAGCCAGTCTGGGCTAAACGTGCAAGTTCATAAATGACGAACAGCCATTGAATTAATTAATATTTTGCATACCATTTAGTTTCGGTTCATTTTTTATAACTTTAATTATTCACGGATTGTTTAAAGAAGCCAGTAGGTAAGTAAATTAATTTTACTCACGTAATACAAACATTGATACACTAATACACTGATAGGTAAATAAGTAGCTATGCACTAAACATTTACGAACTAGGTATTAATTTATTTATAACTTTTGGTGAATACTATTTATACGTCCACTCCCCAAAAAAAATAGGAATGTGTTCAGTTTTAGCACTTTTAGCGTGATCGCATACTGAAACTTCCCGTAAGGCAATCTCTGCATGCATTAATTTTGCATGGAATGCCGCACACTAAGAATAAAATAATTATGAAACTTTCGGATCGTTCGCTTCTGCCGCACGCCGGACGCATACAGGTCCACTATTGAAAATCAGCGTCGAGCACTAGTTGCTTGACATTTTGCTGAACTGGGTTTGTTTGGCGCCGATAAGAGGCACAAAAGTATTCTTCTTTTTCTACCTTTTTTCTTTATTTGTGATTTTTCTTTATTTGATTTGATTTCTTTTTAAATGTTTTGTGTTTATAGTGGTTCCTGTTCGCCCAATAAATGTTTTTCATTTCTTCTTGCATTGTTACAGATACTCGTATTAAAGTAACTTCCAGTATGCGGCCACGCTTATATTTTTAACCCAACAGCTCAAAAAAACTTAAAGTGCGTACCTTTTTAACATGCTAAATTATTCCAATCGGTGAGGTTCAAAAATCTAAAGATACAGATTATATTTTAAGCTGTTTACAAAGATGAAGTCAATGCACTCATAATATTAGGCCATTCAGACGTGACGGAAATTTGCGATGCTTTCTTTGATCAGCAGGACACTGAGTATAAAAGCAATTTGGATGAATCTGGTAAGAGAAGAATTGTGTGATCAAATTAAGCTGATCTTGTGTTATTGTAGTTTGGTCCTTACAGTCCTTCGATCATGATCGAAAATTCAATATTTTTTTACTTACTGCCAGAAAGCTTTGACTTTATTTAGATCTGTAATGCTAATGCACTTTTGAGTCGACGAAAATATTCATTGCAAGGAATGTTCTATGCAATATGCTGCATGCCGTGCAAAGTGTGACTTTGGAAGGCGTAGTATTATTTTCATAATTATCAACGTAAATGCCTATTATACTCGTATATCCTTTTTCCCATGGAGACTACTATAAAGTAGATATATCCTCATCCTTTTAAAGGAGTTAGTTATGGTCGAAGAAAAACGAGTAGGTCTAGGTAAAGAGGATCCTGGCTCATTTTTGTTGAACTAAATTCATTATCTGGTCAAGGTTGTATACGCAGGTGATACTTTGGTACACACGGCTACACATCAAGCTATACAAAACCAGTTTATCGTAGACTCACTTTGTATGATCATTCCGCGCATACAACGATCAGCTTATACTGGTTTTGTATAGCTTGATGTGTAGCCGTGTGTACCTGGTGTTCTTTTAAAAGGCAAGAGTAAACAAAACTATTAGTAGCAGCATAAGAACACACTCGTTAGTTTGCGATGCGTTCGAAATTAGGTCGCCGGCTTATCGCTAATTGAGAACGCTGGTCTACTCTTAGGGTTGCCACCTTTTGCTGGGTTGATTATCTACCGTTAACCTGGATAATAAATGGCATTTGAGGATTTTAGTCAGGAGTCTGGTAGTCCCTTCCACACTACCCACGGAGGGAAGACTCATTTGATAACTTTATCAGTTCCAAACAAACAAACCTCCTGTGAACCAATGACGTTTTGTATTTACTTCTTTGTGATCTTCAGAACCCATTAAGCACGATACCGAATTATAAACCTGTTGTGAGGGTCCGGCTTTAGGAATCTGAAAAAAGAAGCCAAATACACAAACTGTATGTCAAGTTTTTGTAAAATTATAATACAAAAACTCGTAAGTCATGGTAATTCGCTGTTGGTTTTTTAAATTTATTTAAAAAACGGCAAGCGGAATTACAAGTCTTCATAATCATAACCATGATGATCACGTCCTTTATACCTCAACATCGTTCAGAAATAAACCACTAACGCCATTTTTTATGCACTGTGTAAATATTAAAACTGAAATTATGTAAGTTTTCTTTTAATGTTTTATTACAATATGGCCTCCCGTTAAACCAGAAAAAACTACAAATAAAAAGCGCTCTCGACTGATTTCCGCAATATACAGGTGTTATTACTCGTATCATTTCGTTAGTACCTTTATTTTTTCTTAGCGTTTTCAACTGTATATTAAATATAAACTTTGTACAGCTACTAAAAATAACACATAAAAACAATATTATAATTATTACTACCACTACTGGAACCTTACTAGGAAATCCTTATTGTAATTGCAGTTGTTCTAAATGAATAGTCCAATGATTTTACAGTTCCACGCGCGCCTCATGGAGCGTCAGCATAATGACGAGGGCCTCTATAGAGGGCCCCAGTCCTGCCGGGGTTGCGGGACATACGCATACCGCGACTCCGGCACACAAAAGGCTAACGAAGGACACCGTGGATTTTAGTCAGTACAAGTCTGACAGTCCCTCCCGCCCTGCCGGGGGTGGGAGGACTCATTTGATGATTTTGGCATGTAAAAAAAAATTATTTTACAGTTCTTTCAGTCGCGAACTATTTTCAACTTATTTTACATGACACAGTACAAAATAGAAGAGGGATTTTTCGACGGAAGAATCGATAAAATGACAAAATGTAGAAAGATTTTCATTTCTAAGCCTGGCGATACCAGCCTAGTTAAAATTGTAGAAAATAAAGTTTTATTTTCTTGAGTCGTCTACGGGTTGAGCGGGTTGAGCCAGTATGGCGCTCAAAGAAAATTAAATTCTATTGAAACAACTTTGTCTATTCTTGGTAGAATACAGGTAGAATTTATCGTGCTTATTTTAGAGTTCCGTACGTCCGAATAAAAAACGAAAACCTTTTAATTTTTGATGCATTTGCTCGTGACTCTAATCTTGGTTAGGGGAGACAGAGAAATTTTAAAATATTCTTTCTTTCATTCATCTATCCATTAGCCATTTCAACTTTCTCTCTCTGCACTTATTTTTAGGGTACGGAACCCTAATTCCAAATGCCAAAAAAATGGAACCCTTATAGATTCGTCATGTTTGTCTGTCTGTGTATCCGTCCGTATGTCACAGCCACTTTTCTTCAAAAGTACAAGACATATCTTGTACTTTTGAAGAGAGACACTTCCAAAGGTGTAAAATAATAATATAATATTCCTGGGCGAGTCTGATTCGTACTTGGCCGGTCTTTATCGCCATATTTTATTAAATTTATTTTCATGCTGTTGCCAACCCTACCACAAAAGTCAATGATCTCGCACACACGTGCATAATGCAGTAACTACCGGCTTTTGATAAGATGTGTCGCTTCAACGATGTGAGTTGCCACATTGTTGTTATTTATTGTCTATTATTTTGCGGTTTATGAAGTATGAAGATAAGCATTTCTATTATTGGGCCCTAACAGAAAACCAGCGCTGTGACAAATGTCGCAGCACTTGCTGAGGTAGGAGCCTTTTGGCTTTGCGCACGTCTTTACCTTTTGTTTTTCTTTTATTAATTTATTTGTTTTTATTCGTGTAATTTTTTTTTGTTCTGTTTTGCGTGTTCCAATACATCTCTTTTCTTTCTTTCTTTCTTATTAGTACCTACAGATGCACATATTTAAAGTTATGGATTATACCTAGACTGGCCTGTTGGTCTAGTGGTTAGTGACCCTGACTGCTATGCCGGAGGTCATGGGTTCGATTCCCACCATGGACAAATGTTTTTGTGATGAGCACGATCATTGGTTCTGTGTCTGGGTGTAATTTATCTATAATATGTATGTATTTAGAAATATATAAGTATGTTTATCAGTTGTCTAGTACCCATAACACAAGCTCTGCTTAGCTTGGGACTAGATGGCGTTTTGTGATAGTTGTGGAATATTATATTATTATTATTATACCTGGCATAGCACCTACACGAATATGAAACCTGGAAGAAAACGGTGCTAGAGGAATGGGTTACTATTCCAGTTGTGAGAACCATTACCACTCTGTCAACAGTTGAACAACAAAGAACTACCCAGTAGCTATTCATGTTTTAATCTGATCCATTTTTGTTTCTTAGATTTTCCACACAAACTTTTCTTCAACGTATTTCATACATTGGTTACCAAGATTTGCTGATCATGCCTGAGGCTTCTTGGCCTGGTGCCAAAATTAGTTTCGTAACAGTTAACTGTAACTATTTAAATCATGGATTTCCTTTGGCACTACTACACAAATTCTTCGAATATCCATCATAACATCGAACTCTTGTTTTATATTGAGATTACCATAACAGCCTGTACTTCTACCCGCGTTAAATTATAATCATCCAAATCCATTCAGTTGTTCGTGTACAACATCATCATCAGCCTATATTGTTCCCACTGCTGGGACACAGGCCTCCTCTCTGTGAAAAGGAATGGGCCATAATCCACCACGCGGGCACAGTTGGCAGATGTTACATGTCTTCAAATTTTTGGTTCTAGGACATTTTTTTTCCTCACGATGTTTTCTTTCAACGTTTTTAGAGCAGTGGTGATGAAATAAATTACACAAAGTAATGCGCCTGGCGGGGTCCGAACCCACGACCTACAATTCGTAAGTCGGGACTTATACCACTGGGCCACCACTGCTCCACTGCTACACTGCTATCAAGTAGAACACATCCATACATCTTCTATATCTATCATCAATCCAAGCTTTTGCCTTTACTTCATGATTTTAGTTAGTTTTACCATTTTTGTTAGAACTTAAATTACGAATTATTATCATCTCGCTTCCAACCGGTACCTATAAGTGGAAATCAAAAGGGGAGGCCTATGTTCAGCAGTGGACGTCCTACGGCTGAGATGATGATGATGATCATCTTATAAGGAAGGACTGTTTATAATATTCCTTTTTAAGGGGATAGGTCAGTAAAAATACGGTTTTTGTTTTTTACTTTTCTTCGTACATATCTGGACTACAGATCTTACAACTTGGAATATAGTTATTGACTATATGATCTAAATTCTCACAAAGTTGAAAACACGATTCAATTAAATTTTCTCGATACAAAAAAAATGCAAAGTTCGGTCTATCTAATTTAGTTTTTGGACTTTATGGAATAACTACTATGAGTTATTGAAAGGATGTTGTTTTAAATTGTATAAAATACTAGTATCTAAATTCTGTAAAGACATTTTTTCAATTAATAACAATTTTAATTCATAAAAAGACGTCAATATGTTTGGGCACATACGCCGTTTTATTCTGAGCACACATTCACTATCGTCCTCTCATCTTTTGCCTTTTAAAAGTAGTGTCATCACTTTCGTTCCTTGACGAATCAGTCAGCCAGCGTGGCTCTTACAGGCTAGACCTGCGACACATTTTTTCAGATCGCGGCTGTCAGATTTTCGTAATAATAAAATTGGAATGGATAAAAAGATCAAGAAAATAAAAACGAATGATACGTAGGCTTATAGATTATTCAAAACTATGTTCCGCTGTGTTCAATGGGACGTGATTAAACGGACATGACTGTAAATAAGTCACGTAAACTTTCTATTTTAAATAACACATTATTTTGATGAATAAAAAGAATATATATAATAAAATAAACCAAACTTACTGAAAATCATCGCAGGAAATTCCTGACGACCCCTACTGAGCAAACAAGGGAAATGTTAGAATACGTATGATTCTATACATTACGAATTGTTCCTATCAATATAATAAATTACTCACAGTGATATTATATCAATGCTATCGTGATATCGTACTATTGTTGTCGGATGGTTCCTCTGTGTCCATCCTCCTCCCATCTAATCTTTATGCATCTAAATACCATTTCACATAAACTAATGATAAATGCACTGACTTGCAGTCAACATTTTGAGATATGTAACTGAAAACAACTTATATTCGTATCAAATTGCGATATGGGATAAGAAGCACTTCACTTTTATTATTATTTATTTAGTTTCGTCACAGATTTATAACAATTTCTAAGAAACAGGATTAAAATAAATTAAATGAAAACTGCTGTTGTCATTTTGAATACTTCAAAATTACTTGTCAACTACAAATAAGGCATAGCTCCCATCACCCTGTTAAATATCGCCTATGATGAAAAATCGGTGGTCATTGCTGTCTCACCGCGTATTCGGTACAAGTTGCTTCTCGCTCTATTTATTGCTTTGGAGTAAAAAAAGATCAGTACTGGGTTCATGCTTTTGGAGTCGATAGATAATATCTCTTTTAAGGGTTTCATTTATCCGGGCACGCCGCAATTGCGGCGGTAAGACCCCTCTTTGAGGAGTGGCTGGAGAGAAGTCATGGCGTCCTGACCTACCGCTTGACGCAGGTCCTCACCGGACACGGAAGTTTCGACGGCGCGTTGTGTCCCACGCGCGCCTCAAAAGCGTCAGCATACTGACGGGGCCCCCCTCTTAGAAGGCCAAAGCCTGCCGGGGTCGCGGGATTATTTTCTTACCGTGACCCCGGAACAGAAAGGGCTATTGAAGGACACCGTCGATTTATCAGAAAAGTGATTATTACAACCTTGTCCCAAAAAAAAACTGTGGATAAGATATTATAGAATGAAGATTTAATTATAAAGAGCTTACTGACATTAAATTGTTCTAGTGTCTGTCATTACATCAAAATGCAAGTCGAACTTAGTACCAACACCAGATGGTGGACCATGTCAAGCACCCTTAGCTTTCCACTCTCGAACATATAAAGATATCACGCAACCAGCTTTGTGACCGCACGTTAACAAAAGGAGCGTGTGTTTGGTGCTTTTTTTAGCGTGCTAAAATAATCAAATGAGTCCTCCTACCCAGGGAGGGACTGTCAGACTCGGAATACTAAAATCTACGATGTCTTTCATAGCCCTTTACGTTCTGGGGTCATGGTATTCGTTAGCCCGCGATCCAGGTAGGCCCTCTAAAAGGGAGCCCCGTCATTGCCATTGTGCTGACACTCTTTCAGGCGCGCGTGGAACGCAAAGCACATGCCCTTCCCCGTGCGCGCGTGTGTTTGAAGCTTAACGGAATGGTATTGTCACTTTCGTAAGGTATGCCAATTTTAATGTGTTTTGTGGCTGGCAACAATAGTAGTTATGTTCGTAATCTCGGGACTGTGGTATTTTTGGTCTGTGAATGATAATTAATATTATCATTATTATTATCTGTGTAAATGGTTGATTGACCTCGTCACCTATGTAACGTATCATACTGTTTAATATAATTTTCGTCAGCAATAAATGTGAGTTGACGAAATGAAATATAAACTTTGGATTGCGTTAATTTCGCGATACCGGACTGGTGGCGGTGCGTGGCAACTTTTCCGACTCATCAAACGACGCTTTCGCTTGAAACGCACCCACGATGGCTGGCAACAGAAATTCCTAGTGACTGTGATTTGTGGTCAAAAGTATGAGTAATTAATATTATCATTATTATTATCTGTGCAACAAGTTGATTGACCTCGTCACCTTGTAACGTATCATACTGTTTAATATAATTTTCGTCAGCAATAATTATGTGAGTTTATATATTTGTAAACGCACCCACGATGCTGGAGAAATTCCTAGCGTGAGGCAACTTTCAACAAAAAAAAAAACCTTATTTAGAAACAAGACTTAAGTTTGTCACACCAATCAATTACGTAGTCGATAGATGTCATCGATCAGCTTATCGCTCTGAAGTCAATTATTTGTCCCTGTGTTTTTCGACCCTGGAGCCACGAGGCTATTTACTCATAAAAGAATTGGCGGGGCTGTCAGACTTGTACTGACTAATTCCACGGTGTCCTTCAATAGCCCTTTACAAGTCGATGATGAGTCTTGTCGAGCAAATGCGCATTCTTTCCTCTTTCGGCTACATAGTTCGCAGAGGTAGTACTTTTTTTTTTTTAAGCTGGTGAAATCATCAAAAGAGTCCTCCTGCCCTGGGTGGGGCGGAAGGGACTGTCAGACTCTTACTTACTGACTAAAATCCAACAGTGTTCCTTCCTATGCCCTTTACGTTCTGGGGACATGGTATCCTGGGTTAAGAAAAAACCCGCGACCCCAGCAGGCATTTGGCGCGAAACACGACGCGCCACCGACCCGGGCTTGGTCCTTCGGGCGGCGAGCTACCCATCACTCACCGTCCGCAAGCCCGCTCCGCCGGCGCCGCTGTGCCCTCTGCTAATCAGAGGGACACGCGTTGGAGCGTCCACACGACAGGCTATACGCATACGGGCAAAGAGACCACTTAGGCACACAGTGCTTAAGAAAGAGTTTTTTCCCTCATCCCAGGGTGCACCGGCCCGAAAAACTGGTCTTCCCCCCGGACGTATCCGAGAAGGAACTCCAGTCCACGGGCGCACGTGGAGGTTTCCTGCCATAGCACCCCAGAGGTAGTACTGCTATAATTTTTAAAGAACCAGCGGTATACGCAATTATCATAACCCTCAAATAAACGACCCCCGTGCCATTCACACTTTACAAATAAACTCGTAAACATTACAACCATTTGGTGTAAAGTGATTCTGATGCAAGCGTTGCGCGAATTTAGCTC
This sequence comes from Agrotis segetum, assembly GCA_036375495.1. NCBI lineage: Eukaryota > Metazoa > Arthropoda > Insecta > Lepidoptera > Noctuidae > Agrotis > Agrotis segetum. The sequence continues at coordinate 954,554 of JAQSVV010000186.1, forward strand.
AAAATGGTTAAATATAGCAGCTAGTAGCTGCAAGAACAGCTGCATGGCTCATTGAGATGCTTGCTTGGCCTTCGTGGAGAATGTGCATGAATTGCCTAAAAGCATGCGTGGACTGTGAAGGGTTGTGTAAAATGTGCGATAATATGTAGTGCATCGTTGTGTTTTTTTCCCATGTGAGGCGATTCGGTATTACACTTTTTTGGTTCTTTTGATACTTAAGATTTTTGCCATTGTTTTACAAAAAATTAAGCAATTCTTGCCGTGGTGTGTTTGTGAATAAGTCTTATCTCAACGTCAAACTCAGAGTCGAAATAAGAATTGCATTACTCCAAGTGTTAATTAAATAAAATTAAATTTAAAAAAAAAAACATTATTCTTCGAAAAAAAAAGCAGTCTCATTATGTGCCTGAAAAATGTACAATCCATATTTCAGTTATATGATATCTTAGGCGGACATTGTCTTGTTTACCTTTCATAAATAAAAAAAATAAATAAATATCTGACCCAACCCAATTTGATATCGATAACAAAATTTACAAAAAAAATTATTATGTTTGTAACCAGTCTAGCGAATACCTTGAAAATAGGTACCTAGGTAGAAGCAGCTTGTTTTTTCTCAATTTCCTTTACTTTAAATCCGTGAAATAGTGAGCATTCACCTTTACACATAGCGGTGAAACACACGACTTTCTAGTCCAAGGGCGCCTCATATTAATTTGTACACAACTATAGTGGCGCTGTAGTGAATTGGCGGTTAGGTCAGTATAATTAAATGTTTTGATTAACACGATGACCTTTCACATGAGTTGTAGTGCAACACAATTGGGCCATCCTCTTTTGCGTTGCGCAGCCTTTTCACAACTAAGTTTGTAGTTAAAAAAAATACTACCAGATTATATTCGGTACACAGGACAGTTAGTTTTGTATAGTTGATGAACCAGCACAAACCTACAACAAATCAAATCTTTTCTCTTTTAATTTGGAATCCGACGGGAAAATATGTTTTACGCCAACATTCACCAACCGCACAATATACTTACACAAACTATCTACCATTTCACGAGTTACTAAATGTGCAGGCGCAGATGATAGGATTTCTTACCAAACTCACATCGACGCAAGACGAGGACCTGTGTTACCAAATTTTGCCTCAGGATCATTACCGTACTGTTGTTGTGGTAATAGCTTTTCCGTTTTACATTACCATAAAGGGTTTCAACAAGATTTACCGTAAATTAATTTAATTATTCTAATTATTTCATCATCGTTTTAGCTGATCTACAATCATCATCATCTTCATTATCAGGTATAAGAAATCCTCTGTTGATTATAAGCCTCTCCCATAGATTACCAATAAAACTGGTTGGAAGCGGCTTCCATCCAGTGCAATCCTGTGATCTTCGTCAGATCGTCTGTCCACCCACCCAGTAGGTGGACGTCTCACGCTGCGAAAATGCGTTTGCTTAGGGATTACCGAATAAATTTGAAATTTCCCCTCGCCCTGAGCCGAATTTGGCGGACTGGACTTCCTACCCCTATCCACATAACAACCTTCTAGGCACATCAGCGAAATGACATTGCCTTAAAAAAAAACTCAATACAAAAACACATTGTCAGACCCTTTACGTTGACTCAAAGAGCTGCCAGCAATCTGAGGCCGAGAAGAGAAGCCCTAACGCCAGTCGGGGTCGGGGAACCTTCTAAACAGGTAACAGTTATTTTATAACGTAAAGGGAAATCGTATGGTCACCGTGAATTTTGGTCAGTACGTGACTGACATTCCTTCGCGGTTCTCCCACTTTTAATGTCCCTTTGTGACTATTAGCCTTGTTTTGTTCTGCCTCCTGCTTGCATGGAGGGATGTGGAAACATATTTTTCCTACTCCTCCACTATTCTTTTCTGATTAATTTCATTGCAGGATCCAAGACAGGTAAATTCATTGTCCGGTACACGTCGAGCTTCATTGTTTCGGCGGTTTCTGGTGGTTGCCTTTGTTGATTCTGGCTTTCAGGAGTTGCAGTGGTTTGGGAATAGTGTGGTGGGCAGGGCCCCCGCTACCATATGTGCAATGTGTGCAATGCACACGGGCGCCATCCTTTAGGGGCGCCCAAGCCATCCTTTACGGGCGCCAAAGCCAAGGGAACAGAAAAAAAAGTTGAGAACTTAATTAAATAGGATTAAGTTTAAATACCTACTAAAGACTTCAAATATTTGATCTCACTTTTAGATTAAAACTTGAAGTATGGAAATGTTAAACTTTTGCGTTCTTCTATGAAAAATTGCCTTGTTCTATTCCAAAAAGCTAAAAAATTTCGCGCTCGCTTCGCTCGCGCTTCTAGTAAGGTTTACGTTCGCTTTTCTTGCCCTCGCTTTTGAAATTCATTCTCATTTTTCAATAGCAAATGCTTCTTATGTTAGTTACATTTTTATTATTGGTATAAAAATTCTTAGATGGTATGGAAATCTGGGTGTGAAGTTTGAGTAGCACTTGATGGTTTTTTTTTGTGTTTAAGTTCCGAAGCGGCAAGCTTTACATCCCCAGACCACCACTACCATAAAAAAAAGATAATTCAAAATGCCATAAGGGGCGCCAAAATCCTTTTTTGCACACGGGCGCCAGTAGACCTTACGGGGGCCCTGGTGGTGGGTTTGTCCCAAAAAAAAAAAAAAAACATTCGCGCTTCAGGAAGGGCGGAAAAAAAATCTGAAGATTAAACCAACTAAAGAAGAAATTGCTTACTACCACCTTGCCAAACTCAGAGAAACACGTGACAAGAGCAGTCAAAGTTGTACGTTACTAAACTCACACGTGAGATGCGTTTGCGCCATTTCTAGTCAAGTTGGCGCCATCACTGAATACTTGCTTCATAAATCATATGACATTGGCCGTTGACACAGATTCTTTCAAATAAATTAGGAGTGGTCCTGGTTGCATTATCAGACTTTTTTCAATAGTGGGAAAATCGCAATGCAGCTTTCATAATTATTTCTACTACAGCTTCTGCTTCTGTGTTTTAGACAGGAGACAATGGGAAAAGATTTTATTTCCAAACATATTTTTTAATAATTACGGTGATGAAATATCTCTGTCTATTAACAATTAGCAGATCATTTTTTCAGTGGAACATACCTTTAGTGCAAAAGCACAGAATACTTAATAGTACCTATAGTAAAAGTAAATTTTAGAGTTACTATGAATCACACACAGTTAGAAGTAACTGCTCGTAAAAACAATTGTTGAATTGTACCTACGTACATCTACTGGGTGAATTTTTCAACCAGACGTGGATGGTTATTTCCAAAACTATGAGGAATATCAAAAAACGTTGAAAGGAGTCTCGAGGCTGATTTTGACGAAAACTAAAACTGCATCATTGGATTTTAGAAAAATCGATAATCTTGGCCAGGAATCGAACCCGCTGATTTTAGAAAAAAATCACACCAACCATTCGATAGTTTTGCTGGTAAGAATAAAATTCTGGGAAGTAATAATAATATATACGGTACAGTCTGTTGTTGGTCCAACTATTAATACTCTTTGACTTTACTTTGATTCTATGATAAACTTTTGCATAAACTATTACATGTTATTTGTTATGAAGCCATTTCTCTTGTTTATGACGAAAGCGCAGATGACTGAACATGTGTGTTGCCATGCAAATCAGCGTCATTTGAAGCGATTTGATCAATCGTTTAGGTATTGCATAGGCTGTGAGCGCGTAATGTGATTGCAAAACAAGCTTTGGAGCTTATGAGGAATGATATCGAATGTCTTACTCATTCTTCAGTTTATTTTTTTATATTAGTGTTCATCTTACCCATTAAAAAGGGCGTGGAAAAGTTTATCTAGTAAATACGACATTTTTGTATCATCAGCATCTTCTTCCTGCCCTAATTTCATTTTACTTGTGGTCGGCGCAACACGTTTTCTTCTTCCATTCTTCCCTATCAGACGTCACAGTATCATTAACTCCTTTTCCTTTCATATCATTCCTTAGCCAATCCATCCATGTTTTCTTTGGCCTTCCTCCTCATCTATCAACATTCATACTCATCACAATCTCACATGGGTGTCATCTCTCCTTATCACATGTCCATCCCAAAATCTCAAGACAGACGGTTCCCTGTCATTTTTCTGTAACAGGCGCCACTTTCAAACCTCTCCTTTTTTACCCGACTGCGCCAGGAGGGTTATGTTTTTATTTATCAATGGGAAGGATGTCCAAATGCTTGCCCACTCAAGGTGGCAATTCTGATTCTTCGGCTAAATGACAAATTAAGAAAATCGTAGTTGTGTTTCATAAAATGCGATTATGATCAAGTTGTTTTCTCAAAATACAAACATGACTAAGTTACCATAATTATTCTACTCATAGATACCTATACTTAAAAAGTCCATCGACATAATAAATTATAATCAAGCTTGGCTTACATAACGCGTATTTAGAGCCAGCTAATATAACGAGTGCAAGGTGAACCACTGTGTAAGTCAACGGCATAATGTAAGTAATATATGCCGTTGACTTGCACAGGTAGAAAAATCTTGTTCGAAGACTACTTTTTGTACATACAGCTACGCATTAACTACACAAAACTAATTTTTTGACACACAGGACAGGGCAAACAAGTTTTACAGAAGGATAAAAAAATTAAAGAAAACTACTAAAAAAAAGAATAATATTAACAAATAGAAAAAATAAACATACGGTAATTTAAAAGGTTAAAAGCTCCTATTTCAGCATAAGCTCCGACATTATTTTGTGTTAAAGTATCTATTTTAAAAACGAAAAATCGAAATACGTGTAACTGCCCAATCATAAAATGTTGTCGAAATTAACCTAATTTCTATTATAATAATAACAATAAAATAGAACTAATCAGCGTCGATGAAGAAACGAGGCTTCTATTGCTGTTTGCAGGGTTTAAACTTTAACGGAACCTAACCAAAGCGAACTTTCGGGATGTCCCTGAAATCTTGTAAAAGCGAGTTTTAGTTTTTTTTACAATGACAAAGCTCTGGTTTTCTGATAAAAACTAGTTTTCTATCAAAAAACGGTCAGATACGAATTTATATACCTAATAGAAAATGCAAAATAAATAACGAATAAACAAATATAGTGGTGATTTAGTAGTATCGGCTCCGACTTACAAGTTGTAGGTTGTGGTTTCGAGCCCCGCCAGGCGCATTACTTTGTGTTATTTAATTCATCAGCACTGCTCTCAAGCGGCGAAGGATAAAATCGTGAGGAAACCGGCATGTCCTAGAACTAAAATTCGAAGACATGTGACATTACACTACCAACCCGCACTGGGCCCGCGTGGTGGATTATGGCCCACTCCCTCTCACAGAGAGGAGGCCTATGTCCCAGCAGTGGGAACATTATAGGCTGATGATGATGAAACAAATATAAATATGATTGGTATGATAAACATGGTCTCACTTTGTATGATTTTCCAGACGCTCAACGGTTTGCTAATACTGGTTTATTTTGCATAGCAGATATATGTATTTATGTAGCCGTGTTACTGCAATTTAAATCTGTTTCAAGGCCCTTTACAAAAAAATACTGTATCAGTCATTTTTAGCAGGTAGGTTATAGTTTAGTTTGGTCGTGGGACTAACGAAGTACCGTGACCCCGGAACGTAAAGGGCTATTAAAGAACACCGTTAATTTTAGTCGGTACATGTCTGATAGTCTCTCCTGCGTTGCTCTGGGTGGGAGGACTGATTTGATGATTTTATTTACGATAAAAAATACACACATTTTTGTATTCATCGTGAGCGAAAATGACATGCCAATTTGTTTAGGTCCTCATTTCAGTATTAAAGTCATCATCAAAATAATTTAATAAAAACGCCTAATAATTTTGAATAGCTTAGTACCTTATTCACAGAACATTGAAAAGTATTTTAGGCGACGAACGAAGAACAGTGGTCATGCTATGAAATTAAAGAAAGGCGCTTTTCATCTTTGATTAAATTAATTTAGTTTTTTTTTTAAATAATTTTAATAAAAAAGAAGTCTTTAAAAAGAACACATAACGTGGAAAGATAAATGTTTATTAATTTCAACTGCTGAAAGACTAAATAAAAAAAGGCCTTCTTTTTAGTGTTTTAATGTGAAGAAGAAATTAAATGGTGAAATAAATATCCACCTCAACCTCAGTACCAGATCATAACATTATTAAAAAATAAAAAAAAACCACTGCAGCACATTGGTACAGCTTGGATAGAACGTTTAGAAACGGAACTAATCTTCATGTTTGCTGACAACGTTTTAAAATCTTTGATATTTGATGTAAGCAAAGACGCTGGTTTGCTAGATTTATTATGTTTTTTGCCAAGCTGTACGTTAACCTGCCCTGGGATCTGGAGGCGACTGCCCTCCAGCCAGCGTTGCTAGTATGATTTCCCAAAAAGGTACGGTTGGCTTTCTGAAAAGGTACGGTTTTTAACTTCAAGGTACGGTTGGGTCAGGATACTTCTGCAAGAACTAGATCAGTTTTTTTTTCTTCGAGTTGGGTGTCTGTGATCATAGGTTGGAAAAAAAGCGATAATAATATGGAACATAAATAAAATAAAATCATTCAGAGTGCTGGTAGCGACAGTACAGTGGCGACTTAAGGTTTTCTACTGTTTTTTGCCTAGCTGTACGTTAACAAAAAATATAAACTCACAAAGAGCCTTTCATTTACTCATTCAGATATCAATCAAACTGACTTGAACTTTAAAAATATTTTATCTCTTCGACCCTGCCCTTAGATAATGTCTAGGTTACACAAATATAATTGTACTTTCTTACAATCAATAACATTGGTGCTCATTTAAATCACGCATTGTGTTTTTATCATACTTAATAATTATGTATTTAAACTCACTCTAGAAGCGATTTTCGAGGAAAGGAAAAGAAAAAATATGTTGTAAGTAGGGTCGGATTGCAAGGCGTCTAGAGTACTGCACTTAGGTATCCAGAAGACGAAGAATATCTCACTTGCAACTGAATTTTGCTATTCTTTACCTCAAAAAATCATCTTTGCGGAGCGCGTCGCATCCGTTTAGATATTATTTGTTATACAAGTCTGCAAAGTTGATTTTTGGCGCGAGTACTTGAATTGAGAACTGAGTAAGCGAAGGATTCTAAAATTGAACCGCGAGAGAAACGAGCGCGGTTCAAATATTAAATCCTGAGCGATGCGAAGTTTTCAAAGGTACGAGACGCAGAAAAACTTTACTGCCGAGTGCAACACACAACTTTTCACCTCACACAGCGAGAAAATGCAGTGTGGGCGGCTCGCCAGTCAGTGTAGAAAAACAATTGAATGCAAGACGTGTTCGAATTATCATGTGATCATCCGATTAGGCCCTGAGTGGAGTGGAAAGGACAGTCAGAATCTGCCCCCCTAGGCAAACGATAATCTTAAAGGCTCGGTACTCCCCAATAGATTGTCAACTTTATACCCCAGAGGTTGAAAACCCATTATAGATTTATAAGCGTTAGCAACTAGAACGAACAAAAACGCTATGCAATCTTCACTTGATCTTCAACTTTATTCCCGCAAGCACATAAAGTTGAAAATCTATTTAAAGCATACTCAGCGTTTACGTTTTAAGTTTGTTGCATGACTACAGGCCTTCCTGCGGATGCCCATTGAAATATTCTATTTTATTGCTCATGCAATATAATTGATAAAGAACATTTTTTCAAAGTTGATAGAGTGGCAAACATTACGCTAGAACCAATAGGAGTTGACCAGCGGGGTGAACCCACCACGATCAGCTAATATCTTTGTTATAACTAGGACTTACAAGTCCATTCCACTTCAATTACAAGCATTACCTATTAAATGATTACACTATTTTAATGTCAGGGGTCGACTTTGCCAATTACATAATTATTACATGCAATTAATTATACAGTTTTCAGCAAAAACGCACTAGGATACACGTACTGCGGTTTTAATAGGCAGGTAGTGCCTATGCCACTAAATTAGGAAGGAAGGTGTGTTGACGCCATATTGTAACGTCTTTCACGTTTCTGTTTAAGAATTGCACGCTTTTTAATAAATAAACAATAATTATCATGTGAAAATAACTCTAACAATATAATGCCGATAATAAACTACATATAAAAATCGGGTGCTATTTAAAGCGGCTTGTATTTAATAGCATTATTGTCGTGAAATAGCTCCCTTTTTTCAACTTTTTTTATTTAATTCCTCCTTTCAGGCTCACCGTCTTGCGTCTTCATAAACTGTATGGAAACGCCATAAATCTTCAATTTTTATTTTTTGGCCAGTAGTAATTCGATTATTGGGCAATTTAGACAAAAAACTCTTTGGTTTCTTTCATTTTTTTGAACGTCTCAATTTACCAAAAGGGCGTCAAGAGTTGAAAATGAGGCAGACCAGGTAATGAGAATCGAAAGGTTTCGGTTACTCTTTCTCTAGCGTTATTTTATTATTGATTAGTAAAGTGGTATGTATTTGGATTATTATCAAAAAAAAAAGAATGTATATATGCCAGTTGGTGTGTTCTTTAGTTAAATAACGAACACTATTATCACCGCATTATCTCCGACCTCTGTGTAATTAAGAACAATACAATGTATGAACTGAAACCAGCACCAAGCTACAAGGTACTACAATCTGTTTAATTAATAGATTTCTACTTTATCTCAATGGCAGAACGTTCTAATTTGATTGGGTTTGTCTGATTAGGGTAGGTTGATGTACCTGGGCCTGTATCTAGTTATTCACAGTTTACCCGTGATAAGCAGCGTGTTACTAGTTGTTAAAATAAGGATTTATAACCAACTTTATAATTATGTTTTATAATTGAAAATAAATAAATAAGTGACTGTTGCGACTCTTAAGTATTCACGTTAACAGCATAGCTAATAGACAACTGGGTGCACGGTAATAATATCTACAGTATTTGATCTTCATACAAACGGACGAAACGCGAGCTATACCACGTGACTCATGTCGGGGCGCGCTTGACAGTCACGGCCGTACCGTATGCATGAACTTACGGTGCGTTGTTTTTTTAACAAAATCAGTTCATGGCATAATTTAATATGACGAGTAGGAAATATTGTGCTTTTTTCAGTGTATGAATTCGTCAATAACGTATCCAGTCATAAGTTTTTTTTTAGATCTGGAAACTCTGAAACCAGTACAGAACTATAAAATAATTTTACTTAAGTACTAGTAGCTGGTAGGTAGATACATATGTGTGACTTTTTAATGGCTAAATATTTTCTATTATCTCAAAAAAAAAAGGGTATTTGGATTAACAAATACAGTGAATAAGTAAAGGAAAGTTACTCCGACCGAGTGAAATAGTAAATAGGCATGTTCTGAATGAATCAAGATACGGTAGGTACTACGCTTGTTTAAAATCCTTCCTATTCAATATACAAAGTATTTTATTTGTTTACTGATATAAGGTAAGTATGATTTACAGTATCACAAAACTAAATAGATACAGAAAGTAGGCAATGTAATTAAGTTGCTAAAACGGGATTCGGATCGAAAGCTTCCTAGTTATGTTTACGTACCGCGAAAATGTAGGTATTAATTTCTAATGCGGCCGAGATCACTACTAGTAGATACGTTTATACTGTGCAACTGGTTTGTCATCTTCCATTATGGACTCGTTTTTTTTTAATGTTAAGACCTAAAATCAAAGCACAGCGTTGTTGTTATGTTTTTTTTTAAATACACGAATTACGAAATCTGCGTCGCCTTTATGAAAATGTTTAAAGAGTGATGTGGGTAATTTAGTCTTTATTTAAAGATCTTAGTCTTGACCAATACATAGAATGTGTAAAATATTTACTCGTCTGCCCAAAATAGGACTGTTATTATACTTAATAGTGCCGGCTTAGGTTTGAAAGTACGAAAGGGGCAGAATGTGTGAAAGTGAAAATAACAGATCCATAGCAGAAAAATGTTTGGGAAACACTGATCTAATGTTTTTTTTTCCGCAAATCATAAATACATTGTTCTCTTTTGTACTAATGAATACGCAAATTATTTACTATTGCAACAATCAAACGTGCTAGTTTAACAAACATTCCAATTTTTAATTGGCCAAAATAATTCACAAGGTCAAGTTACGCTACTAAAAATGAAAGTTAATTTTAATCGTTACTCGATTACCTAATACAGAGCCTCAAAATTGTACTGGCTGGTTTGAGTCGCCATGTTAGTATACGGCTTGTAATGACGAGATGAGAATATCAGCGTTCGTAGTTCTAATTTCAAATAACGCGCCAAAAATGTTTATAGAAAAGTTTTTTATTATGGTTTAAAAACTGTGTTTTTTTTTTACTGTGAGTTTGGTGAAGTGATGTTTTTAAATGATTAAGTGTATTTATTGGATTTACATCAATGTTGTTCCGTAGATTTCGAATTAGGTAAGATTGTGACATATTAAATTACTTATAAATAATAGAAGTTTACTTATCGGCCGAAGGAAATGAAAATCATTACCGAACTTATGAACTTATTTCAGTGAAGAATTGATATTTAGGGGGGACACGGGACTGTTTAAACGGGTAACCGTGACCCTGGAACGTAAAGGTCTATTGTAGAAACACCATAGATTTTAGTTAGTACGAGTCTGACAGTCCTTTCCGCGCCACCCTAGAATGGATGACGCATTTGATGATTTTACTCTATAAAAAAAGATTTGTTGTAGGTTAAACATTGCGCATGCCCAAATAAACATAGATTATAATGACGTGTTCAACAAAGACCTAGTTTGCCTTTACTCTATAAAAAAAGATTTGTTGTAGGTTAAACATTGCGCAGGCATAAATAACACCCTGCCGGGGTCGCGGGATTATTTCCTTACCGTGACCCCGGAACATAACAGGCTACTGAAGGACACCGTGGATTTTAGTCAGCACAAGTCTCCCGCTCTGCCCAGGGCGGGAGGACTCATTTGATGATTTTACCACGTTAAAAAAAAAAGGCCCAAATAAACATTAGATTATAATGACGTGAAATAGTTTCACAATACTTAACACATTTAAGATGATCGTAATCAGTATGTTACTAAAAATAACTTAAAGAAGTTGTGTGAAACGGCGTTACTCTTGTATTTCCTGGTTGCAAGATGTCGTACTACTATTACAAATGTGAAAGTTTGCTAAGATGGATCCAGATGAATGGGTGTTTGTTACTCTTTTTTTAAATCTTTGACCCACACTAAGGCCGAGACTCCACCAAAGCTGTATCGAGCTGTGCGGGGTCGGGCTTGTACACGGCGCATGTAACCCGCGCAAGTAAAGGTGCGGGTTACGCGCGAGTAACATGCGCAAGCTACTTGATCAAGTTACCCGCATGCTACTCGCGCAAGTAATGGTGTTGGTTTGCGATTAACCCGCGCGAGTAACACGGCTCATGTAGCTTGTGCATGTTGAGGCACTTGCGCGGGTTACATACGCCGTGTGCGGGTTACAAGCACCCTAAGTGCAACGCGAACTGAAAACAGTTTAGGGTATACTACAATTACCCATATACCTAACGATATCCGCTTGGTTAGAACATAGAGAAAACCCGCCAATACCCGCCACGTAGTAGATAATATGACGTTTCAAAACGGGAATAACACTACTCCTACTTTTTTTCGGCCATAGAAATTCGTCAATTAAAGTCCTACCGTTCGTCGGCCGACAAAATCGGGTACCTCCCTAGATATCCTGTATTCTTTAGCTCAATACTAAATTCGAAATTGAAATCCATTCTCGAACTATTTTCAAATTTCTTTATTCGTCATAATTTGCTACGAAACTGATCTTATCTCAAGGTATACCGGACAACAGATTTAATTTCTTGGACTTTACACCTAATTAATCATAATTTTGGTCTTTGTATCATGACTAGCTATTCTTTCTACCTTAATAATGCAGTGTTTGAAGTATGTTTGATATCTCAAGGACGGCTACACACTTGCGACTACATACTTTGCTACGAAAAATCGACTTGTTCATTATTAATAAGCATTTTCTCATAAACATTTGCAGAGACCTGGGGGGGTATTACAACGTCTTAGAACCAGGCTTGTTCCAGTGAGTGAACGAGATGGAGCTAGACGACTTGTATAGCTCTGTCACGTTCACTCGCCGGATAAGCCTGGCCTACCATGACGTCTTAAAACTCGAATAGTTCCACTGTCAGACTCGTACTGACTAAGATCCACGGTGTCCTTCAATAGCACTTTATGTTTCGGGGTCACGGTAATGAGATAAGTCCCGATAGACCCCGGCAGGCTTTGGCATTCTAGAAGGTGGCCCCGTCATTATGCTGACGGGTCTTTGAGGCGCGCAGGAAGGCCCTTCGTACACAAGTCGACTCAAGTTTCCGATAACTTACGACTTCGGTATCCAAGCGGCTATCGCAATACAAACCCATAGAGGTTCGAACACAAGCATGCGTCAATGAATACCAAAATCGTAAGGTATCGGTGACTTGCGTCGCCTAGTGTACGAAAGGGCGAACACAACGCGCCGTCGACCCGGGCATGGTCCATGGTCGGACAGCGAGTTGCCCTTAACTCGCCGCCCGCATGCCCTTGCCCAATACATATTCTGTCTAAAGGAGGTATGAAATTATAAAAGTTAAAGGTTCAAAAACAGATTCAAGTCCAAAGACAGAATCTAAATAAATCATTCTCGCTATCAAGTCGCTATCATATGTTTTTTTGACCATGTATATTAGTTAAGCTTTCGTAAGAAATATGTAAAGTATGGTATGGTGATGAAACAATATTAGAAGACCAACCGATAGATAAGACTCTCGTATGAGAAACAGTTATGTAATAAGAAGGCTACGCAAAGAAACACGCTCAAAAGTTTGTTGCCGACTACCCTCTTGACATACTTTGTCATAGCAAATACAACTTTATTCCATGTGCTAATATGATTGAAAGTTCATGGTTGTAATAAATTGCTGTCTGAGGCATTATTTCTATGTTTTTGTTGTAATTAAATAATTAAGACGGTGTAGGTCATTTATTTTTTGCAGGTAACACGAAAATTATCACTGTATATACCTCATTTAATTCATTATACATTATAATGAGTGAACGTAGTTCGAAGATGCTATGTAAAACATATGCAATTGCAACTAAAAATATAATAAAATATGTATAATTAATTAATTATTTAACCTTAATATAAATAAACCTTTTAATTATTTTACCCACGGCTTCATAATCATTAGTGTAGAACTTGACCATCACTTCGGGTTGTATGAATTCTGCTTCTAAAATTTGAGGAAAAAAGTAGGTATTCTTTTTGTTTTTACAGACTTAGTCAATCCCTTTGCCATATTTTACAATATATCATCCAGATCCGTTCAGCAATTTTGACGTGATTGAGTAACAAACAGATCCATTCATCCAATCATCCGCATAATACTTAGATTATTAAGGTTTTCAGATTCTCAAGCTAGGATTTTAAACCTACAGAGGATTCCCTAAGCTCGTCACCACTGAAAGAATTACAAATGTATGTGAAAATGAATTCTAAATACCCTAATTACTATAAATAGCAAAACTATGAGGTAGACAGGTATTTATTTTGTAACACTTAGCTGTCAAAACAAAAGTTCGTAAACAAAAAAGTGTTTTACACAAATCGCAAAGACTCCCGTTTAGTCGCACGTGTGCAGCAAGTCAGCCAGCTAATCTAGCTCCAAACTGTACCTTATCAGTCGTTATCAATAGCACTGTTAACGAGTTTAATAACATTTTACTTAGTACCGCCAGAGAACACGGACCAACAACATGTAAGTTTTGAAACTTTCTTATACAGTGGTGATAAGATATTTTTAAACTACTTTTTTTATCATTGTTATTAATGTACCGTCTCAAACATTTAATACATCACGTCACGTAGCATCTTTTAAAAGTGTTTTTGTACTGTACCCTTAGCACGAATTTTCAGTATTTGAGACGTAAACTGGAACTTTGACAATTTTTGAGTAAAAAATTAGTTCCTGCTTCGCACACCAGAGGCGCTGTTCCATTTTTCCACACAAGAAACGCTGTAAATACTGTGAAGTAAAAGATTGAAAATTCGTGCTAAGGGTACTGTTTTGATTGACATAGTGTTTTGCTGTTTCGAAAATAGATTTAGGACCATGCTATTGTGAAATAGGTCTTTTAATCAAACTGTATTCCATGAGAAAGTTACTTAAGCCTAGATGATATTGTGTGTATGTTTACACGAAGGACTGGATTTAAGAGAATACCTACATTCTGAAAAATAAAAACGTCGCAAATAGCTGTCAAATATATATACATCAGTGCTTATTAAATTTATAAGCTGTGACGATGATACCATCACCGTCCTCATTTCATTATGAAATCAATAGCTCTTATCGTTCATCAACGAATAAGAATCTTCAATGTGTTAAGCTGGATCTGTCGTTTAGAACAACGTTACAGTCATAATTAATTTATTCGGTGCTCTCATTTACAAGTCGTCACACTAATGTGTTATTATACAATCTTGTAAATCTTACGAGATTTTAGGTGCTAGATTTATCTTGCAAAATTGGTGCAAGATCTACAAATACTTTGAGAAGATACCATGAACCATAACCTCGGAGGGTCCAAACTTATAACCATGACCCTAGAACGTAAAAAGCTAACAAGAACACCGTAGATTTTAGTCAATACAAGAATGACAGTTCGGGACAATGGTCCCGTCCTGTACCCTTAGCATCAGTTTTCACAATTTTACTTAACAGCGTCTTTCCAGTATTTACAGCGTTTCTTGTATGAAAAATGGAACAGCGTCTCTGGTGTGCGAAGAAGGAACAAATTTTTTCCTTTAAAATTGTCAAATTGAAATTGTCAAAGTTCCAGTTTACTTTACGTGTCAAATACTGAAAACTCGTGCTAAGGGTACTTACTGTGCGCTTCTACTCCAACCAGGGCGGAAAGACTCGTTAATGATTTAACCACGTAAAAAAGTCGGAATACCAAGATTACAATCCCTAGCCACTTAGCCAGTGACCGGCTTTTAGGTGACATACTCTTTAAAAAGTTGCCTGGAGTAGGTACTTGTAAAGGTACAAAAATTTCTCTGAACATTTCTTAGAGGCACACCCTTCCAACCTTCCCATGGGTGTCGACCCATGGGAAGGTTGGAAGGCAACATTGCGTTGCAGGGGCCGAAACATGGGGTGGATGAGGACATAGTCACCTTGACTGTCTCATTTTACGTATAAATCCGTTCAGTATTTTTTGTGTAAAAGATTAACAAACTTCCAACCATACTTACCAACTTTCGCAATTTTAATCGTACATTTATTAAGTTTTAAAGTAATTATGGAAACTAGTTTAATTTATCATGTTTGTTAGAGAGATTTCATCGTTGTAAGTAATTGGCCCTAACGATCGATGCAGTAAAAGTACAGGGTATAATTTTTTCAGATTTTAGCCGGTTCGATTCCCGGGTGTGGGAGATGAGAATTTTCGAAAATCTTTGAATGCAGTTTGCTATATTTCTCAGGAATTGTTTCCTTTGAGTAAAATTTTCTATCTGCAGTATTAAGAGTACTTTCCCTCCAGGTGGCATTACAAGGCGGAGACCTCTCGCGCCCAGCATTGGTTGCGGCCATGCTGTGGGGCGAAACGGAGTGGGAAGCGGTCGCCTCCTCCTGCGAAGCAGTAATGCTCGCGAAGGAGGAGGCGCGCCGCGAGCGAGAGAGGACAGAGTCCTCCCTCCGCCCCAACCGCGGTGTAGGGCGCCCACGGCGACGGACGTCGCGAGACGATCTCCGGCCAGCGTAGGCGCGGGCATGCGGGCAGCGAGTAAAGGGCAACTCGCTGCCCGACCAAGGACCATGCCCGGGTCGACGGCGCGTTGTGTCCCACGCGCGCCTCAAAGAGCGTCAGCATAATGACGGGGCCCCCCTCTCAGAGGGCCAAAGCCTGCCGGGGTCGCGGGATTATTCCCTTACCGTGACCCCGGAACATAACAGGCTATGAAGGACACCGTGGATTTTAGTCAGTAGAAGTCTGACAGTCCCTCCCGCCCTGCCCGGGGTTGGAGGACTCATTTGATGATTTTACCAAGCTAAAGAAAAAAAAAAAAAAAAAGGTGGCATTACAAAATTCCACCCTGTTTAAGTACTATCAACAATGAGGTTAAAACAACTGAATTGTTTCCATAATAAAATTTCAACTTGTTTTCGTTATAACTATTCCAAAACATACCGAAGTGCAGTCGTTGTAGTGACGAGCTTATCAACGGATAACATCCATAAAATTATATTTAATAGGTAGCTATTTATCAGACATATTTTTTCAGCATTATTTATATCAATACTTATGTATAAAAAAATAATATTGGTGTTAGATATAATTTGTCTCCTCAAGGTACTCGACCAAGTAAAACTTGATTAAAATTATTGTATCAAGGTTTCGTGATGTCATACTACCAGTCAAACAGACAAGTACTTGAATAAAGGCTTGTTTATACTAAAGTAAGCAAAAACATTTAAAAAAACATATTAATACTTAACTGAGGTAACTTATATTTTCTACTAATCCCAGAGAAAAAGATGGGAATTTATTGCTTAAGTATCGTTTAGTACCTAATAGAATTCATTCTTCAATGATTTTTTGTTTACACTGCAGTGCCGATAAACTGAGTCCTCAAATCACGTTTCGAATGCATGAGATGATTTTTAAAGTGAATATTATAAGATAACAGTTTCTACAAGCACTTTTAATATTCTTACAAAATACTTTTAAGGATTATAAAAATATTGCGATAATAACCTAATTACTGGCGAAGATATAACAAATCAATGACAAATTAGTTTAATCAGTGGTTTATCAAAGTCTGTTTTCCGTTTCTAAGTCAGAATTTTAAATTAACGTAATGCCACAATTTTATTTTGGTACCGGTCTGTGATTTTAGTCAAAATTATTATAAAACTGATAATTTAACAGTGTGTAATTGCACTGATAAAACATCAGTTTCAGAATTATTTCTCTGAAAAACATATAAATTGTTGCTGGCTAAATTACTTACACAAAGTGTAGTTCAAATAATTGTACTCGTAATTACCTAACTTTATGGGGATCGAAAAACAATGTTTATGGCAAAAAAAAAATGTGTATGAACTTATTATTATTATAATAAACATTTTTTTTTTTGCGTGGTGATGTCATTCAATGAGTCCTCTATTGCCCTGGGTGGGTATGGACTATCAGACTCGTATTGACTAAAATCTACTGTGTTATTTAAATTTTAAGGTTACGACCTGTTAAGACAGTCCTGTGATCCAATCTTCCCTGTGGTCTGAACTCAGTTTGTTGATCTGTTATTATCTGATATAATTATGTTATCTCTTTTCTTTCTTCTGTCACACAGTTCAACTGAGTTTCAAACATATTCCAGTTAACATCATCAACTTATAATTATTATTATTATCATTTGTGACCATCTCTTCCAGTAGCGTAAGCTTAACATAATTAAGCTTACGGTACTGGAAGAGATGGCCGATACCGATTTGTCCTGTAAGTTCATAAACTTACAGGACAAATCTGAATCGGTAAATGTTCACGTTCCATTGTGTACGCACCCTAAATCTTATACCAAAACCATATAATGCAAAATCTGTGTTCTTTGCAAGATCTTGTTAACGCTGGCCGTGTGCCAATTTTATTTGTAATTTAAAAACTGTTGTGTACATTGTAGTGTTTAATTTGAACGCAAGTGTAATCAAATAAAAATGAAAACTTCCAGGGCAGAGGAACCACAGATTATTTACGCGATCAGAATATTCTTCGAAGTAATATGGATGATGCTTCGAATGGACTTCGAGATATTGAAGGCCATCTTCAGATTTGCGCTGCCACCAGACCCCAAGGATGTCACAGATGATATCGTATTGGTAAGTTTTTTTTTTAATTATTATTTTCGTGAATTTTCTTAATTCAAAGGTCAGTTACTTGTGTGGGTACACAAGTTTTTTTTTTTGTAAAATTCTTATCAAAAGTGAGGAGAAAAAAGACAAAATATTTTCAAGATATAAATGTCATAGTATAATAATTAATATAATTATTTAGTATAATAGTTAATATTTTTTTGAGTTGATAGTTGTGAAGAATAAGTTAGTATTTACTTACATTTGAATAAAATTGCAATCTCATATCAGGGATTTTAACGTCTCATGCTTTTAAATAAACAAGGTATTTAAGGATAATAAATTAATTCTGCTGGAGTCGCGGGACTATCGAGCTGCCGTGAACGTAAAGGCCTATTGAAGGACACCGTGAATTTTAAATCCGTACAAGTCTGACAGTCCCTCCTGCCCTGCCGTGAGTGGGAGAACTCATTTGATGTTTTTCACGATAAAAAAGACTAAGCACAACTGGACGTGCGTGTAATAAATCAAACTTGTTTTAACTTGTTAGGCTTTTTTTTTTTTTTTTTTTTTTTTTTTTTTTAGCGTGGTAAAATCATCAAATGAGTCCTCCCACCCCGGGCAGGGCGGGAGGGACTGTCAGACTTGTACTGACTAAAATCCACGGTGTCCTTCAGTAGCCCTTTATGTACCGGGGTCACGGTGAGGAAATAATCCCGCAACCCCGGCAGGCTTTGGCCCTCTGAGAGGGGGGCCCCGTCATTATGCTGACGCTCTTTGAGGCGCGCGTGGGACACAACGCGCCGTCGACCCGGGCATGGTCCTTGGTCGGGCAGCGAGTTGCCCTTTACTCGCTGCCCGCATGCCCGCGCCTACGGTGGCCGGAGATCATCAAGCGACGTCCGTCGCCGTGGGCGCCTACCACTGCGGCTGGGGCGGAGGGAGGACGCTGTCCTCTCCCGCTCGCGGCCTGCCTCCTCCTTGACGAGCATTACTGCCTCGCAGAAGGAGCTGACCGCTTCCCACTCCGTCTCGCCCCGCAGCATGGCCGCAACCAATGCCGGGCGCGAGAGGTAACTTGTTAGGCTTGAGTATACACTTTATGATTTTACCACGCTAAAATAAACAAAAAGAAAGTAATCCCTGGAATGTAAGGCGGAGGTTTAGGTAATAGTTCACCCATATCAAAGGGACACAGATCCAGACATGGTGGCTAAAAACTCCTATCTAATGCAAAAACCTAATAACACTTTTCTCGTTCTCGGAAACGAGCCCAGGTCTTCATGTTCAGCTGTTGCGCTTGCGACCACTAGGCAATAGAATATACATTCCATAGGCCTTACTACGAGCTCGCGCGGCCTTACTGCAATCCTGTTTTGGCTGTGGGAAAGAGACCGAGCTATATAAGTCGTCTAGCTCTATTTCTTTCCCACTGCCAAATCTGGATACGCATTAAGAGCTCGTGGTAAGGCCTCTGAAGTATGTTTAGTCCAGTGTAGGAAATTCATTTGTTTGTTTTCGTTCATCTAATTATAATAATTGCATATTCATTACATTAGTATTGACCTTAGTTATATTGGCCAAGAGTGTAATAGTTGGTTTTGTTGCAAATAATTTCAAAATGCAACTGTTCGTCTAACAGTTATATTTACATATCAACTTTCATATTGTTTACCGTGTCTTGTACAGTCGACAAAGTTGAATCATGACCCATTTTGACAAAAAATCGTTTGAATACGTCAAATTGACAATGATCAAAGTCGTTACCATGGATAATTACCTATGTATGTTTACGCGAATGTGGACCTAATTGCATTTGAATGTCTGTTAGATAATAATAACATGGTGGGTCATGATTGAACTTTGTCGATTGTACTTAAACGTGTTTACTTTGATAACGAATATTATTACGTAGCTGATCTGATAGACATTATAATCTATACCTACTTCATTACTTTTCATTGCCTAAAATAAAATAACTATTTACTAAGTACTGCATTTATAACGTGGTAAAATTATCAAATTAGTCCTCCCATTCAGGGTGCAGAAAGAAGAGACTATGTCAGACTGACACTGACTAAAATCCACGGTATTCTTTCAATAAACCGTCACGTTCCAGGGTACGGTTGATGTCTGTGTAAAAAATCCTACAGTAGGGCATTTTTTTATACTTTTTTGAACAATAAGCACAGTAAATCAAGATAGGCGCAATGGGTAAAAGGTTGAGAACCACCTTCTTCCATCTTGTTTATTTATTTCTACATTGTGGTAATTTAAAAAAAAATACAACGGCGGACTTAATGCCTTCTATTAGACATTATCTACCTTAGGGTGATGCGGAGTCAAGGACAAACTAGGGAAAAAAATTATATAGGTACTATTACATAATAATATAACTTACGTACACTACCTACACACAATGATAAAAGCAAAGGAAGTTAAAGAGAAAAACTAACAAAGAGTAAATTCGGTTTTTCTTAAAAATAAAAGTGCAGTTGTTCCCATATAAGAGAGGAGATCTAAAGATAGCTTAAGTAACAATTGAGTGACGTAAGTATTCATAACAATTAACTTACAACAATAAAAGAGTTTTAAAGACCTCATCGCTACAAAAAAGATATTCTTGTAAAACAGACAATAAATAAAATGCGAAAAACACCGGCTCCTTCTTTAATAAGTATTAATATCTGGTTGACCGAGCTTCGCTCGGTTTTTAAAATGTCTATATCTTGGGAACCGAGCTTTTCTGGAACCTGGGACCTTGATAAATCGATTCCTTGAGCCGAAAAACCCCTAATCTGTAACTTTCATGAAAATCCTTGGAGCCGTTTCCGAGATCCTGATTATATATAAATATACAAGAATTGCTCGTTTAAAGATATTAGATTATGTTCTAATAAGTACTTTCAAGGACAACATCAAATAAATCCTTGTTTATTAATTTATCATTGACAATTTATAATTAAAAAAATAAAGTTAAAAAATCTAATTATACATGCATAAAAAGAGGTTTAAAAAAAACTGTGAAACTACCGCATTTAATCGTGATTGCATCCGCCATTTCAGTTTTATATAATTTTAAAACCTTACTAATATTCTTTACACCCAAAAGTTTGTGAATATGTATGTATGCTTCGGATTCGGAAGAAATGAATTTAAGTGAACATATTTGAAAAATATGTTCACTTGGAGTTATAGCGAGCGAAGCCGCTGCGCTGGCAACAGTTAGTAGATACATTTATTGATTATTGCCTCAATATCTTATCAGTGGACTTAATAAGGACACTCGGACTTTGATCTAGGTATGTGCTACCAGTAAGTGAAATCATTACATTGTAAAAATAAAAAAATGCAAAGAATTCCCTCATCATCATGACATGTAGAAGTAAATTGACAAAAGAGATAACTTGGCAAATCATCAAAATTCCAAGATAATTACAATCATAATAAACTCAGGTACATTTTTCCAGTGATATTGTGAAGGCCTAGACAATTCTTGAGTAGTTTTATGAGCTTATTGCGGCCCTAGAATGCAAAAGTGTAGCGAAGGTACAGAGTCTTCTCTACTGCAAAGTGCGAAGATTCATTTGATTACTATTTTGCTTACAGTCGAACGCCCCTTGACCCATTTAGGTTGAACCGTTCAAAAGTACCTACCTTATTACCCAGAGACAAAAACTAAAAATAGTAGATTACGCACCAAGGGAATAAAGCAGTGCCTTACGTCACGGGCGTATTGAATCCCGAAGCGACACTAAGGATTCAGAATCCTTTATGTGTAATTTACGGCCGGTTTGCATAACATACCTATAATTGGACATTTACGAGCAGGTGGTGTGAAAAAAAAAGTTTCACCTGTTGAACACTTGAGTAAAACAGTTTATGTCGTAAACATCGGTTGAACGCTTGTCTAAGAAAAGTGTAAACTGCAAAACGACCTTTATATCACCACAAGTGTTCAATACATGTTTACGACAAAAAGTTTAAGTTTTGGTCTTTAGATACACTTTTTTTACTCAAGTGTTCGACGAAGATTCGAAGATGTAAAAATATACCCGCTCCGAGGGCTTCTATATTCTGTGTGCTTTAAATTTAAAGGAACCTAACCAGAAGCCACGAACTTCAATGAGGAGGTTGTGTCCCTGAAATCTTGCTAAAGCGAGTTTTAGATTTGATGCACATTCAGTATATTTGGTATACAAAAATAATTATTGATGCGCATTTAAATTTCATCCGTAAAAATTTGTTGAACGCTTGTCTAAAAAGTGTTACTGCAAAACGACCCTTAAACCTTTAGGTACTATTATATATTCTGTGCCTTAAATCAAAGCGAAATACCGTTTTGCCTATGACAGTTTAAGCGATTATATTTAGACAAGTGTACAAACATCATTCACATAACAGACAAGTGTATTAATTTTTTTTCTCGAACCCACTGTAAGAAGGTAAGCTCGGTCTAGACAAATGACAGTCGATTTCACAGTGTTTTTTACTTCCTCAGATAACCGGTGCCGGCCATGGCATGGGAAGGGAGGTGGCTACCAGGTTCGCCAGGCTTGGAGCCACAATAATATGCGTAGACATCAACGCTCAAAGGCAATGAGGAGACTGTTGCCTTGATCAAGGAACAGAAGGGAAAGGCTTATCCTTATGTGTAAGTACTTTAATAATCACTTTGCCCGAATTCGGTGAAGCCAAGTACTAATTGAGTTTATGGCGAAATGTGTGTGTTAAAACCAGGTGCTGCTCGCGACCTTGTACGCGTTTCGGTTCAGAAATTGTCAGTCGGTCATGTTTTGCTCTTTGGGAACAGTAAATGCTTATTTTCATTTAAATACAGCTAAGGATTCAATTACATTCCTGTGTCTTGGGTGCGTTTACAAACATAGAAAATTCGCATACACGAAAGGGCTGGTGTTTGTCTCTCTCTCTTTCCGGGAAAGAGATAGACCTGTTAATGCGAATTGTAATTTCAACTGAATATGTAGGTAAAAAGAAAAGCAAATATTTTGCTCACTGATTTCAGGCAGCAAAACCTACATGTTTGAGCTACTGAAGTGAAAAAATATTTGTTAAGTACAAGATACAAAATCAAATCGAATTACATGCCATATTGTTTTCTTTGTTTTTGAGAACAACTTTTACAATGTTTAAAGACACGAGACGACATATTTTGGCAAACAACAACAACGATGCGTAGCTTGGTACGATGCGTAGCTTGGTACTGTCGCGAGAAGATATTCGTTTTTGATTTTGTATTTGCTTTGGTGGACACACTCGCGTGTTCTCGCCTTTTTCTTTGAACTGAGTCGCCAACTATAAAATATCCCGGATCAAATTTTAACGTTGTTTGTAGTAAAGTTGAAATCTATATAAGCAAGACAGATTGAGGTAGTATATTGTGTTGACATGTGTTTATACGTATTTAATTAATATAAAGCTTACGGAAGTTGAGTCTAATACCTCTAAAAATTGTGATATAAAAAAAATCCTGTCGACTTCGTAATTTTTTACTAGCGATTGTCTGTTTTTTTGCTGCAATAAATCATACTGGACTTCCAATAGGTATTATAAATAGATAATATTTACCTAAAGCAATCAATCTTTTTTTCTAGTCAATAAACTGTTGACTTACAACCAACAGAATCGTCAAATTTGACACTAAACCAGTAATGTAAAATGTAGCTTGCCTTAGCGATTTTAATTACCATTTATTGCCATTTTTTTTGCCATGTATTGTCCATTTATTGCGGGAGTCAATAAAGAAAAAACAAAAATTTTGAAAATAAGCTTGAGATTAGCGCGTTCAATCAAACAACAAACTCTTTAGCTTTGAGAAAGAGAGAAATTACAATCTTTTTTTATAAAAAAAAAGGATGATTCGCCACAGCCCCCCCCATGTGGTTGTTTGTGGTTTGTAAAATTACAATTTACGGAAAGAACATTAAATTGCATTTATTATAATGTTAACGTAGTTTTAGGCTATTAACCGATTTTTATAATATGTATGCAAAAAAGAATGATAATGATAATGTATGAATTCAATCGATTAGTTAGTTTTTAATAATTCATTAGCTTTTTATTTATTTCGAAATTATTCTCTTCTCAAAAATTATACCCTGTACTTCTATTGCATCGATCGTTAGGGTCAAAAGGATGAAATCTCTCTAACAAACATGATAAATTAAATGAAAGGAAAGCCAGGAAATCTGATAGTGTTTTTTGTAATTAATTAAATTAATTTGAGATTTCCTGGTTTAAGAGTACGGCGTAGGAGAATTTTTGAAAATCTTTGAATGCAGTTTGCTTTCTATTCAAAAATAAAGGAATGTTTCCTTTGAGTAAAATTTTCTATCTGCAGTATTAAGTATGAGTACTTTCCCTCCGGGTGGCATTACAAAATTCCACCCTTTATTACTACTAAATATAAACAGAACTAAGCAACCTTTCTTCATTGCAGGTGTGACGTCACGAATAGGGCAGCAGTCTTCGCGTTAGCAGAGAAGGTGGAAAAAGAAGTGGGAGTGGTGACCATCCTCATCAACAACGCCGGCATCATGCCGTGCAAGCCCGTGTTGAAGCACACGGAGAAGGAGATCACGGCCATCATGGATATTAATGTTACTGGCAACCTTTGGGTGAGTTTGTACTTCTTTTAATACTTTTGGTACTAGCAGTTCCCCGTGGTTTTATTCGCTGCTTGAGTTTTTCTGGCAAATTAAGGCCGCATATTCTGAAAGTTGGCAACGTCGCAAAAAGTTGTCAAATATTTACAAGTTTTAATTAATTTGGCAAATTTTCTGTAGGTATGAAAACAAGAAATATGGCTCAGTAATGCATTTAAAACACTGAATTTGATTTTGTAACCGTTTCAAGTGTATAAAAGGCATTTGGAAAGTTCCAAAATGCTTTTTTTACATCTAAAACTATATATATTCGGTGTTACGATATTAATTATTGCATTACCTTATCAATTTTGTAGTGCGCTGCAGAGCCATATTTCTTATTTTCATACAGTAACAATGCTAAATTAATTAAAACTTGTTAATATTTGACAACCATTTGCGATGTTGCCAACTTTCAGAATATGCGCTCTTAACGTCATACTACCTGTTTACTTTACGTCAAAAAAACATGAACAGTCATGCTATGGCTTCACTTCTTTTAGTGAACAAACGACAGGACACACAAGCCTTGTAGTTTGTATGATAGGTAACAATTTTTTATTCATGCATAAATACACTACACATTACATTTTTTTCGTGGCGTACAACTTTTTTTTTTCATTTTTTGAATAAAGAAAAGAACATTTAAATAGCGAATCACCGAAAACATTGATAACTATCTCATGTTGATTGACATTCAGTTACTTATTTACACATATATTATGTAACTAATTAAGACTTGATAACTTAACATTAACATTTTCAAGTTCAACCACTGGACAGTATTGGCCATAATTATGTCCATATCGAGTTAAATAAATCCTTCTTAGTCATTGTTACCTTTGTAAAAAGTAAACGAGGAAAAAGTTCCAGTAAGAGCAGAATTTTGAGAAATAATTACGTGAACTTGAAATGAATTCAAAAGTTCAAGAATATCACACTGTTAATCAACCATCGTATTTTATAGGCTTGTTTTTACTCAAATAAAAGTAAATACCTGGTCGACGGAGCTTCGCTCGGTTTTTAAAATGTCTATATCTTGGTATCCGAGCTTTTCTCGGACCTGGGACCTTTATAAATCGATTCCTTGAGCCGATAAACCCCTAATCTGTTACTTTCATGTTGGAGCCGTTTCCGAGATCCTGATTATATACAAGAATTGCTCGTTTACAGCTAATAGATTAGATATATTAATATCCGTCATATATTTCAAGAGGACCACTTTTCAGCTCCAGAAGACAATATCATTTTGTATTCTTGAGAGGCCCAAACAGTACAAAATGTCTTTAAAATTAACAATTTCTTACTTCTTCTTGCCAAAGTCTTTTTTAAATACGAACCGCGTTTTCTACAAACTGGTGTAGAAATATTACTTAGAGCTACAATCCAAATCTGGTTCACAAATTATAATTTAAATCTGTAATACACCTGAGTGAAGTTTGATGTTGCATTTGCATATACGATGTTCATGTAAAATATTTGAAATAATTTAAAATAAGTTGTGTCCTCATATCGTTATCATTTATTTAATTTTCATTCATCATTTAACCAGAAAAGGTTTTCTGACAATGTAAACCTTAATCTACTCTGACAGCAACCTTTATTTCGTCATAATTGAATACTTTATTGCTTTGTAAATGACATTACATTTTGGTATAATGCAGACTACAGTCAATGTCATGGTTAACGATGCGATTAAACTTAATTATACAGACCGGTTTCAAAATATCCGGATAGGCAAAATTGGGGTAATTGAGTAACAATTTCATGCCTAATTCATGCCGAGTAGATGAATTTTACAAACATATGAAGCAATATTTTCTACTATATTTTCTACTTGCTATCATCTATTGCTCATGGCTTTATCTGCGTCAAAGAAAAATATCTCATTAGATCCAAGCAAATAAAAACTTTACAATTTTTTTTTTTCAAATAGTTTTGGAAATCGAAAACTAAGTACAGACGCCAGCACGTCAACCTACCCGAATCTGTCAGATTTTACCACTCAAACATTAACCTTCTACTCTTGTGATAAGGTTGAAATTCTATTAAAGAAATCAGACAGATTGTGGTAGCTTGATGTGCTGGCGTCTGTACCTAAAACAGAAAAGAGTGTTGAAGCAATTTCTTTCAATCAATTTATATCTATTAACGAGTTTACGACAACAATGATAAATAACTCACTACTGCAATAACTCTCATACTAATATTATGTCATTCCGTACTACACTTTACCAAGTAACCTATCACACCGGTTTCTATGATACCCAAAGATTATTCCAAATTTCAATCATGAATCAACCAGTCAATCAGCAATCCCCACAACAATAAATGAAACGCCAATAAGTTGCCATCTATCTTTTCCAGATGATCCAAGCATTCCTCCCGGCAATGTTGGAGCGCAACCAAGGTCACATCGTAGCCATGTCCTCCATGGCCGGTAAGATGGGGCTGCGCAACCTGGTGCCTTACTGTGGATCCAAGTATGCAGTGAAGGGCATCATGGAGTCGCTAGCTGTGGAGCTGCATGAAGACCCTAGGGATACTAACGGGGTATGTATTCTTGATTAAATTAAGCCTTAAGAGGAAACAGCAAGGGCTGGAGAATTGAAAAATAGGTATATTTGTAAAATCTATTGCTGTCGCGCAGTGCCCACAACAGAGTTACAGAGCGCGATAGAGACAACAGCAGCTTGGACCGAAAATACCTTATTAAAATGCACAAAATCAATGATTCGTAGTCCCCTGATTACTCCTCCAAAACTTAACCGATTTCACTACTTTTTTCTTTAAAAAATAAAGAAAGGCATTGACCGTGTTCCTATGTTTTCTTTTTTATATAATCTCGTCAAATTTGTTTTCTGGATATTTGAACACAGCGGAAAATCTGGCTATTTTTTTAGGATTTTGAATGTACATATCTCTTTTAATAATTAATTTATGGAAAAAAGGAAAACATAGAGACATGCCATGCCATTTTTGTAAAAAAATTATTGCTCTACTGGCATTATCCAGGAAGAAAACAGGGGACTACGTTTGTATGGAAAAACGACCGTGCTGTTTCCTCTTAAGGTCTACTACCTCAATTAATTCGCCTGTAATGGAACGTTACAGATTCGAGTATTACAATAATGTTCGATTTTCCTCCTTCACGCACTTTGTAATGATAGGCTGATAGAACTTGTAACTACAATGCACTCCATGCCATGGGCGTTAATCCATTAGCCGGCTTGGCACCGGCGCCGGCACAGGGCCGGTGTCGGGGAAGCAAATATGTATGAAATGAAATGATATTTATTTTTGCAACTAGTAGGTTTTATCAACACTTTTAACACGTCGTCTTTTTACAAACTAGATGAAGTCGGTGTTTCATACCTGACTACCCTGAGAAGAAACAGCCGAAACAAACTCAGAGGTCACTCTCTCTTCTGTTCTGTTCTATATGGAAATGTATGGCTCGCTTTTGCACTTACCGCCGCAGGCCCGTTCATACATTTTGTTTCCCCGGTACCGGCACTGCGCCGGTGTCGATGCCGGTAAGTGTAGTGCAAGTAAGTGGAATCGATTCTCCCTGGGACTGCAATGCATAACTTTCAACCTGTTCATCAGGCATTTAATGACCTACTTTCAGAGTATTTAATAAAAATGAATTGTTGTTCGTTAGTCTGATTAAAAGTCGAGAACGGCTGAGCCGATTTGGCTGATTTTGGTTTTGAATTATTTTGGAAAGTCCAGGGAAGGTTTAAAAGGTTTTTTTTTTAATCGTTTCTCAGGCGGTACGGAGTTCGCGGGGTCAGCTAGTGAGTAATGAAAAATAACAACTAGTTTCTTTAATTCCAGATAAAGTTCACAACAATTTTCCCGTACATCGTGAATACCGGCCTGTGCCACAACCCACGCATCAGATTCGAAGCCCTCATGAAGACCGTGGACCCTGGAGACGCTGCTGATCAGATCGTCGACGCCATCCGCAGAGAGTACCACGAGATCACCATCCCCAGTGATATGTATTATTCGAACAAGGTGAGAGTTCTAGCAGAGACTGTTTTTTTATGAGCAGTGGTGGCCCAGTGGTGTCGGTCCCGATTTACGAGTTGTAGTCGTGGGTTCATGCAAAATGAGAAATTGGTCGGGCACATCTGTATGAAAAACCAATTTGTTTTTGCCAATTTCCAGAAGTCTTTGAACAAAAATTGTTCATTAATATGAGCTGAGTTACCCCACGAGAGGTTTTGGAATTTGGTGTTATACGTTGTTTTTTTTTTTATTTGAATGATCTCCTCTCAGATCAAAGAAATAGGCAGATAGAACGCTCAGAACACGCGAGTGTCTCCACCAAAGTTAATACAAAATCAAATCGAATTACATTCCACATTGTTTTCTTTGTTTTTGAGAACAACTTTTACGATGGTTAAAGACACGAGACGGCATATTTTGGCAAAAAACAACAACGACGCGCAGCGTGGTACGACGCGTAGCTTGGTACTGTCGCGACTTTGTATTCGATTTTGATTTTGTATTAACTTTGGTGGACCCACTCGCGTATTCTGAGCGCTCTATCTGCCTATTTCTTTGATCTGAGGATCTCCTTGTCTTCTTGAGGCTTTTATATTACCCAATTCGTCCTCTCCCCTGGGTGGCAGAGTGGTTAAATTCTTAGGGTGCTTGTACACGGCGCACGTAACCCGCGCAATTAAAGATGCGGGTTACCCGCGCGAGTAACATGCGCAAGCTACTTGATCAAGCTACACGTGGGGTGCGTGTACACGGCGCATGTAACTTGAGCATGTTGAGGCACTTGTCTTGGGCGGGTTACATGCGCCGCGTACAAGCACCCTTATTGACTAAAATCTGCCATGTTTCTTAAATTGCCCTATAAGTTCCTGGGTAGACAGTCCGACTAGGACAACTGCTTTCTCAATAACCCTATACCCTCTTTATTCTTCCATCATATTTATCATGTTTTCCATGTTCCAGCTTTTCAACCTGTTCCCTCCAGCCGCTGCCAAGATACTGACTGACTTCATCGGAACTGGACTGGATCCTCACGATTGAAGTGTTTGATATACGTATTTGTGGAAATATTATTGTAAATACAAACTACAACAGAACATGACATGCATTTGTAAATAAATAAATAAAAATCGTTGTTGGTATATTCAAGTGGTTTTTTTGTGGGAACTGGGAGGTTTCTCACATAATTACTTATCTAGAAAAAACTTTTTATAAAAGGAACCGACTTTGATCTGAGGATCTCCTTGTCTTCTTGAGGCTTTTATATTACCCAATTCGTCCTCTCCCCTGGGTGGCAGAGTGGTTAAATTCTTAGGGTGCTTGTACACGGCGCACGTAACCCGCGCAATTAAAGATGCGGGTTACCCGCGCGAGTACGGCTTCATGCGCAAGCTACTTGATCAAGCTACACGTGGGGTGCGTGTACACGGCGCATGTAACTTGAGCATGTTGAGGCACTTGTCTTGGGCGGGTTACATGCGCCGCGTACAAGCACCCTTATTGACTAAAATCTGCCATGTTTCTTAAATTGCCCTATAAGTTCCTGGGTAGACAGTCCGACTAGGACAACTGCTTTCTCAATAACCCTATACCCTCTTTATTCTTCCATCATATTTATCATGTTTTCCATGTTCCAGCTTTTCAACCTGTTCCCTCCAGCCGCTGCCAAGATACTGACTGACTTCATCGGAACTGGACTGGATCCTCACGATTGAAGTGTTTGATATACGTATTTGTGGAAATATTATTGTAAATACAAACTACAACAGAACATGACATGCATTTGTAAATAAATAAATAAAAATCGTTGTTGGTATACTAGAGTGGTTTTTCTGGAGCTGGGAAGTTTTTCAAATAATTACAGAAAAACATTTTACATTAAAATAACCGACTTTAAAAAATAAACACAGCAAAATGTAGAGTAAATTTCCTTTTGGAAGTCTTCTCCAATATATTAAACGAATATACTTTTCTGAAAACCGCATCGAAATCGGTTCAACGAAACTCGAGATGGTCGCGGAAAAACATACAAATACAAACAAACATAAACAAACACACGAACAGGGAACCTAATTTTTTTAAATCGGTTAAAAATGAAAATAATTGATAGTTACAAAAATCCTGTGAGAAGTAAAATTATGATCGACTGACCAGTTAATAATAAAATCAGATTGCCTTCGGTGTGAGCAATTCAAAGCATTTTGCATTCGTCTCACTTGTCCATTTGTCTTTTTTTATGTCTCTGAATAGAACATCACTTCATCAAGTCTACTTGAATGCTTTATAAAACATATTAATTAAATTATTATGAAAATTGTTCCTTAATGGACATCTATATCAAGTAAATAACACATTCTTACATACTACAAACTAAAAGAATGAACAATTTACAAAGGAAAACTTATTCACACTTTATCTTAGAATTAAATGCAACATTTACACAAAATATTTTTCTTATTGTCTATGTATTCTATGTCTTATTAGTAAGGGTCTTGAGAAAGGTGGTGGTATGTCTCTTCGTCGGTAGACACTGTCCAAAGGCTTCTAAAAGAAGGGGCTCTTGCTCTACGGCTTGTCTGAAAGAAAAACAATTTTATATTATACCTAACCTACAATACAAAGAATCCTACATTATTTTTTTCCCATTTGAAGACATTTTGTGTGGTGCCGATTATAATTTAATTGGGATAAGGATAAAAAAGTTATGATGAGTGACATGATTTACGAGTATACTTGTAGGCGCGGCTTATTACTGGTGAGGTGGACATTAGCTAGAACGTCAGTTTTTGACAGTGAACTAAGTTGAACAAGGCACACTACCACGTACTCGGCGGACGTTATAATTTCCAAAACTGATAGTTACAGGAGAAATCCTATTATAGGATCCCTATGACTGTGATGACCAATCCTTCATCTCACCCACGCCCTGCACGCAAATTACATCCCTCTCCTACATTTGCACGAAGATTCCAACCAGAGTACCTGATACTAGTCGAAAGACTTTATACTAATAACATAGAACTTCAATCGGGATGTTTGTCACGGTCATGGCGCTTGTATGAGCTGTTTTGAAACTTCACGGACTTTATTTATCCTTACAAAAGTTGATTCTTGACAAATATTAATCACCTATAATCATCCAAAGACACGGTTCCATCCTTGTCGACATCCAACTTCCTGAGCACCAGTTCCACCAGATCTCGTACTCCTTCATCAGGGTCCTCGTCGCCAGGCTGTTTTAACAAAGAGTTCCTAAAAAAACACAAAATGATCAAAAAAATCTACGTACACACTACGTCACAGACCCCTCACCAACATTGGCTGTATTTGAAAAATTATTGCTCATATTTGAAACATTTTCTTTTTTTCTCTCTCTCTCTTTCTGGGTATATTTTGAGAAATTTCTTACAACACCCAAAATTGGGGTGCGATTTGCGAACCCATGCATGCTTCACCTCTTTGGTAAGGTTTCACCTCTTTGGTAAGGCATGGAGACTACAGATGTTGACTTTAGGTAGAAAATTTTGTCTTTATTTAAAAAATAAAACGTTTTTGGTAAAACTACATTATGCGCATCACAACCACGATTGTTATAATAATATTTCTTCAGATCAATCGAACGAAATTGCTAAAAATACACGGAAACCCTGAAACATAACATTTTGTTGCAGCGTACAGTGGATATACAAAGACAACCTTGTTGGTTTGGCTGGGTACGATTCCTGAGTCGAGAAAAACTGTTACTGTGTTTTTGCATTATATACTGTGTCAGTAGCAGCCACGGATACTGGGCTTGGGCTTACTTGATTGAAATAGGCTCGCTCCCTCTTACAATGTGCTTAAATAACTGATAGTAAAATTTAAGAATATGTTTTTGTTCAAAATACAACATCGTGTTAAATATTGGAATCGATTCAGTTACTGATTCTGAACTACATATATTCAGGTCTCGCATATAATTTTGTACAAATGGCGAAATGTCTCCTGCCGCCCCGCCTCTGCCTTTCGGGAATTACAAGCGTAATGTTATTTTATAGAAAATTCTGGAGAAGTTAACACTTACCTTAACAACAAAAACATCTCCTCCCTTGTGATAAACCCATCATTATTCAAGTCATAGACCTTAAAGCAGTACCCGATCCTTTCTTCCATGTTGCCTCTGAGCAGCACACTGAGGCCTTTCACCCACGACTCAAACCGCAGGGACCCCTCCCCTCCCGCCGCGCCTCTCTCCCAGGTCATCCACATACGCTCGAGGATTGCCTCTTCTGTCACCAGATCGAAGGTGTTGTGCATCACGTCTCGAAAGGTATTTTGGTCTATGCCCTGAAGATTTAGAAGTTATATGAGGATTAGTTTGCAAGATGTTTTTGAGGGCCGCATGTTATTTTTACCCGACTGCGCGACGCAAAGGAGGGTAATGTGTTTATTTGTCTGGTCATCATCATCAGACGATGATGATGACAAATAAACACATTACCCTCCTTAAAAGCCTTACCTTCCTAGCATTACTTTCCTATAAAGCCGACCCATATATACTTCGGAAACAGGCAGATGTCTGTTTCCGAAGTATATATGGGTCGGCTTTCAGTCGAACCAGCTGCAGCTGAATATCAGTATTTTACATCGAGAGACTGTCTGTCGGACCTCCACAACCTAGTAATTGGACAATGCGATACCCGATGGTAAGACTTCTGACCTCATTGCTTCTGACTGTCAAAGATCTGCAAATGACAGTCGGGACCAACGGCATTACGTGCTTTCCGAGGCACGGAAATCTGGTCTGGTAATCATCACCCAGCCTATAAGCCTATAATGTCCACGCAACTAGGACACAGGTTTTTTCTCTGTGAGAGAAAGTGCGCTGTAATTCACCACACGGTGAATTACTAGAGTTATGAATAGAGTTATGAATTACTAAAGTGTCTTGGTAGATGTATATGTCTTTGGTTCCGGATACATGCTTGTTAACAAGAAGAGTTAGTGTTTCTTTGAGACTGAGAAACATAATAAATCACATGTATGCTAATATCCTGAATCTAATCAGAAGAATGTATACGAAGTCTGCGCAATAAAATTGGGAAAGTTTCTTAAATATTTTCCAAGGAACATTGGTAAACCTATGTAAATATTTGAATAACTAACTAACGCATATCATTTAAATTCAGCACACGCACCGTGCCGTATTCATATTGGACACGATAAACAACTGGCTAGACGCTATAAAAAGGCTATACAAAATATTCTCTGTTAAAAAAAAGTTCGTTCTTAGACAACCGCAAGTGTCTAAACATGACATGCAGCACGCGTAGCATGGCGATTCTATCTCTATTCTACCAAGAAAAGACAAAGTTATTTCATCGTTATTTTTATACAAATCGACTGTTTTTTTGCACAAATTGAAGAAAACAAGGTTTATTTTAGATGTTTTTTACATTACAATGCTTAAAACGATAAAAATATTTCTACGTTCTGTCATTTTGTCTATTCTTCCGTCGACAAAACCCCTTTCTACGGTGCCATGCTACGCCTGCAGGGGTCGGGGCAGAATAAGACTAGCGCTACGGTTCACCAAAAGCCATCATAAAACAATATCTGTAAAACTAAGAACATAAATTATAGGCTTATTACTAGGTCATACTAAGTACCTAGTTACTCTGGCTAAACTAGGCGTAGGTGCCTGTGATTTAAGAGCCAGTGATTTTCCGTGAAGATCAAAATAAAACCATAATTTTTGCAGTGAACTTGCATTTATTTACCAATTTTCCCTAGTCTGTAATTACTTAAACAAAAACTAATTTTATCCAAGTTCTATCATAGTTTTATTTCCGTATTTTCCGGCTTTCATGCCACCGTCAATGTCATAGTAAAATGAACCTAAATTAAGTTTAATATGAAACCAATTTGTCTAAAATGTCATTTTCATTTCCGCGAATGATGCAGAAAGAAATTAAATTAATGGAAGGGGCTTATTTAATAAAACATCCTGCACCATGTAGACACGAATGGTATACATAATATTTTTGTGAAAAAACCTTCAAATAAGTATTCGGAAGGTTTGAACTAAGCTGTTGGCAGCGGTTTCACCCCGGCTTCACCCGCAACAACTCGAAAATTATCCCATAGGAAAATAAAATCGGGATAAAAACTATCCTATGTGTTAATCCAGGTTATAAACTATCTGTGTACCAAATTTTAGTACAGTGCCAAATCCTTTCAGTGGTTTGTGCGTGAAAGAGTAACAAACATACACATACACTTACATACATCCTCACAAACTTTCGCATTTATAATATTATAGCAGGACTTATTTTTCAT
The DNA here is from genome assembly GCA_036375495.1 of Agrotis segetum. NCBI lineage: Eukaryota > Metazoa > Arthropoda > Insecta > Lepidoptera > Noctuidae > Agrotis > Agrotis segetum. The sequence goes on from JAQSVV010000186.1 coordinate 989,453, forward strand.
CCCTTTTCTGAACTGAATTGGCGGGCATGTACATTCATAGATAAGCTGATATTAATATACGTCTTGTAACTTTGGGTTGTAAGCACCATACTTACATAATTATTATTATAAAATATATTTTCCTTTTTTTGTCTTTTAACGGTTCTAAAGTGCCTGTAACTGACCTGGTACTAAATGCTTCAACTTTTATTGATTTTTGATCACATCACATTGATTTATTTATTGGAACTTGATGCACATGTATAAAATAAACAATGCACACGCAATGATTCGTTGTTCAATTGTTTGTGGGTCAAGTGCGAGTTTCATTTGATCGTCCTAAAGCTAAAGCTTTATAATTTTCGAAGAAGCTTTTAGGAAAACTTCAATTTGCATAGAATAAAGATTCTACATCCAATCTTTTTCATCAGACGTCACAGTAGTTCAGCTTCAGTACTAATTATTTCCATTTCCACGATCCGATGAATACTTGCACTAAGCCCAAATTTATTTATTTATTTATGGCACACCAACGACTTATTCACTATTACATTTTGGGGTAAATAACATTTTTTCTATAAATCTAGAGTGAACTCGTCACTTATAGGTGTGCACAGCACTCACAGGTTTTACAGTTAGTACATAATTGAAGCTAAAGAACTACATACATGAAAATAAATTTAAAATAAAGATAAACCTAAAACATGTCTTAAAGTAAGTAAGTGATTTTAATGTTACATTCTATTAAATTTTAATTTTGGTCACTGTGGGTCAGTAACAGTAATTGATTGCGAAATTGCGATAGCTTGTTGGAGAAGCTTAAGCCCAAATTTTTTTTAAATGTGATAAGTAAATCATCAGAATATCGTCGTTGGTGAGGGACGTCTAGAAAACGCTGGCGTGACGATCTAGACGCATTTATGAGAGATTGGCCGGAGAAAGCTGCGCAAAGGGAAGAGTGGAAGGTTATGGGGGAGACCTTTGCCCAGCAGTGGGACAATATAGGTTAAAATGAAAATTCGTCAGCCTGCTTCAGTAACCTACATAGATAACCTCATTACAAGTTCCATAATAGAACAACCACAGGCGGCCCTATTCCTGCCCCTAACCATAATAATGCATGCACGCGATGCAGGATACGGCCGGAACTGCCTCCCTGCCGTGTACCCAACTATTGACAATAAAGAAAAATGGCGCTCGTGAACCAACCCCATCAATTTTTATTTAAACTGCCTATATACCTATTTGAACTAGTTTATGTTGAAAACTGGTACTTAGTTGAATTTGAAAAGTGAGGTTGTGAATTTTTATTATTATTGATTTGATTTGTTTTGACGCTACTGTAAGTGGAGTTTAGTTACGATAATAGGTACGATTAACATCATTAGAAGGCCTGAGGCCTAGGCTGTATGCAGAAAGAAAGCTGGTATCCGTTGCCGATCCAGCCGATCCATTCTGGTAACAGTTACATAAAGCAAGCAGATTGAAATTTTAAATGGGGGTGACACCAGCGCCGACCCATGTCGCAGATTTTCAAATGTATTCGACGACCTTCGGTGGTTCAACATAAATATCAGTCGTAAGACGTCCACTGCTGAACATAGGCCTCCCCTTTAGACTTCTAATAGGACTGGTTGTAAGCGGCCTGCATCCAGCGTGATCCTGTGGCCTTCATATGATCCGTTCCTAAGTTCGGTGCTTATGGGGGCGCTTTTTCATATAAATGCCTGCGCCAGTTACCTGCAATGACCGGTTCCCATATTATTTCTTTCCATTCGTTTGGACTCCAACATTAATATACTTTTTATTATGTCGATTTGCGTCGATGGTGTTCTAGCTACTTTTGGTTGAACTAACTCCATCTTAGCCTCCTCTTAGCCTCTTGGAAAATCCATATAGAAAAAAAAAACTTACGTCAATTTTGGGTGGATGTCCAATAGCAGTGACCGGTGCAGCAGCTTGCGCGGTGATCACCAGCCGGCGGTACATGTTGTACAAAGCTTCTATCTCGGCCCTGGAAGAAAAATGAACTTCCGTAAACAGACTACTTAGAGTTATTGCAATCATACTTAAATATTAGTTGAATTTTGATGGCTAGAGAGGAAGAGGAAGGCCAAAGAAAATATGGATGAATTGTCTAAGGAATTATATGAAAGAAAAAGGAGTAGATGATACTGTGACGTCTGATAGGGGAGAATAGAAAAAAAGGGGTTGCGACGACCCCAAGTAAAATGGGATAAGGGTAGAAAGATGATAATACTTAATTATTAGTTGGTACAAACCCTCAATCTTTAAATTTTGATTCCAATAAAAGTTTTTGAAAGATCATTGGGCTTACAGCTGAGCTAATACACATCTCACCGAAACTATGTAATAATGTCCTAATATACCTTTAAGAATAACGCACCTTCCTACTTTTTCTGGTATGATGTCTTGCGAGATACATAAATATTTTGCATATTATTAGGTACTAGTGTTTGCCCGCGGCTTCGCTTGCGTTATTTTAGAATTTGAGAAACAATACGGATCGTGTGGCGCCATCTGGAATATGAACGTAATTGTTTTCTCGGCAACAGCTCTCTTCTGTTATTCGGGATGTAAGATACCTTATATCCGTGTCTATACTCCTGACAACGGTTATGCAAAATTTTGGGACGATCGATTCAGTAGGTAGTAATGCGTGAAAAGATAAAAAACAAACATACTTGCATTTTTATTACTAGTTTACATCAATAATGTTATATCTAGGTACCTACATAGTTTGCATAGGAAACGTCCTTATTTGAGCGACATTAATTTCAAAGAACCGTGTTTATTTTAAACATTAGACTATCATTTTTGGGTTGATTTACAGTATCGCTGCAAATTGAACGTACGATAGCATTGCTCTTCTCCCTTGCATTCCGCGTGATACCTAAAAAATAACTAATTATCTGAATCGATGAGTACAACTTGTCGTCGTTTAAAACAGAATCTATGCACTGGTTTGAATACCAATTCAAAACATAAATAAACACATTTTTTTTTCTAATCTTTAAAATTCCACACCTCGAAACAATTACAATTTAAAAAAATATCTAACTTACTACCTACAATTTAAATCAGTGTATATTTATATCCTAGAAAACTATTGAAAAAAAAATAGTAATAATTTAAAATCGCGAATAATATTGAAATAAAAGTATACACATTTTTTTTTTATTAATTGAAACTCTCAGGACAAATATAAGAAAACTCAAAAAGTGAAAAAAAGAAACAGCGAGATTTGATCCAGAGACCCCTTACACGAAAGTCAAGCAGGATACCAACCAGACTGGCTAGTACGCTGACAGTGTTTTCAAATAGCGGTTCTTATACAAATGTCAACAATGACTGAAAATCAACATATTATAAAATTGCTAATCCCCCAAAGGGAATAGCGTAATTATACATATCCTATTAATAGAAGAGCAGTTTAAGGAATATTTGGGGAAAAATTGACTAAATAATATCCAGTGGTTTAGCTTCCAACTAAAAACAAACAGATAAAAACAACAAAATTTAAAATTGCTTATCTCCCAGGAAAAATAGCGTAATGATACATAGCCTATCAACAGAAGCATATTATTAGGAATATTTGAGGAAAATTTGATCGACAACTTTACAGTTGTTTAAGAGATAGATCAAATAAAAAAAACATAAAAAAATTCGAAAGAAAAAAAAAGTTGATTTGGCATCAGAATCGATCCCTTATCTCGAAAAAAATACAAAAAGAAAAAAATATTCAATGTACAGGAATGACAGCTCTACGATTTTATTATATGTAAAGATGATTTTTGCGACTAGGTAATGTCATAATATTTTAAATATACTATTTAGTGATGAAGGGTCTCTTCACACCCTCAAAAGCGTGAAAAATTTGCAAGGGCGGCAACGCGAGGCGATATTACCTCTGATATTGCTGGCGCCCAAAGGCTGCGGTGACCACATCCCAAACTAACAAACATTAAGTTTAAGAATTTGTGTTTGTTTAGTAAGTTAAGTCAAGATAAGCTAAGTAAAAATATGTAAGTTGATTTTGAAAATATCATTCTTACTTATACATAGAAGTAATACCCGAAACCCTTTAGAACTCAATTTAATTTCGAATTGCTTATAGGTACTCTAAATCTAAATATCGTTCACGTTCGTTTCGTGGTTTAGATTTTCCGCCTGACTACGGTAGTAACCAAGTAAAAATAATGTTCCAATAAAGGTAAAAATACTCGTAAAAAACATGTCTGTGTACCTATCTCAGAGTGAGATACAGTAACTTATCCGTTTTACAACTGTACCTACAAAACAGTAGAAATTTCCTCGTAAACTAGGAGATAGGAATCACGCACTTTATTGTGTAACGAAGGCACTGGTCGGACCTAGTGTTTTCTTTAAAAACATACACGCGATGTTAAAAAAATTTCGTCGAAAAATGGTGACTAAACAAAATAGGAAAATGTGTCGCAGTTTCAAAATGTCTATGTCGCTTTTTGAGGTGTAAATTGTTTTCTACAGCCAACTGCCTTTTCGGATGTTTTCAATAGTATTTCTAAACGTAAAAGATTACAAGATTAAATAAAATTATAACTGACTGAAAACTTTAGTGATACGTCTTAAAGTTTGCCAACACACAAAACTTATCACATTATGTAGCAATATTTAAAAAACAATTTTTAACACTAAACTGCACACTCACTTATTAAAATGCGTGAGTCTATACAACGCATCAAGGTGTTTTTCCTTAAGTTTCTTATTAGGCGTCATGACGCGTCTTTCATACCGTTGCTACCGTAATATTTTACGACCGAAGCGACCTGCCCGGGCCGCTTATACCCGTCCTACTGAACTACGAGCAACTGAGGGTTGAAAAGTAGATAGTAGACCTTCGATCGTCTATAGCTTACCAATTCAATGGGTTCATTTAGGGTTAAACACGTGTCAATGGAACTTATATGTGGGTACTTGATTATGTTATGTAAAACGCCCTTTTTGATTTTATGGGGGTGTTGTTTTTATTGTTCATCGAAAGGTTGATTAGGGAGGATTGTGGGAAGTTATTTGTGATTTTACGACGGAAAAAACTGAAGTATCAATAAGTGGAAAGAGGAAATGAAGTTGTCAACGGTTTGACAACTTCACAAACCCAATTTCAAAACCTAAATACTCTAGCTTAATTCAAGTTGTATAGATTACTTTGAGTTTAAAAATCCTCAGGAACGTACCAATGCAATGAGATGAAAATATGGACTAAAAAAACCAATTAATTAACCAATAATAATAATTATCTATCCATTTAGCAAAAGCACCCAACACGGTAACTACCTATCGCATTTAGTTCATATATTAGACTGATATGAAATATTAAGAAGAAGTACATTATTGGAAAAATTGAAAACTCTCGCTGTTTTTGAACAAAATCTTAGATCGAATATAATCCATACCTAAGACGTGCCCTTTCGTTTCCAATGAAATTCAGCACTCAATCAAGTGAACTTTCCCGCCTTTTGGCACGCCAATCACTCGCTACTCATCAACAAACAGTTTAACAACTCAGTACCTTGTCAGTCATACTTTATTAGAAACAAATGACAAACAAGGGCTTAAGGGCCAGTGGTTCTGTCATTACTTTGGAGAGATTCAAAATAATAATTATGTTGGTTTATTTTAAAGTCCTCGTCGACTTTGGCAAGTGTTTCTCGTCTCATACTTAGCTACTACCAAGATAAAAAGTGCTCTATAATTAATCAATCAATGTAATATATTGGTTGATTATAGAGTAGTTTACTTTACTTGATTAATTATTATAAGCTTTTATTTTAGGCATATTTCGATGGTTTTTCGCGTGAAAATACGAACTTCCATCTATGGATAGATTAATCGTTTCAAAATCTGGAGCTTAATGCAATGGGAATAGCGACTGGCCGGTAAATGAATAGTATTTGCGAAGAAGCTGTCTATAAAAAAAATAAAGCAACTAATTTATGATTTTAAAAGACTATCACACAAGACTTTATACGCAACCCAAATAGAAAAAAAATAAACGAAAATCATTAACCTTTTTTAAGTTCAAAAATTATCAAATGCTTTTTCCCGTGGATGAAGGACTGTCAGACCCGTACTGACTAAAATCTACCGTGTTCATGCAATTGCTCTTTACGTGCCAGCATCACTGTTTGTTTACAGTCCCTCGACCCCAATATATAATTGTTCTCAGATCACCTATAATACCCTAAAGGTGTGCGTCCACAGGTCGGCATCGCACGTAACGGATTTTAGTTTGCCTAGGATGAAAACTCATACAACTGCGTCCACTAATCCGCATCGTACGAAGGACTCATCAGCAATGCCTTAATGCGATGCGTACCGATGACGTCATTCGGAATGCCGATCAGTGGAAGCGATGAAGGTGGCATCGGCAATCCGATTGCTGATACTCGCGTCGACAATCCGATCGCTGCCGACACAGAAATTCGTTTGATGCGATGCGTCCGATACGCACGATGCGGACCTGTGGTCGCTTACCATAAAACTTACTTGGTAAACTTTGTTGACTTGACCAACGCTTCAAGGACTTTTGGGGCCAACTTGCCCCCTACGATCGGCTTCTTCCCTTTGGGCTTCGGTCTTGGGGCCGGGGTAGCACCCTGGGGCTGCGGACGCTCCGCTGCGTTCCGACCAGCTGACAGAAATAGGCGGACTCCTCGGAGTGCTATGGCGCTGGCTGCCATGCTGATTTGCTTCCCATTCTCTGTGGCTTGCTTGCTTGTCATTATCCTGTGGGAAATAAATTTGATGACTATAATGGGATTTCTTCGCTGGTTTTCTAATCTACTATATCCCAATGATTTGAGATAAGTGGCTGGGTCCATATTGGTAATAATCCTAACGATTTGTAATCCGAATGATCACTCTTCCTAAAGTATTTCATTCATGCTATTTGTGATGTTCATAACACGCATGTTTCCTGCTGTTTTTTATCATAACGCTTTTATCCCTAAACTAGGTTGAGCTACCTTGGTCGGTGGTAATCAGTAATATACACTCGCCCTTGCATCCTTAGGCAAATTGCCGACTACCACCTACCAAGGTATTATTGAACATTAGAGACAGAGTAGTTAGGAATTGTGATAGTTAAGATGAAAAATGTTAGGAAAAACATTTTCGGATTTCCACTAATCGGAGTTGGAATAATCTGTGAATAGTACTTTATGGACTGTATGGATGATAAGTATGGGCTATTGAGGAAACAGGGTGGATTTTAGTAAGAGTCTGACAGAAAACTCATTTGATGATTTTAACTACCTACCAAAAAAAGGGATGGTGTATACATAATTTTCATACGAAAGTTCCGAAGGTCTAAATAAGACATAGGACTAATAGCAGATACATAAATGAATTAAGTTATTATGTTTATAAAATCCTCAAATGGAATATTTTATTCTATTTCTCGAGCAGTAGAATAGAAATTATAGCTGCAGAATAGTTTTATTGCAATTCATAATCACGCATTATGATTCCTAATGGCTTTTTAGACCCCTAAAACACAACTATTTCTAGGTAAAATTTTTCAACATGAATAAATTCTGAAGTTGAACATTCTTTCAACACATGAAAGCGTTTAACTTAGCTTTTAACATACCATGTAGCATACCACGGATTCTTACGACCCTCATTAATACCATGTCCACAACCTCAGGCGATGCGACTGTATCTAGCGGTAAACGCGTGTGACTTGTTTCCTTAGCATGTACCGGTGCAGCAATGCCGTGTTACTTTGCAAGACAGAACACACTGACATCTTAACAACGTCATTTTTTTTTTTAAATTTTTATTGGTTCATGTTTGACCACTATCTCGCCTGATGGTAAGCAATGATAAGGTCGACGGTAAGGATCAATTCACACGTACCACAACCACATCACCGCCACAACCACACCACAACGACGCGATGTGGTCGGGCATAATATTTTGTATTGAAAATGAATATTACAATTTACACGTACCACATGTTGCCGTTGTTATCGACCAACTGTGTAATACGACCACATCGCAACCACATCGCGACGGCAACGCTAAATCATTTTTTTTCTTAGCAAAATCTATCGTAACAACGCGAGTGTCGCTTAACCTTTTCTACGTACTCAGAAACAGTTCAGTTCATTACGTCATTCACATGTTTGAATGCGTCTTTCGTCACCGAAATGCGCTTTCACTCGCAGCTTAGACGTATAGATCGTGGTCAATCATTTGGTAAGTTTTGCATAGCTGTAAAGTAACGTGCTAACCCAGTTCAAATAGTTGGTACGAGGCACCGTCGACTGCCGATTACAGAGCTGATACAATGCTTAATTACCAAGTTTGCTGCTGTTGCCATTAGTAGATAAAGTTGGATCGACATGTTACGTGGTAGAACCTTGAGAATTTGCTTCGTAGTAGCGTGAAAAAAGTCTGAAGAAATGTTATTTCTAAGTTTTTAAGAGATATTTTTGTGCATAAAGAGATGCCGATGTAACTTGGACGCACATTGTGATAACTGCTGGTTCAAAGTGGAGCTCGAAGAGTATTTAGAAGGACAAATGGAAAGCAGTGGTAAACATCAGAGACATCATCAACTTATACAGCCTTACCACAAAAAAAACACCCGTTGAACTCTTGTCTAAAAAAAGTGTTACAGCAAAACGACCCTTGTATCAAGGAGAAATGTCTGTCGTTTTGAATTTTTAAATTTTTTAGACAAATGTTCAACGGCTGTTATTTTTTTTTGGAAACGGTACAAAGTTTGCTTGTGTTTTCTTTAATTCCTTGAAAAGAATGTAGCAGGATAAAAATCATTCATTTCTCAAATTCCATATTTTATATGGAATTTAGTATTTATCCCAGGCTTATTGATCTACTAAATAATTTATGTTAGTATTTTTTGTTCCGAAATTTACTACATGATCCGTCTCATGAAAACTAGTCAAGCTGAAATCATTCCAACAGTTTCCAAATGCGAATTTCTCATAAGAAGAACAAATGACAAACGGCATCCATCTATGTCCCAGATAATTACTGCGGGGGCAAAAAGCACAGAACCACACAGTACCCTTATAACGAGTTTTCACTATTTTACTTTACAGCGTCTTTCCAGTTAGTATGAAATTGTCAAAGTTCCAGTTTACTTTGCGTCTCAAATAGTGAAAACTCGTGCTAAGGGTACAGATTGTTTGCTGTGTCTGCATGTCGTAAGTCGCCAATCCCTCGCACTCTGGCAGCGCTTTATGATCTCTGGGATTTTAATTTGTACTCCAAAAATATCTAAAATATCTGAGTAATTTTTTGCTTTATGAGTCGTAACCTTTTCATTGAAAACTTTGAAATTTTTTTTTTGTTACTAGAATATAAGAAAAATATGATTATTTATGTACAGGTCAATGCTACAGCTACTATCATAATATCAAGGCACATAATAATCTAGAAAACACATTGCATTTTTTACCTAATTCGTTTATTTGTGTAATGTGTCTGGTGGACACTACTGGTCCGTTACGTTATAAAAGCATACTGGGTGGTTAAGGGTTAAGTACGATCTGTTTGCAGATGGATGGACGAAGATTTTATTTATGTGTCAGATGTACTGTGAAAGGAGGTGTTTCATCATTTTTCATATGATGAAACACCTCCTTTCATCATATTAAAAATGATTCAAATCAAAGATATTATCCTTGAAGGATAATATTCTTGATTTTTTCTTTTCAAATTGTTTTTACTCTGTTTATGTTGTGTATTCTAATTTGATTGTGTTTTACTGTCATTTTTATTTGGCACTTAATCATCACTGTTATTGGTTGTTCACACTATCAGTGTTATTGAATAAATGAACAAAAATAAATGATCCAAAAGTAAGGAGTAAATATACAATAGCCAGCATTAGGTAATATCATCCATTCTGACATATTTTTTATTGATGTCGGAATTCTGGCAACACGCTATTTGTCGCTTATGATTTCATTTTTTTGAAAATAGAAATAGGCTCAGACGCCATGACACACATGACTAAAAGTTTTGGTAAAAAAAAATAAAAATTTAATGAAAAACAAAAAACCCGACTGCGTTAAAAATACACTAAAAAGAAATAAACAAGCCCAGTAGGTTAGAATTCACTCATTCACACTCATAGTCGGGGCCCATTCAAATTATACCAATCAAATCTTCCCAAGGGGCCCCGACTGTGAGTGTGAATGAGTGAATTCTAACCTACTGGGCTTGTTTATTTCTTTTTAGTGTATTTTTAACGCAGTCGGGTTTTTTGTTTTTCATTAAATTTTTATTTTTTATTTCATACTTTTTAGTTTACAATATTAGTGTGAATTAGTCTCTATAAAGACCTTTAGCAAAAATGCGTGAACTTAAATCTGCTACAGCTCGGTCCAAAGTAGGTCCTTGGTGCTTGTGTATACTTAGATTATTTTTACCAAAAATATTTGTTCGTCATGCTTATTCACTTCGTTTCTTTTTTGGTTGGAAAACCGTTTATTTACGAGTACTTACTAGAAATAAAAACTTCAATCAAAAAGTAAGAAAATGAGCGAAAATTATTGTTTTGTTAAAACTTTAAATCGTCATATATCCTAAACTATTATTTAAAATGAAAAACGATAAAGGGAACCTAAAAATGATTTTAAAATACCTATTCAACGATACCCCACATGACATAGTTCATCGACTTTTTTTTTTTTCATTTTGACAATATGGCGTCTGGTTGTCGCTGTGGTGAATATTGATTACTGTCATGTCTTTAGTGACACTCGCAAGGTTAAGACGAATCGATTGACGTAAGAATTATCAAAATCGGCCCACGCGTTTGGTCTCTAGAACGCCACATAGAAACAAACATACATACATACATACATACTTACATACATACATACATACATACATAGACTGATAAACACATTACCCTCCTTTGCGTCGCGCAGTCGGGTAAATACCTAGTTTAGGCAAAAGTTTTCTTGTAGATAAGACAAGGTTGTTTCATGTGCGTTGGTAATTTTGATGTTGTATGTGGCAAATCGGATTCTTCGTCTACTGATTTATGCGTCCCAAATGTAACTTATGGATGACATGACAGTCTAACATTCGTCATATGAAAAACTGCCTACCATTTTTCTTTATGATTATTATATTTCCATATCATGTTTTCCTTGGACAGATAGTTTATTGTGGAAAAAAATCTTTTGAGGACTGTCCCAAACAATTTTTCGTTTCCTTTAAATTGTTTCCTATTTTTCTTCAATTTTATTCACCCTTCAAACTCTTTTATCAGCTACTGACATTATTTAACCTGTTTAAGCCATGAACCGCCCCTAATTCCCATTAATTTTATCATAGACATTTTTCATATCTGTCAAAACATTGCACTTGCTCCTTATTTTACGTGTTTTTTACCAATTCTTTTAAGTCACAACTTCGTAAGTCGTTAAATTAAAATATGACTATTCAAATGTGTCAGTCAAAGAGTAAGAATCACGCAATGGTGACAGATAGGACGTGGATAGGACACAACATTAATTGGTCTGTTTTTGCCATGACCCTTTTCTGAAAGGCGAGAAATATGGCCGTATTTCCTTATTTAGATTGAAAGAAATGATACCTATCGGAGGTTCTGAAATTCATTCACGTATTATGTGTTTTTTTTTAGCGTGGTAAAATCAAAATGAGTCCTTCAATAACCCTTTATGTTCCGGGGTCACGGTAAGGTTCCGGGGTCACGGTAAGGACGTGTTATGTGTATAGCGAAGGTTTAAGCAGTCATTCTATTTAATGGAAAAATGACGAATGTAACGTATCCTTATAATACTAAGTAAGTTATTGATGCTTGGTGTGGAGGAGAACCACTGAAATAGAGATGAAAACGAGTAAACATAGGAAATTACATGGATACATTTAATTAGATGGATATATGAAAGTAGGAGCAAATTAGTAGGTAAATGAAACCTTATCAAAATTATGATCCCGTTGTTTCAACTGAAGACTTTACCTTACCTAAATCAGTCTGAAAAGAACCAATAAGAAATATTTAAAAACCTGATCAGTATTCAATAAGTTATCCCTAAGCTGCCCCTAAATTGTCTGACAAGTCACAGTAGGCAGTCGTAGTAGATCAATTCACCGGTAGAGGCTTGAATAATTTTCGTAAAACACGGAACTTCTGATTTATCTAACAATATTTTGGAAAAGGGTTCCTCCAAATCAAGAAGACGAAAACCAAAGGGCTGATGATAACGTTATTTTTAAACGATATAGAACGAAAACAAAAATAAGTACCTATGTGTTTAGATACTTAGGTTTATCTGCATTATTTATGTTTGGTAACGTTACGTTATCGTTATATCGGTAACGATAAAAACGGTTATTTTATTCAAATAACTGTTCAATCAGTAACTGATGCTATCAATGCATGAGCCATGCATGTCCACATTAACATAGAAATCCGTATGGGTCGGTAAGGCTCGCGACGTCTCCATACGTTTTCAAATAAATTCAGTTTTTGATAGTTTTTAAACGTTTTATGTATTTCGTTGGGGCTCTATTTTATGAGTTTTGGGTATAAAGCATTAGGGTATAGAAATTAGAACTAAAGGTTGGTAGACTGATAAAAGACAGCCCGCTGCAAAAGAGCAATGGGGGTTCGATTCGAACCTAACATTTTTTGTTTTGTTTTTTAATCTTTTGAAATAATGTCCCTTCTAATAAATTGTTCTCTGAGTCACATGCAGGTGAATTGTAATACAGCCTGTAATTTATTAATCTAGGTAAATACTACTACACTAATCTAGGAAGATACATAGGTACCTACTTTATTAACAGGAATTTGAAATCAATTATCGGAGTAAGTATGAAAAACACAATTTTTAATTTCAGAATAGAATTAGGTAATGTGCAAAACAATAAAAAGCATAAATACGGCCGAATTAAGTAACCTCCTTTATTGAAAGTCGATTAAAGAAGTACCTACCGGAGATAATTTCCTAAAACCTTAAGAAGCAAAACTTACAAGAAGCTATTAAAATTACTTAGTTCAAACCAGAGACTAAATCTAAAAAAAATGTAATAGACATCAACAAAAAACGCGTTATCAATATGGAATATACTAATAAAAGTATGCACTATAAAATATGAAATAAACGTAGATATTTAACACCCTACCAACACAATTAATCATCTTATAAAAGACTATCTTTCATGTGGATACAAAAGGGCGTAGATAGACACCTTTTATTTGGTCAATAATTTCACCAAATCCTTACCTACTCGACCTCTACGAAACCAAATTAGACAAAGCTTAATAAACTTTTCAAAAGTTCTTTCTAATATTCTAACACACACACACACATACTTTTCTACAATAATTAACCCTACACAACCCATTTCAATCACCACCTTTTCATTCTCCCAAACAGCAAGCCATACCCGAACACGTTGGAAAAATCGACCAAGCGGCAAACGCTACATAAGAACTACACAAAGCAATTTACTACATAAAGTAACTAGCTATACAGTACTGACCTTCCGTGATTTATGTCTTTATTCCCCTAACAACAACACATACATACAAAACATGTGGGTTATAATAGATACAGTGCGTTACGAGTATATAGACTGCCGTTTGAACGTTGCTTGGTAACCCATTTTCGGATATTGAATTCTTGTTGAACATCTGTCATTGATTTTTGTTCATAGCCGTCGAAGGGTTAGCCATGAAGACTGACATTGATGGAGTTATGGCTGGGCTGGAAGCTTTGGAAATTGGGGGAAATATGGACAGAAATGAATTGCTATAATTTATTTTGGAAAACGTCGGTTGAAATCATGCCTTGAATACTTACATTACTCACAAAGAAAGGGGAAAATAAACGGTTTAGCCTTTAATAATTACGTTTTTTAAGACGTTTGTCGAGTTCCTGTATCTGCTCATTTTAGCTGACACGGCTTCGCGATGTCCTAATGTAAGCGATATATTGCAGCTTTTTTAACAGAAGCATTTTAAACTGTAAACTCGTCAGCAAAATTTTTGCTGTAAAGCATCTAAAACCTTATCGTCTCCCAGTCGTTATTATATTAAGTGTTTATTAGCGAAACTTACGCCAATTACTAATAGAAACTTCCGGCCTCAGGTTTACAAACTTTCAAATGACAATGTTAATATCACGAGCAATTCTTGTTTTCTAAATATCCTATGCCTAATCAGGATCTCGGAAACGGCTCCAAGGATTTTCATGAAAGTTACAGATTAGGGGTTTGTCAGCTCAAGGAATCGATTTATCAAGGTCCCAGGTTCGAGAAAAGCTCGGTTCCCAAGAGAATTATAGACATTTTAAAAACCGGGCGAAGCTCGGTCAACCAGATATTTATAAATATTATAATATTACCTTTATTTGTAGGTATCTAATTTTCAACATTAAGTTTACATATTTTTAGTTTACACGTAACAATGATATTGAATATTCACAAGGAACTTGACGTTCTTTTATTTTTGTTGTATCTCTTCTTTTCTTTGCTGTAAAAACAAAACATTAGATAAACAAGCCATTAGATGATCATTATGATAGGTAATAGGTAATTTAATTGAAATAAGTGCGCAATTTGAAACTTTTTCAGTTTCTGGCATGCATACCTATCGTGACACAGACAAATTAAATGAAAATGTTACATGGATTTTCCTTGCCTTGTTTGAAATTTAAGGCTGCAGAAAAAGTTAATGTTTTTAAGTTTAAACCGTTTTCGAGGTAAATAATGTCTATCCTCAATGGGTTAGAGATGGAAGGTACCTAAAGTAAAAATATTACTCGGTAAAATAGACATTTTCATTGTGTTATTTCCTCCAAACACGTACAAAATTCATCAGCATTTTGATTGATTGATTTTTAAAACATACTGTAGATCTTCGTATTTCGCATGAACTTCAGAAATAAGTGAGTAGGTAGTGAAGTGACATCTGTCGATGGTTAACAAAACTAATTTCCCAAGCGCTTTTAACGCCATCTACCGGAACTATAGAACACTTCCAATTTTAGCGTTTTGTTACATCATGAATTACATACAAATCATTGCCCTGAAATCAATTTGACTAAATTGATATAAAGTTCCATTTGTAACGCAAAATTAAAGTAATGGAGAACTAAAACATAAAAATCATAAACATATATTTTAAATTGATGAGAAAATAATAGAAATAAATATTTTGCAGTGCTCATTTTATTTCCAATCTATCTATGATACAACAAAACGTCTAACTCCTGTTTTACCGACTTGTGTGAAATTAGCAACAAATCAAACGTCAGTACGGGTAATGTCAAATTGGAGCTGTCAAATTTCCCAATGTCAAATCAACAAATGAAGGACTGTGTGTATCGTTCTAAATATTTTCCTTTGTTGTGAATATCATAGCATTTTTGAATGAAATAAACAACAAAACTGGACGGACGTACAGTGTAAGTGTTTAGTGAGGGTATTTGCAAAGTTTTTCGGTGGTCAGTGTTAGATATTTGCAACAAAGCGGACGTGAAACGTGTATCGGTGAGTATTTTTTGTTTTCATTTTTTATTTGTTTATTGCATTCATGGTCTTAGTATTTTTTTTGTTTGTCCATAAAGCAGGAAGTAATGTATTACGTGATTGTGATTATATCGCATTAAAGTGTGATATCGTTGTTATCAATGAAGTTTCACGCTTCGCTGAACACAAACGTTCAAAATTTGAATTTATTACAACGCGGCATGGCATCGAAAACAATATTAAAAGTGCACAATTTACCATGAACCACCATTTTGTGATTTTGTTTAACCTTAGCCACATAACTATTCTTTCAATCATAAATCTCAATAGATATCCAATTGGAATCTCATTGTATCTTATCTTAAATCTTCTTTGCATATCATTCACCTTAAAGTGTCAGTAATAAAAGTATTGCATTAACTTTAATAAGTTTGCATAATCTCTCTAATACATAGGTACTTATAATTATAATATAATATTAATCATTCAGAACATAAATCAATCGGCCAATTAGTTTCCAATGTTTATAATTCATACATATTCTTAATTAATTTTGTTTCATTAGATTTATATTCTCACAGAGTAGTTTAGTAAACAACTTTGTCAACAATTTTAAAAGTTTAAAAAAACCTTAGAAAAATCATCTGTAAGCAAGATTATGATTTCTTAATATTTTATAATTCATGATTAGCCTAAGAAAGTAATGTTTTCACTGTTGAAGCTCAATATC
Source organism: Agrotis segetum (assembly GCA_036375495.1). Taxonomy (NCBI): domain Eukaryota; kingdom Metazoa; phylum Arthropoda; class Insecta; order Lepidoptera; family Noctuidae; genus Agrotis; species Agrotis segetum. Next base: position 1,005,714 of record JAQSVV010000186.1, read on the forward strand.
TTAAGTCTTTCAGAGAAAATGAGCATGAATACTAATGAATGATGATCCATTTTTAAGCAGTTTCCAAACTCCAGAGTATTTTCCATACTGCAGTATTTCCAGTCAATCTGGATGCATCCAGTTAGACTGGAAGCTGACCCCATCACAACTTACACATACTCACCTGGGAACGGTCATTAATGTAGCAAACAGAGTATTAATGTAGCAAAGTAGAGTTAGTAACAGACTCTTTAATAATCCCAATTACCCGTATCCCACTCTGCGCCCACAATTGTAGACACTACGCATCACAATATAGTACCATTATTATTCAGATTCACCATCAAATATACCTGGATGCGATGTAGTTGAGAAAAGGCTGGGCAGATGTAGGAGGAATCCATCATACTGGTATAATATGGTAAAAAATCCTCACAACTGTAGACAGATTGATTTCTCAAAATCTTAATAAAATCATAAATAAGGAAGTCTTAAAATAACCCTTGAAACACAAACAACATCATATTTAATATACTAATCCCTCACAATCTTATCAATAAGAAATGTGAGTAATTGAAACTGATATCTATTATCTTTATGTAAGCTTTTTGCAGCGCTACTGCTGTTATCAATACCTATTACGTTAGATAACAAAATATCAATAATATTGATTGATGTATTTATACCTCACTCGCCTTTGGGTCTGACTTCTCTGGTGTTATATTTAAAAATAATCCCATAATAAGCATTTTGATTACCTAGACTTTAACTTTTAAGCTTGGCATAGTTTCCCATGTCTCATCATGAAACCGTGATCCTGGAATGTAAAGGGCTATTGAAGGATCTCCATTAATTCTAGTCAGTACCCCCCTTATTAATAAACGTGGACTAAAGTTACAACCAGGATAATCCTTGGATTAGCCATCGATTTTTTAAGGATTAACCTTTTCGTAACATTAGTCCATGTTTATTGAAAAGAGGGTACAAGTCTAACAGTCCCTCCCACCATGCCCTGGCTAGGAGGACTCATTTGATGATTTTACCAAGGTAAAAAATGGCATGCAATAAATAATTTAAAAAGAGGCATGACTAACTCTTATTTTGATGACCTACAAGTATTTGCAGTTTGGGGAGCAGTGGTATCGGTCCCAACTTACGAGTTGTAGGTCGTGGGTTCGAACCTCGCCAGGCGCATTACTTTGTGCAATTTGTTTAATCACCACTGCTCTGAAAACGGTGAAGGAAACCATCGTGAGGAAACCGGCATGTCCTAGAACCAAAAAATTTGAAGACATGTGACATCTGACAACCCGCACTGGGCCTGCGTGGTGGACTATGGCCCACTCCCTCTCACAGAAAGGAGGCCTGTATCCCAGCAGTGGGAACATGATGATGATGATGATGAAGTATTTGCTCTGGGTCTTGGTGTTTGTGAGTTTCTGTGTTTGTAAACACATTACAACCCAAGAGAAAATCTAAGAGACGGTTTATTTTTTTTTAAATAAATTGGAATAGTTAAGGCGTAATGTTATGTAATCAATCCTGATATGTCTTCGCCGGAATTCTCATATCTTGTTTCAACTTTACAGTATTCTGTTCAATCCTGCTACCCCCACTTATCTTAAAGAACGTTTCAAGTTCCTTCATGACACACATAATAGATATCTTAGGTCGTCAGAAAATTTAAGGCTAGAGATGCCAATGCATTCCTCTAGTTTTTACGACAAATCATTTACAGTCGAAGCAGTACGGCTATGGAATGGCTTACCTCTGCCAATAAGGCGCGCTCAGACCTTGTCCACGTTTAAAAATCTGGTAAAAAAGCTCTATTTATCTCCTTAGACGTGTGGCTAAAATGCATCTTTGTTTTGTGTTTATTGTTTTATATGTATGTCTTGTATATGCTCGTATATAGGTTTTTTTTTTATTATTATTTTTTTAATAATATTTTATTTATTATTTTAATTTTTTTATTTTATTTTTTTAATAATATAATTTTTATATGCAAATGGTACACCAAAGACTACCTACAGTACTGTTTCTCCCTTCTCTTCAAATCCATCCAAAGGTTGTCTTGAAAAGATCGCTTTTAGCGATAAGACCGCCCATTGTGTCACCCTATGTGTAAGATATTCTTTATATTATTTGTAATTTGTTTGGTGTGCATAATAAAGAGTATTCTATCTATCTATCTATCAATATTGATTGATGTGCAGTGTTGTTAATGCAGGCAATTTATACTTTAAAGCGTTAGATTAATGTAATTTGTTGAATGCAGGATGTTGTCGTTTATTTCAATTATTTTGCAACTAGTGTTGTTGTCCCTGTTGTGTAATGTGTTATGCAATTAGTATGTTTGCATTGTGGTAATATCAATATTTTAAAGAGGCTAATAAAAGCTCTCCCTCAATAGGATTATGAACCATTCAATTTTGTCCTGAGCATTAAATGAGCGATTGAGAAGGAATGAGAATGGCAATGTACAACTTTTATCTGTCATTTATTTTTGTACAAAATGAAATCTAAGACTGTTTTCAAGACTTACCATAAAACAAGCAAAAGCTCTAATTATGATTGTCAATTCATAACCTGTTGATGCTCCAAAATCAAATCTAGAATTTAAATAAATATTACAAGCAAATGCTCTGGTGAGACAGTGCCCTAAAAATAATTTGTCAAAATTCTTAAGAAAAGTTATGATGGTTCTATTGTCCATTGTCCCATTGAAGCCTGTTTTCCATTGAATTAAAAATATGCACAATAGTGACCTAAGATCTAGGTATGTTAATTGATTATGTCTTCTTTTTCAAAATAAACAAATAACATTACAACTTGAAATATTCTTGTTCAAGCATTCATCTAGCTTGGTAAACCATGATTGTTATAAATTTTCTACAGAAGAGATTCCTAGTGAGTATTTATGTAGTATATAATATATAGTATTATACAGTATTAGGTATATAGTATGTATAAACTACGATTTAATAAATAAATTAGTAAATAATGTTCGTTTTACTAAAGCGCAGCGACGGATTTCCAATGTTCGGTCAGCGCCAATAATCAGAAAAACCAACTGAACACTTTTCTTTAGGCGTGACATTTCAGTGCACAGCAAATGAGTCAAGTACATTTTAAGTAGAAATACATTTGCTTAGATTAAAAATAATGCGATGGCAATTCGCAGTAATGTTAAGACATAAGTCTCAGATCAAAGAAATAGGCAGATAGAGCGCTCAGAACACGCGAGTGGTTCCACCAAAGTTAATACAAAATCAAAATCTAGTACAAAGTTGCGACAGTAGGTACCAAACTACGCGTCGTACCAAGCTGCGCGTCGTTGTTGTTGTTTGCCAAAATATGCCGTCACGTGTCTTTAACCATTGTAAAAGTTGTTCTCAAAAACAAAGAAAAGTATGGAATGTAATTCGATTTGATTTTGTATTAACTTTGGTGGACTCGCGTGTTCTGAGCGTTCTATCTGCCTGTTGCTTTGATCTGAGACATAAGTAAAGTAAGTACTAACTTAATGTTAAACATAAGTTAAGTTATACATTAGCTTACGCTATACTTAAACACAAGTTATAGAGGTAAGATATTGACTTTATTGCACCACGATTTACTTAGCTTTCAGTTATTACCTTCTCGAGACGTCATTAGATGGTAGGGTGAACATGCATTTGGTTTTTAGCATAAATTTTGAATAGCGTTTATCTGGTTTTAAAAAACCGTGCATAAGGAACATTAGAAAAAGAAACGAGCCTATACCATAACCGTTTACCGTTTGGATATTGTCCTGAGGTCTTTTAGATCCTATTCCTATAGAGAAATAGCTTTTTTATTTTTTTATTTGGGTGATGTTACATCTTTCTATCGTGCCCTTGTTCATTTTTAAATCGCCAAAATATATATAGGTAAACATTGGCGGAATTAATGTCATTGCAAATATACCTATATATAAAACTCTAATAACCCTAACTGCAAAACGGAATAATTTAACAACCGCGCTTCATCTATAAGTTTTACAACGGAAACGGGTAATATCGTAAAAGTCTGAATTAAGTAATGAAGTCTGCTAACAGCCTTGTATGTCGGGTCCACTATCTGCAGAATATAGGCCAATGAACAGCATATTCGTTAACCCATTTTCCTCATTCTGTTGTAATGTAACTGCGGAATTTATTAACAAAGCTGGTTCATGTATTATTTACCTTCTCTTCCCCATTTCTCTTCATAAGACTCAATTTCGTTCAGTAATACAAATAGATTCAGGAATACATATTATTTAGCTGTAACATCCTTTGCTTATGACGGAAATACTAGCTTTTCGCCACGATTTTACCGTAGCTATTGGTCGTATTAGTCGTAGCGTGATGTTTTATGTACCTTTAGCCTTCCTCGATAAATTGACTATCTAACACAAAATAATTTCTCAATTCGGACCAGTAGTTCTTGAATTCAGCATTCTTGCATTCAACCTTCCTACTTCCATACCGTATGCATACACAATCGTAACGACAAATCAGCGATTACGGTCCGACCTTTTCCATTCATAAAATATTTACTTATTTCAAAAGAGTCCTTCGGAAATGCTTTTGAAATTCAGCAATATTGAACAAAGGTAAAGATTTGCTTTCATGCTCTGCTGAAATCGTTCTGAATCCTATCAATAGAAAACCTGGAACTAGATAGCAACAACTTGTATTATCATCGGGACGTTCCGTACAGTTTTTATTTCTAGCTGTCAAAAAGTACAGCTGATCGAATTTTATTGCAAGGAATTTTATATTCGATCGTCAAGTTTTTATAACCATTCTTTTGGTGAAGCTGTTAAAACGGTTTGCGTGACATTTAAGAAGTTTACTGACATAATTGAGCTGTAAAATGTCTAGAAGATTCTTCAAAATGTCATCCATGATAATATGAACAAAAGAACATAGTATAACGAGACTCCTAGTTCCAATAATTGGTAGCAAATTTTAAGCTGTAAAATATCTGAGAGATGCTCTTCAAAATGTCATCTATGTAGAGCAAAAAGACATTTTCTTTAACGAGACTTCTAGTTCCAATAATTGGGATAGTCCTCATAGTTATGTAGCACCTGGTGAACCTAACTGATAGCCGGCAGCTGGGATACACTGTCTGTCCTAAGTACTGCACTGGATAAACTGGTATGGGGCCAGTAACGGTCCTTGAACCTCCATACAACACCGCACTTGTGGTAAATTATTACGGCGATATAGGTCTAGAATGTTCGCAGCAATATCGACTTAGTTTCGAGCAGAAACTTTGAAGGATTCGAAGGTTCCCGTTCGAAGTTATAACTGGTAAAGTTTTCAGTTTTAGAATATCGTATTATTTTAAGCTGTTTTGGTTTTGTAGGTAGACGTGAAAATAGTGCTTCTTGCCAATTTCTTCGTGCGACAGAAAGTACTGCAGTAATTAGGTACGAAATGTACAAAAACTTTCTGCGTTTCCTATTGCTTAGAGGTCACAGTTTTACCGCAAATGCCTTGGCTCTTTTTAACATTCTGAATTTTAATTTTTAAGAACTCATGGCTAAGTGGCACCTAGGTCAATCGTGCTGTTGTCAGTCTGTGGATGGGTGATCATTTACAATAGGTTTTTCCGTGTCTCGAAAAGTACGTAAAGCGGTTAGTCCCAGCTATCATTTGCAGATCTTAGAGTTTTTACTTTTAGTCAGAAGCTCGAAAGTCTGTCCACCAGTCTTAACAAGAGCTATCGTATTACCCAGTTCTTGTGATATGAAGTTCGGATAGGCATTTGCTCCATGTTAAATACAAAAATTCAGCTGTATCCGATTCGACTGGAAGCCAACCCCAATAAATGTTAACCAACCCCAATAATATCTTTACTAAAAGCATAAGCATATATCTTATTTTACGTTTCCATTAAAAATGCTAAATTCATTGTAGTACGCGAACATACCAAAGTACCACTTAAATGCTACATGAACAGAAAATCAGCTCACAAACATATTTGGAACCTACTACATTCGATCCAATGCACGTTCATCCAGTCGAAATCTGACAACGTAACATCCGATTCGCCACAAAACAGAAATGTACATTGTAGGTACATATTCTGTACCATTGTGTACATGCCTCACGTCCCATGTGACCGCCATCCAGTCTGTGGTCGGAAATGGTTACAAGTTGACATTTCTGCGTGGCCCCCTGTCAAACGCAAATGGTCTATTCGTGTAATTGGGAATTGTGTTTTAATCTTCGATGTTGGAATTTGTAAAGCTTTGATTGGTTCTGCCTTTTTGTTCTAACTTTTATTCTCTGCTATTATAATTCAAGCAAGAGTAGAAAAGTACGTGGCGCTATCTGTCATCATAAAAATATTATTGCTGTTTACCCCAAGAACAATACTTTTTTTTGCAATTTATGGTAAAGTTGTTTCTATTCTCTTGACAACCATATTATTATTATTTATGTACAAAATGTAAAGATAATCGGTTCAGTGGATTTAGAATATTGGTGAGGATTACTTTCACGTCTATTTTTTGTTCGCAAAGCCGCGGGTGACAGGCAACCTTATTAATTAATTCGAGTAATGTATGTAAATATATTAGGCATTACTTGTTTCTTAGGTTCCGGGAAACTGCTAAGTAGAATTGCCTTAGCAGATTTTAGGATTCCCAGAAATTGTATAATTAATACTTAGTCTGCGCTCAAATGTTAAGTTGGAGAAATTACGAGATTTATCTCGTAATTTATATGATATTATATTGGAATTTATTCCAATAGCTAATTAAAAACATAATTCAGATAATCGATAGAAGATATTTCAATCCTCAGATTATTTGCTGTTCCTTTTTAAAACATTGAACAAGAAAAAGAAGTCAAGTAAAGGTTTTATCAAGATATACAGATGGTAGAAAATCTCATCAGACTTTTATAAGGTTTTGAGAAACGCGATACATTTAAAATACAATACCCGACGTATTTCTGAGCAATAATTTACTAAAATGTCTACTTGGCGATAAAGATACCGCAGTTTCGTGCCAAATATATTTTTTGTCCAACTTCAGTGTCATTTTAGGCGTCTCTCTCGATTTCATATTATTTCTTTTACTTTTCTTCGGGGAATATTTTTATGGTAAAAATTCTAGACTTGAATAATTAGCTGCCAAAACTTGGACCTAAATGTGCTTAGTTATTATTCATAACACGTTTCTTTATGATCCTAAAATTACTATACTTGAGGACAGTTGGATTAATATCTCCAAAAGTTCTGCTCTATTCCGATTTCCGACTATGTAATACCTTGATAAATAATCTATTGAAACTCCGAATTAACAATTGAGATTACCAACTGAAAAGTTTACTTTTAAACAGTTCTGAGAGCCTAGTACGTTTATAAATCCATTGTTAATGATGAGAGGCACTCTCCCTAGCCTGTTATTAAACAAATAACCCAAATAATCCATTAAACTTTGCATGAACTACAGATTAAACAACTAAAACCCACGAGCGCGCATATTGCGAACAGAGTAACGAAACAATCAACAAAATGCCAGTAATATTTGCACAAACAAGGAATCTCATAACTTCCCTTCTCTTCTGTCTTTTACGGGAATTGTTGTTTCTCTACAAAACGTTGAAGCGGGTGCCCTCTATCTGGCAGAAACTTGTTGCTCCGAAACCTATTTGGCAGAACTCACTTGGCAGAAACTTTTTTAAACGAACATTGTTATGGTATAAAAAATGTTTAGTATAATTGTTTTTTGGCCTAATGTTTTTATGTCCGAATTTAAAATTGGGATACTTTTAAGATGGCAGAATTTTATTGGGCATAATTACCTTTGTCAGAGTTACAATTTTGCATATTTTCATTTAGCATAACGTTTATTTAGAGCGCCGATTATTTGGAATAATTTGACTTATAGTAGGGGAGCCGAGGATGCTAAATTTGCAGTTACTCGAGCGTCATGGAGACCTATTGGATTTGAAAGATTATGTTCTAAAAAGAAAAAAAGTTTCTGACAAGTTTTCTATTTTAGTGAGGGGGAGAGCTTGTAAAGAGCTTTGAAACTGTAAAAAAAAACAGTTGTACAGAAGTACTCGAGCGCGTCAGATATTTATAGTGTAAACGCGCTTTACATTTCTGATAACCAATACATATTAATCTGACGATTAACTCGAGGGGGCTGTCCGTGGCAAGCGGTTGAAAATCCAAAAAAAAATAAGTTACTCGAGCGCGTCAGATATTCAAAGTGTATGTAAACTAAACCCTAAAAAGTGTCGTATTAAAATGTCTGACGATTTGGATGTGGCGCAAAGTAATAATTCATATTTCTATCTGTAAAAAAAAAACGTAATTTCGAGATACTCGAGCGCGTCAGATTTTTATGCAGGAGGTTCAAATTGATATCATAGTCCTCCTGAATAATAATCTGACAATTATACGGAGGGATATCGCTATTCTGAGCATCTTAAAATAAATTTATAAAGAAGATAACTGCATTCACACATAAAAAAAGTATAAAATTAAATTAAATGTAGTAATTACAAACAGAAACTCGTCTACATCATTAAAATCCTATCAAAAACATAAATGTCAAATGAGAGCCAAGTTCAATTATGATATATGCCTTGGTTTACGACTTCACGGACAAAATAAGTGAAAAATCTAAATTGATGCCAAGTTCAGTGGTCAGAGGGCCAAAGCCTGCCAGGGTCACGGGACTTATTCCATCACCATGACCCCGGAACATAAAGGGCTATTGAAGAACACCGTTGATTTTAGTCAGTACGAGTCTGACAGTCCCTCCCGCCCTGCCCGGGGTGGGAGGACTCATTTGATGATTTTACCACGTTAAAAAAAAAACAAAAAAGTTAAGTGGTCAGTCCTGAAGTTTATTTATACATATCATATAAAAATCAATGGCACTTATCGTTGTAATTTTATAACTCAAGAAAGGGCTCACCTATCCAAACCAAATATTTAACTTTGTTCAGACTATTTAGTAGTTGATTTATGTGAAGTTTGCACAAAATCAGTAGAGCGGTTCTTCATTTATCACATTTTGTTTACAACAGCGTAATCTTTGAGTCGCTTATAAATAAGTCTCTTAGATTTTTCCGCGAACATTCAGGAAACTGATAGGACGGTAACTCATGGACTCGGACTTGGGCTTGCCTGACTGATGACCAATAACAATGGCCTCTTTCCATGCCTGGCATGCCATATTATTGCTCGGAACGCCACATACATTAAATCACGACCGATAGTAGCTAACTAACTGGTACTTCACCTTTTCTTCACGATTCTACCGCCTTCGCCCCATGGAAAACGTCAGATTATTAGTGAGTATGATTTTTACAGTGTAACCTTCAATAAAAAAAAAAATGAAACGCGCTCGAGTATTTCAAAATGACGTTTTTTTTTTACAACTTCAGTACTCGCTCATTTACTAATGCCACGCTCAAATTGTCAGATTATTGAAATATACACTCTTCTGAACGTAATTAATCTACCTTTTCTTAATCTGACGCGCTCGAGTATTTCTGCGGATCGATTTTTTTTTACTAATCTGACGGGTTCTCCCAGACAAACCCCACCAGATAAAGGGTTGATATTTGGTACAGGTACATTAAAGGGTGCAAGGATTCTCCCTTATAATAATCTGACGCGCTGGAGTAACAGCAAAAATCCCTTCCTGGGCTCCCCAACTATTAGTATACTTCGAAGATCACAGAATTTCAGAATAGAAATAATTCAATAGGCATAATAAAAAATTAAAAAAATGTTTTATAAAATCAATATGGTGTGCTACAAAAGTTAGTGACAGAAATGAATCGCTGCAAAACCGACTTCACGTAGTCTTGTTTGCCCTACCCCTAGAGTGTAATTTATAATCGCGTAGGCGCGGAGGGGCAAGGCGGTCCGTGAGCTGAGGAGCAGGTGGTTTTAACGCACACCGCCGCGGCTGAGGCTGGCCGGCTTGCCGGCCGGCCAGTAAGCCGAAGCTGCGGTGGTGGGCGTAAAATCATCTGCGACGATTAGCTCGCGTGGGACCGCCGGAGACCCGCAGCGCCGGAGCTGTGACAGAAGCCATACTTGCTTCATGTTGCAACCTTGCATGCTGCATGCTTGTATGCTGAATGCTTGCTGCATGCTTACTGCATCATCTTACTGTCTGGGAAATAAAAACCACACAATTATGACAAAAGATGATTCTGGCTGTGAATTTTCTGCGATATGATGATTATACTTACTGATTATTATGGAAATGAAATTTATGCCTAAAGATGATTCTGACTTACAAAATTATGGGTTTCGGTGTTATGGTAAATGAGTGTATGCCAAACGATTTTCTGCGAAAAGAGGTTTATGCTATCCGTTGCTATGCAAAATAAAATTATGACTCAAAAAGTTCTGCTATAAAGGGTGGACCCCGTTGAAGCATCTAGTATCGTTAAAAAGGACAAAAGCCCAGTATTTATAAATTCAATTAAATACCTCGGCCCTCGGGAGTTTTTCTTTCCCAGAACAAGGACCTAAAATATTACCGGCCTTCATAATTCCATTTACAATTTCAAATTAAAACAAGGGACTCTAGAGGCCTAAGCCTTGAACAAACAAACCCTAAAAAATATGAATTGCAGACTCCAATTTAAAACTGGAATTCGTTAGTGAAGTTAACGTAGTTCGAGACTCTGATTACAGCCCCGTTTGGCGCCGACCCTGGTCGGATTTCAGCTGCTGTGAATTCTCACATCATACGAAGAACTACGTACATTAGCGAACTGAGTTTGACCCAGTTTTTAGGGTTCCGTAGTCAACAAGGAACCCTTATAGTTTCGCCATGTCCGTCCGTCCGTCCGTCCGTCCGTCCGTCCATCCGTCCGTCCGTCCGTCCGTCCGTCCGTCTGTCCGCAGTTTAGCTCAGAGACGCACAGTACTAGAGAGCTGTAATTTGGTGTATATATACGAATTTATTGTGCCGAAAAAGTGGTAAAATAAAATCTCGTAAAATATTTTTTTTTAGGGTACCTCCAGTACTTACACGTAAAGTGAGGATTTTTTTTTTCTCGCGTACCCCTTAGTGTGGGGTATCATTAAATAGGCCTTTAAAAAATAATGATAGTTTCCATTAACAATTTTTTGATAAAAAAATTCGTTTGTGAAATATTAAGCTTTAAAGTGCTAAATTTTGCTCCATTCGAATGTCCCCCCCCTCTACCAGCTAAACGGTTATGTTTGGGGGTGTGAAAAAATTCACAATAGTAGTAAATATAACGAAGTTTAAAAGAAAATTATCATGACTAAGTAGGCTTTACAACTTTACGAGTAATAGTCGACCAACTTATAAAATGTACTTGATATCAGATTTTCTTAAACAAAATGTATCGGAGACAACTGCAAATGTAAGTTTGTCAACTTTATTTTTACAGCTTTTATAGGTATGTTTTTTGGGGATAGGTAGGTTTTTATCGTCAACTATTTTTAACTAAAGGAAAAAAGGAGGAGGTTCTAAATTCGTTGTAATCTTTTTTCTTATGTATTTTCCCCGATTTCTCAAAGACTCCTGGACCGATTTTGAAAATTCTTCTTTTTAAAATTAAATTCAGCGAATCAGTTTAGTTAGTTCGCTTATGTATTTTGATGGGCAACTACGGAACCCTACACTGTGCGTGGCCCGACACGCACTTGGCCGGTTTTTTTTTCTTATGTATTTTCCCCGATTTCTCAAAGACTCCTGGACCAATTTTGAAAATTCTTCTTTTTAAAATTAAATTCAGCGAATCAGTTTAGTTAGTTCGCATAAGTATTTTGATGGGCAACTACGGAACCCTACACTGTGCGTGGCCCGACACGCACTTGGCCGGGTTTTTGTTTGTTTGCCTAACCTGCACTGCTTTGTCAAGGATTCCCACTAAAACAGATTCTTATGTGTTTTCAAATTTTCGTTTCGCTGAATTCCTGCGAAAACACATAAGTTATGGTAATTGAAAATTGTTTGCATAATCAAGATTTTATACTTTGCTGAATTGGCTCATTTGTTGCGGAACATGCTCAGCTAGTTCACTCAACAGGCGGGATCGGTCGCGAGAAACTTTTCTTGTATCATTCAATTAGTTCAGGGCTGTTAGGTTGTGCCAACTTTTCCTTATGAAAGGAAAATTTCATTTATATTCGCGTTCCAACTTCGGAATTATCTCTTCAGCTTCCTGAGGTTGATTATAGGATTTACCCAGTTTTTGCTTCGAAATAGTTAGCAAAGAGGAAGTGATTAAATAAGTAATCTGACTTCAGTCTCATCAGAACGACATCAGTCAACTTTTTGTTAACAGAATCACGATGTGTATCCTCCGAGTAACGAGTCTTACAATTATCGCGTCCGGTGTTATGGGACTAATTGCGGGTTCCGTCTCTTTTTTACCTTCTTTCGGTGTATATTTCTGCCTCTTTCAATCCTCGTGGCTGGAAGTTAGATCAGATAAATGGTAGCTGTTAAATGCATTACTTCGGCCGTTCAGGTAGCGTTGAGCATTTAAATATTTTATAGCGAGTAGTAACCTTGTTTTACGTGAGAAAGTTATTTTTAAAAGGAAAAGGTTTTGCTGTCGATGATTTATGTTAATGGAAATTGTAGTAGTTTCTCGCACCTGTTAAAGAAAATTATTAAACCCGAGAAATAAGATTTACACCCATAAGTCTCCCGTTTTACCATAATCACCAGAATGATGTAGAATTTTCTCATCGGAACAAATTGCATTTAAACGAGTCTGGGGTCTACTGACAAAAATAATTTAAGGCGTCGCAACGTCATTTGTCGTGAAAACTTTTTATCTAGCATTCTGAATTGAACCTAGGTATTTTAAAAGTACTTAACTAGTTTTCTTTCTTATCAAACCGTGACAAATTCTGAGACACGAGTAATAATAACGTGACTGAATTCTTCGACGGCGAATACGTACTTATTTGTTGTAAATTTCATTCTGCTAAGGATGTAAATGCTATTGGCCTCTTCGGTGACCGCTTGGTGAGGCTAAACAGCCGTTATTCCTGAAAATAACATGCGAAACTCTTGCCGTTATGTCTAGAAATATTTTGCTGAAGATATTCTCAACGAACAATTGAAAGTTAGCTGTCCTGTTGGCCGTTCTATCTTTGGCAGATGTCAAGGGCCGTTAGAGGCCCGAAAATCTGGCGAAAATCTTTTCAAGTGGTATCGTGTTAACCAATAACTGGTTTTTATTAGAGGTGAGATAGAAAGTCTCCATGTATAGTAATGATATTCGGCTGAATCCGGAAGGTGAAACCTTGAAGCTCATAACATATTAGGGTATTGTCGGGTATGCAAATGCTTATGCCAAGATTCCCACGTGGTCAAGACTCAATTGCCAGTATCTTTCTCAGATCTTCAAAGTAAATAAGATGCCTATCTTATCAATTACATCCTATCACTGCAATAAACCAACGTGATGTACTACAAATTGTTTGCAAAAATCTGTTGTAAAACAAAGAAGTTCTCAAGACAAGACAACACGATGCCGACGGATTGCAGGTAACGTCCGCGGTCCCTAGACAATGGGTCATTACGAGGCATTACGAAAATAAGGTGTAATTTGATGAAAAACAGACGAACTCGGCGAAGGTGGGCTCCGTAGCTGTTGAGAATGTTTTAGGAGGATAATTGAAGCTGAATGTGTAAAAAATCCACTTGGAAACAGGTTTTTAAGAATAACATCAAACAATAGGGCACTTAATTTGTGCGTGTTTTGGTTGGATTGTTTATTACAGGGTGGCAGGCGCTTCTGAAGATCGTCATAGTTCAATTCTGTTTCGGCTCAATTTAGATTGCCATCGATCGATATGCTAAGAAGTAGGCTGAGATCTACAAACTTAGCACTAACTTTGGCTAATTCCTGCCATCGTCCGTGCAACTGTCAATCTTCAAGTGAAAGATCGACTCGAATGTTTTAGACATATAAGCCATAGGACGTGCTAATAATTCTAAAAAAACAGTTTTCGATACCCTTTTAAACATGTCTATGACTCTATTCAAGATTCAAAGGATTTCTTGTTTATGTAGACGACTTATTAATACGTAAGCTGATCCATACTTAACTAAATATCCAGATTTTTCAGTAGCCTTTGTCGTACTTATGAAACAACGCCATCGAATAAGTTTGTTTTATTTACGTATCTCTAAAATCTTGAAGCAACGACACACAAATGACTCGGCAATTTAGTTTCATAACCACGGTACATTTTGTAGAAAATCGGTGTAGACTGGTAGTGATTGAAATGGGAGCATTAGTGGGTTCAAGAGAAGTGAGGTCGCTTTGTGTGCTATAAATCATTGTCACTCCATATTACGAGTCGAAAAGAGAAGTTGTGATTGTCGTTTATGTTCGGGAAAAATCGGATCTTTTGATGGGGCTTAGAAAAAGTACTTTTGTGGAAGATCGTTATTTTATACGACAGTTCTACACTGTTGTAAGCGCCATGATTAAACAATTTAAAAATTAGATTTACTTTATTTGATTGGAAATGAAATTAAGAGGTCCCGTCATCATAATGGTTCCCAAAAATGGCGTTGTACTTATTGCGACGCCATTTTCTGTGGAAGTTGATCTCAATGTTAGAAAAAATTAACACAATGGTTTGAGAATTTCTAATCTACACTTTGGAACCATTTCAGACAGTAATGACATCTTATCTTACGGTTCTAAATAAGATTAAACCTTGAAATCTAGTTGATTGCCATCAGAATCAGCTTCTCTGGAATCTGATCACGTCGTTCGAAAAGGAATTCAATTAACTTTGGATAGATACTCTACATTGAGATCCTCAGACGTTTTCATAAAAAGGAACTGTGTATTTTCTTAGAGATACGCGTATGTATCGATTGACTGTTAGTTATCCTTTTTGTGTGGGAATTCATGAGATGACTCCCGGGAAGGACTGTAACACTAGTACTAGATAAATACCACCCTGTTCCTTCAATAGTTCTTTCCGTTCAAGGGTTGTGATAACTCGAGGGACTGTCTAAGCTAAGCAGGATACCGTGGCACGCAAAGAGAGACTAACGGAATGTGGTGGACTTAGGCCGAGACTCCACCAAAGCTGTGCGAGTCGAGACGTGTTTTGAACAACCAATAGAATTG
Organism: Agrotis segetum; assembly: GCA_036375495.1. Lineage (NCBI taxonomy): Eukaryota > Metazoa > Arthropoda > Insecta > Lepidoptera > Noctuidae > Agrotis > Agrotis segetum. Next base: position 1,020,842 of record JAQSVV010000186.1, read on the forward strand.
CGTTATTGACACAGGTCCACTCCGGCAACCTTATAGTCAGTAAGAGTGGCAGTCTCATATCCGCTATACCGAGGGCGGGAAGACTCATTTGTATTTTAAATAGAAAACAATAAAACGTGGTCAATCTCCTAAAGCGATTACAGCATCTACTAAATGTTATGGAAACCAGGTTCACGCATCCTTCTCAACAATTTAACATTGGACACGACAATGAAACCAACATGAACCCATCCAATCCTGCATTTATAGCCCAAAAAACCAGGATGAAACGAGCAATGGATATCATTCAGTGTTGGCCCACCAACGTTGGTGGTTAGTGGTTACATGAAAGCAGATCGCGTGGCATGATTATGATTGATGTTACCAAATTGATTAGTAACGTGCTTGCGCTGTTTCCTAGTTTTTCTTTTAACTTACGTGGTGTTTTTTGCTCGTTTACACTGCGTAAGCGAATTTGCGGAAGGATAAATGCGGGTTTATCCTTTTAAAATGGCGGACCTATGATCTCGCTTTTTTATAAATAAAGGATTAGTCTTGAGTTTGACAACTAACACGTCTGATGGTAAGCGACGATGTGGCTGACAGTGACGCACGCTTAAATGAAAATGCTGCATTCGCATGAGCTCGGTTTATTGTAGTCTACAGCTGGACGTAGGCGTCTTCGAAACTGCGCTGTAGCTAGTGCATGATCCAGTTCTTTTTTTTTTGGGACAAACCCACCACACTATTCCCAACCACTGCAACTCCTGAAAGCCAGAATCAACAGTGGCAACCACCAGAAAAGCGCCGAGACAATTAAGCTCGACGTGTCCCGGAGAATGAATTTACCTGTCTTGGATCCTGCAACGAAATTAATCAGAAAGAATAGTGGAGGAGTAGGAAAAATATATGTTCCCACTTCCCTCCATGCAAGCAGGAGACAGAACAAAACAAGGCCAATAGGCACAAAGGGATATTACAACTGGGAGAAGCCCAGTTGCCTAGCACCACGGGTAAAATGACTAATATTAATGGGTCCTAAATTGTGAACTGTTATATTTGATTCCAATAATAGGTATGGCAAAAACGCTTGAACGCACGGAAGTTTGTTCGAGTTTCCACAAGGTCCGTATAGTAAATGATTCCAGATGTAGCCTGTACAGTATCCAACATAATATTGCGTTCGTTCTGCCAAAGAATACACTCCCAAAGAATATGATGTGCTGATTGTTCATATTCACAATCTGATGTTGAACATTGACAAAAAGGCGAGGGAACAAGCTTGAAGTAAAATAATTTACTTTTAAAGTTCCCATGTCCCGTGAGAAATTGGGCAACACAGTGATCCACCTCCAGCCACGTCCTAGCCAACCGCTCGCGAACGGATGGAAAGAATTGGTGGAGGTGCCGCCCCTTGATGGAATTATCCCACCTACATTGCCATTCGGATAAAAGTTCCTCCCAGACGTCACTTTGTGGTTTGAATAACCTAGATATTTTAGTACGTTCACGTTGCGGTAAAAAATCTGCGTCAGTGGTCTCCCGTGCGGAATAGTACATTGCAGCACGTCGCTGCACTTCAAGGTCGACTGGAAGAACACCAGCTAGTACCGGTAAAGCTTCAGTACTGACGGTCCTGTATGCTTTACTTAAGAATAACAAAGCCAAGCGCTGACTCTGAAGCAATTTACGCCGTGCCGCCCCTATGGTGGCCCTATCGGCCCAAACAGGTGCTCCGACTGATCCAGTTCTATCTGCAAAGGTTAGGAAAGGTATTTTGTAGAATTGAAAGCATGCCCTACAACACCCCGACCCTTGCCTCCCTCATGAAATCAAACCCAGCCGTCCTGCTTTTTTTGTTTAAAAAAAAATTTATTTACCGTCAATATAATCAACGTAGGCTACTAGCCTACGTTGATTATCAACGTAGGCTAGTAAGGTTTATTTTCGGATAAAGTGCGAGAGGGCTAATTTTAAGTTAAGACTAAGTTTTTTTGGTAGATTTGGGCCTAAATGTCACAATAGTTTTATTACCAGACAGTATTGAAACCTTTTCTGACCGTTCTAAATCAGATTAAAGGTTCAAAAAGTTGATTGCCATCAGCAGCCCTCTGGAATTTGATCACGTCGTTTCTCTAAAACGAATTCAATTATAGTTGGCGATAGGTATACTTGGATTTTCACAAAAAAGAACTGTTTCTATTTCTTTCATTTCTATTTTCAAACTTGTGTAATGTTGTCCTGGGAGATATGAACAGTGAACATCTAGAACATTCCATTTCACAAAAATAGCTTTTAGAATAAAAATAGCTATTTTTATTTCCTTTGTACTTTTTCCCTCAATACCATTTACTGTCTGAAAGCCGAACAAACACTGACACTTAACACCGAATGTGACATAAATGTATTGTAGTCTAGCCGCAAATAAATTTTCGCCAGGAATATGCCTACCGTTGACCTATATATGCCTACCGTGAGAGTGGTATGGGTAGGCACTAAGAAGTAAGGTCCTCGTCCATGGACACGCGGACCGGGCCGCTGCGCGCTGGGACAAAAACATACGACAATGGTTTAGAGCGTTTATGGATAACAACAACAACAATTATTGTTACTTTTATATTTATTACTTTTCCATGGTAAAAAAAGTACTTTCCTCAGTTACATGTATGCACTGGTGAAGCCGGAGGCGTGGGACTTTCTAAGCAGAATACCGTTGCTCCGGAACAAATAGGATAACCGAACAATTACAACTTGTCAAACTTCATTGTACATTATAGTAGAAATCGCAATCGCAAGAGATTTCATGGAGAATCTTTTTAAGGTCATCGACTTACAAATTCAATAAGAAGTATTCAATATTAGGTATTTTTCGTATACCCAGCCAAAATAAATGAAACAAATCTCCCTGTTGTGAATGAAGCTATTGAAAGAATTCCCTTTTATGTGCATGAAAAGGATTATCATTTCAATTCAGAGGGCGTATCGAAACAGACTGTGTAATTGAGCCGATGCGGTAATCCGCTTTGCAATGCCGACAAATTTCACATTGAGCATGATACTTTTATGTTGTATCCTCGCAAAACAAATTGCTCCCAGTATATCACACACTGAACACTATATTTCGAAGAAACCGGACAACTGCCAGAAATATGACATTGTGCCAAATAGATCAAAAGTTGAATAACCGCGAAAATATTCATGTCACCAAAAAACTATTTTTAAAGAAAGACAGCATTATTTTCTTTATCAATTATTCACCTAGTCTACCAAATGTTAGTAGTTGTCAACAAGGAAAGTAATGACCTAAACCATGAAGTAATCTTAGTTCATCAGCAGATGCACCCAATAGTGAATAGATAATGACTCCCACGGCAATATCCGTGCGAAATCATTTCTAAGAGCATTAAAAGTTTTATTGACTAGGAAGCTAGGGGTACTACTAATTAGTTACATAGTTTTAAGTTACTCTTAGTGGCGTGGCTGTGAATCATGTCGTATCTGGGCTTTGTATGTCTTAGCTATTGAATCTTCTGGTAGACGTTACCAAAGCAGCTGGATTATCCTGCTTATTCGAAGCTACAAGGCTACATGATACAGGTAATTTTGAAGTCCCTCTGGTGATTGATTTGCAATACAAAAGGAAGCATTATTGCTGGGAGTCAATTAATTCTGTAAGTGCAATCTGTACAAAGTTTTCAACCAACTTTTCGGATCTCATAAAAAAGTATTTTGATGATCTGCCTTAGTTCCCAATTCTCTTGTTTTTTTGTCTTTCAGTAGTGTTTCTAGTAAACTTCATAAATGACATCATTCTCTTGTCTATATCTACATTTTTTATGGCTTTCAAGCATATAGTTTTCTTCTTATTTGTTTTCTATTTGTCTTTTGTCCCCGTTCAAACAGTATCGTCTTTCCCACGTTCTATAATTTTTTACACTTCTCCTGCTCTTGTAGCGCAAAAACAATAAATCACGAGGCACACCCTATAATAAATCCGCTACAGTGTTATCCCTCTCTGGATCATGTAAAACGGTAATTTTAAAGCAGTCTTTTTCTATGCGGTAACGATAACATCATTGATTTATTGGGAGCGAACTACCGTAAAATTACCGTAACGTGTTATGGATTAGAAACTGGACCAGAACTGGCGCCCGGATGCGAAGGTCGAGGAATTATACAAGTACTTGTATTGTTCTGTTATGACTTTGGTGGTTTCAAAGAAAATTTAATAAGAGAATAGCTACAGTCTTCGCCCGCGACTTGCACGAATCTTGTCCATACCTGTTCTCATTATTTAGTCGCGACCGCCTACGAGGCAGGCGCCAGGATAATCTATCCAGGGTTGTCACAACTGGTAATTAGGCTTGAGATCTCTCTTTATATTTGAGCACCAGGCCGATAACGATGCACAAATAAAGGCAGATATTATCGCACGGAAACGTACCGCCAGAAATAATTTTCTATTACCAAAATTTTTTCAAGGTGTAAATCCTAAATGGCTGTCCACCGCTCTGTATTACACAGGTTATAGTCTATACCGTATTCCTTTGATACAAATCTACCAAGCCACTATTGCCTGAGATACCGATATGACATGACAGAGAAACATCTTCCAGTTGCAGTTACAAATGATATAACATCAAAACTAGACACAAAACAGATATCGTTGGTTAGATTTAAACAACATTTGAGTGCTATGAAGGATAATTCAAGATAGACGACAGACGGAATGCTGTAGTTCTTGTGAGTAAGAATTGCTTGCTGTCTGAAAATTGTTAAGATCGACATGATAATATATTGGATGGCTTTGCAATAGAATAGTTTCATACTTGAAGGCATATTGATATTGCCATAACGGTAGATGCCTCTCATCTTCAAAGTGCTATAAAGCTTCAAAGTGTTATAAATACTAAACGCAATTTACCCAAGCTTTATCAAATCTATTGCATTAATCTTCAGGCAATTATCGTTCTAAAAGGCGTTGGCGTATGCTATTATAATTCATATCGATAAGTATGGTGAACGATTAGCTTCATCAAAGCTGAATCTTCCATAAACGTATTGAATAACTTTCTTTGCAATCAAGTTAATTACTTGCCGAAGAAATTCAAATGTTGCGAAAGCTTTCGATTCATTTGAATGTAATTTCCATTCCTCTTCTAGAAATGGGTCAGCTAGTCTATTTGTGTGGTCGTCTTAATAGATCCGTTTGAAATACAGTAAGTACTGGAGTAAGTACCTCATTTAGCTCTAAGTTTCAATCTTTTTAATTCGTTGGTATATTGTTAAAACTGGTCCTTAGTTGTACCTTGATCTTATTGTCCTGATCCTCCTGTACTTGTCCTACGTTCCTTGGAATCCATTGTTTATCTTTTTGATATTTGACGTCTCTGTCTTCATTTAGAAATATGCGGAATTACTATCTTTCATATAATAGGCTAGTTTCCTAAAAAAATGTAATTAGTCCGACTTTTAGATTATTCAAAAATAAGGGACACGTATTTTTTAGGGTTCCGTAGTCAACAAGGAACCCTTATAGTTTCGCCATGTCCGTCCGTCCGTCCGTCCGTCTGTCCGCAGTTTAGCTCAGAGACGCACAGAACTAGAGAGCTGTAATTTGGTGTAAATATACGGATTTGTTGTGCCGAAAAAGTGGTAAAATAAAATCTCGTAAAATATTTTTTTTAGGGTACCTCCAGTACTTAGACGTAAAGTGAGGATTTTTTTTTTCTCGCGTACCCCTTATTGTGGGGTATCATTAAATAGGTCTTTAAAAAATAATGATAGTTTTCATTAACAGTTTTTTGATAAAAAAAATTCGTTTGTGAAATATTAAGCTTTAAAGTGTTAAATTTTGCTCGATTCGAGTGTCCCCCCCCTCTACCAGCTAAACGGTTATGTTTGGGGGTGTGAAAAAATTCACAATAGTAGTATATATAACGAAGTTTAAAAGAAAATTATCATGACTAAGTAGGCTTTACAACTTTACGAGTAATAGTCGACCAACTTATAAAATGTACTTGGATATCATATTTTCTTAAACAAAATGTATCGGAGACAACTGCAAATGTAAGTTTGTCAACTTTATTTTTACAGCTTTCACAGGTTACTTAAATAGGCTATTATCTTTGTTATTTTTTGTTTAATCGAAAAAAGAAAAAATACGTTTTATAATCTAAAATACGGACTAAATAAAATGTAATTATTTTGACCCTGGAAACTACCCTATTGTGTAAATAGAATTTCTGCTTGGTCATTTAAACCAAAATTGTTCGGGTCCAGTTAAATACAGTCTCCAGTAACTCTTTACACAAAACACAAAGAAACACACTTGTCTTCAGAATTTTAGATTAGGTTCGACTCGCTCTTTTTTTCTACATTTGCGGTTTGACGTACTAACTCTTCAGGAGTAGTACTTCTCTTCTCTTTGCTTTAAATATGCATGTATCATTCACTTTTATTGTTTCGTACGCATTGCAGGCGGGATACATTTGTTCCTTGGGAGTATGAAACAGGCAGCTTACCTATAGATTTTTCAATGCAAAATAAAGTATCGGTGTGTTTCAGTCTTTATTCTATCTAAGTGCGTTAGTGCGGTTTTGCAGATAGGAATTTAATAAAGGCAAAAATTGTGGCTTAATCTTTTCAACCTCTTTTGAAGAGCTAATACTGAACCTAGGGAATTCTCCATCGACCTTACTTACATAATTCATATGCTTTCGGATGCGGGTTCTAGATAAACCTTGGAAAAACGGTATGCTCAATACATGTACATATTTTGTTTCACCCCACTTAGGGATCCAATTGAAGTATGTGGTAACTTTTGATCTTTTACTGGATTAGACCCGATATTCATTTTTATCTCGATCTAAATTCGATCCGATCCGTTTTCTTCGACATCGCCTTATTAAGATATCTTTCAGATTCGGATAAACATTATACGGTCGATGATTGGTTACAGACAATGATTAGGATCAAGATGGCAACCGAGATATATTATTAATATCCAGAATCAGAGACCAGCACATACGGGATTTAGTTAGCATTGCACGCTTGACGAAACGCACAGATCCTTTCCACGTGCACCTATACTTGATATCTTATCACTGTACGTTCAACATTATAATATGAGCAGCTCCCCTGCAAAGCCACACAACATGATCTGCGTAAGTTCGTAGCGTGTTCCCAACTATGTATGTTGGGGTCAGCTTCGAACCTAACCAGATATGTACATCTAAATAGCCTCCAAATGCCAGTATGTGCTGGGTTACATGGTCCTCCTTGGTAAGACTGGCTGCCAAACTATCAACCCACCGATGAGATGTCTATCAATAATGACAGCCAGAACCAACATCTCTTGCTTACCGAGGTACGGAGGAAACTCGGTATGTAATAAAGGTCATCCGAAGATTGGCAAGTTCAACTTTAACCTTGAAGCCGACTGTTATTATTTTACCACGTACTCCTACGAAGCCTTACATGAATCTTAAAAGCAATAGCTTTCCTACATATCTAGTTATCAGTCTAGTTTGATTACCGCACGTTTCCCAGATGCTCGGAGCTACGTCCCACACAATTCTGTGTGTCAACAATAGGAAGGAAGTCGTGTCGTCACGCTTTATTTGCCGTTCATTGCTATGCATCATATGCCAGTCATGGACTAGACGGCGACGTTTTATTGTTTTCTTGGAAGGGAATCTTTTGGTGACGTAGTTAGTGACGTGGACTGATTTGCATATTGTTTTGATGTTAAGATTTTAAGAGACTTGTCGCTGTATAGCAATTTTTTAATAAATCTGCAGGATTGTTTTGATTTAGTTCTTAAAAGGTCGAAACTACCATGTCTGAGGAGCTGAATAAGAATTAATCGCTTTCAAAACGTTTGGGAATACATCTTTCTAATGGATTGACATCTACAGCAATGTTGATTAGCTTTTCATTAGGTAGACTTAACATCAACCTTACATTTTTACCTAACCATTATTATAATTGCTGGTACTCACTTTTTTTTTTTCACTTTCTCACTCCTGTGAAAATGCCTATTCCAAACACTTTCACATAAGACATTCACTATCGAACCGCAACTCCCGGGAAACGTACAAATCAGAATACAACTTTTGAATCCATTATTGTGTTAGATCTTAGATACCTATATGAACAAAAATTTCTAAATGTATGAGATACATAAAAGATTATTACTTAGTCTATGTTTGCAGCACATTAGAAACAACCTGCCAATCAAAGTAACATTACAGACAATTTTATTTAGACACGATAGCAATTACTTTGTAAAAACATCTCATATTGTTATTATTGTAGAAGTTACTCGCACATCATTGATATATCGTCAATACAACTTACTTATTAAAAAAATATTACTCTGTTGGTTTGTTCATCATTTATAATTGAGATGGGGAAAAGGCAACTGTGCTATCCTCTAAGGACGCAGCACGGACGCGGCGTCAAAGCTGCAGTTTGTTTTAGCGAAATAAAACTTAATGATCTAATCATAAAGTTGAAAATCTATAGTACAAAAGCTCAAAGTGTCAAATGTCGATGTTGCACGCAAGCATAAGCCCTTATAGAATAACATGGCAGGAAGTCCTTCGGATCTTTAACACGTTTTAATCTTCTTCATTCTATTAGCATATAAATATTATCTTAATAATCGCATTCGTATCGTGGTTAAAATAAAAAAAAGCACTTGACAGCGGTGTAATATAATCGAGTTTCCTTTTGAAAATGATTCCACAGAATCATTTTTCAAAATCGTCTGGGTACACAAAATATTCAAATAAAAAGTTTTTCCTTCAAAAGAATATCTTTCTCGGAAAACCTGCCGTCTTCCCACGGTTTTGATAACTTTTACATAATGATATCATTGTTATACAATTCTATAAAAAGAATTCTATTACTGTTTACCTGCCCAAGTTTGTTTTTAAATTGGTCTCTTTTCTACCACCTACGCAACCCCAAGTCCTTTTCGTAACGACTTTTTCGCGGCATAATTTTATTAGACCTTTTCTGAGTTAGTATTATTCTACTAATTGGCGCTGCCAACTCATATAATAATATAAGTTACATAAAAGACACCCACGGTTAAAGGCATGTTTTATTTTAGGCCTTATTCTTTGGTATTACATTGACAGAAATAACCTTCATCTAATGTTGTCTGTCCACTTTTATTATAGTCGGACTCGAGACATAGACCATATCCTTTGTGTCCGTAAATAATATCATCATTATCACTTTTGTAACATACCTACATGTTAGTATATGAGATTTCTCATCAACTCTCGCCATGTCCAAATTAATTTCGCGGTTGTATTTTTCCCATCCATTCTATTCCATCAGCTGTCATCTCAGAGTTCATGTCCTTCCTAATCATATTTCGAAGGACAAAATCAATCCATATTTCTATTTCTTCCACTTTTATTGGACCGAGTACGATGGATATCTGAATTGCTTTAATAATTGTCTTTTTGTTAGTCAATTACATTCCTATAAAGCTTTGGGGAGATTGCTGTAGTCTTGTCTTGGGTTTTTTTGAATGAGTTTGTTCTTATACATATTGTAATAATGACGAGCAGAGGGTTGTATTGGGCTTCTAAAACCCATTGTTCCTGCTCAACTTTTATGAGTTGAGAGTTTGGCAGATAAAAGTTATGCCTTCCGCCATTCCTGACAGGCTCTATCACCAAGGAAATGCTGCGGGCCAACATTTTGGGTAGTCCAGGATCCGGGTTTTCTAATCCGTTTTTCATACGTTTACCTTGATGATTGTTTAATTCGTAAAGGTGGCCTAACCTAACCTAACCTTAATTATGTTTTCGCATTCTCATCTGATATTCCTTGTGTGGTTGTTCGGTACTATATTTGGTGAGCTCTCGTGCCGCTAACAAGCCAATTATGGTTAATTTATTCATAACCACCTTGTAATTGAGCAATAATTAACTAAAGCCGACTGTTGCACACTTTTTATGGTGTCTGCTTCTTAATTTGTGTGATACATTTTTTTGTTGAGTGAGGTAAGTTTGTGCTTTTGGGAGGAAAAAAACATCAGATGATAATGTGTTATTGCGTTGCTAATTCTGCGCCAGTGAATCGTTGAATGCCTCTCAAGACATAAGTAAGAAAAGAATATGTATCGAGGTGACCTACGCTACGCAACCCCAAGTCCTTTTCGTAACGAGTTTTTCGCTGTATTATTTTATTAAGTGGACCTTTTCTGAGATAGTATTATTCTACTAATTGGCGCGGCCGAATATATATCGACGCACTTCATGAAAAAGGATACTTCAGTCGGATTTACCTTTTAGGTATGTTGTGCTAATATCCGCCGTCAATAAAGTCCTACACATTTCAAACAAATAGCTAACATTCCGAAACTTCACTCCCTACACAATTAAATGTAACTGCCGTTTAATTTCACGACTGCTGTTCCATTTCATTGAACTTGAAAAATGTCACAGGATTGACTTCCGGGCGCTATCTGAATGTCAGTGACGTTCCCATTCCCCATAGAGTTTCGATTACACGCATCGTTTCAGTTCCATTGGGACGGCCATCTTGTGACGCAATAAGCAAAGAGACGGCTGACTGGATTCCTCCCTGCCGGGGTTTTATTGCAAGAGTATTGCGCGGGTAGAAAATAATCAGACTGATAATAAGCAGAAGTAATAAGGTTTTGTGGAAGAAGACTTCAATGTAATTGGAATAGGATAATAAAATATTCTTAGACACGTGTAAGTTATGGGAGAGACCTTTGCCCAGTAGTGAGACAATAGAGGTTACAAAAAGCGTGTATGTTGGGTTCAATCATAAAAAAAATTGTATTGGCATTAAGCAATATTAATAAAAGAACTGATTTAAAAACGTGAATTGCCAAATCATTAAATAAAAGTCTTCCAAAGTCTCAGTACCGTAAAAGTTGGGATGATAATAAACATTAAGTTTCGGATGGAAGAATATGATATTGGCGAAATGGATAAACTTATCGAAGGAGTCTACGGTCCGTTGAAAGAGGCGGAAAACGAAGTGGCCCATTACCGGCGGGCAAGCCAGGTCATACCGGTCCGGATGCACACTTCCGTTTCGACCTCGTCTCTCTTACTGTAGTTTAAGGTTAAAGGTCAAAGTCACACTGATAAGAAAAATATAATACTTGGAGAGGAAATCTCTTATGAAATGGATCTACCTGTAAGCATTCACACTAATACCAGACGATAAGGAATCCTACAAATCCTACAAATATTATAAATGTGAAAGTTTGTGAGGATATATATTTATGTGTATGTAGGTTATGTTTGTTTCTCTTTCACGCAAAAACCACTGAACGGTACACAGATATTTTACAACCTGGATTAACACATAGGATAGTTTTTATCCCGATTTTATGTTCCTATGGGATAATTTTTGAGTTGTAGCGGGTGAAGCCCCTGGCAACAGCTAGTTCTAAAATAAGTTCAAAGTTCGACGCAGCGTTTTAATATAAACGCATCAAATTCCAGGTAAGCAAGGCCTTGCGTTTATTGGCAAATTCTTGTTCTAATATCCATTTTACTGGCTGGCTGTTATTTCGCAGTTCGTACATTCTTTTCTTTTCCCTCATCGGCTTGGCCTAAGCCATAGATTGCTTACTCTTGGTAACAACTGCAAGTCCCGAAAACTTGGATTATATTATTTACCATATTGTCACTGATTGTTGAAAAATTCCAAAAATACATTGCATTTCAATATCTTTGTCGGCAGCAAATCGAGTTTTTCTTTGCACCCCGGTTATTTCCCCAAGGCATAATTTTGACCTTTAATACGTTTTCGAGCATTCAAGGTTGTAATTCATTGCACCCCTTAATACTATCAACCCCAAAGGTATACAATAATGGAACCCTCCAGAATCAATTACCGTTGACAAAGTTGTGGGAACACTTCTATAAATGTTTGAATAGCCTCCTCCGTAGTTCAGTGCGCCTAGTAATTTGTACGAAGTGAGTGAGCTGAAATTGAGACGTAATTTCGATATTTGTGAACATGTAATCTTCGAAGATCCTGGCAATTGTGAAATTAATAGTACATCAAATCTATAATAGTGGTGAGCAAGAGTATATAGCCAATACCCACCATCTCTGTGACGAATGAGTGACATCAACGTTTGACTAACCTCTTGCGAGTTCTGTGCTCCTGCCGCTCCTGGTAATCCTATTTTTCATGTAACCTGGAACGTAACCCTAATTCGTGTTTGCGAGAACAGTCCCGCAAACGCTCCAGGTTCCTGTTGAGACAGCTCAACAGGAACCTGAAACGTAAAGAGCTATTGAATTATCACCGTGGATTATAGTCAGTACAAGTCTGGCAGTCCTTCCCGCCCTGGGTGGGTGGACTCATTTGATGATTTTACCACGCTTAAAAACCTTATTCCCAGGCAATTTCTACAAAGAGAATTGAATTTGAAACGTATTGTCGAATCTTTGGGAACAGAAACACTTGCAATAAATAATTTAATAGCATCCTCCAGAGTTTTGTTCTCCTAGTACTTACTAAGCCTGCTTGTGACGTTATATCCCACCCAGCTTGTCACTCAGGCGTCTGTGTGAGACATTTACATAATTAAACAGAGAGATATCACATCTAAACATCTCCGTTGATGTCTCGTAACGTCCCTTAATTAATTAATGTAGGCTTAGTTGATAATGGTATAAGGATAATTGTGTGGCGTTAATGTGTCAATGGAAAGTGAATTGAATAGGTACTGTACTGGACCCTTGACAGACTGAAAACAAATCTAAAAATAAATGTAGAACGGATGATTTTCCAGAAGGACGAGTGATCATTCGTAGACCATAGATTACGTAGGATTTTAACTGCACCTAGTCTAACGGCTACACTAATTGACCTAGAGACTGTCTAATCAGGATACAGCGGCAAAGGGCTTGTGAAAGAGCAAGGTAATTTTTAGTCAGTAATATTACGACAGTCTCTTCCCCTCCACCCAAGGCATGAGGATTTACGTAATGATTCTTACACCCAAAAAAGGGCTAATTTAATTATTAAGCCACACTCGCTGCCCGACCAAGGACCATGCCCGGGTCGACGGCGCGTTGTGTCCCACGCGCGCCTCAAAGAGCGTTGTGTCCCACGCGCGCCTCAAAGAGCGTTAGCATAATGACGGGGCCCCCGTCTCAGAGGGCCAAAGCCTGCCGGGGTCGCGGGATTATTCCCTTACCGTAACCCCGGAACATAACAGGCTATGAAGGACACCGTGGATTTTAGTCAGTAGAAGTCTGACAGTCCCTCCCGCCCTGCCCGGGGTTGGAGGACTCATTTGATGATTTTACCACGCTAAAAAAAAAAAAGCCACAAATTGCACTTCAAATGTTTTTTTCTGAATTGTTCAAAAATGACTCATAGAAACATTGCTAACACAGTTTCGAATCACAAAGTTTAAGAAATTACTGATGATTATAATGTAACAGACACAGCACTTAACCGAGAATTGAAATCGAATGATTGTTTGCAAATAAACATTGAAAGTAGGGACCGACATCAATAATTATGTCTGTGTTTGTTGTATTTTCATTAATAACTTTTGATTACCCTGTCTATGTTTCGCTCGAGGGATTTCAATCAACTCAAACTCTCCCAATCGAGTATCAAATTAATGTTTTAAATCAATGTGTTCCACGTCTGCACGGTTTTGACTGTTTTTAATTAAGTTTGCTGTTTCTACGTTATTTGATTATGGGTCTCTTGACTTTACTCTAGATCAGAGGTGAGAAAGACAAGTCGACGATGGACAATGTGCAAAGTTACCCTGAAGAAACCTGTTCACCCTAACTTTGAAGAGATCAAGGCTGAATACGTTCGAAAACCCAGAAACACGTTGAGATTTCCAATCCTTCACTATATTATATTCGTGTGTGTGAACTGATGTTTTGAAAAAAGTATCTTTTGAATGTGTTTAAGGACCAGATGGCCTCTTAAAAATCCCTAAATTTTGCACCATATTCGAAATGTTTTGTCAGGAAACCCTACCGACAAATTAAAGTTTCCGTTAGTAGTACCTACTATTATGAGTTATAAGGACGTAGTTTAAGCCATAAATGGTTATGACTTGAAAGTCTATGGCAGGATTTCCTTAGCACATAATCAGTGATTGCTTAGTGATCATTAATAGCATGCCTTCTTCTAGGTGTAAATCTGTTGTTAACTTTATTTTATTATGTCTTTTAGTATGTGCTAGAATACTGTCTTTCTCTTTTTTAACTAATTGAACCAATTTCTGAGAATTTAATGTAACAATTACCACTATCTGTATTAAATGCCTGAGACTGTCTGATTATAAGTTAATAAAAGCTTCATTTTAAGTCAGCCAGTACCTCTTAATTCTCCTTTGCTAATAATCAATATTATAATTATAAGAAATAATTAAGTACTATCAATTATTTTTAAACGCAATAAGGCACTATGAGAGATTGAGACTGTAATCAGGATACAGCGGCCCTGGAACGCAAAAGGCTTGTGAAAGAGCAAGGTGATGTTTAGTCTGTAATATTATGACAGTCTCTTCCGCTACACCCAAGGCATGAGGACACACTTAATGATTTTACACCCAAAAAGGGGCTAATTTAATAATTAAAACAAGGTCAACTACGACACAGATTGCACAAATGACTCATAGAAACATTGCTAACACTGTTTGGAATCACAAAGTTTAAGAAATTACTGATGATAATGTAACAGACACAGCACTTAACCGAGAATTGAAATCGAATGATTATTTGCAAATAAACATTGAGAGTAGGGACCGACATCAATAATTATGTCTGTATTTGTTGTATTTTCATTAATAACTTTTGATTACCCTGTCTACGTTTCGCTCGAGGGATTTCAATCAGCTCAATCTCTCCCAATCGAGTATCAAATTAATGTTTTAAATCAATGTGATCCATGTCTGCACGGTTTTGACTGTTTTTAATTAAGTTTGCTGTTTCTACGTTATTTGATATGGGTCTCTTGACTTTACTCTGGATCAGCGGTCAGAAAGGCAAGTCGACGATGGTGCGAAGCTACCCTGAAGAAACCTGTTCACTCTAACTTTGAAGAGATCAAGGCTGAATACGTTCGAAAACCCAGAAACACGTTGAGATTTCCAATCCTTCACTATATTATATTCGTGTGTGTGAACTGATGTTTTGAAAAAAGTATCTTTTGAATGTGTTTAAGGACTAGATGGCCTCTTAAAAATCCCTAAATTTTGCACCATGTTCGAAACGTTTTGTCAGGAAACCCTACCGACAAATTAAAGTTTCCGTTAGTAGTACCTACTATTATCTATATATATAAAATTCAAAACTGACTGACTGATCTGACAACGCACAGCCAAAACCGCTGGGCCTAGAAACGTGAAATTTGGCATAAGCTCTCCTTATACCACGTAGGTGAGCACTAAGAACGGATTTTGCGAAATTCGGCCCCTAAGGGGTTGTTTTTGGGGTTGATAGTTTGTATGAAACTTCGTTACTACAAGTGCTAGGAAGTTTAAATTTTGAATACGGGTTCTTTTGAGGACGTAAGAGTTACCTATGACAGGATTTTGCGAAATTCGACCCCCAAGGGGTTTGTTTTTGGGATTGACAGTTTGTATGAAACTTTGTTATTAGAAGTGCTAGGCGTCTCAAATCTTGCATGGCGGTTCTTTTTAAGACGTTAACGCTCACTAAGGCGGAAATTTTGTGACATTCGTCCCCTGAAGGGTTGTTTTTGGGGTTGAAAGTTTGTATGAAACTTTGTTAATACATGTGCTAGGAGCCTCAAATTTTGCATCGGGTTCCTTTTTAGGACGTAAATTCTCACCATGACGGGATTTTGAGAAATTCGACCACTAAGGGGTTTGTTTTTGGGGTTGATCTTAATAGTTTGTACGCAACTCCGTTAGGTACTACAGGTCACTACAAATCTTGCATATTGGTTCTTTTTAAGACGTAAATGGTTACCAAGAGGTGGAAATTTTGTGAAATTCGTCCCGTAAGGGGTTATAATGGTAATCGTGCAATGGGGTCATTTGTATTAGGCGTGGGTTTTTGTTAAATATTGATTTAGATTTCCCAAAAGTATCTCATAAAAAGTGGGCTGGGCTGGAAGTCGAAATTCAAAAAAGCAAAGTTCGAAAATCACGCGGACGAAGTCGCGGGCGGAGTGCTAGTGTGTTATAAGGACGTAGTCTAAGCCATAAATGGTTATGACTTGAAAGTCTATGGCAGGATTTCCTTAGCACATAATCAGTGATTGCTTAGTGATAATTAATAACATGCCTTCTACTATACGCACTAGGTGTAAATCTGTTGTTAACTTTATTTTATTATGTGCTAGAATACTGTCTTCCTCTTTTTTAACTAATTTAACCAGTTTCTTTGAATGTAATGTAACAATTACCACTATCTGTATTAAATGCCTGAGACTGTCTGATTATAAGTTATTACACGCTTCATTCAAGTCAGCCAGTACCTCTAAATTCTTCTCTGCTAATAATCCTACTAATATTATAAAGGCGAAAGTTTGTAAGTATGGATGTATGGATGTTTGTTACGGATTTGGCTAAAATTGGTACACACATAGTTTATAATCTGGATTAACACATAGTATAGTTTTTATCCCGATTTTATGTTCCCGTGGGATAACTTTCGAGTAGTAGCGGGTGAAGCCGCTGGCAACAGCTAGTCAATATATAATTATAATAAATAATTACTACCAATTATTTTTTAAACGCAATAACGCATGCGACGCGCATTGTAAAGATGATCTAATTAGTAAGAGTTATGCAGAAGACGCGGTTTCGGATCACACTGGCAACTGAATTTTTCTTTCCTCATAAAATCATCTTTAACTCTTATCAGTCTTGAAATCATTTTCTACCATTTTTCTACTGTCTTTAATGTACTTTCTTAATCTCTTCGCAGAACTAAGTGTGTACATCTAAGTTTCGTATTCAGTTCCATGGTCATCTTCGGTTACAAATCCGTGCGCTTTATTGACAAGCCTATTTCAATACCATGGTCGAGCGATTCCTCTATTTTCTGTCCCATTTCCAACAATAAACGATCTGTTACGTCATTATCAATAAATCTTTGGTAACTGCTTTAACTGCCTAGTTTCACAGCATAGTAACCATTGTTGATGTTATTGAAACAGTTGTGGAATCGGGCGACGTAATAGCTTTTGTTTGACGGTTGCTAGGTAATGTTCTGGGTCCTATAGCGCTTCAGTCTAGATAAAAAAGTCTTTGAAAAAAAGGGGAACCGACTTCAAAAAACTGTAAAATAACTTTTCTTTCGGAAGTCGGTGGCTTTGTTTTTTTATTTAATTGACTATGGCCACCGACGACGGTTAAAAAAATAAATTTGTGGTTATAAAACTCTGTTTTAATTGGGTATCTCAGAAGAGTTTTATCTGGATACCATCTTCAGCTCAACGCAAAGTTGTCTTCTACTGAACGTAAGACTTTCTGAGCTTTCATAATTTTTTTGGAATTTTTTTTGGAATATCAATGTTTCTTAATGTGCGAACACCACGACAGACAGAACACATTATTAGTGTTCCATCGTACTTTGCTAACAGGTGGCCTGCGGAATGAGATGGCGTTAGATGTCTTGTATAGGTCTGTCTCTTTCCCACAGTGGAATCACTCGCTTTAATTTAATGTCATGGTAAGCCATCAGCACCTAATATTGCTATTGCACTAAATAAAATCATATATTTATCTATCTATTTCATATTCAAGAATATTTCTATAAAATAATTCACCTAGCTTTAACTTTCAACTACCTGCGAATATTGCTTCTTTATCCCGTATTCCAGAAGCAATTGCCCCATAAATCTTCAGATCAAATATTTCCGGATCAAAACTGAGCAGAGTTATGACTCCTGCTAGGAAACATTACGATGTTTGCTTGAATTTTATTACGGTCCCTAAAATTTAAATATATTGGAAACTAGCTTTTCCTCGTGGCTACACTTGCGATCATATAAAATTGTGAATCAATTCGGGTTGAACTCTGCTTGAAATTTTGATTATAAAGACACATGGTCCCATCAATTGTAATGATAACGTTGTTGTTGTTTTCCTGGGGACCAGATTTTTTTATGAATAGAAGTTATGTTCTATGGGCTCTTTGGTCGATTGACCCCGCTCAGATGGGACCCGCGGGATGAATGAACCAATTCATGATTTTGATTATTTCTTTATTGGTCGATTGGACCCGCTGTTCGAAATGATTCTGTGCACCTGACAACGTCTGACCAAAATAGAATGATCGGTTTAATGATTTGGGCGTAAAAATGTAACAAGCAAACTTACTTTCGCATTTATAAAGTTAGTTAACATTAGGATAGTCAGGCATAAAATAAGTATGAAGGACAAGAACTTTCGAAATTATTAAATCCCCCCAAAAAAAATTGTCTTACAGAAATCTGGTCGGTAGCTGAAGCGGCCATATTTTTTACATAAAGGTGTAAATCTGGAACGAATCTAAGATTAGTGGAACGCTTAATCAGCGATTTCTACACAATGCCGTGACGTTCGCGGTAGCCCAAGAGATAAACGATAAAAAAGATTGTTTACTTGATGAGTTGCACAAGAGCTTCTATCAAATTCCCCATTCTTTTGAAATTTTTTATAGAAACTTTTTAAGGATCCTAAGGTTTGTCATTTCTGTAATAAGATCAGTAGAATCATGGTAATGGCGTAGTTAAGTTGATTTGGTTTTCGTGTTCCACATCCATATAAATATTGAAACCTACATAACGCATTGCATTATATTGACGATCTTCTGGTTAGTGATATTTGCAAAACGTTATTATTTGTCCTTTAAAAGCATTAGCCCAATTTTAGATGTTTCTAAATAGCCTCTGTATACCAACATACGCAAATCGATCTAATTAGTAACGGCTAATGAAGCTATTTACGCATTTAGCCGTTATAAATAACTTTTTACTATAACAGAGGCTTTATAAATAGCGGTGTTACGTAATGCTACAAACCTGGGTTAAATTAAACTGTTTACTGAAATACTCGGAGATATTTTAACAACGGCTGTTACGTCGGTAGTTAGAATATTAACTGCTCAATTGGAAACCCGAAACATTAAATAAAGAAAGCAAGCCCTTTCCTGGTTGTGAACAACAATATTCCCTTTGTAAGTAAAAGTTACCTAACTCTATAGTTACTAGAATATTTTATTAAAGTTGTATTTTGAGCATACTCAAAACTTTTCCAATGGTACCTTTTCTAACTTTACCAAATAATAAGGTCTTATTGTGAAAGTTGGTCTCCCAAGTGTTTCAACAACATCGTTTGTCTAGGCAAAGTTACTTAATGAAACTTTTTGGCAGACTTATCTGCTTTGTGCTTCTGGTGAGTGGTTCTTCTAACCTCGACAAGTATCTTGTTGTTTGTCTTGATTCGAAGGATAGGTCACTTTCTTTCTATCATGGAGGTGTTCTGAAAAGCTTCTTGCTGTCCACACTTAAAATAGGATCGGTTCATTTTTTCATTAGTTTCAACAAAAAGACTTCCTTGTGGTATGCCTCACATAACTTCAAAACAAAGGCCTTCTTTGATCCACAATAAAATACGTCGTATACGACGTTTTATGTCGTTTATAAAGGACGTAAATATCTTGAAATAATCATAGTACGTATGCTGATGATGGCCAAATCTGTAGGGTGATCAGATCAACAAGCCTCGTTCTATCATAAATTCTTTTTTTATACTTACTTCCATCAATCCGTCCAATCCATTATGCTGATAACATTTCAATTTTACTTCACACACCAGATGCTACAAATTAAATAGCATTTAAATTTAAATTATGCGTTGCATTTCACGCCAAATTGGATCAGGAATACGTAGAGTCGGTCATGCGCAGTATTTGATGTTTGCTGGATCAATTAAATACAACTGTGTTGTGTTTATTATTACGTAACCAATTTGGCTTGTTACTCACAAATTTTACATTTTGTAAATTAATTTAAAATTAGGAATCGCCTAGTTCTGTTGTTTTGCTTGGTTGAGAACGGAATGCACTAGCATTTCTGGGAAGATTCTAAGACCGTTACCGTTATAATGTACGATAAAGGTTCTTGGCTAAAATATCTACATTTGAAGTATCTGTGAGAGTAGATCTCCAAAAGCATTCTTTCGTGTTAAAAACAGTAATCTGTTAGACGAAGAAAACCGTATCGACACGGAACAGCACTAATTGTCTCGCGTCATGGGAACAACCCTACGGCGTTTGACAGTTGGGTCTGTGGTAGAGATTCCCGCGCTTATGAAAAGTTGAATGTACGCGAAGAGTTTCAAATGTGTGTTTATTAAATACTTAAAGTTAATAAGTCGTGTTTAATAGATCAGAAGTGCGATTTACCTATGCTTACAAAGTAACAATAAAGTTTAGAGTGATTCTTGTTAAAAAAAAAAAAAAACTTAGTACTTTTGTTCATCTTGTGTATGTCTGTAACATTTAAGATTAATATAGTGAAAAACATTAATTTCGGATTGCAAAAATGGATGATCTTAATTGTGCATGTGTGTAAATAACTGCTTACTGCTTAATCTAACAACATTTTCAAACATTTTGTGTGGTGTTAAACAGTTGCAAACTTTATGGAAGTAGTGCTTGCCTGGCGCTGGTTTCTTCATTTGAGTGTGATAAAATCAAGGCAACGGTTTGGTTGACATTCCCCTAGGTCAGGAACTGTGACTTCACCTGCTTGAAATCTCCAAATTCTTCAATTGTTTGGTGAGATCCATCCATACTTTTGTTGTTAAAATAGACTGATTTTGCCTCCATAATTATTATCATGAGACATTAATAATGGTGTTACAAAGCAAGCTTTAACTAATTACAGTGATAATCAAAGGACACAATTAAATAAATTTCAATTGTTTTGTTTTTTATATTTTAAGTTTCTATTGTTTTGGTGAGAAGTGTCTAAACTTTTAAAGGCAAAAGTGTATCATATACTGTATTGTTGTGTGTGTATAGTATAGTATTATTTATTGTGTTGTTTAGACCTTATTTTAAGTATAACTATGGGTCGCCATAAGAAGAGGCATAGGTCTCCTAGTTCTACCTCTTGTAGTTCAAGCGATGGAGAAAAGATTATTAAAAAAAAGATCTCATAATAAGAAGAATTTAAAGAAGAAAAACAGTAGGATAGAAGCCTTAGAGGGGTTGATAAGAGAATTAAGAAAGAAAACTGACTATCATACTGGAAATACACCCCAGCCCTCTATTGTACGCTATATGGGTCGCAATGATTTTATACCAGTGTTTGACCCACAGACCTCCTCAGTCTCTGTTGATCATTGGATCCGGAACTTGGAAGGAATTGCCAATATGCATGGTTGGGATGAACGCACACTAATATGTAACTGTACTGCTAAACTTGGTGGCTATGCGAAGAGCTGGTATGAACACCAAGTATCCTATGAAATGAGTTGGACTGAGTGGAAGGTAAAGTTAATTAAAGCATTCCCTTTCACTAAAAGTAAACTAACACAAATAAGAGAATTAGTGAACCGAGTCAAGAAGTCTAACGAAGACCCTATTGAATTTTATTATGCTAAAGTTGGGATTGGAATGTCATGCCATTTGAGTGATGAGATCATTACTGAAGCTATCATAGGTACGCTTGGGAACCAACTATTAGAGATTGGTGCTAAATCAGCTGGATGTCGGGACACCAATTCCTTACTTCAGTACTTGGCTAGTATCAACACTTCGGTTGCTGTCAAAGAGCAAGACAAACCTGAAACTTCAGAGAAAAGACATGATGGACCAGACAGGGTGATAAAGTGTTATTCTTGTGGCAAACCTGGTCACAAAGCAAGTAGGTGTCGCAAAAATGGAAATGACAACATTAAATGCTCATTTTGTACAAGACGGGGTCACACTGAAGCTGAGTGTTTCAAAAAGAAAAATCAGAGCAAACATTGTTCTTTCTGTAATATTGATGGTCATACATTGGAAGAGTGCAGGAGGAAATCCAAATCCAGTACACAAAACCATTCAAAATAAAATATTTAAATTGTATAAAAAAAAAATGTATAAAATATTCCTCAAACAGGAAGTATTTATAAGCTTCTCTGGTAGTTGATGGTGTGGAGAGGTGAATGTATTTCATATTGTGCATGACCTACAAGAAGTTATGTTATGAGAAAATATGTGGCAAGCTGTATTTGTTCACGAAGAAACCAACTGGGAGACAACCGGGTTTACTACACCCTATACCGAAGGTCGCCGTGCCCTTCCTCACTTTACATGTGGACCGCCTGGGCTCTTTTAGTAAGAGTAATAGGAAAACATATATTTTTGCGGTTATTAACGAATTTACTAAGTTCGTGTGGTTAGAAGCCGTTGCAACAGTCAATGGTAGAGGAGTAATTACTGCATTAAGTAAACTGAGCCACACATTTGGTTATTCAATTTGAGACTTTAAATAATGCCATTAAACATGTTTTAAACGCAGTGACGTCACCTAGGTCGAATGGACATGGTCGAACGTCTGCACCGAACAATTCTAAATTCTCTGGCAGCTCACCTGGTGTAAGGTGCTCTTTTATCAATTACCATGTAATTATTTTTTCGTGTCTTATATTTCATGACGTACGATACGTATGCCTTGGGGGCTTAACCAATATCACTCTACTATAACACTTGCCTATGGGGCCTTCACAGTGTTCATTTAGGTGCTTGCTTCCGGAGCCTTACAGCACAAATAGAGACAATTCTACCATTGCACTTGCCTATGGGCCCTTCACAGTGTTCATTTAGGTGCTTGCTTCCGGAGCCTTACAGCACAAATAGAGACAATTCTACCATTGCACTTGCCTATGGGCCCTTGACAGTGTTCATTGAGGGTGCTTGCTTCCGGAGCCTTACAGCACAAATAGAGACAATTCTACCATTGCACTTGCCTATGGGGCCTTGACAGTGTTCATTGAGGGTGCTTGCTTCCGGAGCCTTACAGCACAAATAGAGACAATTCTACCATTGCACTTGCCTATGGGGCCTTGACAGTGTTCATTGAGGGTGCTTGCTTCCGGAGCCTTACAGCACAAATAGAGACAATTCTACCATTGCACTTGCCTATGGGGCCTTCACAGTGTTCATTCAGGGTGCTTGCTTCCAGAGCCTTACAGCACAAATGTCTCACAACGCTTGCCTAGCGGGGCCTACACAGCGTTTATTGAAGTGTTTGCTTACGGAGCCTTATAACACAATCCTCTGCACGCTAACAAACAAATGCTTGCCTAGCGGGGCCTACACAGCGTTTATTGAAGTGTTTGCTTACGGAGCCTTATAACACGATCCTATGCACGTTAAAATACAAATGCTTGCCTAGCGGGGCCAACACAGCGTTTACTAACGTGCTTGCTTTCGGAGCCAGCAGGCGATTGCCTATTGCCTACGGGGCCTAAACCATGATACCCAAAACTTGCCTACGGGGCCTCTCCATTGGGTATTCAGTCTTTGCCTTTGGGGCTAAAATTTATGTTTTACGCTTGCCTTCGGGGCCTCACAGCGCTTACATCTCTTGCCGAAAATGGTGAAGATCGCCGGCTGAACCCTGCAGCGAGTACACGGCTGATCTGGCGTGCCAAGCTGAGGACTATCTCCTTCGGGGACCGAAGGACTGCAGGATGGCCGAGCTGTTAGACGAAGAAAACCGTATCGACACGGAACAGCACTAATTGTCTCGCGTCATGGGAACAACCCTACGGCGTTTGACAGTTGGGTCTGTGGTAGAGATTCCCGCGCTTATGAAAAGTTGAATGTACGCGAAGAGTTTCAAATGTGTGTTTATTAAATACTTAAAGTTAATAAGTCGTGTTTAATAAATCTAAGATTTTTATAATTTCTTATACAGGTTTAACTTTAATTTGATATAAATGTTATCCGTAAATGCTCTAAAACATTTTTTTCCCGCCCTGTATAAAACAGAAAGAACTCTCCGACTCTTACTAATATCACCTTGTTAAATTTACAGGCGATCCTGTGGCCCATACAACCCTGACTTCAACTATTTCCCACATCTATTAATAAAGGCTAGTTTGTACAAATTCCAAGTTACCCACAGCTTTCAACGCACGCCCTTGACTTGCTAATCAATGAGGCGTGATCGGAAGAATCTCGCCTCTTGATTACTAATTAACCACCATTAGTCATGGATTCACCTAATTTTCGAGGTTTTTTCCTAATACAGCGATGGGAATGGAGCTATAAGTTTTTTTGGTGCTTCAAGAACGATGATGTTGTAAATGTCCAGCGACTTTCGCTTTTGATTAGATTCAGACACAGACTAAACACGCTATATTTTGGCTTAGCTTTGTCTATAGTTGATTCTGTTTTCATCATCATCATCATCTTCATCCACAAACTGAGCTCGCCCACTGCTGCCTCTCTTTATCTGTAACGGCTGTAACAAGGTCCAAGCTTCTGGGTTAGTCTCTTCCAGGATATACATGTGAAGACAATAACGATGCTTGCCCATCTGGCTCGCTGGATGGTCTAAATTTCTCTTTCTAGTCCTTGAAGACCACTCCACAGTACTATTTCACCCAACTATTTAATATTTCTTCACAAAATAGTTCTTAAAAGATTATCCTTAGTTATAGCAATAAGCCAGAATCAGAAGCTTACTTTATGAGGGATTATATCTTTATCTATAAACAAGCCTCTTCACACTATTTCACAACCTTGATAAAAAAAAAGTAAAACGCCCCGAGGGAGCGTGTCATCGGTTTGTAAAAAATCACCCGCATTCATTTATTACGTCATAGCCAGACGTAACAATGCCGTCACTCAAAATGACAATGTGACCCACACAGGACAGGATATCGGCAAAACGCTTCATTTGCAGAGAGGCTTTTGAACGAAATGATTGATGTCGAGTGACTTAAAATTCAGAACTAGGGTAATGTTTTTAAGCCATAAAGTTTATAAATACATTCATTTACTCACTGACAGACAGCGCACATTAAGATTTCCACAGCAAAAGTTTTTAAGAAAATGAGCTGTAAAGAAAATGCCTTGAAGCGGTTAAATAGTGAATGGAAACCCTAACGGGTTTTGCTTATAAGAAATCCCACAGGGTACAAGAAATATGAATCATGAGTTTGTTGCTGCCTAGAAAAATTGCTTATAGCTTATCTGCGTCTTCCCCAAGAAAAAATATTTAGTCCCGCCCTGTTTAAATGCTGTCAATTTTAAAATTTATAACGCAAGGCCTTGGGGCGATAACGAAACTTGAATATAAGAAGCTCTAAAAATATGACGGTATAAGGTTTTAAACCTATCGAAACGCAAGATCTTGCTTACAAAATGAAAAAGTAAGTAACAAATAGAAATAAAGCTACTCTTCCGTCTAATCAAAGTAAAAAAACAATCTTCGCTAAACAAATGGGTGTTTGAAAGAATCGAGGAGACGCCACGGTCCAATAAATTTCACTTAAGTTGTACAATATAACAAGAAGAATGGAAGATCAAAATTGATGATCCCTGACTCCACGAAGAAAATCATAATTAAAAGATGCAGTCAAATGCGTAACGATGCAACTTTTAGTCCCAGGAATTTATTTCAATTGATTAGCACTAAACATCAATTTTAAACAAGTAGAGATTAATCAAACCAAAGTAGTTGAACGCGACCAGCAAATCTTAACCCCGATCAAGAGTTCAGCAAACCAGTCCTTACTTCCTGACAACATTCCCACGAATTCTATTTTCGAATTCTGTATTCAATTTATAAAACGTGCTTGTTTACCCCTTGATCTTTATTTATGCTACAAGGCTTAACATTGTGTCCAAAAATAAATTGTTTTTCATTGTTTTTACCTTATCATGTATTCAACTTCTTTTGTACTTTGAAAACATAACGTCTTTTTTATAAGTAAAATATCCTTTTTCTTGAAAGGAGTGTTTTCTTTTCGTTTGCAAATCCCCAGTGGCTTAGCACGTGTTCTCTGTACTTTACTTAGTACCTACTTGTTTCCTCGAATGTCTAATTATAAAGTTGATAAGACTGCAGAGCTTCAAGGAGTAAATAATATCTTTACAAACTGTTCACTATTTAATATAGTGGGAGCTGCTTGTCTAAGTGATTCCTTTTCATTCCAAATTAATAGACCACCTAATATGTATCTGCTACAGTTGCTTAAGAAGCAATTGCCTCTGACTGCTCTTTTTTAGTCCAAAATATCTTCTTTGCAACAATTTTCAAGTTATTTCCAAACCGAAATCATTCAACCAGAAAAACAGCGATACGAAATAAAGATTTATGATCAAGATCGTTGAACAAACACTTTTGTTTATTAGCGTAATTAGTTTTAATTAATTCTTAAGTTGGTCCATAGATAGTATATAGATATAGAACAAAACAAAAAACCCGCAGTAAGTTCCGTTTGTGTCTGTACCGGGTTAATTATCACCGCTTGAATGAACACAAATTCGTTTTCGATAACGCAATTTAATTCGACTGACATCGCAATTTATTGTCAGTTTGTACAAATTGTGACTTTGACAGACAGATCGACAATGGTAGAGAAAGAAAAACAAGGCATAGTTTACACACTGTAGAAATAAACGACCCAATTGTGACACCATAATTGGTAATTATTGCACTCAGCAAGAGTAATACAATGTATGGAATTACAAACACAATGGGAACGGTTCTGAATAGCACAGTTAGAATAAATTTCGTGTTCGAACTAGGTCCTATTTGCGAATTGATAATCGCGTGACCGATTACGGAAGAATCGAGTTTCACATCGTTATTCATGAAGTCAATTCATTCGGTTTGTTAGTTTAATGCCCCTTCGGTAATACAATTAGATTGATTGGATGTGATTCAACGAAGCCTTGTGTACCGTTTTATTAGAAAATATTTTGATTAACAAGGTCATAATATATTCTTGCCAGATCAATGTTTACAAATTATGCATAATCGTGTAATGTATTCGATAAAATAACAATTAGGGTTAGCCCCATATTGTTCCACTGCTAGAAAAATGAAATTGGCCCATTTATTTCCTAAGACACTTATCTCTCTTCCAGCTTTGCAAGAAGTTACCGAAGCGATATCTCCTTCGAATGTGTCGCGATCCCCCCAGTTGACATTTGTTGTTTACATGTTTTACACAAGATTACCTATAATATTCTCTGGCAGTTCATCTTTAGTTCATTTAAATACATGTACTAGTTTACTTTCAATTTCGATGCCAAATAAATCGTGTTAAAAGTACTCCCTAATTGGATTCAAGTTAATCTGTTTACCCGTCGCAATCTCTAAAAGCTGAAATGCGATATTCGAAGCTTTGCGTTCGTTGCCTTGACATTGGCTTACTCTACCGGTATAAATAGAGCCACCCTTTCCATAGCTTCTTGTTGTTCATAGAGTTCATCTTCACTGGCTTCGACTCCGTGTTGAATGACTAAAAGTGTAATATCCGTTTGATCCTCTACTTTGTTGTCTTCTCTTTATCTGTGTGTATGGTGTCGTGTATCGGCAAAGGGTTTAGCGATTGGTTCATTTCATATTATTGGAGTTCGCACGTGTGGAGTATTTTTGATGTAGTCAACGTCTTTGTTAGGGGTAAGGGCTTTGCCAGTTTCACGTATCAAATTAGGACATCCTTAAACCCCTGTGTAACAAGACAAGACAAAAAGACAGTCAGGTTTGAAGGGTCTTAGAACTTTAGTATTTCACTTCCATCTCGTTTTCTAAGACAAAT
This sequence comes from Agrotis segetum, assembly GCA_036375495.1. Lineage (NCBI taxonomy): Eukaryota > Metazoa > Arthropoda > Insecta > Lepidoptera > Noctuidae > Agrotis > Agrotis segetum. The sequence continues at coordinate 1,048,611 of JAQSVV010000186.1, forward strand.
CATTAGAACTCAACAATATTCCGACTTATTCCGAAGTAGTCGAAACCATTGAGAACACTTCAAACATTATGCCAACTTTTCCAATTTAACATCGCTTCGAATAAATACTTGAGCTGCTACAGTAAAAGTTTTTATTTAAGACTTCAACAAATTACTAAGTGAGACTTAAGTAGCTAAGTTACAAGAATTTATAAACAGAATTGGTTTAAGGCTTTCTTTTATTTTTTTTTCTCGAAATTTTCCGCTAGTGAAGATAAAGGCAGTTCCTTCATCAATACCTTTTCTACTGGCATGACCTTGTGATATCAATGAGTCATTGAGGCACACGAAGGCACATAATTAGCGCGACAGTCTCTTGTGCTACTTTCTCACTAACAAATCTAATCAATCTCTTCTTCGAGGTATTCCAACTTATCTCACTTCTTCTCTATAAAGACATCTATCCATTTTTGTAGTAGAATAATCGGTTCTACAGTTTCGTCGATTGTCAGATTCCCTACGCCTCGATTCCATTCGACATCAAATAGAACCAGCACCCCGATGTCTGTAGGATTTTGATAGAAATTCTTAGTTCATTGAACATTTTTCCCAGTTGAATTGTTTAAATAAATATCAATGGTGTTGTCGGTATGTTACGCAACTACTTCGCTGAAATCCTAAGCTACTGGAACTTCACAATTCACTCGATCATGATCCACGCTGCAACCTAGCCGGGCGTGATCAGAACATCGTGAAATCGTGATTTGACTGCATGTTTCGCGAAAGCGTGATGATCCAACTTTGACGTTAATCTTAAAGCTATTCATCTTCATTTTATAAAATATTGTTTCGTAATATTTTCGTTTACATTTGATTTTGGAACTACAATAGTTGTTTTAGTATCTGGGAATAACGCGCATTGTTTTTTTTTCAGTACGGTATTGCCCTGATGTTGTTTACGTTTGAACAAAGACCAATTCAGGAGGACTTATAACCTGCGGCTTTCAAACGCTACCTAGCTTCACAACAAAGCTAACAATTTTAGTCTTTTAATTCTCTGGCGGGTAAGTTAATGAAGACACTTTAAAGAAAGGTCGAACCCCACTCTAGTTCATAAATTAATTTCTAAGTCTCTCTTGAGATTAGCTTTGCTCGCTGCCCGCAAATTGAATTTCAAAAGGATCCCAGCTTAACTCAATCCCTTAACGTAGCTTGCTTAGTAATTAATCCTGCATATTTATGTTTCCATTCAGACTAACATGCCCAAAACATAAATGGCTCTGTTCAAAATGCATAGTTTCTGCGTTATTCATTCTTACAATATCTTATATAGAAGAGAAAAAATAAACAAAAAATATTTGGGCAGCTATGTTTAGTTCTTAAAACCTCACTAGATGGCGTTGTACCGTCGGTTCTGTTTTCTGAATCGCGGTGTTAAGATTCTCCGTCGCCAAACGACCCTCGCGGGGTACGGCAATCTATTCATACTTACCTGGCGTAGGGGATACCGTGATCAAGAAGGCGGTTCCCCCAGGGCGAGGCCTACCATTGCACTGCGGTTAGGTTGACCCCTGCGATTATCCCTAATGTGGATAACTCGGACGTGTTATTTTTGGTAGTGGGGGACTGCGTACGCGCCGTTCCCCATCAGAAAATTATTGATAGTTACTGTACTTATACGATATTAATTTCTATAAGAAGTAAAAGACGACCATTGCGCTTTAAGGCGCTGGACACACAACAAAGGCGTTAGACGCAGACGGGGCGTACATTTGTCTCTACAGAGTTCCTTTCATATTAAATGTCTAGAAGCGTCGCGACGCAAATCATACAGAAGAGTCGGGTCGCGGGCGAAACGCTTGTACATCTGCGACGCGTCCTCGTCTAACATCACTTTTGTGTGGCTTGCTCTTTAGTGTTCATTTCAATATCAATAAGTTAATCTCTGTCTTATGAATTCAATAGTCATTAACTTCTTCCAGATCTAATAACCGCTGGTTCTAAAGTGACAAACCAGCCCCGATTATTATGTTTCCCTAGCCTTTGTCCAATTTTGCAACAAAGGATACTGCGCTTCGTAGCGTACTGAGATCTAGTTTCTACATCTCCGGTCGTTACCGTACCTACGAGACCGTATAATATTTAACTGATCCACTGATAATATTATTCCCCACGACTTTCTGTATCGTGTTAAGTTTATTATAATAATAATAAACAAACAAATCTCTTTTAATTATTGTAATTATGTGGATTTATTATACGTTAAACGCTTCACGAAATCATGACTGTATCTGGGTTTTCTATCAATGAATTTACCCTTACACATTTCATGCTTTCTTCACATTAATCATCATAATGTTTATAATTCACAAGTACTTATATTCCTTCTAATGTACCCTACAGTTTTAAAATACTTTATTTAATCTCTTCGTGCAATTTTAAGGTCCTCCGTGCAATTAAAAGTGCATCGCATTAACTCAGGCCGATCGGCATTCTTACTTTGAAACTGATACTGAAATGCACTTGGTAACGGTATCGCCTCGTATCGGAATATAGTAAACATAAAAGCAGTGATTACTTAATACACTGTGCGATGACCTTTAGATCATTATAATTATTTTTTATAAATAATCTGTTAATTAATCGATTGTCATAAAAAATCTCAACCGTATTATCAAAATACTCGTAATACCTAGAAATGAAAGGTGAATGTTCTAACCCCTTTTGAAACTAGTTATTCAAGTTCTAAAATATTACAGCTATAATATTACGTAAAAACACATAATCTTATTCCGTATAGGAACCTAATTTAGCATAGATATGCTGATTTAGAAAAAAAAAACTAAGCAATCTTGTCAGAGCAGGTTAGCCACTTCTAGTGCTCACTGAATAATTAGTGAATGCTATCATGGTCTACAAAAGCCACTTTAGCAGTGTCTTAATTTGAATTGCGATTTAATTCATAGAAAGGAAATACTATTACTCAATTATTAGATAGATAATTAGCTATAAGAATTTATAAGATCTACAAGCAAGTAGTTGTTCCGGCATCCACGATACAGGAAAAAATCCTAATGAGATGTTTTTATAATTTAATCACAATTCATGTACTTTTAAAGTAGCCTTTTAAGACCCCGTTGTCATTCTCTCGTTGGTGATGCAACTAATATTAGAGTGATCAATTTCAATCAGTGTTTTTAAAAGTAGGTTAACATTTGTCGTTACGAAGAGAAATAATTGTTCACAATTAGTTTTGGTGATTGTAATCAATGCTAAAGAAATTTTCATTTGGAATGTGTGAGAAATTAATTGATGGTAGCCAGGTAAACTAAACCTGTATAGATAGACCTTCACCATGATCTGATCAACTTATAAGAACAACGAGATTGCCAAAATTGGTTGAATCCAACATTTTCTGCTATGCTTCTCTGATCTACACAGAGCCATTTGACAACCACTGTCAAGCAAAAAGTGGAATTTCATCACCGAAAGCTTACCGAGAACTTTTTTTAAATTTTATTAATGATAGGTTCGCGTTTGACCACTATCTCGTCTGATGGTAAGCGAAGATGTGGTCGACGGTGAAGCACGCTTGCCTAGAAGAAACCTGTTCACTCTTGACTTGAAGACCCCAGGTTATAGCTTATAGCTTAACTTGTCTGCAAATTTATCAGAATCCATATTTCTTTCTGTTGTATCCTCTACTCATAAACAATTACTAAAGTTATTCTTCTTGTTACAGGTGGAACAATCACCTGACATAAACACGGTAAGTACTTTTGTTCTATTGTGCCAGTAACTAGATCAGTAGCTTAAGATTCTTTTGTTTAACCAGTTGAGGGGTGAATATGGGTGATTACGGGACATTTAACTTGAATGGGGAAAGGTCACCCCTTCGTATTTTCTTGACTGTCATTGACAAAGCCTCTTTGTCATGGGAACCCTCTCTTTTCAAGTACGGTGTCGTATTGTTGTCGCATACGTCACGATGTACAATAAGATCACCTGGGGTGTAAAAAGGCAAGGTTCAGCTCTTAGAGATTCTTTCCCCAAATTCAGATCTAAAGAAATTCCTCAATTACAATATGTCTTTTTTTTTCTTTTTTTTAACGTGGTAAAATCATCAAATGAGTCCTCCCACCCCAGGCAGGGCAGGAGGGACTGTCAGACTTGTACTGACTAAAATCCACGGTGTCCTTCAATAGCCCTTTATGTTCCGGGGTCACGGTGATGGAATAAGTCCCGCAAGGCAGGCTGTGGCCCTCTGAGAGGGGGCCCCGTCATTATGATGACGCTCTTTGAGGCGCGCGTGGGACACAACGCGCCGTCGACCCGGGCATGGTCCATGGTCAGGCAGCGAGTTGCTCTTTACTCGCTGCCCGCATGCCCGCGCCTACGGTGGCCGGAGATCGTCCTGCGACGTCCGTCGCCGTGGGCGTCCACCACTGTGGGTATTACAATATGTCTTAGATAAAGTTTTAAAACCCCGGATTAAGAACGATGCTTTTGTTTCGGTAGTAATTAATACTCTTAGGTTTTCAGCCAGTCACAAGCGTAGCCACAGCGAGAAACTAATCATCTTCATGAATCGAAAGTTCGAGATAGCATTGTATTGGGGATAGTCATACATTAACATAAGGTTAACGAAACAAGCCCTTTGTTCGGTTGAAACGAAACGTTTCAGTTTCTGAAATAAAAAAAAACAGCAAAGAGAATGACTTTCTATAAACGCAAGCAAAAATAGCACGCAAGTACCACAGATTTTAACAAAACCGCCACTATTTTCGCTTGCCAACCCAATCCATAACATTCACCTCCATTGTTCACCATCTCCAGCCATCCCATATGACAATAGGCTTACGTAACCCTCACCCATAACATAAACACGACACAATATTACAAAGACGACCCAATTCACACCGAACGCTTTCCATTTCATCGTATATTTAGGCGACATCAATTAATAATGCATTAGAAGGAGAAATGTATAGTACGCATGCGTGTTTGATGAAAGTGATAAGTTCTATCTACATGTGATTTACTTTTACTCAGCTCATTCTAGTAATTAACCCGAATTGAAGGCACGAGCTATTTAATTTGGTTCAGAATGAAGATTTATAACGTTAGATGTGACTCACTGTTCTTAGTTTGCGCGAAAATGATAGAGTAAACTTGCTCTTCACTCGTGAAGCAGTAGATAACTTTTTAGGTACTGTGCCAAACATATTTGTTACCATAATTCTTCTGCATTTGTCCCATTTTTTGGAGGTCTTCGTAGCAATATATTTTCTAATACTTATCATCTTTTAGGTGCAGTGGTATCGATCCTGACTTACGAAGTTTAGGTCGTGGGTTCGAACCCCGCCAGGCGCATTACTATGTGTAATTATTTCATCACCGCTGCTCTCAAAACGGTGAAGGAAAACTTCTTGAGGGAGCGGCATAACCTAGAACCAAAAATTCAAAGAAAACCCGCACTGGGCCCGCGTGTTGGATTATGGCCCACTCCCTCTCACAGAGAGGAGGCCTGTTTCACAGCAGTGGGAACATTATAGGTTCAAGTATTCAATCCGTCACGTTGTTCAAAACCATTAAAAACAGTTTCGGCATCGCAACACTTGACGAAGTTGGGCGAATATATCTATTAAATCTTCACCCCAGAAAGCTATTAGGTTCAAAGCTTACCACGAAGTCAGAATTAGGTACTTAACATAATTGGTCTCAGGAGTTTTACTGAAAGTGGAAAAGTAATTTATTGAAGTGTACCTTCAGCGGGATTAGATATTCAAGTGCCTAGGCTGTTGAAACCTGAAAGCTAATTTCTGAAATTAATCACCTTTAAAATATTAATAGTTAAAATCAAGATCATTATTTCACAGATGCATGATGTTTGAATAAATGAAACTTATTTCAAGCCCTGTGATTGGTGGCGGGCCGCGAGAGAGAGAGGACAGCGTCCTCTCTCCGCCCCAATCGCAGTGGTAGGCGCCCGCGGCGTCGGACATCAGCAGACGATCTCCGGCCACCGTAGGCACGGGCATGTAGGCAGCGAGTAAAGGGCAACTCGCTGCCCGAACATGGACCATGCCCGGGTCGACGGCGCGTTCCGTCCCACGCGCGCCTCAAAGAGCGTCAGCATAATGACGGGCCCTCTCAGAGGGCCAAAGCCTGCCCGGGTCGCGGGATTATTTCCTTACCGTGACCCCGGAACATAAAGGGCTACTGAAGGACACCGTGGATTTTAGACATTACAAGTCTGACAGTCTCTCCCGCCCTGCCCGGGGTGGGAGGACTCATTTGACGATTTTACCACGCTAAAAAAGAAAAAAGCCCCATGATTGGTTCACGAACCATCACATAATTTGACTTGTATTTAATTTTGATGTGTGGATCACTTTCGTTCTAGAACCCTTATTCTTTGAAATACGGAATTATGCTCTGTAATCTCGTTCTCATTTAGTACTTGTAGTTTGCACCTTTTGCTAACTCGCTGTCACATTTTTCAAAGATGAATCGATTTCATCAGAACAAAAATGTTATCTGTGGTCCGGTTGTTCGCGCGCTCTCTCTTGACATCTGTCAACTCATTGTACTTTTTTGTGAAGTGCGCCGGTCACGTTTTCCGCCAATTTTACTTCCAAAAAGTTTATAATTATGGGAAAACATCGAAGAAAACGAGATGAGGAGATGAAGCAACTCAACGATCGTCTGCGAGAGCTGGAAAATCGTCTAACCAACCAAAATAAGAGCCGTCACCGAACCCCCGGTAAGTTTCTTTCATGTTCAGTTTGTATGAGTACTTACTTACTTCTTGGAATGACCTGACGCCATCAGATACACCTGTCTCTAGAATTATCACGAGAGGATAATCATGAGAACATTAACGGTGACATCTTGTAAGACATCACGAGAGCTTTCACGAGGGGTCAGACACCCAGCCGATGATGTAGACTATCTTACAATACAACGACCGCGACATCACAAGAGCTTTCGCGGGAAGTTAGCCGATGATGTATTTACGCGCTCAGTTGCTTCAAATCTAGTTCCTACTGCATCCCTAGAGCTATCACGAGAGGATAAGCCGTGGATTTCAGAGGTCTAATTTTAATTATTCTTCGTAGACGCCTACGCACGGTACTCCAGCCGGTCAGACTCCAGTGGCTCACGCTCCAGGCGATCGTGCTCGAAGAGATTGCGCTCCAAGCGATCACGGTCCAGGCGATCAGGCTCCACGCTGTCATGCCACAGCAGATCACGCTCCAGAAGAAAAGAGTACAGTGACCTTACCTGCGAGTCACGTGCCGAACGGAGCTCTACTCCTTGTGACAAGGGCCCCCCAAGCCACCACACAACACCGAGTCCTGTCGAAGAAGCAGACCAGGAAGGGGTGTCGGCAACCTTGCCTGATGCCCTCCCTCCAGGCATTGAGGAGCTTCTCGGCGATGAAGGGGTACAGCCGATTAAGACTCCAATAGAACTTCACAACAGCCTAGCCACGCGGTGGTCAACTATTATAGTGCATGGCTTAAATGAAGAAACAAAGAAGAACATTACAAACAAACAGGAAATACCAAAGAACTGCAGCTTACTGAACCCACCAAAACTAAATGATGAAGTGGCTGCTGCTCTCAGTGATAGTGCTATAAAAAGGGACAGTCGTATCAGGGAGCAGCAGACTACTCTGGGTGCTGCCATAACGTCAATAGGTAAAGTGTTAAATACCCTTATTGCCAATCAGGATACTACCGACCAGATTTTGACCCTAAGTGACGCAGCCAGATTATTATGTCACATATACCATGAAAACTGTTACTAGACGTGCCTTAATTTTACCTGGCCTTAATAAGGAAATGAAGGAACTAATGGAGCAGACACCAATATCCGAGTACCTATTTGGAGATAAACTTCAAGACAAGTTTAACGCAATAAAAGCAGTAAAGAAATCAGGTCAAGAACTGAAAAATGTACCCGCAAAACCTCCGACAAGACCAAAAAGAAATTTAAACTACAGGGGCCCACACAGACAGCAGTTCCCGCGTCCGGGTGGGCAGAAAATATTACTGAAGCGGAACAAACCACCAGCAGCACGCCAGAGACACTCACCGCAGAGGCGCCAGCAGCGACGTCGGGGTCAGGAACGCCACTAGCTCAGGTACAGACTGCTAGATTACAGTTTTTCTCAAACGCCTGGAACAAAATTACCAATAATCCAACGGTACTTGATTGGATCAAGGGCTATAAAATACCCTTTTATGATATTCCAGTCCAAACTTCCAGTCCTCAAAATAATAATTTCAGTCTGAAAGAAAGTAACCTCATCTCCATGGAAATTACTAAACTCCTTGAGTTAGGTGCTATAGAAAAATGTTTACCTGTGGATAACCAATTTTTATCCAGCATATTTTTGCATCCAAAATCGGATGGCACTTGGAGATTTATATTAAATCTTAAAAAACTTAATAATTACATTGCTACACACCACTTTAAACTGGAGGATTTAAGAACAGCAACAAAACTCATGACTCCAGGTTGTTTTATGGCAACTATAGATTTGAAAAACGCCTACTACTTGTTGCCCATAAAGAAATATGATAGAAGATTTCTCCGGTTTCAGTTTCAAGATACATTGTATGAATTTACATGTCTTCCATTTGGTCTTAACACAGCACCATATGTATTCACAAAGATAATGAAGCCAGTCCTGTGTTATTTAAGATCATTAGGGTTACTTTCTGTAATATACCTTGATGATATTTTGTGCTTTGGTGATTCATACACTGAATGTTTTAAAAATGTGTCCACAACACAAACTGTCTTAAAAAATCTAGGATTTATCATAAACACTAAAAAGAGTGCCTTAGAACCTAGACAACACTGTCAATATTTAGGATTTGTGTTAGACTCACTTCAGTTTAATATCTCACTTCCTCAGAAAAAGATAAATTCCATTCTTGACATAATATACAAATTTAAATGTAAAAAGATATGTAAAATAGTAGAATTTTCTCAGCTGATAGGCATCCTTGTTGCTGCATGTCCAGCAGTAGAATATGGTTGGCTTTACACCAAAGTCATGGAAAGTTATAAAACAGAGGCCTTAGAGAACAACAATGGAAATTACAAGGCACTACTACCTATCACCAAAGAAATTAGGTTAGAACTAGAATGGTGGTGGTCACACATTCCAGCTACACATAATAAAATAAAACAATTTGACTTTGCTCTGGAAATATTTTCTGATGCCTCACAGACTGGCTGGGGTCTGGTATGTAATGGCATTAGAAGCCACGGGCACTGGTCTACAGATGATAAAAAGTTCCATATTAACTATCTTGAACTATTAGCAGCGTTTAAAGGGCTCAAAACATATGCAAATACACACAGGCACTGTGAAGTTTTACTTAGAATAGATAACACAACTGCCATAGCCTACATCAATAAAATGGGTGGCACTCGCTTCCCCCACCTTAATAATTTAGCCAGAAAGTTGTGGCAATGGTGTGAGGAAAGACACATTTGGATCTATGCATCTTACATCAGTTCAAAAGAAAACACTATAGCAGATCTGGAATCTAGACGTCCAAACACAGAAGTTGAATGGACACTATGTGATGTAGCATACAAAGCCATTACTTTTAAACTTGGTAAACCTAAGATTGACCTGTTTGCAAGCAAACTTAACACTAAATGTCAGAACTATATATCATGGCTTCCTGATTCTTATGCATGCGCCGTTGATGCATTCACTGTCAAATGGTTCGGGAACTTCTTTTATGCATTCCCACCATTTAGTCTTATTAGTAAGATGTTACAAAAGATAAAAAGGGAGGGGGCGACAGGCATTGTTGTAGTACCATGGTGGCCCTCACAACCATGGTTTCCTTTATTTGAGTCCATGGTCACTTCTGAAAAAATTGTAATGGAACCCCGTCATGATTTACTATTGTCTCCTTCCAGGGATCCACATCCAATGTACAGGAGTCTCACACTGATTGCCGCAGTATTGTCAAGACCGCCTTCCTGAGAAGAGGAATACCACTTTCTTCCCTTGATATAGTGTCAGCTTCCTTGTCTACCAAAACAAGAAAGCAATATGAATCAGCTCTTAACCAGTGGATTTCCTATTGTCAGATTCAGAATCTTGACCCACTCCTAGACTCGGTTCCCACTGTAATATCTTTTCTAACTGAAAAGTTTAATGAAGGATTATCATATAGCTCGCTTAATACCATTCGATCAGCTATTTCTTTAGTTCTAGGCCCCCACATTGGCACTGATGACCGACTGTCAAGGTTCTTCAGGGGTATATTTAAACTAAGGCCTAAGAACCCCAAATATGAAATAGTATGGGATCCTAGTATTGTTTTGGATTATTTGTCTAAACTATTTCCTAATGAAACTCTTAGCTTGGAACTAATTTCTAAAAAGTTAGTTACCCTATTAGCAACCTATTATCTTACAACTGGTCACAGAATCCAAACCTTGTCTCTCATAAATATAGATAACATTTCTTACAATGAGAATAATATTAACATAAAAATTCCTGATATGATTAAAACCTCTGCTCCTGGTAGGTCTCAACCTAATTTGATACTACCATTTTTTAAGGAGAACTTGTCAATATGTCCTGCTAATACCCTCTTGTACTATTTGGATGTTACAAAAAATATAAGACAAGATTGTAAGTCACTAATTATAACTATAAGAAAACCACATCATGCTGCCACTACTACAACTATAAGTAGGTGGATAAAACAAACTTTGACCAATAGTGGAGTAGATACTTCCAAATTCACATCACACAGCACAAGGCATGCTTCGACTTCAAAAGCATCTGAAGCAGGTATTAATATTGAAGTAATAAGGAAAGCAGCTGGTTGGACAACAAATTCCTCAACCTTTGCTCGCTTTTATAAGAGACCTATAGCTAGTGATCCTAATGCTTTTGCACAGGCAGTGTGTTCTATGGAGGGTGAAATTTGATTATATTTTATATGTTAATGATACCTGTCTATTAAGATATGATTAGGTAATTGATTTCCACAAAGAAAATTATGACAATGTTTCTCACTAGAAACTATTATTGTTATTAGTATTACTAATTTTAATTAGAAATTAATGTGTAATTAGTACCTAAGCAATGATACTCATACCATTACGTTTAAATAATTTGTTCAATGATTAAAGATGTTGATTATTACCAACACAACTTTCTTCTTTGAACATCTACAAGTACTAAATGAGAACGAGATTACAGAGCATAATTATACAGATCGGACTAACTTACCTAGTGACGTCCGATCCTTAATTATGTGAAGTAATCTCGTTCTCATTGTATCCCAACCCATCCCAGAAGATCAACCTGCATAAAAAATGTATAGACATTTTTAATTTTCTTCTACATCCCTTTTTTAAAGTTGTGTTGTTATCTAATGTTTCGGGACTGTACGATAACCGTATCGGTCATCATAAAGTCCCGACCATACTTTGAATAATGAGTTGACAGATGTCAAGAGAGAGCGCGCGAACAACCGGACCACAGATAACATTTTTGTTCTGATGAAATCGATTCATCTTTGAAAAATGTGACAGCGTGTTAGCAAAAGGTGCAAACTACAAGTACTAAATGAGAACGAGATTACTTCACATAATTAAGGATCGGACGTCACTAGGTAAGTTAGTCCGATCTGTATAATTAGACGCCCTTTTTCCAAAATGTTAAACAACAAAATAATGATAATGACACCATACAAAGTTATGGTGTACAGTGTTTTCAGGGACTTCTAAAGTTATTGCATCACATGATAAAATACAATAGGGTAAATAAATATGAAAATAACATACTTACTCTATTCTCGTCTACATATCCTTGAATGGGAATAACATAACATGAACCACTTTCCCCATAACTACGGTTACAAAACTAGATTAATCACCGCCATTGTTATTAAACGCTACACCAAAAATAGCTAAAATATGACAGTTATTACCAACAGTATTGAATACAGTTAATATTATGCAAAAGGGAAATGTAAACAGTTTGCTAACACAGGTAAAAAAACATTCGCATTGATACGAGATATTGCGTCAGCGATTGTGTGTTTTACACGAACTTTCAGCTGTTTCAGTTTATACAAGAATTGGGCGAAATAATTTTTTATGTTCCCAATGCTGGGATAGAGGTCTTCTCTTTTGAGAAGACTAGAACAGTAATAATCCACCACGCGAACTGTACGGTAGATTTTAGGTACATGTCTTGGTCTAGCGACGTACTAGTTTCTCCTAATTTTGTATTGTATTGTGATGGACACACTCCCATGTAAAATACGGGTATCCCACTTTATCTTTCTAGACTGGAAGCCGTCATTCTGATGAAGTTATCACCATTGCAAAAATATTGAGGATTACTTACAGACTGTATTTCACACCATTTCATGGACAGTCTCTGCCGAATACAAAGAAATGGGTGAATGTTCCATTCTAATAATAGGAAATCGTTAACCCACATCTGACTCTATTTCCACATGAAATAATATCATATCAAAGTCATCAATCATTCCGGGCGAATTACTTTTTCGGGGCTTTTATGCTGTATCGATTCTCTTAAAAAACTTTTCAGTACGGATGTTTGCTTCTGTAACTGGATTTTCATTGTTCCCTTCTTATTTTTTTCTTTTAGGTTTAATCTGCAATAAGTCTTCTATATTACAATCAAATAATTTGTCCGGATATATTATGGCTAAATGTTCCCATCGGCATCGTTCACTGCCAAATGACTTACTACCATGAAAATTTCGGAAGAATTCTCTGAGTTTTTTTGGGATTGCCGCAGGAGTTATTCTTGTAAGAATCTCTATAAGCAACTCTCCATTGCCATTTTCTTAGCCTCATCACTCATTGCCATTTCCTTACTCAATAATCAACACAATTTACCACCATTCGCATGCCATAACCAGTTATTTGCAACACCGTATCCACTAACACGGTAATAACACATATTGCAAAACATTTTCACATATTGTTTCAGTAACGTAACACCACACTTGGTAACTGTTACAGACAGAAGTTGACACGTCAGGTGTCGAACCGGTAACATGACATACATAGCTATCATGCCTGTCCGCGAAGGGTGTGGCTGAAGTTGATATAATATCGAAAGGGTTTATCCTACTGAGGGTCTGAGCAAAATGATAGCTATTAAAGAAAATTCAAAAGGTTTATCTGAATTTGGAATTATTGAAAGATTTTCTTAATGAGATTCTGAACAGAAGAGGATTTCTGAACAAAATGACAGAGATGTTAAAAAATTCAAATCGACTACCAAAAACCTCAAATCTCAATTCTGTTGGGACTTTGTGTAGAATCAAAAATTGCTTCTAAATCGATTGCTACTGGACCAGAAGACCAACCCAAAGAGTTACTTATCTAGGTCTTCTTCCGTACTCAGGTGATTTTAATAAGACTGGAGCCGGCATCATTATAGTTTGGAAAAGGCTATGCAAATTATTTTCTTAGTGGATTGTATTAGTTAGTTTTTGGATCATATGGCACGGTATTGGTGACTGCTGACCACGCTTTCTCAGGAAAAAATAGAACTTTCCAACCGCAACTGTATCCAACGAAAATTAGGTCACTTTCAACCCTTTTATTTGAGTGGTAAAATCATCAAAATATGAGTCTTTCCGCCTTAAGTGAAGTGGAAGAGACTGTCAAACTATAACTGACTAAATGTCCACCCTGTCCCTTCAGATGTAACTTGCGTGACAGTCCCGGTATTTAAAGCAGAAAGTCCTGCAACTCATTTTCAACTTTGTACCAGTTAGCAAGAAGTGCCGACTAATAAATCTGGCACGTCCCATTGGTCCTCAGTGGTTTGTGACTAACTCCAACTAGTTACAACTACAACTAATGGCCCACAAGAGACTAACTGGAACTGAATGTTGTGTTTGGAGGTCACATTAGTACTCAACAACTAATTGACGGTAATTTGAAAGATTGTGTTAAATACGTGATGATGGTAGACCTTTGTTTGACATTCGATGCTTGATTATGTATGTGGCACATACGTAGGTGGTGGTAGGTGTTTGTTACTTTTATCGTTGCCTTGTTTTCTTGGAGGAAAATTCGCGCCCCACTCGTACACAATGCGACGCAAGTTTCCGATATATTTCGAACGACATCCAGGCTCAGTACAAAACTATAGAGGCTCGTACACAGGCGCGCCTGAATGGATACCAAGCTACTTTTTGTGCTTTCCGAGGCACGGAGGAAACTCGCTATGATAGATGGTCGCGCGATGGAGGATGGAGCGCGACTTAACCCAGAAGATCGGCTTGCGCAGCTAATAAGTAGTAGTAGTAATTATTTAGCCTTACACTGGCACTTAGACAGTATGTTCCTTTTATAGATCTGTGGATCACGGGTTTCTAGTAGCTGTATTATTCGATACTTCTAATCGATATCTCCACTCGCGTTCGAGCCACGTGAAATGCTCGAATCCAATCGATTACATGCTTTTACATTTGCGTGAAACAAATCGGATCGGACAAATCTTTCTCTTGGAGATATTTTTTTACTTTATGTTTTTTTTGTCTATAGTACGTACAAAGAGTCGCCTTCTGCACAAAGTGGGGTTTTCATTTCCACCATTGAGCAGTATAAAGTTTTTGTCCACTCCACAACAAGAATAACATCTTTTTAAAATGCAAGCACGTGTAGATCATGTGCAATTATTATTCGTCGAACAGAAACCTAGTTAATTGTGTGTCGTTATTTTCAATACACAGCCACAGGTGCAATATTTATTAAATCAGGAGTAGCAGGTGGTAGAAACTAGTTCGTCAGGACTATTATTATGTATAACCAGACGAAGACAACCTGCGAAGAGCAAAAATTTTGACGTGATGACGTCTTATAATCCGATGGCCGGCACGCACGAATAAAAATGACGTCATGCGGCGTTACCTCGCTCTGTAGTGTTCCATAGCAACGGCATGTCAATTGTTTGTTTTTAGCAACGTAAGTGCAGTATATTCTTATGACGTTTATCACGTTCAACTATCGTCAGTAAACAGAACATAAAGACAACCGATGTTTTTGCTCAATTTCACACATCCTTAAAAAGTCCAGAAGTTGTCTTCCTAATGCTATAAAGTACACATTTGTAAAACAAAATTTTTCTGTCCGAATTTTCATTTAATGCGCTCATGACTCGTATGTTACATGGTTTTTTGTCATAAAAATGGTCTCTGCCTTAGTTATAATTTACTGAAAAAATGCTAAAAGCACATCTAGTCATATTAACCCAGCAGTTAGAACGTAGCAAGCTCGAAAAGTCAACATAAAATAAAATATGCAAGAACTAATATCCTCGAAACAGCACATTCGGAAAGAATATTCTAGAAAAGTTAATACACGTGGGTGCTAGTGAGAACTAGGTCGTTTCCGCAGTGTCGCAGTGGCAACTGTGTCAGGGTTCCATTCGTTGGGGACTGGGATCTGAATAATTTAGATAGGACGCTAATAGACATTTACTGATGTCAATTGTCATGTTTACCAGCAGGGGGAGGAAGTGCTTTGACAAGTGGTTGATAGGATTAAAATCTAATAATTTTCGTATCCTCATGTGACTAAGAGAGTTATGAGTATGAATGTTGATGGACGGAAGAAAGAGGAAGGCCAAAGAAAAGATGGATGGATTGTCATATGAAAGAAAAAGGAGTAAATGATCCTACATAAAGGGAGAATGGAAGAAAGAAACGTATTGCGCCGACCCCAAGTAAAATGGGATAAGGGCAGGAAGATGATGACTTTTCGTGTCCTCCTGACTGGCCAGTCATTTACTTTGAGAGCTGTGTTATTTGGTTTACTAGAATCTTGGAAGGATTTAAAAAGCAAATTATCGTTGGTTTTGAATTTTTTGGTTTGGATTTTATACCTAGTTCGTACAAATTGTTATACGAGTTTTTCCATCTGGAATTTAGCTAGCAATTTATGAAGTCTGCATGGACACAAGCATGGTGAAATGTGGAGTCTACTACGTTGATACAACTGCTTTCATTTTCAAGGATCACGTCCGTGATGTTGTGATGATATGGAAGCGGTATCACGCGAATTTCAGGATGCTTATTTGTAAGCAGACATGGTCTTCCATCAATCATCTTGTCAAGAGCCAGGCAGAGGATGTTTCAGTAAAATTAATTAAAAAATAACGAAATCATTCCTAAATGAATCAACATTTTAATGTTAGCTTCGCAAATAAAAGCAAACTGTAGCGAAAACAAATAACAAAATCCAACTAAAATTCAGCTGAATTTTTCGAAGCAAAATGTTGGTATCATTTTTACTGGAAGAAGTAACGAGCAGTTTTCACTGGACTGACAAAATATTCATGTATGCAAAACGTTTGATCATCACGCGCGGACGATTTTATGCATCGCAGACGATACCAGTTCTAGGTACAGACTAAAATTTTAGTAGTTTACCTTAGAAATAGTCAAGGTCGTCGTATTTGCTCGTGATTCTGTTTTGCTTGTTTTAAGGAACGACACGGCGAAACTATTAGTAATTTAGTTATGTTTGCATTTAATGAGAGTTCATCTGGCTTATATTGACCTACCCTTACAGTGGAATCTTGTATCCCAACTGTTAAATACGTTATTGAATTATAATAATTATTCATCTCTTCCCATCGTCGTTATCTTTCTCCTGCCCGTATGACAATTATTCTTCCGAGTCAGTGCAACATATGTCTTTCTTACATATTTCTCCATTACTCTTAATTTTAGTTGTTTTTTCTTTTCCAGCCATAGATCCTTCCACAGTTCATCTGTTTCTTTTGTGTTCCCCTTCACTTTAGCGACCAACACTCAAAACTTTTGACACAAAGTCCTCATAATACATTATCTCTAAAATAGTAGTATGCATAATAAATTCAGGTTTATTACTTATTAGCAAATCAATAATATTGTGTAAGTTTCTAACAAGATTTAAAGGAAATGTTACTGACACAAAAGTACTGGCTTCCTATCACGGAACGAGCGACTAAATATTTCCCCTGTATCATGTTATCGTGTCCTGGTCAACTACGGGATATCCGAAATATTGATTGATGGTAGCTTTTACAACGTTTGTTATTCAATCATCCTAATAGCTTTACTAATATATTCTTTCAAGACTTCATTATCATCAACATTATCCTGTTCTTTAGCCATGTAACCTCGGGTTCGAGCAACGCTGTTTTTCAAATATCCTGCCCTGCCAGCAGGCATGCATTTTCGTTTTTCTTTTATAAAATCGTCCAACTACCTGGAATTTTATGGATAAAATTATAAGAAATAGCATAAATTTCTTCGGAAATAAACGATAACTAGAGGGATACTGTTAACTCACTAGTATCCACAGTCGCTGGTACCAGGAAGGCATAAAAACAAGACAGGCATAACTTTCGCCCGCTCCGATAAACAAACGGTTTCAGGAGGCCGTTGAAGCGTCGCCGAATGCTTAATTAATCGTAGTGGAAGATTGGAAGCTAGCGATCTATGAGGATCACTTGAGTGGAACGAAGATCAAAACAATGGTTACATTGTATCGATTACTTTGACTTCTATTTGATGTTCTGATTAGAGCAAAAAAAGATTCGAATGTGAAAGAGTTGAACACGTCAATATTAGAAATTAGAGATGATTATAACGACGAGTATGAACATTAAATAAAAATACTGCAAAAATTGTTCGTATCAAAACATAATTATAAAGGAACTTTTAGAAATGACATATTCGCAATGAACAAGTTGAGTACTAAGCTTGCATAAAATTACAAGAGCTTTGTCATGTACGAGACGAAGTTGACGAGAGGACTAAAACTTTTCTCATTCGCAATTACACTGATTAAGTTACAAACTCGAAACCACCTGAATGCTGTGAACCTAATAAACTACAAGTGTATGGTGGAATTGATAAGAGCACTTACAGAGAATCAGATATTTAGTCGACTGCGAGGTTGCAATAAATGGATTAACTACTTACTAAAGTACAGGCTTTGAGCATAGCTGAAAGGAATTCATTAGAAAATCATTGGATCTCCCAGAATTCAGGTTGTCCTCAAGGAAAACCACGAAGACAAATATATATTTAGAGTGGATTTGTGGTACAGTCCTTACGATGATGTAGAAATTTTATATACATAAACACAAATAGGGAAATAACAATTAATTAATTAGTGTATAAAAAACTAATAGGGAATAGGCCCATAATTCATAACGCCCTACCATGATGTTTTTACTTTTAACAGTGTTGAGGATGCCAAAATGAAACAAACAGTTACACAGGAAACTTTTGGTCCATTTCTTATGCCCGTACTAAGCACAACACAAATAAGGAACACTGACCATAAATAAAAGTGTACTACTAATGCCTTAACCACAAACTTAGTTGAACGGGTTTAACAAGACAGGCATAATCGCAGGGCAAGCCCAACTGCAATGTTGTGGGGCTTACTGCCAGTCATCGTCCTCTGAGTTCATTCTGACATCGCCTGCTATGTTTGTAACAGATGAGTGACATGCCATGAGTTTCGAGCTAAATACCACAAAGTTGCTATCAGGTTGCAGCAATTCCCTCAGTGTCAGCGATTCAGTAATCGCTTCTCTTTACATCCTCGGCGATAGAATTTGACAGTGGGCGAACGGATTAGCTGCCTTTGACGTCATCACAAATGTATAGTTAATGTAATGTTACATACTCGATAACATGTTCATCTTTTACATGAATCATGTCACGTTTATAATATGTTTGTTGTGCGTCCTGGAGAAGAAAATATCCAATGTAATCGCATCTGTCTAAATCATTCAAGCATTTATCTAACAACAAATAATAACAGAAAAACACCATTTCCTGTTCTAATCAAATTACTGTTCTTTTTGTCTAAATTATTAGTTGTTGTTTTGATCATTGGGTAAACCATTGCGGGTCTATCTTTACGAACCACGAAAATTATAGCCTTCTCACATATTGTACCCATTTCTCACAATAATGACTTCCCCATGCGGTATGCCTTATTCATAATATCATTCAGGTTCATTCCGCATAGCCAAGTACTAGGCGCACATAAAACACGAAGGCTTCACTACAACCGGGTCAGGGACACCGCATAGAGTTAGCGCCAAAACACTTTTACTCTAGTGTTCGAACACGATACGGTTCTACAGAAACAGACAACCGTGCAATGTGATATTTAATTTTTCTGTTGCAGCTTCAAGTTTCTAATGACTGTCCGATTTCGTTTTACTTGAAATGGAATTGTGCAAAACATTGTCGAACTCATAACCAGTTTCCGTATTCAATGAGATTCTTGTTATGGGAAATCCTTAGTAATTATTTTATTCTTAACTATTCATTCGTGCCGAGATCTAAGCTTTAATACGCTATTGTTAAAAGATTCTCTAAGATAGAAGTCATTATCAGGCATGCCCCATTGTTCTATGGAAACTATTATGTCATCTACTTATATAATACGATAATTTAAAGTCCCCGTGAAACTAGTGCTTCCTCATTGCCATTAAAAAGTGTTAACCAATCTATAGACTGCAGAACCATTGAATTTTTGTTCTCTGCTTTAAATGAGTTTAATTTTATACCTAATACATTACCGTTTCCGTAAAGCACATTTGAATTGCTGCATATAATAAATTTAAAATGCATGCGGATTGTCTATGGCTATGGTAAATAGACGCGGTTCATTGGTGAAGGCTTGTCGCCGGCGAACCTGCCGGGCACGCAGCCTGCCAGTCGCGGTTTGGCGCGCAAACCGAGCGGACGTGTGATTAGTGCCGTTATATTTCACATCGCTACGCGGTATTAAAAATATGGATTGAATTTTGTGTTGTGTGAATGATTACAATATCAGTGAATTGGATTTGACTGAATCGCGTGTCGACATTATTGGCTTTTCACGTAAAAGTTGAAAGGTAATTATTATTGCTGTATTTTTTTTGTAGTAGCCGCAATTTTTAAGTAGAACCAATTGTGATTTCGCTGATTTTATTTAGGGCTATATAAGGCTTTTATTTCATAAATATTTTATGAAAGTGAACAGATAAAATGACATAAAATCTAGTGGTTTAAAGGCGATAGCGATACTTATGGTCCGCAACTTAAAAACAGGACTAAATACCGAAAGCCATATCCGCGCAACCCACATCAAACCATTGAAGGCCAACAACTAAACCGACTAGATATTTTCTTATATTAAATTCCTGTTTTTATTATCCCCCTATTTCGGCCCCGGGAGATATTAAAACATGGACAAAAAATGTGAGACTATTCGTTCGTCGACCTTACCGAAAGGGATGTTCTGAGAAACGAGCACTTTACAAGGGAGAGAGAAAAAAACTTGAATAACTTCTTAGCATTCAAGTCAAACCCTTCTCTAGCTAATTGTCGAGTTGAATGTGAACTTTATGTCCTTCCAGATACCTGTGTTTATTACTTTCTAAGTCAGAAGTTATGGCACCAGAATTTGTTTTTAATGTTTCAGAAGAAACGTCGTAGGTAATTCACTGAGCACGTAAATTATTGTGTGGCGCAATATATTTATGTATAATGTCAATTTTATCACGTATCTTAATTTTAATGGCTTTATGCTTGTGGAATTAATAATTGTGGTGCTAATTAGTCGAAGACGTTATTTTGTTTTATTTAGCTTGTCTATAAAAACGATAAGTTCGTCTAATTGGAGTGCCTCAAGGGAATTTCCTTGCCAAAGTGAGTATTATCGGATGAATCATTGTTTCCTCGGGCCTTTGCTTAATGTATATGCTCATCCTTTATCTGCGTCACGATTCACGACCTGTTGTTTCAATAACAACAACAACAACAACAATGCATTTTTTTTAATAATTTTTTTTTTTTTTTTTTAATATTCCACAACTATCACACAACGCCATCTAGTCCCAAGCTAAGCAGAGCTTGTGTTATGGGTACTAGACAACTGATAAACATACTTATATATTTCTAAATACATACATATTATAGAAAAATTACACCCAGACACAGAACAAATGATCGTGCTCATCACACAAACATTTGTCCTGGGTGGGAATCGAACCCACGACCTCCGGCATAGCAGTCAGGGTCACTAACCACTAAACCAACAGGCCAGTCGACGACGTTCCTTATTCTTTCCAAATGAACCGCATTCTTTGATCCCGAGACCCTCTTATTTAAAGAAAAAGTGCTCTAAATTGTTGAATGAAGGTTTCGTTTTCATTCTCAATAAAAAAAAAAAGATCTTAACGCCCGACTATCAAAGGCAAACAATTGTTTTTTTTTTCTTTCTTTTTGTTATCATGAATCTCTCTCCGTTCACTTACATTCTAATCGATACAGATTTCTTAAACCCAAAGGTTTCACTACATAAATACGAATATTTAAAAAGAAATAATCTTTCAATATCACTTACAAGAATTGTAAGCTTTGTTCTCATGTATTTTTTCTCAGACCTTTAAAACTAAACCTTGTTTTTATGTACTCGTATTTGCATTGCGATTTTCCTTTTTGAAAGTCCGCAGTAATAAAACTGAGGTGTTTTTGAAGCAGCCTTTTTATCCTTTTTCTTTTTACCTAAAGCTTTTATAATACTCCTACTTCAGAAAGGTCAAACCTTACCCTCATTAGGATACTATCCTTCTTCAAAAGGTTGAACAACGATATCTATATTACCACAAATTTCATTTATCAAAGCCATCATGTGTTCTAGTTCTAGACAATAAACTCAATACACGACTAACACATAATCTAGGCATTAACTGGACACCTGTTTGGTTACAACCTTGAGCCGTATTTTGATCTACTTCAACTAGAGTTTCCAGTCTAGCAGTTTAAAAGTTTTCCGTTATCATTGTTGAAATGTCAAATATGTTTATGACATCTGCTGGATCTATTACTTCTTCTACATTAATTGTGGTTTATGCCTTACTACCAGTATCTTCGGTATGGTGATCGATATTATCAGGATGTAAAGTTTCCACTATGCTTAAGATGGCTGACAGTGTCACGCATTTGACTAGAGAGTGACGGATATGAATATGGATTTAAAAAGAGAAAGAGGAAGACCAGAGAAAAAGAGGGGGGGGGGAGTGGGTGGATTGTGCAATGAATCATGTGGAAGAAAATGGAGTTATAAATGATAACGTGATGTCTGACATGTGAATGTGAAAGAAGAAAACGTGTTGTCCCGAACCCTAGTAGGCAGAATTCATGGTAGTTATTCACGGCTTTCCTTAATGAACGATGACAATAGCTTCAACTGTAGAGGAAGGATTATCTTCTCAAGCACGTGACGTAAACTAAGCGTGTACTTGACAGAGTACAACGCAGGTTTTGAATTAATTACTGACGTGCGGTTTTCCTCAAACAGACGGAAAATAGCCAGAAATTAGTGGATAGGTAATGCACATTAGCTTTAACGGTATGGAAAATGTTATATATTTAAGCAAAGCAACATTATATGCCGAAGCTCCTATAAACAGTGTAAGCACTCGATCGCTTCTTGGCCCTTGCGAAAAGACATTTTTTATGCCTCTGATGCCGCTCCCAAAATTAATGAATAACCACATCAAAAGAAAAAAGCTTCTGTACCGAAGAAATATGATTCAAAGTTCGGGATACCACAGTGTTACCCTAGTGGGTGTTGCCCGAGAACCTTAAATTATATCTTTAATAGGACATCCAAAACCGTAACGATATTTTCAAGGATCCTGTTCTTACGGTACTTCTCCATTTAATGTGTTGGCTTATTAAGAGATGTTCTAATGGTTTTTTGAAATCACAAAGTTGTTGCGGTGAAAAACTGCCTCAGTGGAAGATGGCAACTTCGAAACGTTTAACTTCGTTCAAAAAGGTGTCCTTCAATTACCATAGAAATGAGAATTTTGGGATGTAATAACATTTGGCACGGAATTGCCAATTACCCAAATATAGAGCCTTTGTGAAGAATCGTAGGCGTCACGACAAGATGAAGGTGGTACTCGGTAATTTAGTTAACAATAGCTTTCGGCTATCGATTTGATACAAGTTTCCGTCCATATAGAATTGTTAACGCCTTTGTCTTAGTAGAACTAGGATAGCAGACACAAAGTGGATATAATATTGAATTGCGTTTGTTGCTGTCTTCATTATCTTCATGTCTAGTGTCATTTTTTCGTTAATCAATGACAATCCAATATAATATTTTTGAGTTGTTCACCATTGTCGGATATCGCTCATGGATTGTCACTTTTTCTAAAACGTGCAACCTTAAGCTTCACGTAGATCATAATGAAATTGGAAACTGAGGGTATAAATAAGAAATCGATACTTAACATTATAGCTTCCTGCCTACCATGCATTAATGCGATATTAACACAGTAAGTAGCACAGAATATATGGCTTCATCCGTCCGTTTCTGTATCCGTAACTTTCCTTATACCAGCACCATAATCCATCATAAAAAAGCATACTCGTACATTTCAAAATATTTGTGAATAACAAGAGCTGCCGCTAAGTAAAAAAACGACTAAACCTGCAATTTTATAAATCAGGAGTTCAGAAACGTCTTGGAGCATTGACCTCACAAGTTAATGGATTCCCGGCAACACATCACGTCTCCCGCGACCTCTATAGTAAAAGAAAAAGCGGCGACAATAGTTCATGTACATGTTACCCTAGTATTCAGAATGTGTCATTGCCAACAATACAGACATACACACAGATGCATGATGTGCTTAGAGTTTTTGTTACAATAGAATTTATAGTATTCACAAACGTGACTATCGCTATAATGATCACTATAGTTTTATAGAACGAGTGAATTAGAGGAGTTGGTAAAACATTTTCTTCAAAATGTTGTCCTAATTCAGCAACTTTATTATTAGCATAAATTTTTGCTTCTACTCTTATTCTGTTATTTCTATCATCCATTTTATTGTGAGCTTTGTTTGCTTTATGGAAATTCTTTCTCTAAAGCTCTTGACTGCAGAGTTGTCTACTCCCACGTGTATGAGTACTGTTACGAGTATGTCTAGCGCACTAAAACGAGTGTTCTAAAATCCTAGTATCTACAATCTACATAATTATGGTTTTTGCAATGTTGATGTGGCTACTAAACCCCTAACTTACTGATGGTTCTTTAAAAGGGTTTCCAAGAAGTTTGTTAACCACTTTAAGAGGCTACTTAAAGTAGTTAAATCAACTTCTTTTAGTTGCGGAACTTGAGGGAGTTTTTAAATTACTTATCTGGTAAACTTCCTTGTCCAAGAGAGCCTGGATTTTAAAATTTTCTATTGCATTTTTGCTTGGGTGAAAAAGAACCTACTATTTACTCAGACGGAGATCGGTATCAAATTTTCTCGTATTATAATTGCCTTATTTCAATCACCATTAACTATATTTAATATTTCATCGACTTCGAATACTGTCTCGCCTATGATTCATAATTAAAATGGATCGTGTTCAATAGGATGGGCTGAATTGATTTTATTAATTAATTATGGCCCTTGTTCGGCAAAATTGCTTTTATTTTAGCTATCTTTGTATGTCTGTTGTTTTTATTTATGTGTCAAAGCCCTTACGCTTTTTAATTTCGTTTTGTTTGAACTGGATGATTCTGAAATTGGTTCGGCAAAAGAGGATTATAATGCGAGATTTTGTTTGGATTCCAAACTTTTATAAAATGAAACATACAAGAGGTGTTTAACGAATGCCCGAAAAATGTTATAAATAAATCCTTCAATTTTAAAATTGAAAATATCCATTTTATGAATAGGCAATATTGACTCGATGTTAATCTGTGCAACTTCTTTTTTTTCGCCAAAAAATATGAAACTAAACGCCATCCCATGACGTTGAAGTTGTATTTTGACGTTTTTACGTTTACAAAGCGCGATCGCAATAGTGTCTCGGTAGGAACTTGATTGCTTTTCAAGACACATTGTACTTATTCTTTATACTGTAAACATATATTGCATTATAATGTACAAAATATTGTAGTAGTCATTTTATTGAATGATTATTTCTTTTCAATAGTTGCATGTCATTAATTTTTATCATAGACTCAATGGAATTTATAATAATAGTAATAGATCAACGTTTTCTTTGACCTTCATTATTGCGCAGTTTCTTTGGAAAGAAAACTCCGTAACAAATGCTAAAGATTATACGCAGAATAATAACATGGTTTTGTTCTATGAAGATAACAGATTGTGCAAAATATGTACTCTTTGTAGATTAAATCTGCATGCATTAGATGCACGAATAAATCAAAGGTTTCGTAACTTCTGTGTAATGGAACTTATTGCATGTTAGTCAGCTTGTATACGCCCAGAACCTACACAAACAAATACATAATATGTAATGTATTGAGGTGGGTTTATCTATCCGTTTATTCATGAATGTGATTCTGGTGAAAATCGTAAGAGGAGAGAAAGTTTTTTTTTTGAAGTGAAAACTTCTTTAGCGGCGTTGTACACTTTTTCTGTAATGGGTAAAAAATTTAAAACTCGCGTCAGGGTCACGTGACCCTGATCGAAAATGAGTAAGACGTCATTCAAATTAAAAATAAAACATAGTAACAAAAAAGTTTTCACTTCTACCGGCACTCCTGGAGTGCAACCTTTTTTTAACTGGAGACTGGTGCTGAGATGTCAAATATAATAGAGAATTATGAAAGAAGAAATGCGGTGATCACCCTAAATAAACAGAGATATAAAGAATGATGATAATACGATGCTAAGGAAATAAAAATGGATTCGGAGTGCCAAATGCTGGGTGTTTTTGGGGGAGACTAACGAAGTAACGACGTCAATGAACAGCAATCGGCTGAAGAGGGAGGAAGATATAAAAGATCTCACCATATCTCTTATTTCGTCAATGGTCTCATTTTTTTTAAAGAATATACGCTTTGACGTGTATAAAACATACACCTTATTATAATAGGGTAATACGCCCTACTTGACAAAATGCCTCGATATTTTATCAATACGTACTGCTTGAAACCACACACGAGTGTCATGAAGCCGAGGGCCATGTCGTACGCCAACAGCGGCAGTTCGAATGCTAGAATGACGGGGCGTTTTGTTAACTAGGACTTATTACCAACTTTTACTTTACTTACTTATTCTCAGGATACTTATAGCTCTTCTAACAGTAGATATCCTTTATTATTAAAGTCAAGCTTACCAATTTTCGTCCCATACTTCATCGTGAACAATACGAAGATTAAATTTATTAACAATCCTTTATCAACTTAATTATACGTTAGCTTTAGCTCGGAACAATGGCTCGTATATTATACTGATTATGTTATAGACAATTTTGTAAAGCTTACCGTTTTAAAGCGCTTTGCTTTTGTAGGTATATTTATCGCTGATTCGCTGAAAGCGTATTAGTGATATTAATGTATTTGCGTTGATTGAAAGTGACTGCGAGTTGAGTCTATTACATTATCTACTTGGTTGATCGTCGTTCTTAGTGAAATTTTGCGTCTTTGCTACTTGTTGTTGCTGCATTTAGAAGGTTCAGTAACCTTTCGCTGTATCCTTATGTAGTTCAGTAATTAAATCCGTAAAGTAAACATCATTTTCAACTGCAAATGTTAGTTTGTTCTTGGGTCAAAACTTAAAAATAAATATCCGAAACCCTTCACTACCTAAGGACTTCACTCGATTATCCTCAATTAATCGTATGCCTCTTTTTTCTTTACTTAAAAGGTCCTTAAAATTGAAGAACCAAAGTAATTATACGAGTAACTGATACTGCTTTATCATACAAATAAAGAATTACGTACCAAGATATACCGATGACCTCCAATTCATTACTCACTTCATTGTTAATTTTGTTTCTTCCATTTTGAATTTGACATTCCTCGTGAGACCTTTTGCCACAAAATGACGCATTCGATACCTCAACAAAATACACAATATCAACAACTACTATGTCAGTATGTTGACATTTGTATTCTTTCACAAAACCAGTTTCTCTGACGTGTTTTGTATTGCAACTAGTCGTGTAAATAGTGCAAAGTGCTACAAAGTGGAACGTTGCCCGCATCGACTACTAAATTCACAACACTTCCTTTTATGAACAAACATTCGTTGACATAACCGTATTAATTTAAATAGGGAACTGTAGTATCTTTTGTTTAGTTGTTTTAATCTATATTTTTCTCTATTCCACACCAAGCATCGGTCAGCATCATAGTCAGCATCCACTCATGAGCCATTGGACACACCTTCGCGCCATTTTGTAACGACTGACAGGTGACATTAGTGACAGATACGAGTAGGTACCCAATAAATTATGTGAGTAGTAGTAGTATAGTAGTATTTACATATCTAATATGAAGATACACTACAGGAACCAGATTTTATTTTTTGATTTACGATAAGTCCTGTAGAGTTAATACCAAATAGTACTCCCACATTTTACATTGCCATGTCATATGGTGGGCCTATCGCCATCAATCATACACAAATCTGAGACACTGGCTGTTCCTGAGGAATTTCTGATGGAAAAACAAAATAACACTTTTCAGGACCTCTATCGAACCCAGATTCTCATAGTAATTTTGCCGACAGAAGGAGCAGTTAATTTAAATAAGGAACTAATTATGAATAAATTGTGCTAAATTTGAGCACACGTTAAACTCCTACGCACTCAGTTCAACGTACTGCTCATTCATTTCACCGTGTCAATGACATTAATAGCGCTCACTGAATAAAAGTCGTCCGAAAATGATCATATTGTGCAAATCTTCTCATTCGGAAACATTCGGAAATAAATCGTACAAAAGAATGTCAAATTGAAATTTGGATGCTCCATTAGGTTTAAACGGTTGCTCTGTTATTATATTGTTATGATAATGATGACCGTTTAGTTTCTTCTTTAGGAGATAATTTTAAAATTCTTTTGTGGACAAAATTTGCGACATTTTCTGCTATCGTCACTACATACATTACTCTTAACCGAATTGTTTCTCAGTGTTAGGCTTAGTTAGTGGATTTCTGTTGATAGTATTCTATCTTTAGTCGTGTTCTAATAGGGAGCAATGCCTAAAGTCATTGCTCTTGGCAACTAGATCAATGAGCATAGAAACATTAGACGCAGTGCTAATTCTCGCTTCGCTGACCACAGTATAACATTATCCTTTTTCATCTGGGTCACATGTAACTTCTGATTCTTAGGCCCAGTGTACACCAGAGCGGAGAGGAAATGCGGGGTAAGTAATATATGATATAACTACAAAATCTCTAAAACTTACAAGAGATAACAACTGAACATATAATTTTATTTGATATAACGATCTGTTAATATAATAAACGATTGACATAATTTTATAATGACTAATTTCTATAAGCATAACAATCAATGAATATAAAATCGTTTTGTATACCGCTCAAAAGACATAAAACTTATTTGGTCTAATTTTTTTTTCTTCCTGGCAAGTAATCTAACACTGATGTACCTAGTAATAGTACCACCTGCCGTGAATCTTCGACGGAGCCCCGCTTCGCGGGGCTCCTATTTCTGCGTACAGGGTTTAAAGTAACCTAACACGAAGGGGATGGCGGGGTCTTTCAGACCCCGCCATCCCCTTCGAACCTAACCTGTCCGTGTCGGGGTGCCCCAAGTCCCGAGCTCGCTTCGCTCGCTCTTGCATCCTAGGTCAAATAACTGAAAAATTATACGTTTCAAACGTTATATTTAATGATTTTCGCTTTATGAAACGTTATATCAAATAAAATTATATAAAATGAGTTTTAGAGTAACACAAACATTATGTGTGGAGAAATTATATCAACCGTTGGTATATCTCACGTTGATTATATCATGTGAACGTTATTGAAATGAAAATATATCAAATAACTTTATATGAAATGAGACGCACCCGGAAATGCGAGACCAATCATATCTGTCGAAACCTAAACTGCTTCCCTGGGTACAGCTAAAGGGCAGAGTCAGACTCTTATTATTTAGCCTGTACTTTCACATTGCTGTGCAAAGGCCTCCTTCTATTCCTTCTCGAGACGACTCCAAACTCTTACTGACTTAATCCACCCTGTTCCTTTTCATTTCAGGATCACAGTTGGACTTAAAGCGACAGAACTTATTACCCTTCCTGTGATGTTCTTAATCAAGGAATACGTTCTTGCCAATTTTGCTTGTTTTCTCTCTATTTCACCGTCTTTCCATTATGGAGACTGATTGATCGCAGTGGAAACTGGACTTTAGAACTTTACTAAGGCCAGCAGACACACAGATTAAATAACACAGTCTTCCGACACATATTACACAATTGTTTTCGCGAATAATACTTTAAAATTCAAGGGTGGGACTAACGATTTCCTTCGATAACGTCTGTTGTTAACTTGTTACTTGTGACTCAATGTCAACCTATTGTTAAGCCAAGTAAGAGTTAAGTTACCTTGGACTTGTTTGCTGTATTTGGGTAAAACCTTATTTGTTTTTTGTGCTTTGTCGGACTGATATCCCTTGGCTGTGGATAGTTGGGTATTAGTCATCTAACAAATGCTATTAAAAAAAAGATTTATAACTCACCACGAACCAAAAAGGATCGCTCGTACCTGTGGTAATGTTTGATTTCCACTCTCAGTTATATTACCAAATCTTTCGATCTGACTGTAGGCGAGGTCGTTTCACAAATAATGTTTTAGCTAGACGATTAATAATAAATCATTAGCGACTTTCGTTTAGAGACACAATTGTGACACCACTTTGAACCATTATGATTGCACCGACCTAATGAAATAAAAGGCAAAAGAAATTAGTGGGTCACTCAGTCATTAAGGCCAGACAGTGTCACAGATATACAATAGTCGGGTTTTATTAGTATTATGATTTATGTGGTTTGATCCCCATAAAGTGCCAGTTCACTATTAACTAAATTAAAATTATAATAAAAAACTTTAATGGTACATAACTACCTAACACTCAGGTTGTGAGGACTCATTTGGTGATATTACCTCGCTAAAAAAAACTGCTACTTAACAGGCAGGCAGCCAGATAACTATTTCATAATTCAGGATGTCTACCAGCACCTACCAACCACCACCGGTTAGGTTAGGTTAGGTTACCTACCACCTACCTAACTTTAAAGGAAAATAAAATCGAAATGAAAAGGAAGCCAAATAAAAGAAAAACGTTTTATGACGGGAATCATAAATGTAAGGAAAAGAAGTAAATGATAACGTAACCCTTATCGGAGAAGAATTGATACTAAAACGTGTTGTACCGGTCCCAAGTAATACGCTAGGAGAAGAAGATGATAAGTTCAGTGACGGTAAAAGATAAAGACATGATAGTATATGCTCATACTTTATAGGAAAATGTGGAGCATATTTTCCTTTAAACTATGGATATACAGACCTACGTGTACACGCGTTATAACAAAACACAAAGTAAAGAGACCTTCACAATAAACCAAAGCGTTTCGTGCCACCTAGCCACAGATAAAGCTTTTAACTGTCCACGTTTTACAATATGGATAGCCATACCTACAGTGCCCTCCGGGCAACGGGCTGAAACAACGACCATGACCTTTAGGAGTACTCCGATATCATGATGTACATACTCACTTCAGGGTACATAGTATATGCCTAGAAGTAGTAACAGGGTAAATTCGAATGCCAACCAGTCCCTGGTTCTAATTAATGCATATTTAAACCCGAAACTTGTGACTGTTCCTACCGTCAAACAGTATTTATGGATTAAAGTTTTGGTATTAGCACGCCTACGCTTTGCGTAATTTTGGTACTGAGTCTTAATGCCAGTTTTGTAGAAGCATGTTGTATTTATCACTTTAATTTGCGTAAGTCACCGTAACAGTTTCCCCAAGTTCTATGTATTTTTATATTTACTTATGATCTGTACGTTAGAAAAATCATCAATAATGATTTCGATTATTGGCAAAACGAATGTATGCTTCTTCGTCCTAAATTAGCTTTT
Organism: Agrotis segetum; assembly: GCA_036375495.1. Taxonomy (NCBI): domain Eukaryota; kingdom Metazoa; phylum Arthropoda; class Insecta; order Lepidoptera; family Noctuidae; genus Agrotis; species Agrotis segetum. Next base: position 1,079,588 of record JAQSVV010000186.1, read on the forward strand.
CTTTTCTATAGGAGCATTGATAAAGAAATAAGTTGTCAGCACAGACGTATCGGTACGTACATACGTAATATGCAGGTTCCTTTATACAAGTTTCACCATCATCGACCAGTACCGACCCCTTCTGACCTGGTGGCTTAGTAACAGTGAGGGAACGAGGTGGCGACTTGCATAGCTTTGTCTTTTTCCCTCACTGGAACTACTCTGGCTTTAAGACGTCATGGTACGGGACGTCATCTGCTTTTTGAAGGCACCCACCCTATAAAGCGGGGTACTCACTTAGCAGTGTTGCATGTAACATATCAGATAGTGTATCAACCTGCAAGTGGGTACGAGCACACTGCGAGCCGCCTTTATGTCGCAGTGATACCGCCACTCGGCGGGTTACTGCGAGCTTAGAGAGCGGTGCACAGCGGGCTCGTGCCTACGATACCGATACCCTCACTTGATACCGTATCTGATACGTTACATGCAACACTGCTAAGTGAGTACCCAGCTTAATATTTCCCTGTCTTGTCCCGTTCTAAGACACCCCAGCCCCTTTTCTTTTCCACTGGTGCCTGCTTGAGCTGTCACCACTTTCCCTATATTACCTACTCGGCGCATTCTCTCTGATTTATAACTTTTAATTTCACACACCCTACTGTATTACATGTAATTTTCATTTACACCGTGTTAAAAGTTGAAGCTAGAATTCTTTTATTGAATTTTCATCTTTATGATTAAGGAATTTGGGTCCCAATCCGAATCAAAACTTCATGCAATGATGTCTAAGGCCATATAAACGCTGCTGCAAAAAATTGCATGCGAATTGAAGTTTCAAATATGTCTACAACAAAGGTTTTTAATGTCGTAATTGCCTATTTAAAACACCTTTTATTTTAAATTAATGTTTTTAATAACTTCAGGTAAGTGTTGTATCGAAAATACACTAGAACAAATTACATGACACGGTACGATAAACGTAATCACAGGTTAGATGCAAAGATATAACGTAGTCTATTATTTAGTAATTCATCCTATTATCAACTATCTATTAACTATTTAATTATAGACACACGCGTTGAATTAACTATCAGACTATTTCTAGCCTATACAAACCGACAATTTAAAATTTAAAGCACGACAATTTTCAATTCTTTCAAAGCCTTTTCAAAGCCTGCAAACGAAAATAGCTCCCACAACAGAAAACTTTGCATGTCAATAAGAGCTAAATTCCTTTGCCATTCAAATATGTCCCGAAGAAAGTTTTAAAGGCGCTTGGGTAAAATATGTTCACTTCAATCGCTCTTCGGGGACTCTTGTTACTGTGTTACGATCAAGACACGTCGTTCTGAGTTCGTCTTTTGATTTGGTTTCCGTTGGTTTGGTTATAAAAGTTCTCGTTGCGATGTCCCCTGTGACCTTTGGATAGCTTGGATCCCGTGGTCAAATAAATTGTGCGGTATAGAAATTTGGGTTGGGTAGAAACGGGATCCCTGTTTTGTTTTGCTTGTATTCAGTAACCACGATAGCTTCTTTTTTAAATGTTATTTGTATTTTATTTTCATACGTCGAATTAAATACAACAGCTTACATTTTATTACCGTAGGCTCTGTATATTTCGTAGAGGTTAGTATTTTTTGAATTATCGTATTTGAATCGACCTGCCTTTACTACTGCATGCATTTAATCACCTCTAAATTACCTTTAAGAGGGCTCTACATCTTGAATATGTATCGCTAACTTCATTAAAAGCTGCTGACAATACATCAACATAATTATCGCTGCTTCTTCTTAACAACGTGCCTTGAAGATTAGCATTGCAAATTAACTTTAAACCATAGCTCACGAGTTTTTATTTAACTGTAAATATTAACCTAGCACTTCTGTTCGTTATGTTGGCACAACTGTGAATGTTCGTTTTTATATTTGTCTGTAAACTTCTTGCTGGATATTTAAATAATGATCGAAGAAATATGAAGGTTTCATTATTAAATTTTGGGCAACATCTAGGTATAAAACTTATTTATATTCAGCCAAAATAATAACTTCTACGAAATCATAACAAAAACTTAACAATTCAAATTCTGTTTTGGCTGGTAAAATTATAACTTAGCTACAAACTTTGACGTAAACAATTTGTTTTGTTGCAAACGTCAATATTTGTTTAGCTGTCAAATCTATAGTCTGTTCACATAAAAGTTTCACAACTGACAGCAAAGACAACATTGCGTGTTAGAAGCGCGTTTTATATAAGGTTACGCGCACCAGTGTCGCACGATATAGTTATAAGGTAACACGCGAAAAATACAAACGAAAAATAGTACTTTAGTACGCAATATACTTAAAAGCGGTGACACAACGTCAGGTAACGATGCTGTGAAATTGGTTTTACCTTATCTGCGTGTTTCTTGGTTAGCGCCGTGTTCGATAGCCTGCATATAGACCCACTAGATGACTAGACTGATAAGGTTATTGCAAAGAAAGTGGCAAATGTGAATCTCATAATTTATGAAGCACTCTTGAAGGCTTGAGTCCTTAGTTCTGCACAAGCTTAGAATTAAGGACTAGACTATTTCATCCTCTCATTTTACGAGATTAAAATGTCTATATCTTGGGAACCGAGCTCTTCTCGAACCTGGGACCTTGATAAATCGATTCCTTGAGCCGAAAAACCCCTAATGTCTAACTTTCATGAAAATCCTTGGAGCCGTTTCCGAGATCCTGATATATAAATAAATATACAAGAATTGCTCCTTTAAAGATATTAGATAAAGTGCCACTTTTGAGTCCTATGAAAATCTTCCCTCTACAAAACAAAAAAATACCTCATTTCTTTGTAAAATCGATAGAAAACAAACTACAAAAGATGTAAATATTAACAATTCTATTGACGTAGAACTCGGAGAGTTATCCCGGGCAGATTCCACAGAGGTCCCTAGGGGAACCGGTTATTACGAAAGGAAACAAGCAATACCACTGTACTGTACACGGTTGTTATATTTTATTCATCCACTCCTGTTGTATTGTTTGTGTTAACAAGCAATAATACGGATACGGAACGATTGACTTGTTATGTAACTGATGAAATATTAATAGGATTGTCGTGATTGGTCATTTCGACTGTGTTCATTCCGTTTCGGACGTTATTGACGATTATTTATTCTGAAACATGATTTTTTAAACCTTCGTATAAGGTTCTTATTTGCCCAAGATTTGCGGCATAGTTCAAGATTGTTACCGCGTCTATGCAACTACAATGGTAATGGAGAACACGGTGGGTTTGAGTTTTATATGGTTCTAAAATTGGTGGGATACTATTTTTTGAATTCTTAAGTATTTTGAAGTTGAAAAACTTGACCAAGATGTAAGAAACGATACACCGTCCTGTGTTAGCAATGCTTTTGATTTGAATGATAGCAAAAGAGTCCCCAAAAAAACCAATGTACTTAGAACAACTTTGGAAAGCGGCCTGACCAATGACCGTGCTACAAATTCAAAGACATATAAAAGACATACGAAAATTATAAAGTTTTGTCAACACCTTTGTCTTAACAGAATAACCTTTAATCAAATTAACATTGAAGTATCAACGCGTAGAAGCCTTCGCTGAGGTCAGGACTAATCCCCAATGAATTATTTAGTTTTAGATTCGAGAACACATTGACCTTGAACGTTATCAACATAACAAACCGATGTGTATTTTGGGTGCTATTAGCTATTTTGTAAATACCGCTGTGTTGTAAATCAATGAACTGAAATAACAAACAAGAATCGTGAACGTTTATTTGGCTTTGTGTACGATTTCTCCTAATAATATTAGTGTAGCACCAACGACAATATTAGTGTAGTTCAATCTTTTGGACTAACTATGCAATCATCATTCCTGTTTTAGTTATAGATTACTTGGAGCTGGTGCAACTTTTTCTTCTTCAATTCTTCAACCATTACTCTATTTATAGGTACTCTCTCTTATACTCCATGTTCCATATCATTCCTCACACAATCAAATCATTGAATCTTTCCCCCAGAAAGTAATATTTACTACACCAGTATTATTTCACTGTTACGAAAAGGCGATCGTAACTCAGTTTACAAGAACATTAATAATATTAACACCAGCGTTCTGTACAGTGTTAAAAACAACTGTAAGATCTTTACGAGATAGTATTTCTTAATTAACACAAAGTTAGGTTAGCAGGTGATCAATCAAATTAGTGTTTGACAGTGCAGAAATTATTACTCCTGTTAATTTTGAAGTTGAACCAGTGAAAAAACATGCAGTGATGATTTATTTAAGATTGTGTTTAGCAGAACTAGTAATTATAAAAGTTTACACGTTTTTATGTGAGTTTCCCTTTCAATTTGTTTCATGGTGGATTTAATTGTATTTGGTGTAATGTTTTTGAAAATTGAGATTCGTCTCAGGCGTTTGACATCTATGAGCAGTGATATCTGGCAATACACACATTAATATATTTATTCTTGCTGCACATTTGTTTAAATATGGCTTTTAAATACAGTCTTCTAAATGAAAAGTTGTATAAATAAGTAGATTATAATAAATCTTTGACCATCACACAAAGCAAAGCCAGTCTAATATAAAAATATGCTGTCACAAGGCTTTCATCGAGTGTTTCCGCTACTCAAACTGGATGCTCCCATAAAAGGATACCTGTCAAGTCTACTTCAAAAATATCTCTTTGACACTAAGACAAAGCCAAGGCCCATAGAAAGTATTTGGCGTATGTAGGTCAACATCCGAGGGTATATGTAAAGTAATTTGCACACGGCTTGGCAAAGAATAGCGAGTTTAATTAATGGTGGACCTGAAAAAATGCTAACTTAATTGCTTTGCATTCTTTAGGATCGAGGGTATGTAGACCTGAGCCTTATAGAACAAAAAACAAGTATTCAACAACTACTTGTCAACAGTTTTAGTAGTCCAACGTAGAAATTGCAAAATAATGTTAGCAAAATTCTCCTTTTAGGATAAATGACTTGAATTTGGTCCAAGCAGTACGACCTGAACAGCGCTCTGTTCATTTGCGTCATTTAAGTCTTCAAGAGTGCAAATAGTTGTTCACAAAAGGCAGAAATAATTCAAACACATGCGAACAAAGTAATATCGGGTGACCATATTTGAACTACTGTAGGAATCTTAAAGAAAACACTGATTAAAGTTAAGACAACTCAATTTTCACACAAACCAAGTTTAAGAACTCCCCGGACAAAGCTGCGTCTGCTTCAATTTTAATTGCTTTTGGCTCAAGAGCGCTTGCATTCACTTACCTGGATTCAAATATGTGCCTTTGAGGTACCCCAAATCTAGGTCAAACATTTAATAAGAGGGTAACCCGAGTGCTTTGCACTAGCTTAAAGAACTTCGCTCGTTGACACTGCTTTAATTAAAGCGAGCTAAAAAAAGGCGCCTTAATTACTTCACGCTCTCAAAATTGAGAGGAGGAAAATGATGGATCTAAAATATTAAGTTCGACCTTTTAAACGATATTAACGAGGGTCTATTGAGATAATATTTCTTGATAATTATAATAAAGGCCCGAGAAATACAAGAAAAGTAACAATCGCTTGCTTGAAGACGTGGCTGATGTCGGTGTATTTTCGGTCCTTAATTTTAATGATCTTGTATCATTCACTGCTTTCGATATTAATGACGATATCAATATAAATGTCTTGTTTTGTACTTATTGTATATTCAACCTTCGTAAACGCAAAAATAACGCTACTTTCCATTTATACAAGGATGTAGAAACTTTATCTCTGTGGAACGGAAATGCATACAGAGTAGACGTCTACGTAGTACTACAATTACTGGCAATCGATCAGGTTATCATTTTAAAACAACTTTGGCAATAGTTATTATTTGGTAATTAGCATTTACTTTATCTTTAACCATCTTCAGTTTACGAAGACTCGAAGACCTTACGAAGAAAACAACACTAATCTGTTAACGATGCTCATCAAAATCATTCCGAGATATTGAAGTGAAAACTTCTTTAGCGGCGTTGTACACTTTTTCTGTAATGGGTAAAAAATTTAAAACTCGCGTCAGGGTCACGTGACCCTGATCGAAAATGAGTAAGACGTCATTCAAATTAAAAATAAAACATAGTAACAAAAAAGTTTTCACTTCTACCGGCACTCCTGGAGTGCAACCTTTTTTTTTTTTTTTTTTGTGATTTTTGCATTACTGGGATGTCTGGACAGCATTGGTCCAAACCCGGTTAATATCCTTTGTGAATGTTTTCCTTACCTATAGAACGAACCAAGGCCAACATTTTTAGAAACGAATCATATTCACGAAAGTCGAAAGTTTCTAAAGAAAATCATCCATCTTCATTTTTACCGATACCAAATCCCGGGCCCGAAGCAACCTATCGTCTCCAAAATAAATCAGACCCACCTATGCTCCACTTTGATTCATTCGTTATTCGTAGTCCAAAGGGGTGACTGAATGTCGTAGTGTAAACGACGCAAATACTACTACGCTCCCTATATAATCAGGGTCGATAGCACGTACGGTTGTCTCCATACTACTTTATATTTCTCAGCACGCGATTCGTATCAATTGACAGTGAGCACGCTAACTCTCTATCTTACTATCGTTTGTTGTTACTCCACTTTGACGTAAAAGGAGGGTAATGCGTTTCGTGTTTAAGTACCGAAAGTAAGGTGTAAAGCGTTGCTTTCAATTGAGAAAAAGTAATTAACTTTTTGCTAACGTCTTGGCGAAATTTTTAATGGTCATGGTTTATATTTTTGCTATGGCAGTTTGAAAAAAATTAGTTTTGTCTATGGCAGAACTAAGTTCAGAATCGTTTGTTCCAATGTATCCTCTTCATAATATTTCCTCTGACTCACATACATCCTAGAATAAACTAAATTCCCTAAGAGGGCCAAAGCCTGCCGGGGTTGCGGGATTATTCCCTTACCGTAACCCCGGAACGTAACAGGCTATGAAGGACACCGTGGATTTTAGTCAGTAGAAGTCTGACAGTCCCTCCCGCCCTGCCCGGGGTTGGAGGACTCATTTGATGATTTTACCACGCTAAAAAAAAAAAAAAGAACACTTTTTTTAGGTCCAACACGACGGTGACACAGCTTCATATATTCTTAGAACACCACCCCATGCAGAACTAAAACTAGCTTCTGAAAGTGACTCACAAGCACAAGAAAAGAACATAATATATTCGAAACACAGTCACGATCAAACACTTGACTTGAATGCGGAGTTTTACGCAAAAAGTTTTGCTGATACAAAAACGTAATTTAGTCCTAACAGTAAACTTAGTGACGTGACTACCAATCTGCCAGATTGCATCATTGTGTGTCATCGAGGCACACCCGTGAGCGTTTTTGTAAACAAATAAGGTTTATTTTAGCAATGCTGTTCTCATAATATCGAAAAAGAAGAATATGGCAAAGTTCATAAAGATGTCACCATGGCAATAGTTTATAAATAACTGAATGAACAATTTTTTTTTAAATTCATAAGTAAAGATGTTGGTATACAGAGAAATAGAAACACTGCTGTTGACTGATAATAATAATTTATGCAAATGTAAAGGAACAAATATTTCGCAGTAAATAAACGAAAAATACTCCGTCATACTGCATGTAGCTGATGCTTTACAAATGAACGTACAGATTGAATGAAATACAATGAACCCTTATGTGACGTTGAAATGTATGTCAATCATACTCCGGAAAACAAAGACGGGGCTTTGATTCTAATACACAAAATTGAAAAGCCTAATAACAGTATTTTTGTGACAATAGATCTATTGTTTTAACAACCGTAGTAATTGTACCAGAAAGAATGTTAATTCACAAAATCGTTTCGGAAATCGTACATGACCGAAACGGTTCCATATAATCTTGACATACCATAATGGCAGAGTTTGCAAATGTCCCACTTCGAATAACAAAACTCTTTGTTTCTCTGCATGCCAAATTACACTAAAGACCCAGCATGTTCCAGCCAATTACACGTTTGCGTCAACCAATACGCATTAACGAACATGTCAAAACTACCGACCATCATTATCTTTAACACAATAGATGTTCTTGAAGCTGTCATAGACCCCGCTCCCTCAACTGCTTTAGAGGAAATTCCATCACCAACTTACCTTTACACACAGAATTCGTACTACCAAACCTTGTTAGAAACTGAATAGAGTTGGAAATTCCATGGCTAGTTGTTTGAAAGTGAAATGAAAAGTAGGTTGTTCTCGTCAAGCCAGTTATTGTAGTTGTGCCATCATGCGATAGCTGGTTGCAATAGGAGCAGTCGTGGCCACGCATTGTGGAGCCAAAACTAACTGTAACAATGCAATTGCAGTGTTATTTTAAACAAACTAGAGTTTCAAATCAAGGTTACTGTGCCGAAGGTATACGATGGGATGCCAACAAGTGTATTGAGATCTCTCATAAAACTCATAAGTTTACTTTCTTCACGTTAAGCGCTCTCATGAATGAGAGAAAGTAAAGATGACTTCATAGTAATGATATGAAATCATCTATCGGGCGGTTCAGTACCACGTTTCCAAGACACTAATTAGACTGTAGATAATATGACCTATGCAGGGTTATACATTGTGCCCTTTGACAATCGTTACATAAATACAGTTATTTTCGAGACGAAGCAAATTATAACAAAGGCACCGGAAACAGTTATCGAGAATCCGATTACGTCATGTATTTCTATTGTAGAAGTCGGAACACCATTACGTAGTTTATGAACCCTTTGTGAGCAAAAAAAAAGAATTTTCGTGCAAAGAGCAAAGCCGGATACTTCAAAACATTGAGTAAACCAGCCCGTTGATATTATATCAAGCACCAAGTTTGGATGTAGGTTAATATCGTATGATATTAAAGTTGAATAGGCTAATATGTAGGAGATAATTAGATTGCAGAAGCCTCATTTTCCCTCGTACCGAAATTAATTGAAAATTGTTATAACGTATGCCTCACTTGTGCTAGCTTTTGTCGCGGATACGCTCGCAGTTTTTAGAGTATACAATTATCAAATGTTTCCTCCTGCCGTGGATTGATATAGGTCCGTCACTTTACTGACAGCTCCTTGATCGGACCGCGTGCTACCCATAACTCACTGTCTCAGGACCGTTTGGATATTATCCTTTTTTTTAACGTGTTAAAATCATCAAATGAGTCCTCGCCACCCCGGGCAGGGCGGAAGGGACTGTCAGACTTGTACTGACTAAAATCCACCACGGTGACCTTCAATAGCCCTTTATGTTCCGGGGTCACGGTAATGAGATAAGTCCCGCGACCTCGGCAGGCTTTGGCCCTCTAGAGGGGAGCCCCGTCATCATGCTGACGCTCTTTGAGGCGCGCGTGGAACACAACGCGCCGTCGACCCTTGCATGGTCCATGGTCAGGCAGCGGGTTGCCCTTTACTTGCTGCCCGCATGCCCGTGCCTACGGTAACCGGAGATTGTCTTCCGACGTCTGTTGCCGTGGGCGTCCACCACCGCGGGGATGGAAATTATCCTACAAAAATATATCAGAATATTTTGACGTTGATTTTCACAGACAGGTTTACTGTTGCAATTAGTAAGTAATACAGATTTTATCGCTATAACTCTCGCTTCATAAATATTCTAGATCTGCCAAAGCCAACTTAAGCTTGCTACAGATAAGTGATGTTTTTCAACCTCCGCGGTACAAACCTGTGTTTGCAAACATCCTGCCTGGGACAAGTTTCCTGACAACTTGTATCCGTATCCTGTCTTAGAGCCAGTTGTTTGATCATTAGTTAAGCCGTCTGTTAGTTAAAATCCTGTAAGTTATTAACAGTTTTTAACTCATAGTTAACTTTGTTAAAAGCCTCACTTCTCGCCTTTTTTAAATTAATTCGACAGGCGTCTATTACATCTAAAGGATTAGGTAGATGTGCATCAAAGAGCACAGCCAAAATAAAATACCTGTTTTTGGTTATATGAAACAAGGGCAAGTGAAAATCTAGATCTGGACTAATTCTTACAGTATCATTTTCAAAGCTATTCAGGGTGAATTTTTTGTTTTCCAACTAGGCGTGGTTGACTTAAACGAGATGAGGAATATCAAAAAGTGCTAAAAGGAGTTTCGAACCCGATTTTAACGAAAACTAAAACTGGATCATTGGATTTTGGAAAAAAAAAATTATAATCCTGGCGCGAAATCGGCCTCGAATACCTCTGAGCATTTTTTATTACTGCTGGTTGTTTCGGATATAGCCACCCATACCCACTATTGCCCACTAACCAGCCTTGTTGTAAAATTCACCCTGTATAGTTGTAGTTCCTTCCATGTCTTCGTTAAACCGTTATTTCCAATCTCTAACAATATCCTATAGATAAAGAAACGTGAGTTAGATGTTGTTTGTGACATTTCTAGATCACGCGGTCGTTAGATAACTCATTTCATCCCTGGAGTTTTTTTCATTTCTTTGACTGGAAGTATCAATTGTAGAAAGAGGGAACTTTATTTACTTTGTCGAACTTCTCACGTGACTTTGCTTTGAAATAGACTTAATTCTTATACATGAAAATATGTCTTGAAAATTCCATATCTAAGTAAGTTGGGGTCGGCTTCCAATCAAACCGGAACAGTTAAATATTGGTAAGTATTTCACATGGAATGTCTCGTCTGCCTTACTGAGCTCAACAACCCAATAATTGGTGATACGACAGTCCTTGATTATTTTAATACTAGTGTTTGCCCGCGGCTTCGCTTGCGTTTTTTAGAATTTGAGAAACAATACGGATCGTGTGGCGCCATCTGGAATATGAACGTAATTGTTTTCTCGGAAACAGCTCTCTCCTGTTATTCGGGATGTAAGATACCTTATATCCGTGTCTATACTCCTGACAACGTATATGCTAAATTTTGGGACGATCGATTCAGTAGGTAGTAATACGTGAAAAGGTAAAAAACAAACATACTTGGATTTTTATTATTAGTTTAGATCAATATCTAGGTACATAGTTTGCATAGGAAACGTCCTTATTTGAGCGACATTAATTTCAAAGAACCGTGTTTATTTGAACATTAGACTATCATTTTTGGGTCGATTTACAGTATCGCTGCAAATTGAACGTACGATAGCATTGCTCTTCTCCCTTTAGCATACCGCGTGATACCTAAAAAATAACTAATTATCTGACTCGATGAGTACAACTTGTCGTCGTTTAAAACAGAATCTATGCACTGGTTTGAGCACCAATTCAAAACATAAATAAACACAAATTATAGAAACCCTGATTTTTTTCTAATCTTTAAAATTCCACACCTCGAAACAATTACAATTTAAAAAAATATCCAACTTACTACCTACAATTTAAATCGGTGTAGATTTATATCCTAGAGAAGTATTGAAAAAAAATAGTAATTATTTAAAATCGCGAATAATATTGAAACAAAAGTATGCACATTTTTTTTTAAATTATTTAAAACTCTCAGGACAAATAAAAAAAACTCAAAAAGAGAAAAAAAAAACTGCGAGATTTGATCCAGAGACCCCTTGCACGAAAGTCAAGCAGGTTACCGACCGGACTGGCTAGTACGTTGACAGTGGTTTTCAAATAGCGGTTCTTGTACAAATGTCAACAATGACTGAAAATCAACATATTATAAAATTGCTAATCCCCCAAGGGGAATAGCGTAATTATACATATCCTATTAATAGAACAGCAGTTTAAGGAATATTTGAGGAAAAATTGACTAAATAATATCCAGTGGTTTAGCTTCCAACTATCAACAAACATCTAAAAACAACAAAATTCAAAATTGCTTATCTCCCAGGAAAAATAGCGTAATAATACATAGCATATTAACAGAAGCATATTATTAGGAATATTTGAGGAAAATTTGATCGCCAACTTTACAGTAGTTTCGGAGATAGATCAAATCAAAAAAACATAAAAAATTTCGAAAAAAAATAAAAGTTGATCTGGCATCAGAATCGATCCCTCATCTCGAAAAAAATACAAAAAGAAAAAAATATTCAATGTACAGGAATGACATCTCTACGATTTTATTATATGTAACAGTATCAATTCGGCCATTGGCTTGTTTGTTTTTTCAAATTAGGAACGGCGTTATTATATGTAAAGAAGATTAGTCAGTCACGCAAACTCTTATTGAGACATAATTAAATAATCTCATAATTACTCCATCTTAGTAATTTATTCACTTGCTTTAGAATAATTGCAATCCCCTTTGATATTGCAAAACTATTTCGCAAGGGATTAAAGTGTCAATTTTGACTGTCAACAAATATGGATAGAAACAAAATAGGTTTAATCATAGACCTGTCTTGTAATAACTCAGTTCAAATATAGCAAGCGAATGTCCCCGGTAGCCGTAACTTACAAATTGCTTGAAGGCCGATACTTTCAGTTTAACGGTCCATTGATACTGGATCCGAGAGGATTAATGTCCATAAAGTTGTCTCCAATATATCTTGCGCTAGCAATTTTGTTTTTTAACATATTGTATTCTATACAAATACATACGTGTTTTTGGGCAAATAACTTTAAAAAATACAATAATACTAGTTAATCTGGAATCAACAGACAAAACGTTATTTTACTGAATTTTTTTGGAACGAAGTTCCTTATCGCGCGTTGTCAAAGGGGGCTAGACGGAAAAAATTCTTACGAAAAGTTGGCACGACACTTTTTTGCCTCGCCCCGCACCTCGCGCCTGCACCCCTCACTCAACCCCCGTTCCTCGTGACTCTTGTCGTATTGCGGCGTGCACATCTCTGTCTATCTCTCTCTAATAGAAAGCAAGCCAGATATTTTCGTTTCGTCTTTCTATTTCGCATTGGACAGTGTGGTATTTTTATTAACTTCGTTCCATCCGGCTGTCCCTTGACACCTCTCAAGTTTTTTTCCTAAGTTTTGATACACACGAGGAGTTTCTCCTGTATCGTGGGATGAACATCATTGTATATCATGGACTTAAACTTCCACACATATTTTGTTCCATATGAGACATCTTACATCAGCTCATCCATACACAAATATCTAGGTATCCCTTCAAAGCCATTGAGTTTACTAATACCATTGAACCACTATAACCACCATCATAATTTTCTAAGAAACAATCAAGAAGTCCATTGTATCTAACCACAGAATTTCCGTAGGCATTTCCATGAAATCTGTATACATTGCGTGCCTGAATACTGAACTAATGATTGTTCTCACTCATGTTATGCTGACGTTGTGTGGAAACTCCGTGTTGTGACTGTGTCGCACGTTTTCGTGAGTCATGAACTCGTATATTACAAAGAGAATCGAAAATTATGACTGGCCACAGAAAAATAAATATAAACCAACTAATATACTGATAGATTGAAACTAATTAATATACTGATGATTAGAAACTAAGAAAGAACTAAGCAAGTAAGCACTATTGGTATCATCTTTAGCACAGCTTACATCATGATAGATAGGTACGCAATTCACCGACGACGTATCATCGAAAACAGTGGTAGTATTTTATTTTTTTATTTTCTTTTTTAGTAAGAGTTCAAAAATTACTCTTTTTTATTGAATTAATCAGAAAAAGAAAGAAGAAAGTTATAAACAATGTGTCCTTTCTCAATTCTATCAGTAAAATTATTCAATATGTGGGGTCGGAACCCAACCCCTACAGGATGGTAATGTGTGGCTGTGTAAAATAGGCTCATTTCAGCGAATTCAAATAAAGTGGAAAATTAACTCCATTCCCTCATTGATGTTAATAGAGACAGATTAGCTATATTTAGAATGTTTTTCGACCTTGTAACCAGATAATTATGTTAAATGTTCATGTATAATTGTGACTAATGAGAGACATTAACGCTTAATATAATGAGTGGAACTTTTGCTTTCATTCTTCAACAACTTATATGTCCACTGAATAAATTTTGCGGCACAGCGCCTCCACCCATCTTGGTGTCATTTCTTTTTACTTGTATGCCGCTGCCGTGCAGAAAATCGCATCTTGACATTAGCTAAACGGACTTTACAAATCTGCACAGGAATAACGTGTAAGTACCTGAAGGTACAGTCTCCTGAAGGAGACTCACGGTTTGTCAATAAGCATTATAACATATTGAGAACATAATCAATTGCAAATCTATTCAAGTCTGTTGTAACGTCTTTTCTACGTCATTCGCCTACTTTCTTCTACTAATTTACTTCCTCCAGGAACAAAATCTGACCTGGACTGCTAAACTCACTAAATTTTCTAAAAATTAAAATAAAAATGTCGTATGTCTTGCCCAACTGCAGCACTGAAGACCACTACTTAATTAGGTACCTCCTAAAACAGAATTTTAACATCGCGAATTGGACTTCTTTTTGAATTATTTCCTTAGAGCGGAAACCATACGGTTCCCGTGGGATACTTAAATAGCTTAGTTTCTCGCCGACTAGCCCCGGGTTTTTAAGTTTAAATGTACTTAAGTAATCTGTTGATCAAATACCGAGGCTGTCTCCGCACGTTTGTCATGTTTAGGCTAGACGAGGTCCTTTACATCATTACTTACAACAATGATGGTCATCTAGATGAGAGTATTTTGGTCCTTTTGGAGAATATTTCAGTCTTTTGTATTTTTTTTATTTGCTCCCGCATTGCTGACCTTCCTTATTAAGAAATCTCTATCTTCTAAAAGTTAAAATAGTACTTTTAATGAAACTTTGTTTGAATTTTATGGCAGGGGCAACACACAGTAAGATACTTATTATCCGGGTCCCTGTCTATTCCTTATCATTATTCTTTCAATTTTATATTTCTTTCTTACTGTTGTTAGAATTAAGTTGGATAATTATCTGAAACTTCATATTCGCTTATTTTTTACTATTTGTTATTTGAAAAAGGTCAGCTATGCCACAAATTATGAGACCTTCTAGACAGTTTTTTGGCACCAAACTTACATTCAAACAAAACCTGGCATTTGAACCTATGACTTTCTCCTTCAACCTAAGCCAAATCTACATTTTTAATCCGAAATTTAGCATTATTTAGATAGCTTATTTTAGATTCCAGTACTTGTTTGTCTGAATGTAGAATTTACAGCGCCACATGCGAACTATGCATCATATTATCAGATATTAGACAAGAATCTAATAAGCCTTTTTAAGCGAAAAACCAATACAATTCTTATAAGATCTATTGTATTCCTTGCCATAATAAGAATAAGAACAGACCATTATACATGTTTTATCAGAATTCATATTATTAGACTGAATTATTTAACTCCTGGTCTGGGGAACCTCCTTTTAAAAAGGTGAATGAGGAATTTTCCACCCTGAT
Organism: Agrotis segetum; assembly: GCA_036375495.1. Taxonomy (NCBI): domain Eukaryota; kingdom Metazoa; phylum Arthropoda; class Insecta; order Lepidoptera; family Noctuidae; genus Agrotis; species Agrotis segetum. The sequence goes on from JAQSVV010000186.1 coordinate 1,094,897, forward strand.
CACCAGATATAGGTAACCCATTTCTGATCTCAACTTTTAACTTTTCAACGGAGTATGAGAAACTTACCGTACATTTTCTCGTCATCAACATCTTAGCCTGTTCCCAACTCTGTTAGGGTCGATTTCCGGTCTAACCGCATGCAGCTGTATATCAGTATTTTACATGGAACGACTGCTTATCCGACCTCCACAGCCCCGTAACTGGATAAATCGATACCCACTGATAAGACTGGTTGTCAGACTGTGAAAATAAAGGCAAGTAAAGCCGGGAACTGCTTTACGTGCTTTCCGAGGCATGGAAATACTGGCTGGCAGACGGTCATCTATCCACAGACGAACCGCGGAAAGCGCGGCTTAACCTGGAGGATCGGCCTGTGTGGCAAACATTTCCTCGTATGTGTAGGTAAGCTACAGTATACCTAAGGCAATGAGATAAAATTATATGTACAAGTAGGTAATCCATGATGCATATAATCAAATCTGTGTGACTCATTGAAGCTGATTCACTACTCTCTGTGAAGATTAATTTCGCAGAGGTCCGGTATTGTCTTACGTCATTAGTTAATATAACACTGTCTTAGAGTTTGTAAACAGCTGTGTAATTAATATTCATTGTGATTGTAATTATGTGTATGAGGAAACTGTAAGGGTATTAGTAGATGAATTGTTCCTTCAGAAGGATGTTACGGACGTGGTATCTGATATATGTATATATTTACCTGTTCCCATAGATGTATACGAGAAATTATGTTTCAAAAATAAATTAAGTCTAAATTGCAAAGTTTTTACATACATAATGAAATATTTTCTCCTACGCAAATGCAATAACCTTTTTATTACCAAATCTCATTTGACCACTTTTTTTAAAAGCGTAAATCACAATTACGACACACCTTTTAAACCATCCTCCTTTACACTTGCGTGACGGATATGAGTACGTACTTCACAGTGTCCACACCTGACATTTTGAAGGACTTCTCCAATATGGCCAACGTGTTTATTTTGTAAGGCGTCCTCGACCGGTAATTCTCTTTCGTTGCCTTTTCAATAGTCCTTAACAATGTACGACATTCTCGCTATAGGATTAAGATGGGCTATATCGATGACTTTAGTTCGTCTACGGATCTTCTCATTTCGGATTCGATCACGTAGAACAACACCAAGCATAGCCCTCTCCATAGCTCGTTGAGCGACTTTGAGCTTTGCGATGAGGCTGATAGTGAAAGACCACGTTTCGGTGCCGTAAGTCGTCACTAGTAACACACATTGGTTGAAGACTTTCGTCTTGAAGCACTAACACTAAGTTAACTGTCACGAAATATCAAACATTATTATGGCCTAATATCTAATAGTTGGGGAGCCCAGGAAGGGATTTTTGCTGTGACTTCAGCGCGTCAGATTATTATAAGCGAGAATCCTTGCACCCTTTAATGTACCTGTACCAAGTATCAACCCTTCATCTGGTGGGGTTTGTTTGGGAGAACCCGTCAGATTAGTAAAAAAAAATCGATCCGCAGAAATACTCGAGCGCGTCAGATTAAGAAAAGGTAATTAATTAGGTTCAGTAGAGTATATATATTTCAATAACCTGACAATTTGAGCGCGGCATTAGGAAATGAGCGAGTACTGAACTGATCTACTCGAGCGCGTTTCATTTTTTTTTAATTGACGGTGATACTGTAAAAATCATACTCACTAATAATCTTACGTTTTGCATGGGGCGATGACGGTAGAATCGTGGAGTATAGGTGAACTACTAGTAAGTTCGCAACTATCGGTCGTGATTTAATGTCCGCCATCTTCGATGGCGATCATTGTCAAAATGATTTATTGAATTAATTTGTTACAAAAAACGTGATAAATGAAGAACCGCTCTACTGATTTTGTGAAAACTTCACATAAACCATCTACTAAAGAGTCCAAACAAAGCCTAAACATTTGGTTTGGATAGGTGAGCCCGTTCCTCAGTTATAAAATTACAACGAAAAGTGGCATTGATTTCATGTTATGCGAGGATCATTTCATTGTATGGGAAGGAAAATGTCTGGGCAACAGAAGTATGTTAAATCTAATGAAATACTGACTACAAATAAACTTCATGCTGTTAGAAGAAACTTTACTGTACTTTTGACCAACTTCTTCTGTCCAGATATTTTCCTTCCCATACAATGAAGTGATCCTCACTTAACACGAAATCAAATAACATCATAAAAATATAAGTAATTTTGTCATTCATACTATTTGTATGAAAAAATATTTTGCATTTGACCAACTTCCGCGGTCCCGATTTTTTTCTGCCTATACAATCAAATGATCCTTAACATGAAACATAGTTGAACGGCATAAAAAAATGGCCATTTTCACTAATTTCTGTGGACAGCTCACACTTGACGAAAAAATAAAAAATGCTTAAACAGTCAACATTAGTGATGTTGCGAATGTCTGATTTATGACATTCGCGAATGCGAATATTCAATTTTGACTTTTCAATAAAACGCACGCAAAACAGTGAACGAAGAAAACATGGAAGAGTAACTTCAAACAAAATCTGTTTGATAGACGGCCCACGACGTTTGTTTTCTTAAAACAGCTAGTTTGTTCTCTATTAACATCACGAAGTTATGATTGGGTAGGTTGTCAACGCTCGTCTCTAATTGGCTAAGCAACGCATAGTAACAATGACATCATTGGCGCTAGAAATGAACACATGACATTAATTTGACGGGCTGCAAAAATTGTCAAAGTGGACGAGTTATATAAAAAGTAGCAATGAAAGATTTGAATATTTTTTATTAGGTATGTATTTTTATTTCTTTTGCATTTGATGTAGATACACTCAGATCAAAGAAATAGGCAGATAGAGCGCTCAGAACACGCGAGTGGGTCCACCAAAGTTAATACAAAATCAAATCGAATACAAAGTCGCGACAGTACCAAGCTACGCGTCATACCAAGCTGCCGTCGTTGTTGTTTTTTGCCAAAATATGCCGTGTTATGTCTTTAACCATCGTAAAAGTTGTTCTCAAAAACAAAGAAAACATTATGGAATGTAATTCTATTTAATTTTGTATTAACTTTGGTGGAGACACTCGCGTGTTCTGAGCAGAACGCTCAGTCTGCCTATTTCTTTGATCTGCGTAGATACATAACAAAAAGTTCACGTTTATATTAACATAAAATGGCTCATACGACTATGTATGCATATACAAAGAAATAAAAAAAGTATAGAAAGAAAACATATATAACTGGCACCTACTGTGAGCTACGGCCTCCTAAGAGATAGTAACAAGAAAGTCTTAACCTAACAAGAAAACATAGAAGCATTCCTAGCGCCCGATAATGACCCAACGCAGATCGTGCCTCGGTAGGCGGGGCTTATCAATCGTGTCTCGGAGGAGTTATGCCCGATGGACTAAGTAAATTAATGTTGAATGTTTGAAGTAAATATGTTTGTTTTCTTTATGCTACATTACAAAACACTCTGCTCCTTTGACAGATTTCCACAAGATCCAAATCTCAAAGAAGAGATCAGTTCGCTTGGAGAGACAGGAAAACGACTGGTCCCTAAGCAAAACAACATTATTTTGTTCAGTCCATTTTAAGATGACGATTTTTATATGACGAAAAAACGACCAGAATCTATAAACGATCCGGGCTCTTTTTAAATATATTATCCAACATTTTTGACATTTTGGTAAAGCAAGCTATGTTAGCCATATCTGTTATTCATTTTTAAACAAAAGGCAATAAGACTTTCTTGTTAATATCTCTTAGGAGGCCGTAGCTCACAGTAGGTGCCAGTTATAATATGTGTTTCTTTCTTTCTTTTTTTTATTTCTTTGTATATGCATACATAGTCGTATGAGCCATTTTATGTTAATATAAACGTGAACTTTTTGTTGTTATGTATCTACTCAGATCAAAGAAATAGGAAGACTGAGCGTTCTGCTCAGAACATGCGAGTGTCTCCACCAAAGTTAATACAAAATTAAATAGAATTACATTCCATAATGTTTTCTTTGTTTTTGAGAACAACTTTTACGATAGTTAAAGACATAAGACGGCATATTTTGGCAAAAAACAACAACGACGGCAGCTTGGTATGACGCGTAGCTTGGTACTGTCGCGACTTTGTATTCGATTTTGATTTTGTATTAACTTTGGTGGACCCACTCGCGTGTTCTGAGCGCTCTATCTGCCTATTTCTTTGATCTGAGTGTATCTACATCAAATGCAAAAGAAATAAAAATACATACCTAATAAAAAATATTCAAATCTTTCATTGCTACTTTTTATATAACTCGTCCACTTTGACAATTTTTGCAGCCCGTCAAATTAAGGGGGATGCTCCAACCAGCCCGCGAAATTCAATTTTTTTTACGTTGTGCATACATACATGTTAAAATCTCCGAAATCTAACTACGATGCACCTTTTCTATGTGAGAGCTGATGGAGCGAATTTTTTGACAATTTTTATATTTAAAATTATACTTGTTATTTGCGCAACACAAATATTTATAAAGTTACAACATGTCACTGGCCTGCAAATTGCAAAAAACGTAAAAAAAATTGAATTTCGCGGGCTACATCGAAGCAATCACCTTAATGTCATGTGTTCATTTCTAGCGCCAATGATGTCATTGTTACTATGCGTTGCTTAGCCAATTAGAGACGAGCGTTGACAACCTACCCAATCATAACTTCGTGATGTTAATAGAGAACAAACTAGCTGTTTTAAGAAAACAAACGTCGTGGGCCGTCTATCAAACAGATTTTGTTTGAAGTTACTCTTCCATGTTTTCTTCGTTCACTGACGCAAAATGATAGATAGGTTTGACATTTCATGTCAGACATAATAAATTTAAACTGAACATTGGCCAAGTCTATAATAGTTGAATTAATATCACGACTTGTAAAAACAATTAAAATATATTTTTTTGTTTTTCTCTTTATTCTCATACTATATGCAAAATTATGTATACAGGGTGTCCCAAAACTCAACGTCAAGCCGAAACGGGGTGACAGGATTGATCATAACCACCACGAGAAAAATTAGAAAAAAAAATTAACCCATGCAGTTTGAAAATTATGGGCATTTTAAGAAAAACCTAGAAATTTGATCAAACTGTACTATTTTTCGGTTATTGTGGTTATTCTTTTTAATTTTTGTTCATTTGAACTTTGGAAACGTAATCCTAAATAACATTTCGAGAATCCCACTAGAAAATGACACAATTGCCTCAAGTTTCCGAGAATTGAGACTATTTGTTAAACTACGAATTTAAAATTTTCAAGAGTTGTCGACTTTGACAGGCCCTCCTTTAAAAAAATGTACTAGCGTACCTTGGCAAGTGACATTAAAAGTTAGCGCATTTAATCAGAATTCTGAAATCCTACAATACTTGTTAGTTTCATACAGTAAAAAAGAGTAAACAAATTAAAATCTCAAGTAACCCGATTTTTGGTAGATAATGTTGCATAACTGGGTGAAAGGACTCATTTGATGATTTTATCACGATAAAAAGGATTTTTGTCATTTTTTTTGCTATTCTTTTAATATTTTAATACAACCGGACTAACAGAAATAGTTCAATATAGGTGTCTGCTTTAAGACTATTCCGTAACATGCAGTTTCCATATTCAAATCATAGTAGTAAATTAAAAATAGTGTTTTAAAAATATTCGCAAACATTCGCATCGATTTATGCGGATGCGAATGCGAATATCAAGAATCTTGCGAATATTTGTGAATGCGAATATTCGTAAAATCACTAGTCAACATCATAAAAGAGCTCAAGTTTCCTAAGAAAGTTTTCCCGTATCTCTTATGGATTTGGATTTCCAACTTTTGGCCAATTTAAAAGAACCACCCTGTATATAGATAAATACATTTTAGGACTGACCACTGACCTTGGCACCCATTTCGATTTCACTTAATTTGTCCGTGAAGTCAACAACCAAGGCATAAATCGTAATGAGGGATTTTCCTTTTATGTTTTCCCTAGTCAATGGATAGATGGCGCTGAACTTGATATGTTACTTCAATGAACGAAAGTCACGTCATTTTTTTATTTTTTTTCACTTGGATGTAATTTTGAGATTGTAAAACAAAAAGTACATGTCATGTCATTGTCAGTCACATCACATCACACAAATGGCATTTTGAAAATAAGGAAAAGAAAAAAAAAAATCATTTACCAGTCTTTTTAATTTATGAGTTTTCCACGCCAGAAAGAAAATGTCCCAAAAGAAAAAGAAGAGAAGTCTGTGCCTCGTGGATTTGTGCAAAAATGAAGGCATACATCTTTTTCCTAGAGTAACATCGTCAGTTCAACGCCATCTATAGAGTCCTTGGAAACTACTTTTTTTTTTTAAACTCCAAAAAGAAAACCTCTCATTGAACTTGGCTCCCATTACACATTTTATGTTTCTGATGGGATTTTAATGATGTAGATGAGTTTCTATTCGTAATTAATATAATATACATGAATGCAGTTATATTGTTTATAAACCTTTAAGATGCTCAGAGTAGCGATATCCCTCCATATAATTGTCAGATTATTATTCAGGAGGACTTTGATATCAACTTAAACCTCTTGCATAAAAATCTGTCGCGCTCGAGTATCTTGAGATTACGTTTTTTTTTACTGATAGAAATATGAATTATTGCTTTGTGCCACGTCCAAATCGTCAGACATTTTAATACGACACTTTTTAGGGTTTACTTTACATACACTTGAATATCTGACGCAGTCGAGTAACTTTTTTTTTGGATTTTCAACCGCTTGCCACGGACAGCCCCCTCAAGTTAATCTTCATATTAATATGTACCTATTGGTTATCAGAAATATAAAGCGCGTTTACACTATAAATAATTGACGCGCTCGAGTACTTCTGTACAACTGTTTTTTTTTTTTACAGTTTTAAAACTGTTTTCACGCTCTCCCCCCCACTTAAATAGAAAACTTGTCAGAAACTTTTTTTCTTTTTAGAAATTATCTTTCAAATCCAATACGCTCGAGTAACTGCAAATTTAGCATCCTCGGCTCCCCTACTATAAGTGGTCACTTGCAAAACGTACGTGCGGTCTAAGCAGCGGGCAAGCTACTTAGGCCCGACGCTGCGTTGAACGGGAGCCCGCGACGGGCAACCGTCGCGGGTCCACGCGTGGCCCCGTCTGTGGTACCGCGCGGGGACACGCGCGCGGATACGCGGCTGGTTTCCGTGGATATGCGACGGTCCCCGTCGCGGAGACCGATTTACGCAGTGTCTTTTCTATGTTCTATGTTAGGGGTTTTGGTTTCCGCACTTAGTCCTTCATGTGGACCATTGTGCGTTTTACGCAGTGTCGCTAGTTCAATTTGAAGATTTTTATTTCAATTTCAAGTTAAAGCGCGATATGTAAAAAGTTGATTTGGAGTGGCACTGAAATCGAACATTTTTTGGATGTTTATACTTTTCTATTCTAACTTATACTTTTTTTTCCTATTATTTCATTTAAACAAAAACCTACAAAAAGAATTTGAGACTGAGGAATTTTTCGCAGAGAGTTATAAGCAATTTTCATGTTTTGGTAAAAAAACAGAACTTCTCGGCTAAAAAAATGTTGGATTATTGTGCATCTATAATCTGTATCACCTTCTCTCACCATTCAGCACCGGAGGAATTATTCGAAAGTCTTCATACAAAAAAAAAAATTCTCTCTGTTTGCTCCAGTTACATGCACCGTGTATAAGCACCCTTATTGACTGAACAAGCCCGTGCGTGTTACCGCTGGCAGGCACCGCGCGTAGAAACGCGCGTGGCTCCGCGACGGAGCACTTTTGTATAGAACCGCGCAGGCATCCGCTTAACGCTGCGTCGGGCCTTAGACCCCGCTGACACGCGCGACAATATCAAACACGTGAGATATTTGTGTGTGTTCAAGTCAAACAAGCGGGAAGTGCGCGATTCACTCTCGACGTTAGGTAGGTAAGTTTAATCTGTCTGAACTTGTCGCTCGCACAAACGCCTGGCGGTTATAGAGACACACACAAACACCTCGCGCCTTTGGTAGTGCCGCTAGCGCGCCGCGCACGTCAGACGTTAGCTTGCCCGCTACCGTGCGTTTCGTACGTGAACACTTGGATATTATGCCATAATTATTATGTTTGTTATTTCATCATTGCGCTTACGAGCCCGCGAGTCAACGTCAACGCACTTAGAAAGATAGACGATAAAAATATTACTCAACTGGGAGTTAATTTGTACAAAGCAGAACAAAATAATGCAGCTCATTCAGCTCATTTTCCATTCTTATTTCAGACGCATAGAAGTAATTAGTACATACCAATAAATACAAAACAAGAAGCGAGCAAGTCTAAACAATTTTCGAATTTAAAAATGATAGTAGATGGTCACCGTAAAACAATATTATAAAAAATTATAACAAAGGACATAACGTTAGAATGTTAGATCGATCCTAAATAAATGCGTATAAAATAGTAAGTACGCGACTGCCGCCGCCGCCCCCGCCCGCGCCCCGCGCCGTGAGGCAGATAGCCCGCGTAAGTACATTGCGTGATTCAACAATCGCGAACGACAGAGACAGATAGAGTGGTGAGGCGGTATATCAAAGAAAACCCTTATTAAAAAGGTTAAGGTAACGGTACCGATATTATTATAAAGGTTATGGTACCGCTACCGAAATATACCGGTATAAATATTGTACCTTAAAATTCGGCTACTTCAAAAAATAACGGTACCGTTATATATCGGTTATCGTTATTTAACGGTATGACGTCATACCGAAATTTAAAGGTACCTTTATTTTTGGGTAATTCAGTCCCTGATGTCAAATTGCCTTGTTTATATTTCCAAGGTCAAAATCCTAAAAGTATTTACATCGACAGCTAATATTGTATTAAAACATTGTGTATTGTTCTTCAAAAAATCATAAAATAACACTCGTCACTACCCATTCGTAATAAAACAAATAAAATTGTCCACTAAAAATAATATAGCACCTAATAAATACACTCTTCCTTAACCCGACACGGGACAGGTAATGTTCATAGAACAAATACTGATATATTGTGCGAGAATTGCCCACTGTACTTCAAATATTTACTTTAGCCATACTGCCTACGCAATGACGCCATTGCTATGCACTCGAGAACATTATTGTGACGACCTTACTACAGCAGTAAAATAAACAGCTGATACAATGTCCTATTTATCTTTTGAAGTAGTTTATTAGCTGTCGAACTGACGACCTCATCATCATTCTCCTGTTCATAATAATTATATTTATGGCAAAGCAACATGTTTACTTCCGTAAATCTGATCATTTAAAGGCAGGCAAAGTGAGCCATTTCGAAAAGTAAGTTTTTATAAAGAAAAAATGGTAAACTCCATGTAACTGTCTAAAGTTAAGACGTCTCGTTATGTGCCAAACGTGTTGTCAAAAAAAAAACAAAATGAAAAAAAAAAGATAAAAATGTCAAAAAACAAAATGATTTGCTTGTTCAGCTGACAAACAGATAACCAACTACTAGCTAAATCTAACCTTAGAATTAGAAATCTCCAAAAATGTAGTATGTAAGCAAGATAAAATAGAAATGAGATGCGATATTATATGAGATCACAGTGACCACACCATATGAATCACATAGTAGGATTCAATGATTGTGCAAGGCGAAAACTGTACAAGTAACTACGAATTAATAGTAAGTAGGTAGTATAAGAGCATGATGTAATTTGAGTTGCATAAAAGGACCCGAATGATGGAATTAGAGAGATTAATATCGCCATCCTACTAACCGAGGAGATTTGGCTGTGCCTGGCAGTCAAACAACGACGTGAGCGAAAACCAAAAAGATAGCTTTGTTCCCTACAATTGCCGAAATTGCCCTAAAACTTATTTCAAAAGTAAGGATCCAGACATATACTAAATACATGGTCCTTGATCTCCGGTTTAAATGTATAAGATCATTTTCTATAGAAGGCCAGAGCCTGCCGAGGTTTCGGGACTAACAAATTACCGTGACCCCGGAACGTAAAGGGCTACTGAAGGACCTGGATGTAGGTCAGTACGAGTCTGACAGTATCCCGCCCTGCCCTGGGTGGGAGGACTCATTTGATAATTTTACCACGATAAAAAAATGTTTATCTTCTGATCCTTTTGAAACTTCTACGAGTGAGTACATAATTGTTAGGTTCAATACATAGAAATTGCCCCTTGTTCAGTTAGGTCGATCTACGAACACAATGCCCAATACAATATGTTGTTAGATCGACCGCGTGTCCTCCGGGAATAGTACGGATTGTGTCGTTAAAACCTTTATTTTTTTATCTGCTTTTTTGTTTGGACATGGACCTTTGTTACTGTGACCAGAGTTGTTATTTATTAGAAACAAAGCTTTATTTTATATGGATTTGTTAAAATAGTATAAACTCTTGTTTTACTGATAAATTGGTATAGGCATAAAGTACAAAACTCTACTTTTTACAGAAAACAACTTTTGCTAGAAACTAGCATCCATCCATCTATTCTCGCAAAATTTCGCTTTTATAATTATGTAGTAGGTAAGATTAAATTGCGAAGTTGTTGGAAAATCGATAAAATAAATAACTTTTCAAGTCTTTGGTAAGCTATGACGAAAATACGAGTAATACAATCACAACAATTTCTTTTACAAAATACCGCATAATGACTTGACATTTTTCCTTCTACATTTTCAGAATAAACATTTATTCTTAAGTTACAAATAATTTGTTATTCGTTACGCTACACTAAAGTCTGAAACGATGGCTATTTTGTTTATAAAGGGGCTGACGTCATGAAAATATATTACTTTGATGGTCACTTTTTGTTTGTGGCGCGTAAAATATTATAACTCTGTCTTTGTGTTTTGATTTTCATGAAAGGAATTTTAACTTTAACACATTTTTCATTGCTATTTAACAAAGTTATTTGTAAATGTGTTTGTCAGTATTTAAACTTCAAATCGATTATTTTGTCACCACCATACAACGTTTCAATACCTCTGCTATTAGAAAGATGAAAATTATTATCGTGAGAAAACCTGCTTGTGTTTTTTGGGTGGTCAATCATCAAATAAGTCCTTACAACCCTGGGTAGAGCGGAAGGGACTGACATACTCTTACTGACTGAAAGTCCACCCCTTATACTGCGCTTTTCAAAACCTGTGTCAGAAACTAAAAATTAAGACATGACTGTTTGACACTCATCTACTCTACCCACAATGATTCAACGTGGTGTTTTTGCCGACAGCACTGAGAACGTTATTAGACTGATTATATTTTCCTTACTGTTTTTATAACTGAAACCACAATAACCTTAACCGTTTAAGGAACTATAGATCTAGATTCTTCCAGAGCTTTTTCCCTAGAAAATTATGATTTATTCATGATTTAGACTGAAGTTTCGACTCACTTTCCACATATTCTTGATTCAATTATTCCCGTTTCGCCACAGTTTAAATTCTTTGTACGGCTTATAAGTCGTACGAGACGTATACAAACATAGTTCAATGCTCGTAGAATTGACTAAATCTAGACAACCGTAACCAATCACCATACAATAAACCGTAGACTGAAATCCACAAATTGAATTGAAATCCATTAAGTAACAAGATTTTCAAATCTGCCACAACTAATTTAGTTAACAGTTGCTAAACTCCATTTATATTTCATTTTGTCACTGTACTGTGCAACAATCAAAGACAACACTGTTGACGCAGTAGCTGAATGATCGACTACTGCGCTGCATGTCGGGGATTCGATTCCCATTCGTTACAAATTTATAGTCATTTCATATGATCTACAAATAGTTTTTCCAGGTCTGGTCGTATGTGTATGTGAGTTTAAATGCTTCTAAAAGCACCCGTGACACTAAAGAAAAAGTCCTAAAATTATGAAATTTTGGATTAATCAATGTTTGTTACAAAACGGCTGGACGGATTTTGATTAAATTTAGCCCAGAGATAGGTTATAGTTTGGAATAACACATAAGATTATCATTTATCTTAGTATCACGTCCCTTTGAGTAAATTATCGAATTACACGCAAGCGAGGCCTTTTGCAATAGCTATTTGTAATTGAAAATGATGTCGTGTCGATCAAGGACGGGACATCGATACCCAATGATATGGAGCGAGCCTTGTCTCTGATATTTACTAAAAATGGCGGTCTTGCTGAAACCTTTCGTAATTCTTCTCTTGTCTTTGAAATCTTATTATTAATGTTGTAAAGACATAAAAATATTGGTTACTTTGTAAGAGATAACCTCTGAAAATACTGCAATAACAAGATAACGAAAAAAAAAACCCTAATTCATCAATTATAATATTTTAAAAATTATATTATACTATCATTTTTCTTTTGTTACCTACTCAGATCAAAGAAATAGGCAGATAGAACGCTCAGAACACGCGAGTGTCTCCACCAAAGTTAATACAAAATCAAATTGAATAACATATTTGCATAATGTTATCTTTGTTTTTTTGAGGACAACTTTTACGATGGTTAAAGGCATATTTTGGCAAAAAAAACAACAACGACGCGCAGCTTGGTACGACGCGTAGCTTATTACTGTCGCGACTTTGTATTCGATTTTGATTTTGTACTAACTTTGGTATACCCACTCGCGTGTTCTGAGCGCTCTATCTGCCTATTTCTTTGATCTGAGATTACATAAGCCAAAACTGACAAAGATACTACACTTCTAAAATTCGCAATACCCACGTCATGCTTTGTTATAATTTTTACTGTGAGTTCTGACGCTACGAGGTTCGAATTGACGTAGCAATGACATGACCTACCTTAATCCTCATAAAACCTTAACGATTATTTGAAACCTTACAGCCTTTTCAATAACGTCAAACATTTAATGATTAATGGCCTGTTTCGTATTACGAGTACAGTCGAATACAGCTCTCGAATCGAGAACTGGCCTTGAGCTGAACACGTATAGTTCGCATTTTCAATGAAACAAGGGGATAACAACGCTTATAAACCCTAAAATAGTTTAAAAATCCAAAGAGCTTCATGTCTGCTTAGGAATAGTGAAAAAGACGTCATTTCATCATCATCAGCATCATCATATCAGCCGTAGGACATCCACTGTTGAACATAGGCCTCCCCTTTAGACTTCCAGTAGGACCGGTTGTAAGCGGCCTGCATCCAGCGTGATCCTGTGGCCTTCATAAGATCGTCTGCTCACCTAGTGACGCTTGCCAGTTCGTGTTCTCCATTCGAAAACCTCATTTGCTACGCCAAAATAAAATATGATAAGTTATAAGTGATCGGCTCAAGCTCATTCTTGTCGACAAGTTTGATCACTTCTTAACAATAGCCTCGTAATAAAATTAAACATTTTCAGTAGTAAATTCACACGTAGGAGATCCAGAATAAAAAGGAAATTCGCTTTTACAGCTATAACCACTGACGTGTGGTCTGCGTTACGTCATAAAGATTTCCTGCCGTAACGTAACGTCAGCAGTCACGAACTCTCGTGAAACCTTCGCTTTTATTCACATAAACCGTTGATAAAGTTATTCATAAAATTAATAATTAACGTAAACACATTATTATTTGAGCATAAACCTACGCAACAAGGTTATAAATCGTTGACCTTTCAAAAAGACCGCCGGCAATGTAAAACGAAGCTTATTGTCTAAGAAATAAAGCTTTAAATGAGTCATTAGATTATGCTTGACTTTGCTTGATCGGTAAACTTTTATCTAAATTAAAAATTACACAAATTATTTTGCTGACTTTAGCAAGCAACTACATCAGTATTATCTGACAAATAAATACATAAGATAAATAACTTTATTTGTTACTAGCTTCTACTTCAACTAAAACGGTAGATCCTGTATTTTAATTTATGTATTTATTTATTTTATTTAACTATTTATGTACACACAATAAATTAAAAAGGAAATTACATAATTATTAAAACTAAAGTACAAAGGTGCTGCTTATTTCTTTAGAAATTTCTTCCAGCAGACCCTCTAAAGGAGAAATTAAAAAGAAATGTAGACAATATTGTGTAAAAAAATAAAAAGCGAAATGTCTATACGAATATCTTAACCTAAGTATATACTACTTATAATACTACTTATAAAATATGTATGTACTAATACTACTTATAAAATATGTATGTAATTCTTTACATAATAATTGAATATTTTGAATACCTATGGCATAAAATTATGCGTACCAATTACGCTCAGTACCCTTAACGAATTTTCACTCTTTTACTTTACAGTATTTACAACGTTTCTTGTATGGAAAAATGGAACAGCGCATCTGGTGTGCGAAGCAGGAACTAATTTTTTCCTTAAAAATTGTCAATTTGAAATTGTCAAAGTTCCAGTTTACTTTACGTCTAAAATACTGAAAATTCGTGGTAAGGGTACAGGTCTCTTGGGACACACTTTGTTTTTTTACCCGTTTCTTGTTCAACGAGACGTTTAATACCTTTGTACTTATGTCATTATTTACACAAGGGAATATTATGAGTATGACATTCGTACTATTTACAAGAGGACACCTTTAAAGGTTACCTTTTGGGACGCAATTATTTATTTTTCTTTTACATAAAGAAATATTTTGACAAAGAACTTAATTCGTACTATTTACTCTGGTACAGAATGTTTGTCCTTTGGGACATACGAATGTTGTTAAATTACAGTAGGTTCTAATTAAGAACTGCTGTCACGTACAAAACAAAGTTTAATATTCCACGAAACTTTAACTAACCACGTGCTAAGAAACAGAAAATATTTTGCAAAGAATAACAAAAAGTGTGTACTCAGTGTACTAAAATGAAAGAAAACACTAAAATAATAACTCTTAAATAAGAAATGAACACGTAGCGTAAAAGCCTAATTAGACGCTTTTTTTATCGTGGTAATAAATCAAAAGAGTCCTCCCACCCCTTACTGTCAGACTTGTACTGACTAAAATCCACGGTGTCCTTCAATATCTCTTACGTTCCGGGGTCACGGTAATGTGATAAGTCCCGTGACTCCGGCAGGCTTTGGCCCTCTAGAGGGGGGCCCCGTCATGATGCTGACACTCCTAAGGCCTATTTAAACGCTGCAAGAAATAACATGCGAATTGCATGCAAGTTGAATGCATTGCGGACTATTAATGAACAAATGAATTCAGCTAATCAAACCAACAAATACAAATATCAAAAGAGGGATGAGAAACGATTGCATGAAGCGGGGATGAGGATGTCGAGATGGATGTGTGGAGTGACAGGAATGGATAAAATTAGGAATGAGTTTGTAAGAGGAAGTTTGAAAGTGGCGCCTGTTACGGAAAAAACGAAAGGGAATCGTCTGTCTTGGTATGGACATGTGATGAGGAGGGATAAGACTCATGTTACTAAGAGAGAAATGAGTATGAATGTTGATGGATGGAGAGGAAGAGGAAGGCCAAAGAAAAGATGGATGGATTGTCTAAGGATTGATATGAACGAAAAAGGAGTAAATGATACTGTGACGTCTGATAGGGGAGAATGAAAAAAAAAAAGTGTTGCGCCGACCGCAAATATGTAGAATGGGATAAGGGCAGGAAGATTATGATGATGAAACAAAAATACCGAAAAGTAGTCAAACTTGCATGCAACTATTATGTTCTTGCATCGTCTAAATGAGGCTTAATTAGTAGTCATTTTTACCCGTGGTGCTAGGCAACTTGGCTTCTCCTAGTTGTAACGTCCCTTTGTGCCTATTGACCTTGTTTTGTTCTGTCTCCTGCATGCATGGAGGGAAGTGGAAACATATTTTTCCTACTCCACTATTCTTTTCTGATTTATTTCGTTGCAGGATCCAAGGCAGGTAAATTCATTCTCCGAGACACGTCGAGCTTCATTGTATCGGCGCTTTTCTGTTGGCACTGTTGATTCTGGCTCTCAGGAGTTGCTGGGGTTTGGGAATAGTGTAGTCGGTTTGTCCCAAAAATAAATAAATAATAATAATGAGGCTTTAGGCACATACACATTAAAAACTGCTCCTACTACTACTATGCATAAACAAATGAACAATTTAAACTACTGTCAAGCAAAACTGAACCTAACAAACATAGCAAAACATCGCGTGATGCACGTCCACCTTCTCATCACGCAACGCCCAAACCTTAAAGTCCACTTTACATACTAATGAGCTGTTCTCTTTGTTTTAGGTGTGAACATCTCCGATACAGCTGCATGATCGTGCGGTGAGGAAGTTCGGCCGATCGTAGTCGGTGAGTACCTCTGTCTCTTCCTTATGCATATCATCTTCATAATCATCATCATCAACATAATTATCATCAATGTCTAATCAGAAGCAGCTATCAAAGAAAATGTATTGGGGTTTATATTTAGAAAATATCAGCATTTTGGATTCAGACAGCATAGTAATTTTGCTCTTTAGTTTGACAGAAGAGGGTTTCCTAGGTCTTCCTACCGTGGTTTGCTCCATAGCTCGTTGGTCTAATGACATTCAAAAGGTATTGTGAACAGATTTGATTTGAAAGGCTGAATGTGGTATTTAAATAATGAGTACAAATCCCAAAAAAAAAATGCTTTTGTGCAATAGCCCAAAACGGGACAAGGCTGCCACAAAATTGTAGCTTACCGTAGTTATTTTTACGTCATCCCTTCATATCTTATTTCTACTAGATAAATACCTGTCAACAAAATGGATTCAAAATATCATATACCTGCGCCAGCTGAAATTACTACTCCCAAATATTTATGCTCCGCCGATGACAGGTTTAGGTCTAAAATGATAAGGGACTCCCAAGGAGAATACATTTCAATTTTCAGACAGCGCCTACCTGAAAATATCTGAAAATATTATCTACTACATTATTTTGAACCCTACTTCAGCTAAACATCTATAGACTTGTATTATATTTGCTTTGCCGAATATCATCATCTGTATCGAAATGGATGTAGCCGTATATCAGTATTTTACTTGGAACGACTGCCTATATGCCCTCTACAACCCAGTAATTGGGTTACACCATACTCCTCTGGTGAGACTGATTGTCAAACTTTCAAGCTACTGTGACGTGAAGGCGATGTCAACGTGGTGGTTTTCACAGCATGGTAAAAATTTTGTCGGTCGTTGATGTTTAGCACGTGTCGCCTTTTTCAGTTTCACGCCGTTGCTTCTGTGCGTATGCATTAAAAAACACGCCCACCCTTTCATAACACGACGTTTCGTTTCCGTCCCATCTCCATCCCGTCCACGTTTCGTCTCCGTCCCATCTCCGTCCCGTCCAGTCACGTCGCCGTCCCGTTTTGAACGCAGTAACCGCTTATTATACTAAGCCAGATCAAACAGACGATCGGCAGCGTATACATGTTCTAAAAGCTTCACATAATCCCATAGCAGTTCGTTGCCACTGAACTTTGGAAATGTTCCAAAAAATGTAATTTAATTCGGATCGAATAGGGATTAACATGTTACTGACATGCCTATAATTCCTAATGATAAACGGTTCTCAGAAATATATCGGGAAGTCTTAGGAGATGAAACGTTTGAGAATTATGATGTAGAGGTAACGGCGGTGATAATAATTTAAGCGTCGTTTCAGTAAGGATTAATCGTCTAATGATGATTAACAGAGTTTTCTGGGTAATAGAACTTTATCCCATGTCCACAAGCAATATGCTCAAGCGATTACCACTAAAAAAATCGTTTAGTTGGATGACTGACAGAGCGACGTCATTTGCGGAAAGACTGTACTCACGCGAAGGAAATTAGAGACGTGTACCCTTGACGCAAGTAACATGACATGTTTCATCGTCAGTGCGACGTGAACAAGGCTTTAGGTCGCAAGCTAATATGCTATTGGTATTGTAGATTTTTTTCGGAGAAAGGACTAAACTCATCAAATGAGCTGGAGCGGAAGGAACTGTCAGGCTCTTACTGACTAAAAATCCACCTTTTTCCTTAGTTCCACCTTTTTATAGGGTCACAGTGTCCCTACGACAGTACCGCGATAACTCAATCTACCTAAGTCAAATATAGCTTTTGTAAACCGTAGCAAACTAATTAACTCCCTGAACCACAAACTAGAACGAAGGAAATTATCAGGATTAATTCCTCCTTACTCCTTGAGGGACCGTCCTCCTTTGACAGACGCGCCAATGACATAAGTCCTAAGAGGATTATCGATCTACCCTCAATTTTCTTATAATTGCGGTGATGTAATCCAGAATGGAGTAAATATATTTTCTGAACGCTTTACGGATTAGGACGCAATCCCTTTTCTCGTTTCGACGGCCCTTTTGGTAAGTGGAACTTAACGTAGTTTATATTGAGGTCGCTTGAGTAGTCGGGGGCAAGTGCCTAGCTTCTGAAGGAAGGACACAGGAATATAATGATGCCCGTTTTTAATAATACTTAGTAACATTCAACGACCAGAATAAACTATCCTGGTCGACAAAATTTAATAGATAGAACTTTACACGTATCACTAAAAAACAGGCCATAATACTCAAGAATTGGGTCCCATTAATATCTCCTGAAAAAAAAACAAAATCGGTTCAAAACCTAATATGATTAGGGTAAGAGTATCATTCAGTAACGTTTCCAAGCCATTGTGCAAATCAGCAGCAGAACTGTTTCTTCGGACAATTTTATTCTCTATACCAGAGACATGGTGTTGATTATAACATGTCATTAACTAAGGTAAAGTCACCAAAGCGAGTACCTAGTAAGTGAAGAATACTTCGCCTCCAAGCCACTTTTACAAAGAAAGACGGCACACAACAATACGCTCTCTTCTTGAACTTATATTTGGCACATCTTCAGACTCAGGGCGTTATCATAGCGAGACGTCAGCAACAGAAACTACTTGGACAAACAAAAGACATCCCCTACTGTTGGACGAAGTCACTGGAATGAGTGGCAAAATGTACTGGAAGAAGATATAATGCCTTGTGGCGTTAAGCCAACCTATGAATCACACGCAAGAATGGAATCCTCGATAATGTAAAGATCGATATGAGAAGAGGGCAAGCGAAGCTGCGGGCAAAGCTAGTATAAGGTTAAGTTCAATTTGTGAAAGTTGAAGACTACCAACAGACAAGGCAAGGTTGGCTGAACTGTCTAATGTTCACGGCGATGAAGATGAAATACTCGTATTTGGAAACAGTTTCAAATGTAAGGTTTTTCAAAACGATGTCGAAATTAACTGCATCTTTGATGACAAAGGCTTTGTTCAGAGCGTTGCAAATCACTGCGAGGAGAGTCAGAACATTGCAAAACCAAGGTTGTGTATGAATGCATTGATTTGCACCAGTGCATAATGATTTGCAGTGGTTGGGCAAGATGCAATGCGAAAACTCGAAGGCCACGTATTTATGATCGACCGAAGGCAATGACGATTGAAGATGGCATATAAAACTCAAACGGCATATGAAGCAGATCCAGCAAAAAGTCGAACTGATTTTGATATAAAAAGTGTTCAGTTAACTATAAAGCAAAACAGAAACTAAATAAAATTCCTTCTTTCGAGTTGCAGTAGTAACAAAAAACCTTCTATTTAGAGTCGTATACACCCGCATGCCATCAAAGACAAGATTGAGGGCCTCGCTCCCACTGTATTTGCTAGCCTCACGGTCTGGAAGAGTGCGCCTATTTCTGGAGCTCTTACCTTTGATGAGTATGCGGTATGCAGGTGGAGTTTCTTTACACGGAGGTACAATGCCTACATTAATATGGCAAGTTTTGATAACTTTAGGTTCTGTTCGGCATCTACTATCCGCGAATATTTTTCGGGTTTGCTCTGCATGTTGTATTCGATTTTACTGAACCAAACTCTACACATAATTATAGAGAGCGCGGATTACGCCGTTTAAAAATCTTATAAGCAACTTCGAAATGAAAATTCGTCAGAATTCGCCTCCCACTACTGTTAGACCTGGTATAGTAATTTGGGAATATTAGAGATAGGATTTATGATAATTACAACAGCACCCCACCGCTTGTAATTCCGCTCACGGTGTGATACTAAGCTGGGAGCATTTATTACGGGTAAGTTATAACTACGGGCAGAATTAGAACATATTAGTAGAAGCAGTAAATTAGGGCTCTCGTTTTGAATACTGTTGAGGGGTCTGATTTTGGTAAAGTTTAACACAATTCGTGTTTATTTCAGTAGATGTTGAATGAAGCGAATTCTGATTTAGACTGGCTCATGGCAAATTACCTTTCAACCGTACCTGGCTATACAAGTAATTCTTAAATGTATCCGTTAAACTAAATTCAACACAGAGCAACAACTTCGAATTGGATCGAACTTAAGCTAGAATACAATAAAAATAAAATGAAGCGAATAATTTGATGAAAAAAATAAAGCACCTTATAGGTCGAGATCAATCCATTCTCCTAACAAGTCTATTCTAGTTTTTTTGTTAGATAATTGACGTCTAGACTGGTGGCTGATTAGGCTTCCTTTGGACCAGGTGATGCGCATCGAGGCGTAGCTAAAGCAAAATGGGATATCTAAAGACAGAACTTAAATTACACATGACATGTGGATACTTTTTAGTTTGTAGAAGGTTGTTATGTATTTGAAAAAAAATGTAAGATCAAATTAAAGATTACTAAATTCGTGCTTTTCATTTGGTAGCGAGTACTTTTATCAAATCGTACCTAAAGAGTAATAAAAACCTCCGGTAACCGCTCTTTGGCAAATCCAAGAAAGTAATTCGTCCAAATCAATATTTAACTGAGATTCATATCCTTCCTTATCCCATTTTATTTAGGTCGACACGATTCATCATTTTTTTCCAAACATCTCTGTAAGCCGTCATTTCAGGGTTCCCTTATTCGTTAGCAATGCTATCTTCTATTGAATCAAATTTTAAATCTTTTAAACCTAAGTCTGCATCTGCAATTCTGAAGGGTTTGGCAAAACCTCAAAATTAAATAATAGATGGCGTTTGCTTTTAGAGTTTTAATTCCCTGAGTTCGAGGTAGGAGCTGATGTTTTTCCATAAAACTACCAGTCAGTCAAAATATTTACCCGCACAATATTTTGAATAGTTTTGTTAAGTAAGTGTTGTCCTTGGTGGATTTTGAACTGGACCCATCCGTGCGTCTCTAGGTCAACACACTCATTTTTTATTCTCTTACAAGACAAATAGGCATTTACAATCAAGTCTGCTGCTAGTTTAGGCATCTCCTCAGCCAGGTCATGCGTATCGAGCCATGTCTTACGAGTAAGTACACCCAAAAAGATAATGACTTCACGGTCTATACGCTCAGATAAATGCGCTGTAATTGTGTCTTATTGTATACTGGTAGGATGTGTGTGCATTATAGTAATGGAGGGTATTGATGCTTTGTTCTGTTTAATGTTTGCTTTGATCTTCGTCATCATCGTCCATTGTTTTAGTGAGATCATGATCTTCTGCTTTCTTGCCAGCTTACTTTCTGTTTAAGGTTCTAGTATTAGTTTCGTTGTTACTGCCGTGATCGCTCTGGATTAAATCAAATTCTTCATTGACTTTACTGTAACGATTCTCTTGCCTTATTCCTTCTGGGATGGGTAAGTTTTCTTTTTTCTCCTTTCTCGTCTTTACTTGTACTTGCCATTTCGGCAGTCTTCTGCTTTTTAACCTTTTCGTCATTCCTACAGTTTATAATGACTTTACTGTGATATGTGTCATGATTTATACTACCACTCTTGATGCTCTCAGAAATATTATAGTGATTATACATTCTGACGACCTTTTAATTTGTATGTCACTAATCATCTACATCATCTTCAATGTTACTTAGAGTTTTATTTTCAACTACAATCACGAAATCTTCATAAACATTACGGTATATAACTGTCTCACTTAATTCGCTGCTTCAAAAGAGCTTTTAAGATAATTCCCCCATTGTCTCCTCAACAGGTTTTATTCTAAAAGGTTAGACTTTCAATTACCTCGGCTTTAAAGAACACCGTTTTATAAAAATCTCTTCTAAATTGTCTAGAATAGAAAATGGTCTGAAGACGTTTAATGTTTAAAAAGCAAGAAAGAAACGTTTTCATTGTACGTTCAAAGAATTTAGTCTTAAGAAAATCATTGGGAAGTATAAAAACATAATGAATAGGCGGAATTTGTTTAAAATGTTTAAGTCTAGTTTTTATAGGTTTTATCACTAAAACTGTCGTTAGTCCGTTTGCAAGATCGGACAATATGTTATTGGGATTTTGGAGAATATAGATATGAGCTCGATTCTTAACAAGAGGCTCAGCCATCTTACAAAGGATATAAATAAAACTAGAGAAATGTCTTACCAATGACTTACCCTTCGGAGATTACATACAGACTTGATTTAAATGATGATAGTATAAAATAGAAAATAAACGGCAGTGGTACTGCGATGTGGCTTATATAGACACCCGCTGTGCTTATGGTCGCCGTTTCGATTCATAGCAAGACAAATAACATTTTAATGGGCAACACGGACTGCGTATTAATTTAAATCGGGATTTCATATACCCCTTTATATATTACTTACGTTTCTGAGGTAAGCCTGATTTACAGTCATCCAGTAATTGAGTCAAATAATCTTACAGCAATCCAGTGACATCACTAACTCAGGGCACGTCGGAATATTCTTATAGTTATCCGCTATTCCATTTTTAATTAATCTTCTATTACAATTAAAGCAAACGCGTTAAAATCCTCACAAAAGAATTAACAACTCATTCTGACTCGGCCACACACGATGACGTCACAATAACGCGCCTTTGTCCGAAAAATCCCGTACACAACACATTTGCGCCCATTCTAAACCCAACCGCGTGTAAAGGGTGATTCACGTTCATCCCCTCCGAATCCGCCACGTAAATTTTCCTGGAGCCTTTTATATTCGTTCACGGTACCACAAGGCTGTATTTATTCTTGTGAAAAAGTTCCCGGACGGATGGTATCCGGTTACGTGCGAGCTGCCGTGCATAATCCTTAAATGCTGGTTGGAGATATTTCTATCGGTATCATATTTAAGGCACCGTCCATGGCTTCGGGACTAGCGTCAAGTCACAAGCGCGCGTCTTTGGCCGCGTGGTAGTGTGACTAGTCTAATAAAACAACTCGTTACATACTTTGTCGTCTCTGCAGTCGCTGTCAAAAGACGCGTGTCGCGTACGTACGTAGTTTGTGGCGAAGCCTCTAGTATCGCTGTCAGTCTCTCTTGGGAGAAGCTCTATCAAAGAACAAAGGGAGATTATATTATTCCGCCTTTGTAAACCTCTTTGTAAAGATGCAATAAGATTTATTCAGTAGTGCGAATATCTTTATAAAGACAAATCTCACGAGTATAAATCCTGAGTAACAGTTATCTACGAACGAAATTATATGCATAGTTATACAACATTATTTTTTGTTTATGCGAAACCTGATACACCTGTCCAATATTTTTGTGTAAAGAATCTATGTACAAAATTTTAAAACCGTATCAGAAAAAATCACAAAGCTATAAGCTTGTATATTACCTGGTTTTCCGTTCAAAAACATGCTCATTTCGCGATACACCCGCGTAAACCGCGTCTCCTGTGTTATACACTCGTGATAATAGTTTGGCAATAGATACCTAACCGTACGGTGATTCTATTGTATTTAATTGGTAATAAAAAATTAAAATATTTTTGAAAAAAATTATAACATGGTGTAAAAATTATTGGAATCGAATCAGTTACTGATTCTGAACAAACTATATTCAGGTTTCGCATATACTAAAAATAATGTTGTATAACTAGTATTTTTGTAACTTGTTCTCCAAATCAAGATACTAGACAGAAGCTATCAGTAGATTTGTGAAGGGCTTCGCAGACCGGGACGGCACGGCATGCGGCATGGCAAGGAATTTTGCGCCAGCGCACACTGGCCGCTTAGATACCGCGGCATTCCAGCACTTTGCCACGGCATGCCATCCCGGTTTGCGTAGGCCATTAAAAGGCAAAATGTGTTTCTCAGTGTTTTGAAAAAGCTTCATCATCTTCCTGCCCCTATCCCATTTTATTTTGGGTCGTCGCAATACCGATATGACAAAGCTTAATCTCACACTTTTATTAACATCCTGCCTGCGTATTCTCTACTTTTTTTTTATTACAAATGCATTAATTATTTTTTAGAAGGATTGGAGAATTTGACCCTTTCATTTCATTGCAAGTTTCCGATACCTTACGACTTTGGCATCTATTCACACGTGCCTGTGTAAGAACCTCTTTGGATTTGTATTGCGATAGTCGCCTGAATACCGAAGTCGTATGGTATCGGAGTATTGTTTCGCGTTGTGTACGAAGGGACAAGGC
Organism: Agrotis segetum; assembly: GCA_036375495.1. Classification (NCBI taxonomy): domain Eukaryota; kingdom Metazoa; phylum Arthropoda; class Insecta; order Lepidoptera; family Noctuidae; genus Agrotis; species Agrotis segetum. The sequence goes on from JAQSVV010000186.1 coordinate 1,119,227, forward strand.
GAAACACAGAATTTGCCTCACTCAGCTACCAAGTCTTTTGCCAAATGTTCATGCGATACACGGAATTTGTCTCACTCAGCTGCGAACTGTTTTTCTAAATTTTCAAAATAAACACTACCCAGTGTTATCTGTTCAATCAGTTTTAAAAACTAGTCCAACGCACTAATGTATACGCTCTTTCTAGTTCACTATCCTATTTATTTTCCGATACAAAGGTGAAACACAGAATTTCCCTCACTCAGCTGCTACGTCTTGCCAAATGTTCATAATAAAAATCTGTTCAATCAGTTTTAAAAGCTAGTCCAACGCACTAATGTATAGCTACGCTCTTTCTACTTCACTTTTCCGATACAATTTCCTCAAGGACAAAATAAAAGTGTTGTGTAGCTAACCGCTGCAGCTTAGTATTCCATTTCCACGTGTGGAGGGCGATAAGAAGCTTACGGCACAGCACTCCATGTTTATCTATTTTTCAAGTAGCGGCGTGGGAGCACATAGATTACTTTTACAGATACTTGTCTTTGCGATAAACAGGTTTTTAAATGTCACGATGCTGGGATTCTGGGAACGATTTTGTTGAATATCCTGTATCTTTTCACCTATTTGTTAGATAAGATATTTCAATTATTTTGTACTTTCAGGACTTGTGTTGAGCGGTGTATGTTTAAGAATTGATATTTTCAATAGAATAATTACCTCCGGCTTTCCTTATGGATTGCAACCCCTTTGACACAAAAAATACATATTTCATCAAAAGATAAAATCCTTCACTTTTCATGCATAACATTTATTGCTTCATCCACTTATTTCTAGGTCTTAGATATGGTTTTGGATTTGGTTAGGGATGGAAAATCAGTACTATCGATCTGGATAGAACGAAACGGATGGTCAGACTTGTACTGACTAAAAACTACGCTGTTTCCCTCACATGCCTTTTGGGTTCAGAGTAGCCATAGTGATAAAACCTGGTATTTAATGAGATTTAGTAGTCAATGGTTGAAAAACACACCATACCTTTTTTTACGTACTAGTGAACTGAATCTGTCTGTTATTAAGATCGTTTAATACGAAACTTCGTAATAACAAACACTTCCATATAATAATAACACACGATCTCTGTACTTGAACTTGTATTCATACGTTTTACAGTGTTTATATACGAGTAATCTTCCTATAAACATTCATTTATAAACGCAAATCAACTAATCCAACCAAATTAAACTTCAAAGCTGTTTCATATTTAATTAAACAATATTATCTTCAAAGGCCATGTGTTTATTCTTGTTTGTTTATTATTTTTTGTTTCAATTTAATGAAGTACTCATATAAACATGCGATGGTCCGTGAGTAGTACGCCTGGATTCATAATATTTCTTTGGTTCCATGTAGTAGTTAAGCTCCTTGAATTCCTCGATAGAGGATATTACTGTGACAACATCAACTGAGCTGGACACTCCAAACTGTGGTTGTTGTCCTATAAATTCCACAAATTTCCAGCCAAAATTATGCCTGGACTTCAAAGACATCGTTACCACTGAATTTGTTGTCCGTGTCTCTAGAGCAGTCGAATACCGATCTCGTATTTTTTTTTGATGTTATGATGTTGCCATCCTCTAGTATCAGAGTTAATTATGCTGCATCTAGGAACGACACAGACCTCTAACATGGCTTTGGACTTTTATGTTGACGGTTTCCGTCATTAATGTCACTGACATCCAACATCCAACACTTACAACTACATAATTATGAATTGAAAACGAGACATTGGTACTTGCTTGAGTTTGAACTCGCTACCTCATGCATGAAAAACGAGATGCTAACACTACGGGCGATCACGAAAGTATGACGTCTCGTATAGGTATATGAGTATAAAAATTTACAACGTGTAACGTTAACAGCGCAAAACCTCTCGTGGGGTAACTTACGTTACTGAACAATGTTTGTTCTTTAAGACTCGGAAATTCGCAAAAAAAAATATATTATATATACATGAGCCCGATCAATTTTTCATTTTGTATGGAAAAGCTATTTTTTTTTTTTGCGAATTTCCAAAGTATTAGAACAAACGTTGTTCAGTGACATGGGTGAGCCCCACGAGAGGTTTTGCGCTATTTACGTTACACGTTGTATATTGCGTTTCTAAAAATCAATTTACAGAGTAAACACCATTTATTCTCTGTGATGATAAGACTGTATACCTTGCCTGTTTGCTATCAGCTTACTCAGGTCGCCTACGCTACAGTACCTACTTAAGGTTCACTTTAGTTAATGGAAAAGGGCTAAATCGATTTTAACAGCTATATCTAGTGCTTTTAAGGTATTACTATGTTGTAATTTCATCAATATTTTATGTTACACAAGTTTTTAAGGCATTTTTATAAGTGTTTCCCGTTGATTTTCGCGATAAAAGTTTAAATGTTCGTATAACGTTCATTACTGCGATAATTACCGGAACATCCCGTTTTTGTGGCTCTAGTGTTATCAAGTGTTTTATCTAGTTTATCTATTTTCGATCTAACTGGTTTATTTTCTTTGTCTAGTCTTGTCCAAATAATTACAAAAACAAAGAAATTTTCCATTTTGGTGCAATTGTTCGTAAGTTATACGCGTACACATAAGTACGATAGAGTATGCAAAAATTTCCTGCTTCTGCCCCAGCTAGGCTCTAGTTTTATAAATAAGTGTTTTTTCTAGTCCGTTAGTTTACCTATTTTCGACCTAACTGGTTTTCTTAGTCTAGTCTTGTCCAAATAATAAAAGAAAACAGAACAATAAAAGAATTCTTCATTTTGGTGGAGTTGTTCGTAAGTTATACACGTACAAACACATAAGTACGATTGACTATGCAGAGACGAGATTACGGAATAAAGAATGGGCATTGTTCATTTTTTTTAATATGTTGTAATTGAAAAACCGTTTCGAGGAATAGCGTTACTGATCATTATGTTGTGCCACTGGTGACGTCACCTACCTCAAAAATTAAAATATTAAAAATAAAAAACTATTGAGCCCATCATTAAAAGAATTGTCCAAATTGCAGTTGTCTCGTAATGCTTATAGCAGCAAAATACATAAGTAAGATAGACCATGCAAAGATAAAGATTACAGAATAAAGAATTGTAATCATAAATTGGGCTTTCGATTGCTAAAAACTTAATCCTGATTAAAGGAAAGGCTAAAGATAAAGGCAAACTAAATCAAAGACTTATCTTTGAGGCAAAGTCGTAAAAGTTATCCGAAGATAAATTGGGAATGTTCTAATAATCTTAGCTAAATAAATCTTTCTTCCTAATTGTTATAGGTTTTGATAATAAGAACAAACGCAGTATAGATCAAATCAGACGATTAAAGCCTCCTGCAGACAGACGCGATTAACCGCGCGTGGCGATTGTTGGAAAAACCTACTTAGTCCATTTTCTATGAAAACACCCATATCTGTTCACACTGAAGCGGCGCGGCGTATCGCGTTTCTAATATTATTATTGCGACGGCTTGCGACAAGATTGACGCGCGACAAGTGCGTCGGTGCCGCGTTGTCGCGCGCTGGCGCTGGTTGCCAATGTAATTTCCACTCTAAATGTACTACGATTGGGTTCACTTCTCTTTGCAGGGCATAGCTCCGCGGTTGCCGCGCCGCGCGCCGCGCGGCGCGCGTATCTTGTCGCGCGGCGCGTCTGTTTTGCCGTGCCGCGTCGTGTCCTTAATGTAATACATTTAGAGTTTATATTTCTTTGGCAATTTGTCGCAGCGGGAGACGCCGCGTTCCGCGCGCGCTGTCGCTAGTTGCCAATGTAATTTCCACTCTAAATGTACTACGATTGGGTTCACTTCTCTTTGCAGGGCGTGGCTCTGCGGTGCCGCGCGGCGCTCGCCTTGTCGCGCGGCGCGCGCGCCTTGCCGCACCGCGTCGTCGTGTCCTTACCGTAGTGAATTTAGAGTTTATATTTCTGTGGCAATTTGTCGCAGCAGCAGACGCCGCGTTGTCGCGCGCTGGCGCTGGTTGCCAATGTAATTTCCACTCTAAATGTACTACGATTGGGTTCACTTCTCTTTGCAGGGCATAGCTCCGCGGTGCCACGCCGCGCGCCGCGCGGCGCGCGAGTCTTGTCGCGCGGCGCGTCTGTTTTGCCGTGCCGCGTCGTGTCCTTAATGTAATACATTTAGAGTTTATATTTCTGTGGCAATTTGTCGCAGCGGGAGACGCCGCGTTTGTCGCGCGCTGGCGCTGGTTGCCAATGTAATTTCCACTCTAAATGTACTACGATTGGGTTCACTTCTCTTTGCAGGGCATAGCTCCGCGGTGCCGCGCCGCGCGCCGCGCGGCTCGCGAGTCTTGTCGCGCGGCGCGTCTGTTTTGCCGTGCCGCGTCGTGTCCTTAATGTAATACATTTAGAGTTTATATTTCTTTGGCAATTTGTCGCAGCGGGAGACGCCGCGTTCCGCGCGCGCTGTCGCTAGTTGCCAGTGTAATTTCCACTCTAAATGTACTAAGAGTGGGTTCACTTCTCTTTGCAGGGCGTGGCTCTGCGGTGCCGCGCGGCGCTCGCCTTGTCGCGCGGCGCGCACGCCTTGCCGCGCCGCGTCGTCGTGTCCTTACCGTAGTGAATTTAGAGTTTATATTTCTGTGGCAATTTGTCGCAGCGGGAGACGCCGCGTTCCGCGCGCGCTGGCGCTGTTTGCCAATGTAATTTAAACTCTAAATGTGTTATGATTCGGTTCATTTCTCTTCGCAGTGCTTGGCTCTGCAGTGCCGCGCCGCGTCATGTTATAATCGTGTCCCGTCCTGTCGCCGCGTAGCGCGCTCTTAATGTGAACAACAATGCGGCAAGGAAACGCGCGCGGTATCGGTGATGTCGCCACGCGCGGTTAATCGCGTCTGTCTGCAGGAGGCTTTATTCCCGTTGGATTTCATTTTTTAACTATTTCCGTTGAATCCCATGTTATGACAACATGTGTATGTATTAGAAAAAAAGTGTTACTTTCATTTTAAAGATTTACCGTCATACCACAAAAAGATACATGGTACTCATGGTATTATGTGTTTCGCTATGTACCCTGTATTACTGTGTAAAGTTTACCTACAGTATTTTTTTTTACATCAATAACTACCTATCACTTGCAACACAAAATTCGTCTATTTAATGCTACTACTTGCGGAGTACAAGAAAAATCCTTAGAGCCCGTTCAAGACCTTTGCGTTGTGAGCGATGATTTAGCGCGGGTCGACGTGCGGTAAGATCAAATGTATAGAAATGTTTGAAACAGTCACTAGGCACCGCCAGTGGCGAATTCGCGTACTTCAAAGTACGTACTTTGAACGAGACGTTTGGAAAAAGTAAAAAAAAAACTTAACAACTTCTCCACTGTAACCACACTTTCCTCCATCTTACAGATATCGTGACAAATGATCGTTAGCACAGCATATGGCTAGAGCCATAGCAGGCTTCGTTACCCCCCCATTTGCAGCAACAGCTCTTGAATACTGCCTCCGAAGGTAATTTGAGGGAAGATGGCGGAAAATTACTGTGCTTAGAAACGGTAGGTGATTGTAGCATGTCACTTTGACGCTTCAGTACTAAGACTAGTTTCGTTAGAGGACTAGCAAGGTGACTTTAGGTACGGGGTTATGGTCGCGGGACTGTCTGATCAGGTTACCGGGACCCTGGAACGTAAAGGGCTATTGAAAGATCACCGTGGATTTAGTCTGTAGAAGTCTGACTAACCCTCCTGCCCCGCCCTGGGTGGGAGGACTCATTTGATGATTTTATAACCAAAAAAAAGTACGGGGTATATGTTTTACTAGCTGTTTCCGGTGGCTTTGCCTGCGTTTAACTCTAAAACTTTTAACTCTAATATTTCCGTTGGATCCCACTTTTGAATCCCATTTGATTATTTTTCCTTCCAGTTATACAAGTAGCTGGAATAAGTGATGCATGTAATTAAAATAATATCATAAGCATAACTTTGGCACAAAGGAAAATTAAAAGTCAGAAAGTTCATAAAAGTAATGTAAAATTCCTCGCAAATGAGAGAGAAATTAATTTCATAAAAACACAAAGAGACGGAAAGTGTTCAGTTAACGCACTTTTCAAACTTCAACCATTGCTCAGTTGCAAATCCCTTTCTGTAATAGGGTACAAGCGACAGGGTATTAAATATTCTACCGTGTATGCATCGGTGTAACGTAACGTGAAATGTAGCACAAAGGAGCTCTCCAGACAGACTTATTGCATTGCAAGTTCGCAACTTATCAAGGCGAATTAGTTGCAAAGGTATTTTTGCTATAATATTGTGAAGGATAACCGCCCATCTACCATTCCCAATGACAATAAAGCCTCCATTCCTTACCACTTACAGGTCTGTCCCAGACGTGGAATTGCTATAGACTAATTTTAGACATAATTTTGTATTCTATCACAGTTTTGTCCTATTTCTCCTAAAGTCTGACTACCGTTAATAAATAAATAAACTAATTGCTTTTTTGGATCACATCCCTCTCCCTCTCACTGATTATGCTTATGCTAAATCAGTCCCAAACTTTCGACGTAATTTCAAAACAGTCGCTTAATCCGTTCTTGCATCGTAATGATCTTTTTGCTCGGCTCAAGGTTGCAATAAAATCACCAGATTAAGGGGACGTTTTTTGTTGAACATGAAGCAATTCGGAATCTTGTTAAGATAATGAGTCGTACAATTGTTGCAAAAACTACTGAAACTTGGATTTTGTTTGTTTAAAACCCTACAAGGCAGGATGTCGTCAAAAAATTTGGTTTTAGCACAGAACACTTAATAGTTGTTTTAGTCACATTTTGTTCGATGAGAATTAGTGTTTAAACAAAGTACCAGTGAAGTAATTTCATTTCCCAGTGGCTGAGGCAGCAACGTATGATTTGGAAGTCGTTAGTTCGGACCCCGGCTGGCACTATTGTGAAGAAGGAATTCTGGAACCTAAATTTAGTAGACATGTGATTTCTGCCCTCACTAGAGCCCCCTAGAGGTAGATTAATATTGAGACGCAAGTTTTCTCTTTTCACAAAAGCTGCTCTAAGTCCTAAGAGCAAGGAAACTTACAAGCGAAGAATGCTTCTTTAACACTAGGACCAAACTGACGAGAATGCCGTTAATTCTCGTGTTAATGGACTATTATACCGTGAATCAACGAGAAATGCAATTAATGTGGCCCGGCTGTACGTAATACTAGTTTACCTAAAACTCAACCGCTCACAACTTAGGTACACGTCGCTTCCATTAATAAGCCAGAATTCGCGGAAATACGGGGATGGCTAATCCCTTTGATAAAACCACCATCCTCATATACATACCGCCATACTTGATATACTACGAATGCCACACATTCACGGTTTCAGTTGCGAACACCAAATGTGGAATTCATGTTATCAAATGTATTCCGTTTTCTTTTTTGTAACGTTTAACTGTGTAACGTGTGCGGTTGAAGTTTAATTAATTGATTTAAAATGTATATTTGGGTAATTTGAAGCCGGAAAATCCTGAAGCTCGTTTTTTAAACCAAACGGGATATTTGCTGAAAATATATCCGTTTTGGAGAGAAATACGAAAGTATTAAAAGCTACCTCAAGGCTCTTTCGTAAATACTTGACGAAAACACAATTTTCATGGAATATGGGATTATGGCAAAAACATGGTGCTATTTCAGCTAGATTTTGAAAACCAGCGTCGAGCACCAGTTGCTCGACATTATGCTGAACTGGGGCCTATTTGGCGCAGCCATGGGACACACATCAAGTATTTGTTTTTGAATTGAACTCCCTTTTATTATATTTTTGTCTTTAGTTTAAGTTTCCATTGTTCTGTTTCTTTTGTTTATCCTGTTGTGTGTTTGTCGTGGTTTTTGTGCCAAATAAACGTTTTTTCTTTCTTTCTTTCTTTCTTTCATTTTAAGTAAGCCAAGATGAGGAGAAAGGAAAGAAGAGATCGTAATCGATCAACACAGCCATGCAACCAGCAGCTAGTAGTCGAACGTTTAACCACTGCGCCAATCGTGTCCTCGTTTGTGTATATTATGTCCTCCACCTTCCTTCCGCATCCATTCTGTCCCAGCCACCTTTTTAAGGAGGTCTGTCCATCTAGCTAATCCGCCAGATAACACTGTAAATTCCACTCGTTAGTTGCAGTTTGATTGAATATCAATATTGTTGATATGTGGTAGCTCGTGGCCATATAATGAGAGGCCCACAGGCCGATCTTCCGGGTTGAGCCGCGCTTGCCGAAGTTGGTTTACGGATAGGCGGACCATCTGTCATAGCGAGTTTCCTCCGTGGCTCGAAGAGCACGTAAAGCCGTTGGTCCCAGCTGTCAATTTGTAGATCTTTGGCAGTCGTTACTATCAGTCAGAAGCTCTTAAAGTCTGACAACCAGTCTTACCAAGGAGTATCATATTACCCAGTTACTGGGTTGTGGAGGTCCGATAGGTAGTCGCTCCATGTAAAATATTGTTGAAGTGAAAACTTCTTTAGCGGCGTTGTACACTTTTTCTGTAATGGGTAAAAAAAGGTTGCACTCCAGGAGTGCCGGTAGAAGTGAAAACTTTTTTGTTACTATGTTTTATTTTTAATTTGAATGACGTCTTACTCATTTTCGATCAGGGTCACGTGACCCTGACGCGAGTTTTAAATTTTTTACCCATTACAGAAAAAGTGTACAACGCCGCTAAAGAAGTTTTCACTTCAAAAATTTAAAACTCGCGTCAGGGTCACGTGACCCTGATCGAAAATGAGTAAGACGTCATTCAAATTAAAAATAAAACATAGTAACAAAAAAGTTTTCACTTCTACCGGCACTCCTGGAGTGCAACCTTTTTTGTTATTCAGTTGCATCTGATTTGACTGGAATCCGACCCCAATATAGATGGGAAAAGGCTAGGCAGATGATGATTAACGTAGGTGATATCTTTGTTGCAGGTCGGAAACGTCAGAGAGTCAAATCAAACTGTCGTCATGACATTACACTGGTGGATGCACTGGTTCTGGGTGACGGCGCTGCTCACCATCCACGGTAAGCTACTGATAATTTTTCTTAAATATTTTCAAAGAATAGTGAACCTTATTTTTATGAAGCCCTGTTCACTAAAGAAGAAAATTGATGATCCTTTTTTCTGCTAGTTCGAATATACAGAATAATGTTCATAAATCTTCATTTATCTTGACTTTATATTAGGTACAAGCACAAATAATTTATGACTGAATCTTAATAAGAACGAAAAGTCTGAGATAAACTGTATAACATGAATAGATTGAATCCTAATCTTAACTAACGTATATTTTTTTTGTTTTAAATCCATAAAAGTATAAAGTACTCCTGTGGATAGTGAAATTATGAAGAATAGAGTACCCAATATAAAGGCAGGTACGTCACAAAATCCTCTATCTCAATATTACTTAGCTAAGCCTTTTCTAAGCCTCTTCAATCAGCTAAACCGATGAAGGGTACTTAATTTCTTCATAATTGATTTGTACTCAAATGTCAAGGTTGGTTTCCCCTCTACCTTTTCAAGTATAACGGAGGCGTTATCCGCTTGGTTTATCGATGGACCCTTAAAAAACAAGGTCAAGTTTTAGATGAATAGGAAGTTAAGATGATGAAGGGCACATGATGATGATGTTTTTAAAATGTTTGAAAACCGTAATCAATTTTATAAAACGTTGCCCGCACTAGGAATTACGCCTGAGACGTGAGTGCGCTCCAAACATTAAAATACACACACATGTAACCAGATCCCGAACTTCAAGCAGTTAATCCAAATGTTTTTTTCCGTACGAGAACTCAACCACTGCGATAACCATGCCGTCAGATCGATAGCATACAAAGCTTAAATCTCACATAGACACCTTTTTGGGTTGCATTATAAAACGAGGTTTATCTATAACAGGGTTTCCCAACCTTTTTCGGCCACGGACCCCTAGGAAATCAAGCACAAATTTCACGGACCCCTTAATAAAATAATAATTTAATTGTAATCTCAAAACCGATTTGACTTGAAATCTGTTTCTGTATTGTTTTTTTGTATATTACGCACGCACTTATTTCACTCACATCATTCATTCAGTCTCGCTCACCGCTCGTTGGCGCACGTTCGCCGTGCTAACTAAGCGTATCGATTACGAGACATTAGCATTTATGTTTGGTCCAGAGATGACATCGCGGACCCCCATACATATACTCGCGGACCCCCAGGGGTCCGCGGACCACAGGTTGGGAAACACTGATCTATAAATACATCGCTATCTAGCTTAACTATGATTTCTTTATATTAGAAGCTGCACCTGTGTTAGCTAAAAGCTTAGCTTTCGACGGCTATGGCAATATTGACGAATTAGAATTTGCATCTGTACTAGTGCCCACTCTTTGTACAATATAATATTTCCTTACCTAATAATACTTCCTTTAATCTCAACGGAGTCTACCGCTGAGATTTGCCGTGATATCGGCCGAAAATTCTCAAAAATACTATTATTAATCATAATATTTAAATTAGCGAAAGCTTATGCCTTTACATTGACATTCAGAAAGCCGTCAATCGTAATTTCATTCAAATTTATGTTTTTCTTAGCATGTCGATGGCAAATTATGACTATTTTATGCGAACTCCGCTCATCAAGTGCGCAGGTGTCAGGTCATGCGGTGCAGGATAGGTGCGCCATTGTCTGTGGAGAGATACAGCATATGCACTTGAGATATGAGCCATCCATGATTCCCTGATGTTTGCTGTTAATATCTTGGCTGGTAAATTATGTTTGGTTCTGACCTATACTGTTGCAATGTATAAAAATCTTCTTCCTCAACTGCTTCGGTATTGCAATTCTCTTAGAAAATTTATATTTCAACTACAAAATTATATCATCTTGTTTCCTCAGCTCTTATTATAATTGGAAAACAAAACTTCGCTTACAACATGTTGTTTCCACCATATTTAAGTAGACATTCTGGAGCAAAATGTTTAATAAAGCACCAACTTTCTTTGCTGTAACTTTGAACTTCCAAGAATGCATTATTGCTTCTTATATCATCATACACTGTTGAGAATTTGAATATGGAAATGTGTGTCGTAGTTACGAATATAGCTATCGAACAAGTTATTTTGAATGCGAGGCGATTCTAACATTTAAGTGAAAGATAAAATTCAATAAATTCGCTCTGTCGCAGTCAACTGCTGGATATCATCATCCTCATAATTGTCAGCCTTATTGTACAGGTTTCCTCCGTTTTGTGCCATATATTCCTGACCTGTTCGACATATACCTCTTCAAATCTGCGTCATGTGACCCTAGCCACCACTTGTCTCATCTAGTTTAACACTACCACATTCTTATTTTACGGACTCATTTGATGTCTGCACCCAGAAAAGAAAACCGCACATTTAAGGAGTAGGATTTCCCGCCAGAATCTGTGTTTCCTCATAGCTACAATCTTGAGATCTTTAATTCAAGAGTGAATAGTTACTTCTAGGCAAGCGTGCTTCATCGTCAACCGTCATCATTGCTTGCCATCAGGCGAACCGGGTCGTCAAACGGAAAGCAATCTTACAACAAAAAAACACCTTTTAATTTTAGGTTTTTAGTTCATCCAGTAATAGACCACTCTATTACCGGATGAACTAAAAAGTGTAGCCTAGTACTATGTGATCAAAATCACCCTCTATACATAAGACATTACACCCCTTTCCACATAACTTAAGCTCATCAACATAAGAGCTAAAACTGTCTAGCTAAAGGATTGATGTCTGTAATAGTTCAAGGTTCTACTTACATTCACTTACAAGTATCTATTGGCAGTATCGCCAAGTCACCGGAGCCATTTCATTTAATTTGTCGAATCACGGAAGAATTCGATCGGGGCAAATTGCCAGAAGAAGGTGGCAGGTGAACTTTGTCAAGTACTTTTTTATGTTAGTATTATACAGGAACTTATAAAATGGGCTAAAAAAAGTTTCTGCTTTGCCTTTGGCGAGTTAGAATCCATATCGTGAAGGTAAATTGGTCCGGGATGAATACGAAGTAAAGCTGTAAAGATCAATATTCTTTCAGAAACTGTATTTTGGGAACAGAGGGTACAAAAGAAAGTACATTTGAGTCACATTACTTTAATGCCTTTACACTTTATGACCTTTATCTTTATCTACTTAACAACTTACTTAATGTTCTCACTGCTGGTAGAAATAGGTACTAAGAATGGAGCGTAGAATTCAAAACCTTCTTCCTCCACTTTTCTCCGCTTGACAATATTGGTGAATGTCAAGAGTCTTCAAGGCTTTGGTTCCAGGATGTATTCGCATATTGTTTTCATTTCCCATTATAGGTACCTACATACAGTGTCACGATGTGGTCAACCCTTTGAATGCAAACTCCTCTCTTAAGCAACCTACTCTTTCAAGGGGGTTAACCATTTAAAATGCTGTCAGTGTCTCTTCCATTTTAAGAAAAGTGGTGGTAGAATCTAACTTTTTTTAAACCACACGTCAGTTGAAGTAGATCCTCGCAACAAGAAAATGAACTTAGCAAGCTTGAATTATATACAAAAGTTAACACGAGCTCTTCCCATCTTTCAGAAGTTTTAAAACTTGGAAAGCAGAACATGACCTTTTAAAACGTGTTAGCTAAAGTTATAAAATGGGCTTTTGATTACAAAATACACCAGAGTAAAATTAAAACAGTGCTGTTCAGAAAATTATAATTATCTAAGTTCTCGGTGTTTCTTTTCCCTCATTCTTATCGTCCGATGGAATGGCAATCTGAAACAACCTAAGAAAGATCAAGTCAAATGCCTAAATCTTTCCACTGATCGCCAATCTGAAACCTATACAACTCCCATTTCGACCAAACAAATGCCAAACATTACCAAAGTCTGTAACACAAAGACCAGTTATTTCCAAGCTATTAGGTCAAGGTTCACAGATGCCAATACGCAAATTATTACGTTCGTAAGCAATAAGGAAACTTCAAACATTACCAGTTCGTACGTGCAGTTTTAGACGGTCGTGAATGCCAAGAGGAGTATTGTTTTTTGTTTGTTCATTGTCTGTGGATAGATCTTTGGCGTTGGTTTTGGCTTTATGTTCTTTGTTACTTTGGTCTGCATTTACTTACGTCCTTGTGACTGTTATTCATGAAAAAATAGTTGTGTAGTACTTTGAGTACTTACAACCAATCGGCTTGCGTGTACGTCTGATTCCAAGAACTTAGCTGATGGAAAAAGAGTTTGATTGGCTGATGGCATTCTGTAGTTTCTGTCTTACCCTTATGGAAGAAATGCGTGAGCTTACGTGTAAAGGTAATATCACCGAAATGTATACTTAAACTTGACATATAAAACTCTATCATCTTGGAAAGCAGTAGTATAAACACAAACACACACTGGTAGTTTTAGAACATCGCCTTTTGGTTCCCAACAATATTTGAAGGACCATTATTATATTACTCTGTACATAAATCAAATTCTTTTATTAAATACTAAGTCAGTATAAATTAAGGACTCATGGCTTAACAAATAGTTGCGTCCTACTTTTTGTTCCGTTATTTTTCATTCGCTGCAACTCAATTATAACTTGTCCTGAACTTTTCCTTTGAAACCGTGGAACGTTTTGATACAATAATCCCTCTTTTTCTTTCCGACTAGTTTTCTCTCGGCCGACTCTAAATGATTCTTTTATAAAATTCTTATTGAGAGACTAGGTTATGCTCGCCGCCCATGCCGCGTTGATTTCGGGAATTATTCCACGGATCTTATCATAGGGATAAAAAATATCAAACGTGTTAAATACAAAGTTCCAAGTCGCGTCGCGTCTCGGTGTGAAACTGACCCAAAGAGCAGCCACATACATCAGTTTTCCTGATCAGGAATCCTGATCCGTTTTCAATCCGAACTCTGTGAATTTATACAAATGTGTGTGCATGTTTTGTGTGTGTGCATGTTTTGTGTGCGTTGTTCACATTTCATTCATGATTTCGAATTCCGAACGGAAAAAAAAACTGATGTATGTAGCCGCCCTTACCGTACCGTCCATACATACTTATACACCACTTCACAGCGTCACAACCTTTCACCCACATTCACAAAGAACCATTAGTCCTTCCGACACCCTCTGTCCCTCCAGTACTTACGTTAAAAGCCGTACTCCAAAGTCTTTCATAGCCTGTGCTATCTGAAAATGGCCATTATCTATATATCTATATATAATTATATAAAAGAACAGGGGTTTTTCTTTTGACACGACTACAGCCGAAACCGCTAAACGCAGAAACTTGAATTTTGGACAGGATTTTCAGTCTACCATGTAGATTGGCAATAAGACGGGATTTTGCGAAAATCCTCCTCTAAGGGGGTGAAAAGGGGTGAAAACGTTTGTATGAAAAATCTTATTCCTTGGGTTTATAAACTTGAAACTTACCACGAATGAGAACACAAGTAAGTAAATAAGATTAGCTTCATTATTTTTTTAAAACTACCCTCCATTGGTAATCTAGGGGTTGTTAAAGTTTGTATGGAAAAATCATAACGCGTGAGCTGATGAATTTGAAAATCAGTATTTATATACTAGATAAGAATTAATCAAACACGTGTTTTTGGATTTTTCGAAATTCACCCCCCAAGTTGGTGAAAAAGGGTATTCAAGTTTTAAGGGGGGATATTAAACCACTAAACGTATAAACCTGAATTTTGGATGATAGTTGCAGTTTATAATGTAAATAAACATTAAGAAAGGATTTTGCGAAAATCTACCTCTAAGGGGGTGAGAAGGGGTGAAAACCTTTGTATGCAAAATCTTATTCTTTGGGTTTATAAACTTGAAACTTGGTACGAATGTGAGTATAAGTAAAAAAAAAACTACCCTCCATATTTGGGTTTTTCGAAAATCATCCCTAAATTTTAAAAAGGATTGATTAAGTTTTAAGGGAAGGATTTACTGCTTGCTTCGATAAATTCTAAACTGGGCATAAATTATCTCTCAATCGAATAAAGGATGCGTATTTTTATTTACATTTCTTAAATCAACCCCTAACGGGGTGTAAATCGGAAAATCAGTTTGTATACTACGATTGATTGTTTGTTTGTATTGAGTTTTTAGATTTTCTTATAAGGAGGGTGAGCGGAAATTAAATTCACTGAGTTCGAAATTAGAAACACGCGCAGACGAAGTCGCGGGCAAAGTGCTAGTTGTTAAATATTGAATAACGGCCTTGTTTATGAAATTCGTTGCTGAAAATAACTTCAAGTATTTTCAGCTTGAAAATTTTATCGGTTTTAATTTCCGTTTGTTAGATTACAAGATTAGGGTTTTGTGGGATAGTTGTGTTACTCAGAATTATTATTTGATTTTGGATAAGATAAGAAATTCTATCATCTTGTAATAAAATTCTTTTCAGGATTGATTGAGTGAATCTCACTAAATACATACTTACTGAAGACTTTGTTTGGTTGAACGCGCGTTTTAGGAACTTCGTTTTTTAAAAAAAAAAAAATGTTTTTAATCCATTTATCGAGAAAAGCTTTATAACGTCACATCAATACGAGCCAAGCAGCGGGGTTGAAACCACGAGAAACAGCTAGTCATTATAATAATCTTTGAAATAATATTTAACTTTATAACTGCTAATTCCAAAAGCATCTTTTCTTTGCCAACCATACTTACGACTAAACTCGTCTAATGTAAACGAGACCTCACCGTGCAAACTTATCTTAAACCCACAGTCTGATGAAATTAAACTCCCCAACTTCGTTACCGTTACCCGTGCGACCTAAGTGCTAAGTTGAGTCGGCAAACAAACTAGTGTCAATGGAAACTGCGCCTGGACATGCATGTCTTGTGTTGTGTATATTTACTTAACATTTGATCTATACGAGTATTATATGTCAAGAACTTCTAGTTCGAATTAAAAAAATCCCTTTGTGTTAGTTCATAAATGCCTGAGTAAGTGCCACGCACACATTTATATATTTTTTTACTTGAAGATGTTCACTTGTTTTACGTAGGAATCGAACGACGCCGACGCGCGACGGGTTTTTGGCTTCAATTCTCTCTCAGTGTCCAGTCCGATTCCAAGTTAGGAATCTGGACATTATATAAAAGGTTGAACACACTGATCAAGTTAGTACACGTTGTATCATTTATGGTGCGCACTGTGATGCTCGATTTTCCTACCCCACTGACAAAATGCTCGAATTGTTACATTAAACATAACATTACAGGCAATAGCTTGCTGTTGAGAAAGCGTTGAGTTAGTGGGTTCTGGAGGTCCGATAGGTAGTCGCTCCATGTAAAATACAGATATTCAGCCTCATCTGGTTTGACCCCAGTATAGTTGGGAAAAAGTTAGGCAGATGATGATACTCTCGCGTTATGAAGACACCTTTAAGCGCATTACACACAGAGAGCGGGCGCGGGTCGGGCACGTTTCGGGGCGGGAGTACGGCGGGTCTAGTTCTTTGTATTTAAATGGAATACTTCACATTGAAAGAGTGCGCGGGTCGGGCGCGGGGCGGGTCGTGGTCGTCCACCGAAACGCGCCCGACCCGCGCCTGCTCTCTGTGTGAAATGCGCTTTATGCTCAACTCATAATAAGTGCTCACACTACTATGATCTTCTATAAAGGAAAATAAATCATAGCAGCCGATCCAATTAAAGTATCATTGCAAGACATTGCTGAGCGGTCATGCATTGACATTAATGTGGGAACGGCTTGCGAAACACGAGTGATTAATGTTACGTACCCAGTAATGTTGTACAATCCACTGATTCAGCACAAAGCGTGTATCAACCAAGTACCTAATGTGGCGACTGTAATCCCCGAATGGTTGGGTACATAACCTAAAAGTATGCTTATGTATGTGGACGCTCCAACGCGTGTCCCTCTGATCAGCAGAGGGCACAGCGGCGGAGCGGGCTTGCGGACGGTGAGTGATGGGTAGCTCGCCGTCCGACCAAGGACCAAGTCCGGGTCGGTGGCGCGTCGTGTTTCGCGCCAAATGCCTGCAAGGGTCGCGGGTTTTTTCTTAACCCAGGATACCGTGGCCCCGGAACGTAAAGGGCATCCGAAGGAACACGGGTGGATTTTAGTCAGTAAGAGTCTGACAGTCCCTTCCACCCCACCCAGGGCGGGAGGCCGGAGGACTCATTTGAGGATTTTAACACCTTAAAAAAAAAAGTATGTTTCACCAATTGTGTTTTAGTCCCACCAAATAAAAACTGGAGATCCTGTTTCTAAAAACGATGTGTGCGCGATGAGTGCGTCCTAGATCATAACCACTTTATTTGGCGCCATAAAATCTGGAAAAGCTGCGCAGTGGTTGAGTGTTCGACTGCTGCACGGGACAAATATTTGTATGGTCTGCAAGTAGTTGTTCCGGGTCTGGGTGTCTGTGTTTGCGAGTTTCTATGTTTGGCCTCAAAAGTCAGCTAGGCAGATCGCCATTGCTTTCATAACGATTAAGGAAGACTTCATGGCGAAACCGGCATGTCAAAGAACTAAAAATTCGATGATATTATGACATTTACCCGCGAGGTGGCAATTGCAATTCTCTGCTGGTTGTCGGCCTCTACCAGCACCCTGTTCACCTTGTTCTCAGGGTACAGTGTACAGGAACCGCCACCGTGCCTCCAACGCTCCGCGCCGCTTTTATGTGTACATACCTTCGCGATCGCTATACACCGCAAAGCGGCGCGGTGGCGGGACGTAGGCGGAGCGGTGACGGCGCGGCGGCGGCAACGTGTACAGGAGCCGTCATGGCTGTCAGTCGAAGCCATCTTTGTAAGGTCAAGCGGGGACGTTGACTCCTAATGTAATCATGCATAACTCACACACAGCTAATGCCAGTATTCGATATGAATAATTAATTTATAGCTTTTAAATCGATCAGCTTTTACGTAAGGACAAACAATTTCAAAGTCTCGAAGAAAAATTCTTTTTTCGTCGACAACAACCCAATGATAGCTCTAACCTTACAACCTAAACAAATCAATGACCTCAATTACCGCAAGTTCAAACAAAAATGTAAATGCTTGGCCACGACCTACAAGTTCAAGCGATACGCGTGTTGCGGCAGCGACTATGGAGACATGATTTATTGGGATTGCGGAATTGGGCTACTCTCAATCAACAACGCTCGGGTCGTAGGTGGTTAAAGATTTTGTGATAGTGTGCCGCACGTCTAGTGTTAAACCTATGTAAAGTATCGACGGGTGTCATATAAGCTAATACGACTGCACGAACTAGAATTGTATGAAAATCATATATAAGAGCGAACCACGTGTCACTCTGAAGTGACTTTCGAGGACGGTAATCAAGACAAGAAAACATTACAGTGCGGCTCTTATTAGAGTCGCTTGACGTAAGCGCATGTCCCGCGCTGCTAAACGCATCACCTGAGGACGTGAACAAGTCTTCCTAAATACCCTCATTTCGATCAATACCTATTACCCGTCGCGGTAAGCCGATACCGGTATAAATAAAAGGAAAATCCAATAAATTACCTTTACCTATATTTTAGCTAACAGCTTCGACCTTGGCACCGCTGGCCTGGAAAGGCACGTGGCGCGGTGAAATGATACTATCGTGGAAGGTTTCACTTTTGTTTTATGTATGTTAATGTATCGGTTATTTTATCAAAGGCAATATATGCTTCTTTTCTTCTTTTTATCAAGGGCAATATAGAGCAGTGGTAGCCCAGTGGTATCGGTCCCGACTTACGAGTTATAAGGTCGTGTGTTCGAACCCAGCCAGGCGCATTACTTTGTGTAATTTATTTCATCACCACTGCTCTCAAAAAGGTGAAGGAAAACATCGTGAGGAAACCGGCATGTCCTAGAACCAAATATTCGAACACATGCGACATCCATCAATCCGCACTGGGAATCCGCGTGGTGGATTATGGCTCACTCCCTCTCACAGAAGATGGCCTGTGTCCCAACAGTGGGAACATTATAGGCTGATGATGATTATGAAAAGAGCCTTTAAACGATACGGTTCTGACGATAGTAACTTAGCTAAGAAGTTGTGATCTGCTATATTTTGTCATCGTTGAAGTTTACTTTAGAGTCTGAATCCACTGCAGTGAAGAATGTACTAAAAGTGACCACCGCGTAACGTATTGTGAATTTTAAAAGCGTCGTATTTTCGTCAATTTTTGTTTACAAATCAAAAGAAAAAAATACGGGCCATAACATTTTCTGATAATCTAACTGATTTGACTCTTTTACACACATGCCAAATGCCGACATAATGTATACTTAACTCGACTTCGCAGAAACACGACAATCGATACTAATTTCTTTAATGCAATAAACTGTCGCACTCTATGACCTGACCTTGGCACACCAGGAGTCACCTGTCTACACGTAATGTGTGAGTCAGCGAAATGATAGATTAGTAAGAGGCTTCGCACTCGCTCTAACGCAGGCTGATAAGGAGCACTTCACACGATTGATATTATAATGTTGCGATTCTTGTAGTCACGTGTGGTTTTATTAACATTTACCAAACACGTGTATCTATATCGGAAACTCTCAACCAAGTAATAAATATGGAAATTGAAATTGCTCATAGTTCACTTGGGTATATTATGTAGACGGCAACTGATATTTGATTTACCATGGAGTATCGTTTTGCCCAGTTACTGGGTTGTGGAGGTCCGATAGGCAGTCGCTCCATGTAGAATACTCATATTCAGCTGCATCTGGTTCGACTGGAAGCCGACCCTAATATAGTTGTATAAAGGCTAGGCAGATGATGATGGCAACTGATACTTGCAATAGGAAAATGAATTTGTTGATACTTTTTTAAGGCGCCTCCTTGGAACGTAAGTAATTCACCAAGTCATTGCTCTCTCTTTCTACTTACAATGAATTGCTTCGTAAACAATGCGCATACGCCGGTCTCACTTCAAGCTCTACAAAGCACGACCTCAAGACCTGGCCTTTAAAACTAGAAGGCATCACTGTTCTATACTGATTCCTTCAACCACCACTTTATGTTTAAGTCACTATATTTTATACCATACTTAAATAAGGTATTATGGGATATCCCCATGTTAACAGAAAAATCTACGAAACATCATTTGCTACGGTCCTTATACCTTTTTTTTTCCCATCCATACATACATAAATTATGATCATAATTATGATCATATACGCATAGCAATTGCGACCTCTCCGGCTTTTTTTTCGTTCTCAATTTTTTCTTATATTATCTGTGTCTCATTCTGGATGACAATGTGTTGTTTTTTTGTTTGTTGGTTGATTGTCTGAAGTAATTTTTAAAGTAATAACAATCACCCAACTCCAGTCTAGGTAAATACCCAGAAGAACACAAAAACTGCCACTTTTTTGCCACATTTCCGCCATTTTATCTGTTTATTCCATTCAGTGGGTGTCCATTAACTTCGTGCTTAGTTGCTGCTGATATAATTTTGTGCAGTCTGTCGTGTAGGTCATTGTTCTGCTCATTGCTTGCTCACGCTCTAAGTCACTTGTTTAATGTTTATTTATAAACTTCTAGACTTGTGCATTGTCCACTTAGAGCTCAGAATCAAATGAGATATTACACTTATATCTGCACCTGAGGCTGATACTGTTACCATTTTTTTAAACTTTGCCCCACACTTGGCCAGCCAATAATGAAAGCTAGCCCCCTAGCTTTCATTATTGGCTGGCCAAAAGCCCCATGACATCCATTTTCCACAATCCTGGGCCAGAATGGACCACTGGTTTTGTCCAGCTCCCACAACATTGTCCTACCGTAGGCCTACCACAACGACTTCTTGTTGTGTCGGGGCTCCAAAAAGTAGTCATTTTGGCACCCATGTTACTATGCAAGACTATGGGTACGGTTAGCTGATACAATATCTAGCAGCACTAAAAGAAAAATAGCGAACGCTGAGTAGCATAGGCTGATTCAGCTGTCAAAATGCTTCACTCTCATCTGAACTCAGCATGGTTTCAGCCGATATTTTAGACAGCATTGGCTGAATGCTGTTCAGCATTTACGATTTCTGTTCAGATTTTGTACCGACTAACCGTACCTTATGTAATGCTTATTAAAGCTCTTTAAAAATAATCAGTCTTTATAGACTTGGAATGTCTTGGTAATAGTTTGGAATCTGAATTAGTATTTTTCGCTGGCTGTCAATGAAACCCCCCTAATAAGGACAAGGGACTTTAAAATGTGGGCACTATACCATTACATCCGTGTCCATCCTTTTACAATCGTGTTGCTATGTAAAGTCTAGTCTCTACAAAAGGTACAAACTTGATGCGACTACATTGCTTGTGGTCAGATTTAGATAAGGAATTCGATATTAAGGGCCACTGTATCGATAACTGTCATTGATATTGGATGGTTTGAAAAGTTACCCTTAAGAAGAAGGAATTATTGAAGAAACCCGTGGATTTTAGTCAGTAGGTACTAGTCTGACAGGCCCTCCCGTCCCGCCCTGGACGGGGGATTCATTTGATGATTATACCACGTAAAAAGAAAACCTGCATTGCCATACCATTGCCAAATAAATGCCAGTGTATCATAATCACAGGAATTCCTGTGATTAAGAGTGAGTGATCATTTCGTGTTTCTTTCAATTGAAAGATGTTCACTATACACTGCCCACTTCAGTTATTTCCATACTATGCACATTCTGATCATAATCCTGCGACATTTTTCCCTATGTCCTATAATATCTCCGCCATATCTTATGACGGTGAGATTCAAGCGTCAATTTCTCTTAAGGCAACAGCTGTTTCAACACAACAGCTACACTCAATGTGTCAATGAATCAATCAGTAACATCAAGAGTTGATCAATCTGCAGAGATCGATGGTCTTGGAACCAGTGAGGCGTGTCAGCTGACTCGTCAGGGTTGCACCACATATGAAAAAGAAACAAGAAACGTGATGTAAAGTTTCAAAGTGATTGCTTGTGATTACCCAGAATCGCTCCTCTCCGCTTTTAACATCCTGGCCTAATATACATTTTATAATCTGTTTATACAAATCGCTGCGTATTTCATCCGTGTGGGAGTGCTTTACTGTTTGCTCTATAAGCCTGCATTGACGTCAATGTAAAGTATCACCATAAAAATAATATGGCGCAGTATCAGTGCATCTATCAACGATTACATTCAATGGCTTAGATTTCACGTCATCGATAGATTTTGTCTCTGTGAGATAATCTGGCTTTCATCGTCACCTTTCATACTATTATGAATCTTATCTCACTAATATTATAAATGAAAAAGCTTGTGAGGATTGATGGATGTATTTTAACTCTTTCACACAAAACTATTGAACGGCTGTCATTGAAATTAAGAGATAACCTGAATTCTAAACTAACTTTACTACCACGGACTACCAAACGGACTAATACTTCGTTAGTAGCTTTGGCACTTGGTTAAAGACATTTTAATTTGAAACGAAAAACCTTTCATACTATTATGAATCTTATCTCACTAATATTATAAATGAAAAAGCTTGTGAGGATTGATGGATGTATTTTAACTCTTTAAAAACTATTGAACGGCTGTCATTGAAATTAAGAGATAACCTGAATTCTAAACTAACTTTACTACCACGGACTACCAAACGGACTAATACTTCGTTAGTAGCTTTGGCACTTGGTTAAAGACATTTTAATTTGAAACGAAAAACCTTTCATACTATTATGAATCTTATCTCACTAATATTATAAATGAAAAAGCTTGTGAGGATTGATGGATGTATTTTAACTCTTTCACACAAAAACTATTGAACGGCTGTCATTGAAATTAAGAGATAACCTGAATTCTAAACTAACTTTACTACCACGGACTACCAAACGGACTAATACTTCGTTAGTAGCTTTGGCACTTGGTTAAAGACATTTTAATTTGAAACGAAAAACCTTTCCGTAAAAAAGGTATAAAGGCTGTCATTGCTGCGCAGTTGTCTATTGAACCAGAAAAAGCAATTAACAGCTTGCTGGTAAACAACGCCATTTTCCCAACAAATTAAAAATGACGAATATTTAATCTATATGTTAACAAGACTCACGTTATAAACTGCGGAAGTGTGTAGAAAATTGAGACACTTTTTCATTACAAACATGATGAAGAATTTCATCAGTAAATCGGGCTGATTTACTGATGATATACATCATTATTCGCTAGAAGGTGTCGCGGCAGACCCCGTAGAAGATGGCGGGACGAGCTGGACAAAACCAACGACCAGTGTTCCTTTTGCCCTGGATCGTGAAAAGTGGAAATCATGGGGAGAAGCCTTTGCCTAGCAGTGGAATGAAGTAGGCTGGCAGTATCAGTATCAGATTTTATTACTGCCAAAGATATATCAGCCTAAAAATGCCCACTGCTAAGATTCTGACCTCTTCCTTGTAAGAGGAAATGGGCAGTAATACGCCATGCAGGCTCCGGGGTGCTTGTTTTTTTTTTAGTTCTAGTACCTAATTTGCCACATCGCTCGACTGACAACTGATGGGGAAGAAAAGTTCGCAAGTGGCGACCACGAACCGGAAGACGCAGCGTAGGCAGGCCTCCTCCCACTAGGTGGACCGACCACATCGTGAGGGTCGCGGGCAACCGATGGATGCAAGTGTAGCTTATCCATCAGCCTCTAGCTAGCTATATAAGTAACCTAGCAATAAAACACCAGCTTAGTTCACTCTTGCCAAAAATAATTTAAAAAAGACGAAAGCAGCATCAGCCGCCATTTTCCTCTTGGGAACGTATTAACCCCCCTTGATTGTTGGTTAGGCTCAGTGATTAGGCCAATCACCTCTGCAGTGATAGGTGTAATGGTCGACCGTGCCCCGGCGGCCATTAAGGTTTAAACGAGTTTACCTTTGTCTAATAGGTATATTGGGGGACTTAATGATGTTTACTGAAAGACAGGTAAATTGACGTACAGTCGAGCGGAGTTTGGTGGTGATTAGTCCGTTTCTACAGCTCTATAGAGCTAGTAATAAAGTTGAGTTTTAAACTGACTTCTAAAAAAGGGAGGGTATTTTTCTTAGCATCTTCTATCTCCTTCTATTTTTTAAAAAAGTTTTAGCCCATTAAAGGAGCTTTCCCTTAACGCGATTCGTTCGATATGCAATTTCTACTTACTTAAAAATATAAAACCCGACTACGAAAAAAACGCGCACTGAAAAAAAAAAAACAAGAACAATATTCATTTGACCGATATTGTGCTAGCCGTGGTCGTGTGCCACCTGCGGTTGTTTTACATAATCTGCATTAGGTAGGTGGCACACGACCACGGCTAGCACAACTAGCATTTTTATGAAAACGTTGCCCCACACCAGGAATTCCTCCTGTGTCATGGATGCGTTTAAAAACATATTATCACACATACACAAACGGCCGACCTGAAGCAACTACTTGTAGATCATACAAATGCTTGCTCCGTGCGGGCATCGAACCCGCGACACACAGCACAGCAGTCCAATCGCTCAGTCACTGCGTTAACCGTGCCGTCAAAATTGCGTCAATGTCAGAAAGGCTATTCTCATAACATCCCCCAAGTCTGTGATTTTTTCTTTGTTTTCATTATAATTATGTTATGTCCCAATCCCCCTCTTCTGACATGGAAATTTAATTTTGTATCATATGTATTTGATGTTCATTCAATTTATTTTACATCTCATGTTCATATAAGCACATTTTCTTCTCTCTTTCATGTTCTTTGTAAATTGCGCAGCCATAATAAAGAAAGTGGCATTCGCAATAAAATTTTAAAGGACTCGTTTGATGTATTTACGACGATAAAAAAAACTTAGCATATCTAGAAAGTGCGAGTGCTATAGTCAAACCTGTTTTTAACTTTTCAGGCGTGATTTCATGTTACAGCGATCAGTAAAAAACTTGTAATATTCGCTTTAAAAAAAGCAACAATTAATGCCCAATGAAAGGTAATTTCAGCGTAGCCAACGCCTCTTGTAACATCAATTTACTGGGTTAATCACTCGATTTCACTACTGAAATAAAAAGTACTTGAAACTATAGGGGCATAGCTGGTAGTAGCGTTATCCAAAACGTATTGCTACATACCTTGTGATAGTGACAGTAGCTCCACTTTAACGAGCGATAAACGTTTATATAAACAACAGTTTAGTTTTTCAGTTATTTTGTAACTTTCGATAAAACGTAAATACGGGCTTGTACGTAAATACACATAATTATTATAAAGGATGTTTTATGTGATTTATTTTCCTTCCACTTTTCGCGATCTGGTGCGCTTGTAGGCCAATCCCTTAAAAATAACTCCAGCACATCCCGCCGTCTCCTTCTGGGCCGGCCGCGTTGTCGTTTTCGCCATTTGGGATTGATTACCAAAAAATATTTGACACGTACCTTTTCTTTTGTTACGTTAACCAAAATTGACGTACATACAACACAAAAGAAGATGATAAAAAATACGATACGTCAAAATCAAGTACAGTTTTCACTTGATAAAAGTTGTAATACAAAACGTTTTGGAAATATTTACACCGACCTACTAAACTACAATTAAAGTCATGAAATATCGTTATACGATTCGTATCAATAAATATGGAGCAATTTGTTTCTTCTTCTCAGTAATTCGCAATTAAAAGAGAAAGTGACATTAAGATGCCATGTTTTATTAGTTTACTAGTGTTTGCCCGCGGCTTCGCTTGCGTTATTTTAGAATTTGAGAAACAATACGGATCGTGTGGCGCCATCTGGAATATGAACGTAATTGTTTTCTCGGCAACAGCTCTCTTCTGTTATTCGGGATGTAAGATACCTTATATCCGTGTCTATACTCCTGACAACGTATAGGTATGCTAAATTTTGGGACGATCGATTCAGTAGGTAGTAATGCGTGAAAAGGTAAAAAACAAACATACTTGCATTTTTATTATTAGTTTAGATCAATAATGTTATATCTAGGTACATAGTTTGCATAGGAAACGTCCTTATTTGAGCGACATTAATTTCAAAGAACGCGTGCGTTATTTTAAACGACTATCATTTTTGGTTGATTTACAGTATCGCTGCAAACTTGATTCGTACGATAGCATTGCTCTTCTCCTTGCAAAAGGCGCGCGATAAAAAATAACTAATTATCTGACTCGATGAGTACAACTTGTCGTTTTAAAACAGAATCTACTGCACTGGTTTGAACACTAATTCAAAACATAATTAAACAATTTTTCTAATCTTTAAATTTGCACACCTCGGTACGGAATTCAATTTAAAAATTTGATGCTTCTTACTACCTACTAATTTAAATCCTATAGTTGTGTCCTAAACTATTAGCAAAAAAATAGTAATAATTTAAAATCGCGAATAATGTTGAAATAAAAGTATACACATTTTTTTTACATTATTTGCTCTCAGGACAAATATAACAAAACTCAATAATGTGAAAAACAGATACAGCGATGATTTGATTTAGATGCACCTTGTCACGAAAGTCATAGCAGGAGTACCAACCAGACTGGCTAGTACGCTGACAGTGTTTATGGAAATAGCGGTTGACTGTATGACAAATGTCAACAATGACTGAAAATCCAACATATTATAAAATCTGCTAATCTGGGCCCCAAAGCGAATAGTCGTAATTTCATAACCTATTAATAGAAGAGCATTGATTAAGGAATATTTGGGGACAAATGACCTAAATAATATCCAGTGGTTTAGCTTCCAACTACAAAACACAACAGAAAAAACAACAAAATTTAAAATTGCTTATCTCCCAGGAAAAATAGCGTAATGATACATAGCCTATCAACAGAAGCATATGTATTAGGAATATTTGAGGAAAATTTGATTGACAACTTTACAGTAGTTTAAGAGATAGATCAAATCAAAAAAACATAAAAAATTTCGAAAGAAAAAAAAAGTTGATTTGGCATCAGAATCGATCCCTTATCTCGAAAAAAATACAAAAAGAAAAAAATATTCAATGTACAGGAATGACAGCTCTACGATTTTATTATATGTAAAGAAAAGATAAAGATTTACCCCCTTTGTGATGTAATTCGACACATAAATGAACAAATTACAAGATTAATGAATCATCTTACATTTAATTACACGAGTTTACATGAAACACGTAACGTTCGCGTAATCTTGTGTTTTGTAAATGAAATTCTCGTACCTACATTTACAAATATGAGAATTTGCAAATATATTTTTTGTAAAAGTTAACAAGTCATTCTTTTTTTTTTGTAACCCTTTTTGTTCACAATATTATTGTAGAATAAAATATCCTTTAATTCTCAATTTCATACCATGTTATTTTAGACCAATAACAAAAAAAAAAATATCGAGTATAACCGCTAAAGTTTACTGGCCAAAAATTAAGGTGCGAACACATTCACGCAAGTTGTGCTTCTTTTCTTAATACATGCACGTTTGTATAGTTTTGAGAAAACGCACAATCGCAGCGCTCCCAGACGTGGACGAACCCTTACAGTAAAATAACTAAGAACTCTATTTTTGTCTTCACACACATTTTAATCTTGTTAGTGATCCAGTTCTTGTTAGAAGTTATGTGAAATAAAACACGAGACATAAATGTGTACGAAAACGCCATCATTTTGAAAACGTCTAAAGAAATTGTACGAAATTGGATAAAGATTTTTCAAAGCAATAGGGGGATCAGTGTATAAGACGGGGACGCGAGGATAAATGGGGACATACACTCTCTCTCTTTAGGCAAACTTAACACAATACTAACATAGCGCAAGCGCCAACAGGACGCCATTTGTTAATGGCCGCTTGCATATGACGTGCTGATGGCGCTTGCACTACGCTAAGTGTGAGATTTCCCATCATACCCTGCGTCCCCGTCGTATCACTATTCCTTTAATTGATTTCCTCGTGAATCATATTTATCTGATATATTAGATGAGCGGACAACCGACATTCAGAGATTGGCATGACAACATTGATTATCACGATTTGACCGAAAGAATGTCAGAACTGAATCTGAACTAAAAAAACTGTGACTTCTGGATTTGTCTTAGCTGTTTTTTCTCACAGGTAGAACTTCAAAGCTCATCTTATTTCTTAACTAAAAACATTATCCTACGGCTATCAGTGTCGTGTTAAAACGTGTGTGTCTAACGACCCACTTACAAGAATAAATGAGTACATTAATATAAACGTTTTCTAAAAACAACGAGTTAAAAAAAAAAATGTATAGTTTTCCTGTGATTGGTCAACTGTTCCGCGTTAGTGGAAACCGGGTCTTAACACAAGTATAAAACTGGTGTCGTGGGTAAAAAGATACGTTCATATTATCTAATATTACATGGGAACAACTGCCTCTACAATTAAAATTATATCATAATACGAGGTTTACAGTTTATTTAATCAGCATTTGTAATGATGGGTTTATGTTACATTACATGCATATTATGTGCATATACCTGAGTATAAAAAACACATAACTATGGACATGTAATTAATCTCGTTACTACATAGTTGTTTCTACGTTACGTCAAGCGTGAAGTTTGTTGCATATGCGCATATAGACGTGTGCCTTCAGCCTTATTTATTTATTAACTGTGTTCAATTCGTGGCCTATATTTTTTCTAACGTGTTATTGATATTCGCTACTTTAAGCGATAGACCATTTTAGTGGTTAGTTACCCTGACTGCTAAGCCGGAGGTCGTGGGTTCGATTGCCACCCAGGAGTAATGTTTGTGTGATGAACACGATCATAATTGTTTGTTCTGTGTCTGGGTGTAATTTATCTATAAAATGTATGTATTTAGAAATAATTATATAAGTATGTATGTATATCAGTTGTCTAGTACCCATAACACGAGCTCTGCTTAGCTTGGGACTAGATGGCGTTGTGTGATAGTTGTGGAATATTATAAAAAAAAAATCTTCTTCGTTAGGCAAGTGTTAACGTTCGTGTTCCTACCCCGTATGTTTTCACACTTGCACTCAAGTGGATTAGGTTTTCTAGGGCACTTTCTAGGGTTCCGCACACAAAATCAAACGGGAACCTTTTATGGTAAACGGGACTCCAGTCTCCACTGTCTGTCTGTCTTTCCGTTCGTTTGTCACCTGTATCTGATGAAAAGTCATAGATAGACCGTTCAATTTTTACAGATGATGTAGATTTAATAGATACTATAAAAGCTAGTATCTAGTAGTACCAGCAGCTTTGCCCACTCGCGCCCCTCCTTCCGTTTATTGCTTAGTTCACTCAGGAGGACCAAAGCAGCATTCAACCGAGATGAAAGAATTATTGAAATCGGTCTAGAAGTTTTTGATTTCATTCATTACAAACACACACACACACACACACACACACGAAAATACAAAATCTTTATAATAATTATTATGTATCAGTGTGGATGGCACGGAACCCTTCTATTCTAACTCGCACTTGACCGGTTTTAAAATACCACAGCTTTTTGTTGACTTCGTATCGTATGTATACAGTGAAAATACACTGTAAAATACGACTCTATTTTAATGCTTTTGTAACAATTTCAAATGAGGTTACTAAAGCAAAGGATATTTCTGTTGAAAGAAATGGGTTACGTAGCTAATGAAATTGCTTATAGTAGTGTAGAGAAAAGTGTAGTGAAACGCTTAAAAGTGTCACCTTTTGTTCAAAAATGAATTGAGGGTAGGTAGTACAAATGCCTGCCAGAGTTGCGGGAAAACGGTGTGGTATGTTTTTGGGGTTCTATAAAGTACTTACAGATATGTCTACCTACAACGCCCAGCGTTACCTGAACATCCACAACAGACGCCTTCAACAGCCCAGCTGCACTATAACATATTGTTACGAGCTGGGTATTGGGAATTGGGATAAATTAATTAACACCAATTAAAACCAAATATATTCCAGAACGCCTGAATTTTGATGCCTTTGGTACCCTTAGAAACATTTATTTATCGCGGATAACAAAGCGTAGGTAGTGAAAAATTATACTTTTTTAAAGTCTAGACTCACCTTATAGTCCACTATCTCACCTAGAAGTAACGTTTAATATTAGGTTGCAAGATTTAACCCGTACCAAGACAAGACACATCAAAACCACTGTACAGCTTGGCCAGAACGTCTTGAAACGGAACTAATATTTTTGTTTGCTTACAACGTTTTAAAATCTTTGATATTTGATGTAAACAAAGACGCAGGTTTGTTAGATTTATTATTGTGCCATAAAAGTAATGTAAAAAGTGAAAATAAATAAAATAAAATCTTGCAAAGAGCTGGTAGCGAGAGCACAGTGGCGACTTCCAATTTTCTACTGTTTTTTGCCAAGCTGTAAAAACAAGATGGCAAGGTATAATTCAACCTGGCGCCAAAGACCCCTCTTTTGTAATTTGGTAATATCTTCAAATAATTCCTCCCACCATGCGTAGTGCGAAAAGGACTGTCAGACACGTACTGACTAAAATCCACGGTATTTCTTCGATAGCGATAGCCCTTTACGTTCCAGTATCACCGTTATCTGTTTACACAGACCCGCGACCCCAAAGTCCTCCGTACCTCGTACTAAAACAAACAGCTTATCATACCTCAAAGTTCACTCAAACCACTCGAAAGCGATGTCCTCTAAAATAAATTAAACGTGCCCCACAATCCCGCCCTGTTTAGTTTAAACTTTAGTTATAATTGCGTCCGCAGCAATTTGCGAGAGACCCTACAGAGCAAACAATGGCCGACTGTAAATACAATTGTGTATTTTGATTAATATTTGTTTAATTAGAGTTTGTTTCTCCTTTGAGGTAAAGGGAAATATAGAATAGTGAGTCCACTGTGGGAAAGAGACAGAATATAAATCCTCTAGCGCTATCTCGTTCTCACGGTGGAACTACTATCGCTTGATGTCATGGTACGTACCAGTTGTTTTCTCTTCATCATCATCATCAGCCTGTAATGTTCCCACTGCTGGGACACAGACCTCCTCTCTGTGAGAGGGAGTGGGCCATAATCCACCACGCGGGCAAAGTGCGGGTTGGTACTGTTGGTAGATGTCACATGTCTTCGAATTTTTGGTTCTAGGACATGCCGGTTTCCTCACGATGTTTTCCTTCACCGTTTTGAGAGCAGTGGTGATGAAATAATTTACACAAAGTAATGCACCAATGGGTGCCGGGAGATGGACGGCGCCGCCGAGGCCGGCCCAGAAAAAGATGGCGAGACGAACTAGACGCCCACCATGAGAGCTGGTTCGAAGCGGCCCATGAAAAGAATTCCTGGAAGGAATTGGGGGAGGCCTTTGCTCAGCAGTGGGACAGTATAGGCTAACTAAAAAAAAAAAAAAAAAATGCACCTGGCGGAGTTCGAACCCACGACCTACAATTCGTAAGTCGGGGCCGATACCACTGGGCCACTGCTCAACTTCTCTTAAGAATAGCTAAATTAAATTCGGGGAACAGAAGGATTTAAGTAAATAGTACCTACTTCGGGAATTACAGACGTGCGTGACGTAGCAGCTAGATCAAAAAAAGCTGAAATCATGAATTTAGGTTTTATATTCATAACTGTAATTGAATAATTTGCTAAGATTATTAATAAAGCCTTATTAGGTATACCCAAGAGCTTCTATTTCAGTTGAGCAAATAATAAAACTTCACAAAAAAGAAATAGCCTATACAATTCTAAGAAATCCTCTTCTGTTTGATGAAACAACACAAATAAATTAATAAAAGAAGACGAACACAAAAAAGAACAAAAAAAATATCATACAATGCGAAACATTTATTTTGTTGATATAAAAAGAATAAAGGTTCTATGTACTGTCATAAATTACCTACAATAGCTTTTCAATATCCATTCAAAGTCGGGAAAAAAGAAAAAAGCAATACTTCGTCTGTCCAAGTAATAAAATAGATAAATCCTCAAGCTTCACATACATTTACCTTTCAGTATCTTTATTAGATTAGAAGTTCTGTTGTTTTTATCAAAGGAT
This sequence comes from Agrotis segetum, assembly GCA_036375495.1. Classification (NCBI taxonomy): domain Eukaryota; kingdom Metazoa; phylum Arthropoda; class Insecta; order Lepidoptera; family Noctuidae; genus Agrotis; species Agrotis segetum. The sequence continues at coordinate 1,151,156 of JAQSVV010000186.1, forward strand.
CCTAACAAATCACGAAGGAAAACCCCTAACTATTCGCTACAATAGGGCTGGCACATAATAAAAAGAAAAATGTTGGTGCGCACCTTATGATAACTTTCTTCTTTCATTTCTCTTTGTCTATACTAATATTATGAAGCTGTTACAGTAGTCTATGGAATTAATATTCATTTCTTGTTTTTCTGGTTTAGAAGTTACACTAGGTATTTATAATTATCATGCATATTTATTTTGCTGAATTATCACACTTTGGGACCAAACCTCCCTGCCTGCAGCTAGTTATTACCTAAAATCTCGTCTGTACCCAAAGCGTAAACCTATACCATTTCCACCCATCGCCGTTTCTCAAATATATTGTGTACTAGTATGGTACTTACCTGTGGCGAAAACTTAAGTCGCTGAAAAGCAATTTTATAACTTAGTCAAACTAGATAGCTTGCAAATTCAGGTGTCCTACCGGAGTAACTCTAGTGTGGGAACGAGATGGCGCTATACGACTTGTATAGCTTTGTCTCTTTCCTACAGTGGAATTGCTCTCGCATTAAGACGTGACATTTTAGGCCACCTAAATAAATAACTAACTCTCCACGTCCAGACCTTATGTAATCATACTCGAACATAATGAAAACCCTAAGCAAGAAAACTAACACAATTCGCAGAACTCTCGACCTTTTCCTAAATCCTTAATATCGTACCCTAAACAACTTATCAGCCGAACGACCCTCGAGGATCTAAATAATGTTCCAAATACTTCTTTATTGACGAATAAACTGTCTCTCATTACAGTTTTACGATATAAAAACAAGCTGAATAGATTGATCGGTATCGAATGGACGTTTTTTGCACGTTTTCCGATGGAACTTTGTCCTCGACCTGACCCAATCTCGCTTTGTAAAAAAGCCCAAGGCCCCTCCCTCGTTCAGCGATAGTATAGTTTAACGAACTTCAGAATTAGTGGGGCTGTGTTTTGCTAGAAAACATTTTTTTTTCTGTCTTTTCACATACGCACTCTTACTCAATGATTTCAAAATGGAAGGATACACACGTCAGAACATTTTGTCTAAACCTTTTTCATACAAGCAAAAAGTAGCGCCATTTATGATCAATCATACGAACTATGTTCAAATAAACCTGAGTCGACTGAGTTGCTTTGGCCCGGAACTGACAGCTTTTTTTTTTTTTTTAGCGTGGTAAAATCATCAAATGAGTCCTCCAACCCCGGGCAGGGCGGGAGGGACTGTCAGACTTCTACTGACTAAAATCCACGGTGTCCTTCATAACCTGTTACGTTCCGGGGTTACGGTAAGGGAATAATCCCGCGACCCCGGCAGGCTTTGGCCCTCTGAGAGGGGGGCCCCGTCATTATGCTCACGCTCTTTGAGGCGCGCGTGGGACACAACGCGCCGTCGACCCGGGCATGGTCCTTGGTCGGGCAGCGAGTTGCCCTTTACTCGCTGCCCGCATGCCCGCGCCTACGGTGGCCGGAGATCATCTAGCGACGTCCGTCGCCGTGGGCGCCTACCACTGCGGCTGGGGCGGAGGGAGGACGCTGTCCTGTCTCCCTCGCGGCCTGCCTCCTCCTTTACGAGCATTACTGCCTGAACTGACAGCTGGGGACCAAAAAACTGGTGACATTTTCGTTGTGTTGTTGGACCTGTCCCGGTCAGCACGAAAGTTCTTACTATATAAGTCAATGCGCTTATCTAATTGTAAAGTCACTAGCTACTCGTTCAAGTGAGACGGGTGTTAGGACGTAAGGTAGATATTGCGGAGATAACAAATGATAGAAATTACTTAGTACATACAGCTTTACGTCCGGTAGTTATGACTATGTAGCTATGCGAAGGATGCAAGTTTCACACGCGACTGTCGCATTGCCTGACGTTTCATTTTTTTTTTCCCTAGATTTCCATTAAAATTTGTGTTGAAGAAAACATATTATTATCAAAATTCCTTGAAATCCTTTGATGTTTTACAGGCGTCCTTATTTTGCGGTGACCGCTCTCCTTCAGGTGTTTTTCACTTTTCCTGTACCTAAGTATAAAAAATGTGTAATTTCAGAAGTGTGCACAAGTACTCCAGCTATTAATAACGTCAACGTAATGAAAATGTCGGCTTTCATGCCGGCATTTTGCCTCGAAAACTATTGTTTTAACTCTAAAATGCCATTTACTTTTATTGACACAACAACACAGTCTTGTCGTGAGTTTCACAAGGAAAGAGGTCAATCGCAGGCTCACTTACAAATACCTGACATTTCAGGCCGAATAAATGGCAAACTTCAAGCTCTCTACAAAGCCTAGCCCTCTGTCCTTTTCCAACACCATAGTTTTAATGTTGGTTCTCTGTCTAACTTATACTAATAACCTATTTGCGACTCGTTTGGCTGGGGTCTGGTGCCAACCTGGATTTCGAAATGTCATAATGTAACTTAAATGTTAGTTCTGCTGTGAATGTTAGATTTCTCCAAAAGGGTAATAATTTAGGATCATTCTTGTGAAGTTTTCATGAGATTTCCTTTGCAGATAAGATACTGATCGTTTTGTACAAAGAACTCTAACTATTGTTGTAAAGTCTAATTAATTTCTGTAGATATCAAAGCTGGAGTTGACGAAGATTTTACTACGATGTGAACTGTTCACCAATCTACACTCATATTATCTTCTGTTCCACTCCAATTATGAATCAATAAAATAATTCATCTCTGTTTTGATTATTCAATTAAGTGCCAAGTGATCAAGTGTTTTATTTCCGCCTGTTTGTAACTACCTAGCTATTATGTTGTATATTTACGAAGACAGGGTGTAGCGAGACTGAATCTATAAGGGAGAAAGGCCCTTCTGCGAGGCCCCTTTCTTTCAGAACGAAAACTGTGACTTACCTCCGCCGTTCGCGCCAGGCCCCCATGCCAGATGCGAGGCCGGGTCTAAGATCCACTTCGCTCCCGCCTAGCTACGCCACTGTACGAAGGCGGCATTCAGCAAACGAATTCTAATCAAATCTGACACTCACTTTGTACAGAGGCCGAGGGTAGCTACGAATACGAACTTGGCTGAGTTATAAGATATACGAGGAAACGCCTCTGAATATCAATATTCAGACACAATGCTAAATCAGCGACACTTGATTGAGTATTTTGTTGGATCGATGTTGACAAGGTTTTGATTTGATCTTGAAGTCGGGGAATTATAAAGATCTGTGGGGTGAATTTGACATTGTGACAAAGTAATTGCGTAGCTTTCTTTTACATAACAACACGCTTGCGCCTGGTATCCCCGAAAAGTTAGCCAGAGAGACACCCAATAGAGAACCTACATTTCGCCAGCAGCCCTATGTAATAGCGAGCGATCTTATTGCCAACAATCGGGGAACAAATCAAGACTTCCTGTCTGCATACTGAGAACATCCAATCTGGGAATCACAACCCAAAATAATCTTGCTTAAGGGCGCTATGACATACTGAAAGAACACAATTCCTGTCAATTTGACATCGTGATGCCCCCCGCATAAAAACAAAACACTAACGAAACAGCTATGCCTCGTATACCAGAAAGCAAACAATAATGAGCTTTTGCCACTTTTGTTTCGAATAAACAAAGTAAGATCCCGGTCTTCTAGACACTACTTATTTTCATAAACGAATGGATAATATGATAAATATATACCTATCAAAATAAAATAAGTGCCACTCAATAAATAACACTTTAAACCGCACATTGTGTCACGAATTGGATATGTTTGTAATTTACAAAGTGTGCGTTATAGAGATTATTCAATTTCATTCTTAACAAGATAATTTACTCGTATTATACGAGTAAATTATCTTGTTATGACATCTTTCAGGTGTTGATTTTGTTTCTAGTGACTAATTGGAATTCATAACTTTTTAATTAGATTTTTGAAATTATTTAGAATTTACGATTTGGTGTTTAAAATTTTTTTTTACGATTTATTGGAATGCTAACTTATTTTTTTGTATGTTCTATTCTGAGTAGTATCTCATCATCATCATCATCATTAGCCGGAGGACGTCCACTGCTGAACATAGGCCTCCCCCGTATACCGCCACGCCGAACGACAATTCGCCACTTGCATCCATCGGCTGCCCTCGACCCTCAATATGTCGTCGGTCCACCTGGTGGGAGGCCTGCCTACGCTGCGTTTTCCGGTCCGTGGTCGCCACTCGAGAACTTTTCTTCCCCATCGGTTGTCAGTTCTACGAGCGCTGTGGCCTGCCCATTACCAGTTCAACTTGCAAATTTTATGAGCTATGTCGGTGACTCTGGTTCTTTGCCGAATATCCATGTTCCGGATTTAATCCGCAAAGATACTCCGAGCATAGCTCTTTTCATTGCTCGTTGAGTGACTCTTAGTCTCTCTAAAAGGCCAGCAGTCAATGACCACGTTTCGGAGCCATATATCATCACTGGCAACATACACTGGTCAAACACCCTTGTCTTGAGACACTGTGGGATTCTGGATGAGAAAATATCACGTAGCTTCCCAAACGCTGCCCATCCGAGTTGGATTCTTCGGGCGACCTCTTTCTCGAAGTTGGACCTACCTAACTGAACAATCTGTCCAAGGTAAGTATAATGGTCTACAACTTCGAGAGTATCGCTCCCAACAACAACCGGTAAGGGTGCCACATGGACATTCGACATGACTTTCGTCCTGTCCATGTTCATTTTAAGGCGATCCCGTTGGGAAACGATACTGAGGTCGCTGAGCATAGCATTGAGGTGCTCCAACGATTCTGCCATGATGACTATATCATCGGCAAAATGAAGGTGAGTGATGTATTCACCATTGATGTTGATGCCGAATCCGTTCCAATCCAAGAGCTTGAAAATGTCCTCCAACGCGTTCGTGAACAGTTTCGGAGAAATAACGTCTCCCTGTCTCACGCCTTTTATTGGATTGGTTTCGTGCTCTCTTCCTGCACGCGTAGCATGGCGTTATTTCATCGTTATTTCTACACAAATCGACTGTTTTTTTTGCACAAATGTGACACCATTTGAACACTATTGAAGAAAAGGACGTTTATTTTCTATATTTTTCACATTACCATGCTTAAAACGATAAAAATATTTCTACGTTCTGTTATTTTGTCTATTCTTCCGTCGACAAAACCCCTTTCTACGGCGCCATGCTACGCCTGCTGAAATCGGATGGACATGGTGGCGTTTCTATACAAACACTTCGACACTTCGATATACCTATAGTCGTGACATCGTTGGAGGGACTGCAATACTGCCCAGGTTTCGATTGAATCGAAGGCTTTTTCATAGTCCACAAACGCTAAACACAATGGCCGATTATAGTCCTCTGTCTTCTGTATAATCTGGTAGAGCGTGTGTATGTGGTTTATAGTACTAAAACCTTTTCGGAAACCGGCTTGTTCGGGAGGCTGGAAGTCATCAAACCTGCGTCCGAGACGGTTCGTAATGACTCTTCAGAACAGCTTGTATACATGGCTCAGAAGTGAGATTGGCCTGTAGTTCTTCAACAAGGTGTTGTCACCTTTTTTGAAGAAAAGAACAACCACACTCCTGTGCCATGCTTCTGGCGTAGAACCTTTGAGTATGACGGAATTAAATAACTTCTGGAGGACTAGAGTAGTACCGGTTTTCCACCCGCTCTCAGAAGTTCTGTTGAGATTCCGTCCTCACCCGGCGACTTGTTATTCTTGAGCTGTTGAGCCATTCTAATCTCGTACAGGCTGGTGTCTGGGATATCCTCAGTGTAGTGTCAAGTCAGTTTAGCTCTTGCGTCTCAAGATGTACCGACACTGGGTTGTCGTATTGATGTATATAACTGTCCGTAAAACCTCTCAAGCTCACTTAGGTTCTCTGGTTTAGTCGAAATGATGCTGCCTTCGTTAATCTTCAGCTTTGTCATTTGGCTCTGCCCAATAGACGAATTCTTTGCAAACACTTTTGAGCCCCGGTTCCGCTCGATTGCCTCTTTGATCCATGCCGCACTAAAGGAGCGCAGGTCACGTTGCATTCATTTAGAGATTCGTCTATTGAGTTTGCCATATTCCGACATATCAGCTGAAGATTGCAGCCTCATCTCGGTCCGGTCCTGCATCAACCGGATTTTTCCGTTCGAGAGCTTTTGAGGCTTATTGCGGCGCGGGGTCTTAAAAAACTTGGACCCCACAGCTTGGACAGTTTCCACCAACCCATTATTAATCTCGTCCACAGTTTCGCATTCGGTTAGGCACTGGAAGCGATTGTGCAGTTCAAGTTGAAAGTCTTCGGGGTTCCTGAGTAGTATCTTTTTTTTGTGAATTTTATTCATGAATAAAATTCACAAAATAATATCAGGCAAAAGAGCCATGGCCGGTTGAGTGCTTGAGCTTCAATGCTGCTAAGATGTGAATTTTTCCGCAAAAAGGAGCCAATCCGACTCGGTTCTATCTTTCTGAGGTGTAACCGTAAAAATGACAGGCTATCTTGACCTTTTTGGGGTGCCGTTGACATCGACCCACAATATTAGTCCTCTTATTGAGTTGGCTGCAAAAAAGTTAGGTACATGAAGTGGTACAGGTTTGCCAAATCCCAACTCGATGCACTTGAGTCAATTTAATAGCACCCGGCATTGATCCAGGCCACGATCTGCGGGGCAAGACGGAATAGGAAGTAGTCACCTCGAATCCTTATGCAAAGCAGTCATGCTAGCGAAGTAGGAGGTGGAACACGTGAGGGAGAACAGCCGCGTGACGTACGACGCCGAGAAGCGATTTCTATTTGAGAGTAGGAGCATGCCTTGGTCACTGGACTGTCTTATCAGGTAACGGTGGCCCTGGAACGTAAAGGACTATTTAAGGATCACCATGGATATTAGTCAGTACTAGAGTCTGGTAATAAATCCCGTCCCGCTCGGGAGGACGCATTTGATGATTTTACCAAAAAAAAAATACAATGCAGCTGCCAAAACGGAATACCGCAATTGACTGGATGCCGAACCTGATACAAGACTTCAACTCTCTTCGATCAAACCTAATAAAAATACATTGATGAAAAAAAAAACTTTTTGAAAAAAGTACCGACATCAAAAACGAATACAAAAAGTTTAAAACAAAACGTGTTGTTAAATATTTTTCTCTGGTAAACCGCTACCTCAAAACGATCAGATCAATTTTTCACGGATTTTCGGGGCGCACGTTAGAGAGCCAAATCCTGCCGGGCGTCGCGGAATTGTCTTATCGGGTATCCATAGCCTCGGATCGCAATGGGTTATTGAAGGACACCGTAGATTTTAGTCATTACAAGTTTGTATGTCCCTCCTGTCCTTCCCTGGGTGGAAGGGCTGATCTGATGATTTTACCACGTAATAAAAAGCCATACCACCAGGGGCATGACCGGTGGTATGGTGGGTCCCGCAGCGAGCTATATTATCCAAACGAACTGGAATGTTTGGGAAGTTAGCAAGTCTGAAATTACATATAATTACCAATTCAGAAAAAAAGGTATCAGAATTATTTAAATTGTTTTTTTTTTTTATTATTTACATTATTTTTTTTTTACAATTATATCCACATTCGAATATAGTCGGAAAATTCAATCAAATTAATTCAAAATATTAGCTCGTATCAAGAAAGGTAGGTTAAACTGTATTCTTGGCGACTGGGAAAATTACTGGCCACCACTCATGACCTGCGGAAAATTCGAGGTACTACATTTTTCACATGGAATTTGATGTCATGACAAAGACACTGGCGCCGCGTGTAAAGGTCATGAATGGTGGCGTGTATTTTAAATTTTAATAATTACGCAACTAATGTCAAAATGGTTGCGAGCGATACGTCCTCCCTCAGAAGGCGCCCCGCGCCGTCTAAATCAGGGTCATCAATCTTCTAACTAAAAGCCTGGCATGACTTAGATCATTATACTAAAAAATTGTGGAGTACCAAATGTAACTTATAAATCTTCTTAGAGATGTATTTTTTAATTTAGTAGTATTATAATACGAGAGTTGCGCTCTGCTGACTATAGATGTCGCTACTGTAGCTTTATACTACTATTTATCATGTATTTTATTACGTTTCTAGTTTAATGATGTCCCTGTCGTTTTTCAATATTTATATAAGTATGTTTTTCTATTTCGATATTTTCCCAAATTATTAATAGAATGGGGAAGGCAAGTGTCAAAGTGAAAATGACAGTTTGGTCCCCAAAGAACTGTAAAATCAAAGGATTTTTCAGAAAAAAAACCATTTATTGATGTAAAATGACTAGATGTTGTTTAATAAGCTGTAAAAATGATGGAATACACTTTTCAAAATAATATCTACTTTTCTTTTGGAGGTTATGTACCAGTATTGCATCGCTCGAAAATCGAAGAATTATCACCTGGAACGAGTTTTGTAATAGTTGTGGTGTTAAGAAATTAAATATATTGTGATATTTCTCGAATCTAAATAGAAAAAAAGGTTAAAATTACTGACTTAAAACATTATGATATTTTATCAAAATAGAAAGTCAAAACCAGCATTATATTCTTGATAAAGGAGAGGACAGGTAAAACATACCTAAACTCAAAAATTGAAACCTCAACTACAAGTAATTGTGGATTTATTACGGTAAAATCAAATGTATAACCACTCAATTAAATCACTTTTTTCCTCTTGTAGATGCGCCGCGGCGTCTTAATTCTTCTTTTAGTATATAGTACTTGAATGGACGAATAATTTTCCATATTTGTTTTGTATTTATACTCAATTTTTATAACAAATAATCTTGTTTGTTTTTTTGTACAAGGTAGACGTGGGGACCAACTATCGCAGCGCCATCTACGATTAGCTTTGAGTTGCCATCCCCATTCTATAATTATTTGGGCTACCTACTGGTAACATTAATTTTCACTCATTCGCACCTTCGGTGGAACAAAGACGTAGCAGCTCATTTTTAAATTTTACAGGAGAAGACTTTTAATTATTTTTTTTTGCATGTTTTTCCTCGGTTCTGGATAACTATCTAAAGAAGGTTTGAAATCTTCACATTTAATTAATTGTTTTTAGTTGGCTATACTTATATGTAAAAATCTTGTATTTAATTGCCAAAGAAATCCTAATAAAAGAATATAACAAAAAAAAAATGTCCTGAACTGTGACTTTGTTGCACCAGAAGTTATTTAGTTTTATGACTGTTATGTTTTATGCCTTTGTTGCTCCAAGATTTTGAGCGAAAAAAGACCTCAATAAAGTCGCGGGCGAGGGGGCACTACTTACAATGAAACGGTGTCGGCCCAAAACGCATGGAAAAACCGCCAATAAACACAAAGGCACTTCTGCCATCTAGTGTAGTTTCGAGATACTTTCGCGGATGTCTTTGTTGCCCCAAGTAAAGGCATGGTTTATGGTGAACGCACATTTAGCCGCACCGCAGTCTCCGCAGTCTGTTTTCTTACCGAATTCTTTGAATTTGCGATGCGGTGTGCGAGGGATCATAGAACTTCATACAAAGAATTGGGTAAGAGAACAGACTGCGGAGACTGCGGTGCGGCTAAATGTGCGTTCACCATTAGAAACAATTTGGCATACTTTTTTTTTTTTTTAGCGTGGTAAAATCATCAAATGAGTCCTCCAACCCCGGGCAGGGCGGGAGGGACTGTCAGACTTCTACTGACTAAAATCCACGGTGTCCTTCATAGCCTGTTAAGTTCCGGGGTTACGGTAAGGGAATAATCCCGCGACCCCGGCAGGCTTTGGCCCTCTGAGAGGGGGGCCCCGTCATTATGCTGACGCTCTTTGAGGCGCGCGTGGGACACAACGCGCCGTCGACCCGGGCATGGTCCTTGGTCGGGCAGCAAGTTGCCCTTTACTCGCTGCCCGCATGCCCGCGCCTACGGTGGCCGGAGATCATCGAGCGACGTCCGTCGCCGTGGGCGCCTACCACTGCGGCTGGGGCGGAGGGAGGACGCTGTCCTCTCTCGCTCGCGGCCTGCCTCCTCCTTTACGAGCATTACTGCCTCGCTTCCCATTCCGTCTCGCCCCGCAGCATGGCCGCAACCAATGCCGGGCGCGAGAGGTCTCCGCCTATCGCAGCCGTGAGGACACGTCGGTGCTCCGCCCAAGCTGGGCAGTCTTGCACCGTATGCTCCACCGTGTCCTCCGGGCGATCTTCGCAGTGGTGACACCCAGGCGTCTCCTCCTTACGCATCAGACACAGGTACCTCCCGAAACTTCCGTGTCCGGTGAGGACCTGCGTCAAGCGGTAGGTCAGGACGCCATGACTTCTCTCCACCCACTCCTCAAAGAGGGGTCTTACCGCCGCAATTTGGCATACTTAGGTCGATTTTGCAGTTTTGGCTATTTGTGACTTTGTTGCACCGAAGGTGCGATGTCTTTTCAATACGTCAATAAAATGTCAGTGTCACATTGCACTTAGCAGAAAAATTTGGATTCTCGTTTGGTGCGGTTCGTTATTTTCCTGCATTTTCTGCTTTTGGTCCTATTCTAAAGTAGTGTATCCGTGTGTTATTTCCAAGCTAATAAAATTCTCACTGGAAAGCAAGATACTATCAGTGACATCGATAAATATCAAGTGGCTAGAAATTACTGTAAAAGGCCTCATAGTTGGTGAAATAAATAAAATTACTTAACAAATATGTTTTATTTTTTTACTAATGTAGGCATATAATTATTATTAGTCAATGAAAACACTAAAAGGAATGAGCAAGCTTTGTATATACCTATATATATATATATAACTATATACAGAAAAGTTGTCGTCGGAGAACACTAGATGTCGCTGTTGTCCATTGCCCGAAAAACCCGTGAAGTTAGATCTCTATGCCCTATTAATAAAAGTACTCTGTGGTCTAAATCAAAGAAGAAACCGTTCTTGGTTTTATATTGAATTTTGTCATTGCATATTATAATTGTTTAATACTATTATTTTACTTTTAAATGAGCTAATTATTTTTTTAATGCAAGCTAACATAGTAACCTTAGTTACTCAATACTTTTTGATTGAATATTCAGTAAATCTTGATAGATAAAAAATATAATTTCGGACGAAAAAATGTCAAATTCTTCCTGTTTTGAAAAATTATTTTTGGTTTATTTCTGAATGAAAAATAAAAAAGTGATTAATGCAGTCCAATTTTATTCTTTCAGATGTACCAAGGACATTTTCAAATATTATTTTACTACTATACCTTCTATGTAATTCGGTACCAAAGTATGACAAAAAGTAGAATTTTATGAAACATCCTTTACAGAGACAAGGTTTTTACATATGTATGTAAACAAATCTAAAAATGTGTTTAAAGCACTCCACGCAGAAAGAATCAAACTTTCTCGAGTATATGTACTTTTTTTATTTGTGGCAATGTCATACCCAGAATCAGGTTCCAAAAGGCGCACAAAATCAACGAACCGTGTGAAAGCCCTCTTAACAGTCTTACGACCACTGGATTAAAGGGGTAGTTTCTTTTTCACAATACTTTCTCCAACCCCAAAAAGTAAAATAAAAAGTTTGACGTCCATCGAATTTCGCATGGGTCAGCTAATTATTCTATCAATGTTTCATCACTTCGAGAAAAAAAGAGTCTTTTGTCGGCTATTTTTGAGTATACATATCACTTTTAAAACACTTCATCCTTCATTTCATTCATCTTCATGAAAACATTATTTTTACAAGAAATAGTCACATTTCGTCCATTCAGGTTTTAGCCCACTCTACTAGTAACATTATTCCGTAAAAGCATTCTGTCTACAACAGTGCGAGTAGTTCAAATACTTTTGAAGTAGTTTGCCTGAAACTCGTGTGCCTAAATATATGCAGGTAACGAAAGTAGCTGAACAGCTTTAACTGTTTATTCCATCAAAGCTCTACAAAGACTTCTAGATATTCAAATTCTTCGGCTAAAATTACGTCAAGACTGTACCCTTAATGGTTTGGCAGAGATGCATCTAATAGTACGCCCACGTTTCACTTCCTTTGTTAAAGTCCTACGTAAAAGGGGGCGAGCTTATTGCCATCAACCAAGCACAAATTCAAACTTAGTGGTTGATTATGACAAGTTGATGGCTTTTTTTTTTTTTTTTTTTTTTTTTAGGTGGTAAAATCATCAAATGAGTCCTCCCGCCCTGGGTGGGGCGGAAGGGACTGTCAGACTCTTACTGACTAAAATCCACCCGTGTTCCTTCCTATGCCCTTTATGTTCCGGGGCCACGGTATCCTGGGTTAAGAAAAAACCCGCGACCCCAGCAGGCATTTGGCGCGAAACACGACGCGCCACCGACCCGGGCTTGGTCCTTGGTCGGACGGCGAGCTACCCATCACTCACCGTCCGCAAGCCCGCTCCGCCGCTGTGCCCTCTGCTGATCAGAGGGACACGCGTTGGAGCATCCACACGACAGGCTATTTGCATACGGGCAAAGAGACCACTGGGCACACAGTGCCCAAGGAAGAGTTTTTGCCCGCATCCCAGGGTGCACCGGCCCGAAAAACTGGTCTTCCCCCTGGACGTATCCGAGAGGGAACTCCAGTCCACGGGCGCACGTGGAGGTTTCCTGTCATAGCACCCCAAGTTGATGGCTTAAACAAAAATTTTAAATTCTATAACAATATGAACAATATCAAGACCAAACCATGGGCACTATCCGGAATGAAAGGATCCGATACTGTCACCTAGCCTACACTGTCATCATTATAGTTTTCCAATTACTGAGTAGCCTTGTTAAAATTCTGTGTATGAAGCATTTGAGTTTGTTCAGCTCTGTGTACATAGCTGACTCCAGTGCCTACGTTTATGTGAATAGCCACCTTCATTAATTTCAGACATTTCTGCTCAAACATTCCTGTTGTACGCTAACGACCGTTTGTTTTTTGCATTCTCTGGACGCGATGAAGTAGAACAAAACTTTACTGCCTAAACAATTATTTTAACAGAAAGATAATTCTGCGTAATAGATTCGGTACTTAAATATCGTTTCCTGCAGCAATTATAGATAATTATATATGATCAAATAATTGCACCTGTTTCATCACTTTTATGATTATTAATACGATTCGTGATTCACGTAACACAATCATTTGATTTACAATTCAAACACGGATACAATAGATTATCTATTGATTTTATTATCTTGTACATTTTTAATCCCAACTCGCAATAACAGAACCACTTTACTCAATAGACTTGTTATCTTTTCCAGCGAGCAGCGGGCGAAGCTTCGCGGCGCCCCAGTCAGAGGAACTGCAACACATCAACTCCGAAACGGAACTGGACCGACGACTCTCTGAACGGCAGGGCCGAGCCATGTACTACACGAAGACGCAAGTTACCACACAGAGCTCCAACATGACAGACAACCAAACAGACAGACCACCGGAAACAAACCCAGTAACAAATACTACAGAAACAAATCAGACAGAAGAAGTACACCCGTCGATACAATGGACGGTAGTCAACATCACAGACATGACGAACACAACTCTAGCACCAAACGCAAACGTAACAGTTGCTCCTTTCACCAATCTTACTGAAACGCAAAACACGACGTTTGTGTCTAAAAAACGGAATCTGACGAGACCAGATTTCGTTAAAGAAGGAGGTGTGAACGTGGCAGAAAGCAGGATAGTGACAGAGAAACCTTTGTCATTGGAGACTACTTTCCTGCAGACGCGAATACCACCGAACGTGGAGTCATCGAGAAGGGTGATAGACCAGGGAGATGGAGGGATGGATACCGGAGCGATAGCTGGCATATCGTTTGCAGCGCTGGTGCTAGCAGCATTGGCTGGAAGCACGGCGTTCGTGCTGTACCGGCGAAGGTACCTGAATAAGCCACAGACTCTAAATGACAAATGCTCGAATCCTGATTCGAGTGGCTACCTTGATGACAGTACTATCAGAGTGAGTATTTTTCCTTTATTTATACGTATCCATTACTTTTAAAAGATGCGTCATCCTTGTGCCCGTATCGCAAATTTTTCAGTACTTAATCTAATTAGTTATATAGATAATCAGCATTTGAGGTGCCTACCTCAAATGCTGATTTCAATATTACCAAAAATAAACTTCAATATCTTCTGTGGCAAATAGCCTGCTCCGTCTTAAAGTGATTAAGCATAATGTTAATGGAGTGGGAACATTAAAGACTGATTTATACACTCACCAATATTGTTAGCGTTATTCTTCTAAATATTTCTTTATCTCAATTGCAGGACAACTCCGAAGAGATGTACAGCTTGGACAACGATTCGTTCCTGAATTCTCTGGAGGCAATGACCATTCAGAACTACTGGACGGACACCGTCAAGCATACCAAGCTCTGATCACGTGACAAATGACGTCATTTAGACTCGAGATGACGGCCGAACTAAACCTAATGTACCTCACGTACTGACAAAGTGACAAGAAATGGGAATGAAAGCTGTGAAAGTAATGGCGCTAGTGTAGCTAGTTCCATGCTTCGTCATTGGTTAACGGAATTTTCTATTTCAAAATAGCTAGAACTGATTGGTCAAATTGGGGCCTAGCTATAGCCACGCCATCTACGTTGATCTTTGACTGACTCTCTCCATTGAAGAATTTTGATTCTGAATGAAAATTGTTGAACTGTAACATGACTTGTGACGTCACCACTTGATGGGCTATTCTGATACTGACATTTACTGTCAATGATTGTTAGGAATTGACATTACTTTTATTAGATTGATAAATCATGATAAATCAAACATTCATTCATAGATAAATCTTTTTCTGAAAAATCATACCATCTGATTAAATTGACATTTTTGATTTATTGAAAAGTTGCATCATGACATTTTATTTGATCAAATATTAATTTGTTGTAAGTTTCAATGTTATTATATTTTAAAGAAAAAAACATGATTCCAAAATTCATGACAAAATTATAAAAGTCTGGTTGACATTATTTTAATCAAAGAAAGACCAAAATATTCGCTAAAGACTTTTGTAGAAATGACAAACCAAATAATAAAAAAAAAAAACAATTTTAACAAACCGTCTTATAGGCCTAGGAGTAATGGAATAGGACTTGAATAAAAACCCCGACTTGAATGTAACATAATGGACTTTACTCTGACCTTTTATGAAGTCACTAGTCGAGTCAAACAATCAGAATTGATCTGTAATTGCTAGAAGACTTCCTGTAAAACGGGGGGTCAAATTTCATCAACGGTTCAATGAGTTTCCACCTGAAACTCTTGCATTATTTTCTAAAATCCTTTACCAAGGATGTTCCAAATAAAAACTTTATCTTTATACTTATTCAGAAGTGAATATAGATGTCGCCTGTGATGTTTATAAAGCAATAACCAAATCTTCTGACATACAGGTGGCGCTAGTGGTCTCACTTCTAATTTTTTTTTTTTGTTGTGTTGAACGAAAAACGTCTCTAAGCTGTTGATGAAAGGTACAAAATGTACTAAATTGAAAAATAACAAGAATTCGATTTTTCTACATTTAAATTGAGTGTAAATTTTAACTAGTAACTTACGATGCAATCTTAAACTAAATAAAAATAATTAATATTTTTAATAAATACTACTTGTAGTTTTTAATTTATTTTAGATTTTAATCTAATGTTTTTTGTCATACAATTGTAAATACATAATAATTATTGTGATAATTTTCGTTAGAACTTTGTTTTTAGAAAATAATTATACAGTTGTTTTTCGCATTTGCTCTGTATTATGTACTCATAAAACTTAGAATACAGGTACCCACCTACCTTATGCTGCCTAAAATCTACTTAAATGTTCTTAGGATTTATAAAGATTGTTATTTAGAAAAAAAAAGAAAAATTTCTTGCCCTTAAAAGTAAAAAATAGAGCAAAAATGTTAAAAACTGCTGTCTAAAGTTTCGTTCACGCATTGCGACATTTTACTCGCAATGCGTGTAACCGGTAATATATCTTCTCCCAGTAGATTTATGTATGTGTAAATTTGATATTTTTGTAATATTCTCTTTGTGTGAAGTTTAGACAGACAACTGTATTAGGTCTACGAAAAATTTAAGTACTAACTAAAAGATAAACAGTAAAATTATTTTACTGGCCAATCTTTTCAGTATTGTCGCCATTTTATTGTAAGTTCATAATACAGTGTTTTCTGCTAAACTTTTAGATTCTAAGGTTGAAGATTGCTATTCTTTAACATTTTTCCAAATAAAATTCCACCATCAATATTCACGTAACATAGTTCATAAGCCTCATTCACGTTAAGACAGAATGAATGTAAATCATGTTGTTTACTTGAAAAATATTTTGAGATATTATGAACTATTTGTCTTACCGTGTGTGAGTAGCTTTAGAAATAAGGATGTGATCTCAATATATCATTTTTTAAATAAGCGTGGAATGTCTATGAGTGTGATAGCTTTAAAGTTTCCATTTTAATTTGGTATTTATGAACTGCTAGCATACAATATTACGGACTGCATATATTATGTAATAATTTAAACGAGTTCCATGTCCATTATTTTTCCAAGGCTTTTCTTATATAAAAATGTATTTATATTATATTCTATTGTAAAAAAAAGTAATCCTTTTTTTATTTATATGTTTAATAGATGTCATTTTACCTTACTATGTTAAAATCCAAAAATAAATATGAATTTAATTACTACTACCTATTTAATTTAATGCTTTTGTTGACACGTTTTAAACTCTTCATACTCTATGTTTTTTGTTTTAAATAATTTTATGAATATTTTAATTATTGTGATTATATGTCCGTCCATTGATTTGTTTGATTATTCATTTTTATTGGCTAAGTTTTAAACACCCATGAAGTATTCAGAATTTCAGAAATATTGTATAAAACTTTGTGGCCTCATTAACCTCATTACCTATATGATTTTCAATTTATAGTAATGTCAACACTGACAGCATATAAACTCAGTTCAAATGCTTAATCGCGTTTTGATTCGGTAATGAAAGCCCAAAAGCCAAGTTATAATTTCTCATCGTCAGTCATATCAAATATTATCTGTAACTAAATATTTCTGATATGTATAATGTGTAATAAATACTATAATAATTGTTGTGTGAAATATTCAAGAAGTCTTTACAACATATTTAACATTATTTAGTCTGGCAGTTCCAATGTGTTTTATTATAGATGGAACGAAAAAAAGTTTAATTGACAAAAAATAAAATTAAGCACGTAATCGCCAATAGCTTATTTAATTAAGAATTGTTTATGTTTAATAATGCTCTTTCATTCCAGTGATTAGAATGAAAGTAAAATAATGAAATGATACAGTCAGCCTGCCATTGGAACTACCAGAACAATTTTCCTTGTAAGAATAAATATGAATGTACTTTAATTTTAAATACGAGTAATACTAATGTGTTGTGAGATACATATTTTTAATAGTTTTTGAAACTACACATAGTAACCTGTACTTATAATAGATGCCATAGATAAATGTTTTGTTTTTCATGTGAAAGTTAATTTAAGGGTCAGTGTAGTCAGAGAAGAACACAGAGCAGAGGATTTTCTATCACATTGCAAAATAAACCTTGTTGTTTGTGTTTTAAAGGACATAAAAGCACGCTCAAGCGCGCTTGAGTATATCACACAGTCTTTTTCATCTTAGTGCTCCTAATAATAAAGTTAATAATTCGATGTGGTCAGAAAATCTTCCTGCCAATGTTTCTCGACCAGTGCTAACCCTCAATGTTAAAAGTTCCCAGTACAAGGTGCTAGGAGATTTTTATGTCAGTAGAATGAAACGTAAGAACCCCCAATTTATGTAGTAATGTGTAATTGGTTTATAAGCCAAAATATAGTAATACTTTAGGATCATTAAATATATTTTTACTTGGGACACAAGTTTTTTATTTCTTATTTATACCTAGATATCACCAGAAAATTGTTTACGGATATTATTGCCGCGGAATGGAAGCGAATTCCGTAACAAAATCTTATGTAGCAAACTGACTATCCTACTATCCTATATTATATTATAAACGTGAAACTTCCTTTGGATGTATGGATGGATGTTTCTTACTCTTCCACGCCAAAAACCACTGAAAGGATCAATAAAAGGTACCTACACAGGGAGTTTAAAACCTGGATTAACACAGAATAGTTTTTATAACCCGTTTTAAGGTTTCCGTGGGATAAATTTCGAGCTGTAGCGGGTGAAACTGCTGGGCGGGAGAATCTGCCGGTTTCCACATTTTCCGTTCATTTATGCTCTGTCAGCTCTCCAATGTCATCTAAACGCGGCAATTTAAAAATGAGCATAAATAGAAAAATTTGGCTGGCCACTATAAAGAGGGTACCAGTAGGACCGTTTTCAACTGAGGACTGTGCAAAAAAGTGTCACTTTTAACCCTCAAACCATCGCGTGGTGCGGGGTCCTGAGATAGTCCCTACTGGGGACGGTTATGGCTTTTTGGAATGGAAGAAATTAGGGGGTGGGGGTGGGAAGCCATTAAACTAAACTGACCTTGTATGATTAAGCTCTAGTAGATATTCAACTTTATGGTTTTAAGACGTTGTAATACCCCGCAGCGCTTACAAGCTTTTTTTTTTAGCGTGGTAAAAGCATCAAATGAGTCCTCCAACCCCGGGCAGGGCGGGAGGGACTGTCAGTCTTCTACTGACTAAAATCCACGGTGTCCTTCATAGCCTGTTACGTTCCGGGGTTACGGTAAGGGAATAATCCCGCGACCCCGGCAGCGCTTACAAGCTTGGCCAGAAAGGATTGAAACGTAACTAATCTTTTTGTTTGTTGACAACGTTTAAAATCTTTAATATTTGATGTAAACAAAGAACGAAAGTTTATTAGAATTAGGGTCTGTTTCACAATCAATAAGTAAAGGTTTAAGTAGTTACTCAACGAGTTAACTACTTGTCCTGGTTAAATCCTTTCGTTAACTTTTTTTGCGTTTCACAATCACCCAATCAGTAAAGACAAGTAAAGAGTAACTAATTAATACTTACTCAAGGGTGTGCTGGCAACATTAGAGTTTAACGTTTCGTTTCAATGAACGACACCAAATTTAAGTATCTTATAAGTGTGTAATAATCGCAGAATAATCATTAAAAAATCTTTCTCCTTTATACTTACCGAGTATTAAATAAGATAATTTTGATGTAAAATAGTAGATTGGCGTATTAATATGACATTTCATTTTTTATCAATATTTATGAATCAATGTTTCTGTAGGAATGGAACGCAGCGAATTGTCTTGTCAATGTCAAGTTTCAGTCGGTTAAATTCAAATGTCATACCGCGATATGGATTTTTACGAAAACTTTGTTGAAATTTACTGAAAGTAGTGTTCGATTTCGTAGTGCGAAAGCATTAAAGATAAAATACGATGGAATAAAGCGGGAAACGAGGAAGAAGTCTGCGGCGATCCTGGCAGAAATGTATCGTACGGGAGGCGGTCCAAGTACCGCTCTAACATTATCACCAAGTGAAGAAAAAGTAAAAGACATGATTTTACTAACAGTGGATGGAATGGACAGCGTATTTGACTCTGACCAAATACCAGAAAAGGTAAAAAACCCTTTTTTTTAACCATAAAAATAGGTACATAGTAAACTTGAATAAAAAACTCAGTATCGTCATATTCCTCATATTATTCGAACGATTTCGACCTTTTCTAATATTGGTTCCCTACGCGGTCCCGTCACGCGATCAAAAAATTCATCAAACTCATCTTCAATAATATCCATTTTAAAACGAAAAAATATTGATAGGCGCTTGGGTTTATGACATTTGGACTGCCAAGTAGTCGTTTACTTGTCGAGTAAACGACTACTTGGCAGTCCATCCGATGATTAATTTACTAAGCAGATTTTGTGGTGATTAACTTTACTGAGGGATTGTGAAACGCAAATTACTTGTTTACTGAGCAGTTACGTTCAAAGTAGCTTACTTATAACTTTACTTAGCGATTGTGAAACAGGCCCTTATTATTGTGTCATAAAATAACGTAATAAGTGAAAAATAATAAAATAAAATCATCAAACTGCTGGTAGCGAGAGCACAGTGGCGACTTCCGGTTTTCTACTTTTTTTTGCCAAGCTGTACATTATTTTTATCGATTGCCTTTTGGATATAGGGCTGACAGCGTTAGTGAAAGAGGTTTATAGAGGGCTGTGACTTGGTTGTGACTATGAATGTTTTCAATACCAAGGTATAATATTTGTATGCGAGTTCATGACGAAACATAGACCTACAGATAGATTAAAAATTATTTTCATATCCTCCGCCACCCGCTAAAACACAAGGAGGACACCAATGATGTAGAGGACACTCGTTTGTCGTAAAGTTCTATCAATCTAATCACTTTACTAATAATCGGAGCACACAACAAAACGTTTTGTCAATGTCATATAACTTGACAGTTGACCAAGCTTGACACTGACATTTGATCAACAGTGCTCAAGACAAGAGGAGCTCAACTTGCTGTTAAAACTTTATCAATAAACCAATAAAATAACATTCAAAAATGGTTCAAGCGTGGTTTATGGATGAAGAGAAGACCGACCAGCGTTTGGAGCACCACAGGAACCCACCACAATACATTTCTCTCGAAGATTTGTTCGAGAAAACTGGTGTCGAATATTTCAAAGTGAGTACTCTTTACGTAGTTTCTACAACTTTAATTGCTTTGTTATCTATAGTTTTTCTCTAATTTAAAAACAATCTTCAGATAATGTGAATTTATTTGTCTTCTTTATCGATTATAATTTGCTAAAAATTGCAAATCATTGGTGCTTCGAATTCTTATCTTGTTTTGTAGGCATTATTCGGGTACCTTAATCAGTTTTACTACGACATTCATGACATAACAACAGGATTTGCGTAAACCATTACAAAGCAGGTTTTGTAATCATTGAAGAAAAGATTGCATTGCGAGGTAATTTGCTGTCTACCCGTGATTCAAATCACCATCTGCCTAACCGGTTTTAGTTTGCTCTCCAGAAAGCCAATAACTACAATCTTTTCATATTTCTCCTGGCTACTATCTCTATTCATTAGGGATTAACATTTTGCACACCACAACCATACATTTGCGGGTGGTCTCTTATCGTGTTGTTTGATTTCTTGTCGTCATTTACTGTCCACAGTCCACTATGGATAATTTAGTACCTAAACCTTGGTGAAACTGGATGTCACAAATGACAGTTTTTGTTTCTGCTGAACTTTCCATTAGAACTCAAAGGTCAACAAAAACCATAGGTACTTCCTATTATCCTTTTGTCAATATTTGATATTCAGCAACATAAACTTGATTGTTGAGTTTTGAAACAATAACTTATACCTAATACATAACATTATACATTTCACACAGATTCTATGTTAAATACTGTTCAATACTAGTACTTTACATGGAATCTAAGCTAATTACAAATTTAAAAACCTAGTTACTATGAAATACAATATTCTTTTGCAAAGCAAAACCACACTGCATAGCAAGCAAAGAAGTGACTATAATGAAATTATATTTTATTATCCAAGAAGGTCTGAACTTTCAGATCCATGATTATCTGAAAGTTCACACCATCAAAGAGGAAATCAGTATTACGACAAAAGCTCTGTAAGAGAGGATAATAAATCACGAAAACCGAAAACCAACCGCTCAGGCTCTAAGTAAATCGCTGCAAGACGTCTTAAAAGACTGCACACTTGGGATAATATACACTGAGTAAAGCAATATACAAAGGTAGCCTAACAATGGGAGGGCAAGCCTAACATCCCAAACACTCTTTTAAAACAACTGCTTATGGTTCAAGAACCGATCGCATGTTTGCAAATAAATATTTAAAAAAAA
Organism: Agrotis segetum; assembly: GCA_036375495.1. NCBI lineage: Eukaryota > Metazoa > Arthropoda > Insecta > Lepidoptera > Noctuidae > Agrotis > Agrotis segetum. The sequence continues at coordinate 1,172,944 of JAQSVV010000186.1, forward strand.
AAACCAAGAAAGTCTTTTTAAAAAAACTTTTATGTCCATTTTCCTAACTGAGGCCAGTGTACAAGCAAAATGCTAAAACAAATAACCAACTGTAATTCCAGCTGAATGTAGACACATACGCAACAGATGGAGTTCTGGACAACATAAAGAAAGAGAGAGGATACGACTATGAGGATGAGATAGTCTGCTCCAAGGAGTGCCTGCCTAACTACGAGGAGAAATTGAAATCATTCTACACTGAACATCTGCATCAAGACGAGGAAATAAGGTAAACAGACAAAACTTTTTTTTTTGTGTACTGGCTGCTCTTGCAAACATACCTCCTATAACTAATGTCACTCAATTGTTTTTCCATTCCAGAACCCTTTCAGTAACACTTAAACTTTGTTATGGTATTAAAGTTTAATGTGACTTTGAAGTTTTACGAATCTTTTGAATGGGAATATAATTTATTTTTATTTATTTATTTAATGTTCGGAAAGCTTACAGACTAATACATAAGTTATTAACAAACAATTGCACTGACATTTGCCATTTACAAGCTTTCACAAGTAAAAAGACTATGTACCTTAAATCTAAAATTAAAACAAAAACAGGTTGTTCCTAAAAATACCAAAGTCATAAATCACATAAAATGAAATGAATATTAATGATTGTGATGATGGAATTGTTATAAAAAATTTATAGACAGAATTTTTATCTACACTGGTCAGCAAATAAACCGAGCCACCCGCTACCTAGGAACTCTGATTCGATTTTCTCAAAAAGTATAAAACTTACAACTATCAAAGTTATACTTAAAAAAAGTGCGTTTCATGGTGATTAAAATGACTACAAATTAATTCGAAAGTACCGTCAACTCACATTGTAATCAAGCAACAAACACAATGCTAACGATTTGCTCTGTTTCCACCAGAGTTTGAAATTAGCGTTATTTTTCTCTACAATGACCCAGTCGGATATTTCTTATCATTTCTTTAGTTTTTGTCCATCGTTTGCTCAGACGCGTGTGTTCTTGCTACTTTTTTCGATTAATAATGAATACAACACCTCAGGAAGCAGCTCAAGCTGTAGCATTAATCTGAGCAGGCATTGCGCAACGTGAAGTCGCTCGAAAGCTTCGAATCAGCAGATCTTCGGTGCAACGAGTTTACAGATGATACCTAGAGACTGGAGCATTCGATCGCCGTCCAGGTACGGGCAAACCAATGGCTACATCAGCAGCAGATGATCGTTATATCCACCTTACTGTTCTGCGAAATCGACATCTCAACGCAGTTTAAGTCCAACAAAGTCTGCGTGACGAACGCCAAGTAGTCATAAGTTCAGATAAAGTCAGAAAGAGACTTGCTGAATGGAACCTGACACCAAAAAGAGCTGTCACAGGCCCAGCATTAACGGTAGCACACCGTCGAGCACGACTTGAATTTGCTCGAGAGTATAGGGATTGGACATTAGAGCAGTGGAGTAATTTACTCTTCACTGATGAGACCAGGGTGAGTCTACATGGAAGTTATCGACGTCAGAGAGTATATCGTCGCCCTGGAGAACGTTATTCTGTGTTGCATCAAGGAAACTGTTGCTTAAGGTGGAGGATCTGTAATGGTCTGGGGCGGCATCTCGTTAACAGCACATACAGCGTTAGTTTCATCGAACCGACGGGCCGTACAAGTGGACTGACTTCTCATCGCTATATTACTGAAATCTTCGCAGACCATGTGGTACCTTACGCAGGATATATCGGACAGGATATGCAATTGATGCATAATAATGCACGGCTCTTAAAAACGACTCTTCTTTGTAAAATCCTTAATAAACACTGAAATGTTGATTAAACCCAATAAATTTCCTTTCATTTCAATCACCATGAAACGCACTTTCTGTAGGAACAACTTTGATACTTGTAGGTTTTTTAGTTTTTGAGAAAATCGAATTAGTGCCTAGGTAGCGGGTGGCTCGGTTTATTTGCTGTCCAGTGTAGTTTAACATAGTTTGCACCCCAGTACCATAGAGAATTTCCCGTCGTAAGATGCCGTGGACGTAAACAAGTTCATCAAAATGTGGGTGTGTGGCTGAGCCATTGGACTGCTGCCCTGCGAGTCGCGGGTTTGATTCCCCTACAGAGCGATATTTGTGTGATCTACAAATCAATTAATATTACTGGGTCTCGGATTTTGTCTGAGTTTCTATGTTTTTAAATGCACTCACAACACAGGAGCAATAATACACAACCTAGTCTGGAGTAACGATTAAAAAATAATATAAATTATTCTAAAAATGATTTTATAAATATTCCAGGTTCATACTGGATGGTTCCGGTTACTTCGACGTGCGTGATCGTGACGACCAGTGGATCCGCATCGCGGTGGGGCCCGGAGACATGATCGTCATCCCCAGTGGCAGCTACCACCGGTTCACGCTTGACACTAATGTTAGTATGCCCTTTTCTTTTTTTACGTGGTAAAATCATCAAATGAGTCCTCCCACCCAGGGCAAGCCAGAGGGGCTGTCAGACTTGTACTGACTGAAACCCACTTAACATTCCCGAGCCTTGATTACCCGATAATCCTGCAGCCCCGGCAAGTTTTGGCCCTCTAACGGGAGTCCGTTATATTTCTTTATCTTTTAGCAATGTCATAGAAAGAGCAGTTGTGGCACAGTGATATCGGCCTACAAGTTGTAGGTCGTGAGTTCGAACCAAGCCAGGCGTATACTTTGTGTGGAATTTATTTCATCACCACGGCTCTCGGTGAAGAAAAACTCCTTGAGAAAACAATGTCCTAGAATCAGAAAATTCAAAGACATGTGATATTTACCAAACCCGCACTGGGTCCGCGTGGTGGTACACGGCCCACAGAGATCTGATGATGGATCTCACAGAGGAAGCCACAAAGGCTGTGCCCAGCTGTGGGAACATTTATAGACTGATGATGATGACTGTTCTAAAGGCTTGGCTTCTACCTTAACCCATACTCCTCATCATCGAAATAGACACAAATATAGATTAAAAAAAAAAATTGTACATACCTATTTTTCTTTTGTTACATAAACTAAATTGACGAAGATAAACGTCATTCGGTTGGTACAATTTTACAAGCGTTATGACGTCAAAAGCTCGAACTCCCGAATTTGGAAGCATTTTAATATTCATTATTCATTGATTAAAAAGCAATAAATTTATGTGTAACCTACATTATTTTTCAATATTCTAACAGACTGTCGGACTAAACAGATTTTCAAGTAAAATAACCTATTATAATAACTTCAGTAAGTTTAGAGCCATTGACATTAATCATCGTTCCTTTTAATTCCAGAACTACATAAAGACGAAACGCCTGTTCATCGGCAAGCCGGTGTGGCTGCCCTACAACCGTCCAGCAGACGAGATGGACGCGCGCAAGCAGTATGTGGAGAAACTGGAGAAAGGTTTCACTGTCGCCGCCTGTTAGATATGAAACACTAAGGGACCTAACTACAAGTGAAAATCAACGTTACCACAATGACATAAGACATCAAACACGTTGCTATCTATGGGTAGAATAAAAACAGAACACGATGACCATGACAACGTCAAGTCAATCGAATTGCATCTTTATTTCTTAGTGGAAAGGTTGATTTTCACTTTTAGTTAAAATTCGCTCGAATCGCGTATCGTGCGATTTGCAATTTCTTTTATCTTAAAATGAAAATCGTCCATGCTACTACGATATAATGATGCAATTCTACTGTCTTACGTCGTCGTGGCGATCGTGTTTTGTTTTTCGTCTACCCATAGATAACCCCGACACATATAATAACAACACATAACGACATCCTACTAATATTAAAAATGCGAAAGTTTGTGAGGATGTATGTATGTGTATGTAGATATGTTTGTTACTCTTTCACGCAAAAACCACTGAACGGATTTGGCAAAAATTTGGTACACAGATAGTTTATAACATGGATTACAAATTAACATAGGATAATTTTCGAGTTGTAGCGTGTGAAGCCGCTAGCAACAGCTAGTATGACATAAAACGTACGTTTTATGTCATAAGTGTTAAGGACGATTTTCACATGTAGTTGGAAGCGGTTGAATTGCGTCGCATCGTCATCAATAAGCTGCCTAAGTAGATAGCAGATGGAGTGCGAATAATTTGTGGTCACAATACAGGGAGTTGTTCCGTTGTTTTACAATCTTAGTTTTTCCTTACTAGAAATGAGTCATGTTACTTTTTACTCTGTTCAATTCTAACAGTGGAAACAACACAGAAAGAAACCCAAAAAAGAATCAGCTGTACAATAAGACGCTTTACAGGAGCATAATGTAGTTTGTTAAAAGTTAAAGAAAAAACATTTTATTAGAGAAAAAAGAAATTGTAAGCTTTAATATGAAACAATTAAAGCTTACAAACAGGTTTGAAACATGGCTAAAGTTTAGCCATGTTTCAAACCTGTTTGTTTTGAGTTTGGCCGCTAAACTCGAAACTAAAGATCGTTTCTTGTATTTTACTACTACAATTCACTAAAAACAGCACCTCGTCAATATGATTTAAGAACCAAAGATCGATGTCACACTAGTGATATCGCTAACCTTCGGTACACTCACAGCAACCAAACGAAAACACATATTTATAGCACTCCTTTTGCTTTCTACTCAGTGAATCTGCCATAAATATAAAGTAATGAGATTAAACTTTTTAAGTTTCATCGTCAATCCTACTAGTAATGTGATATTCTTAAAAAATATGGTAAATTCCAATTCTGATGAAACAAACATTTTGTACCAGTGGAACTTTGTTTCCAATTTGTACTATAGTTGATCATTTTGTGTAATCTAACGTAATAATTAATATATTTATTATATTGCCCTGTATGTATTGCAACTCAGCTGGCATATCTCAGATTTGACTGGCCTGTTGGTCTAGTGGTTAGTGACCCTGACTGCTACACCGGAGGTCGTGGGTTCGATTCCCACCCAGGACAAATGTTTGTGTGATGAGCACGATCATTTGTTCTGTGTCTGGGTGTAATTTATCTATAATATGTATGTATTTAGAAATAAATAAGTATGTTTATCAGTTGTCTAGAACCCATAACACAAGCTCTGCTTAGCTTGGGACTAGATGGCGTTGTGTGATAGTTGTGGAATATTATTTATATCCTGCAACTGAAAAAATAAACATTAATGTTGCCCTATTTTTGCCACTATTTTGAATGCAGCTTTCCTTCTATTTTCAAAACTTGAGTGTTTAAAGACAAACATGATGTAAGTACAGACTCAAGCACATAAACCTACCTCAATGTGTCAAATTTCTTTTATTTGATTTTCAACTTTATCACAATAGTGGAAGGTTAATATTCGATTGGTATTTGACAGATTCGGGTAGGCCTACCTGATGACGACTGTAAATAAAAAAGTTGGCATCTTTTTTTTGTTTAATCGTTGGTGTCCCACTGCTGGGCAAAGACCCCAATATTCTTTCACCTACTCTTTTCCAGCGCCACATTCTTTTTCGTCATTGGACGGATGGCAGCTCATTATAAATTGAATAAAAGTAACACACTTGAAAAACTTAAAGTTTGCTCAACCAAACATAAAAAAAAAAAAAACTTAAAGCAAGTGGAAAATTTGAGGCTTGTTATCTATTTAGTTTTAAATACCATTTTATATAAAGAGATATAATTATATTTTATAATGCTATACATCTCCATAATATACTCTTTAATGTATCTATGTGTCGACGACCGATCGTTGAATTCATAATCTATAAAGATATTTAAAAAAATATAATAATCTATAAATCACACTGGAAATACTCACGCTTTAAGACGTCATGCATGGTAGGCCACCTGGGGGCGTATTACAACGTCTTAAAACCAGGCTTGTTCCAGTGAGTGAACGAGATGGCGCAAGACGACTTGTATAGCTCTGTCACTTTCACTCGCCGGAATAATGCCCCTTATCATGAAGTGCTCGCGGATCTGTCTAGGCATAACATAATGTAGCTAATTCATCGATCGGTCCACGAAATATGCATTAATAAATAGATTTTATATACAAGTTATTGTGTAATATATACTTATGTTATAATAAAATATTGTTAAAAAGTTTTTGTCTTTCTTATCTCATTTTTTATTAATGATGTTGTTTTTCTTCATAATAATATTGTTGGCTTAAATTAATTATACAACGTGTAACGCCAAAAGCGCAAAATCTCTCATGGGTAACTCAGCCCATGTTACTGAACAATATTTGTTCTAGACTTAAAAAATCGCAAAAAAAAATTGGTAGGTTGGTCGTTTTTCATGCAAAATCAGAAATTGGTCGGGCACATCTGTATGAAAAACCATTTTTTTGCGAATTTAAAAAGTTTTTGAATAAAAATTATTCAGTAACATGGGCTGAGTTACCCCACGGTAGGTTTACGCTTTTGGCGTTACGCGTTGTATATAATAATTAAATATAAATTAATTATAGGGTTCAACTCCCGCACGCAACTAATTTTTTTATGACCTACAAATAGTTGTTCGGGATGTGTATGGGAAATTCAATGTTTGCACGGTTTGCACCCACGACCGAAGAAATTCTTAGTGGGCAACATTTTTTATTTACTAATTTAATGATTAATTAAATAATATTTAATGAGACATTATATAACTTCAAACAAGTTGTCTAGCATAAGTTCGGGGACAAACATGTCGGATGTTGTGAGTTTAGTGTGTCGGAAACAGACTAGCGTTGAGTGTGCGTAGTACTATGTATATGTTCTATGGTTGAGTGAAACGATCGCAAAAAACCGAACAAGAAAGAGGGTAGTTTTTTTTTTGCTCAACATCTACTCGCAATAACTTCAGTTCATCCGTGATCATGGAGCTTGCAACAGTGCCGATATCGAAAACTCAAAACAAATAATAAACATAGTAAATGTGTCATGATAGACTTTGATAATTTTTAAATCAACCCTATATGCAAACACTTTTTTATATTGTGGAAATATACCTTGCCGGAAATGCACGAAGTGAATTAATAAGGCTAACGCTAATCACACCAGTTAAAGTAGAAGTTTCCAGAAAATTATGGTAGAATGGTCCAGAAACATCATCAAATAAATACCTTTGGTAAATAAATGAATATGGATAGTGGGATTTTTTTAAAATTATTTTATTCAAATCGCACTGAGGATAGTGCGTTTTCGATTGATGGCGACAAATGTAATGGGTACAGTAATACCACAGTATAGAAATGTGAATGAAAGGTATGTTAACATTTTCACAAAGTTATGATTTTCGACCCGACAGATGGCGCCGTAGGACGCAGGATCCCTGGTAAAGTACACATTCATCCATACTCTTTGCATAGAACTGTCCATACATAGCCTAATAGATTTTGTTCTACAATGATGTCATACGAGCATTATTTAAATTCACCGGCACAATAAGTAAGTCACTGTTTTTGTAACTATCCATTTATTTAGCTTCGTGTCCAAATTAACTGATATAATGTATGGCGTAAAAGGAAAGATCATGGTGTACCTACGGGCGGACAGCGTCGCTTGGTAGGTATAATCTCATAGTGAAAATCCTATCCTCCCATTCTAGTAGTTAGTATGAATGAGGAATAGAGATGCAGGTGTGGGTTGCAATGGCCTAGTCGATTAAAGCGTCTGCAGTACCTATCCAGAAGACGCGGGTTCGTATCCCACTTGCAATCTGAAATTTTTCTTTCCTCAAAAATCATCTTTACTATGCGGGTTGCATGCTTTTAAAATAATTTTAGGCTACCAGTCTGATAGCGACCTTGGTGTCGCCCAGCATCTGTTCTAGTAGCTGGTGGCCTAGTGTGAGTAGTTCAGCTGTGGAAAAGAGATGGCGCTAGACGACTTGTATAGTTCTGTCGCTTTCCCACAGCGGAACCACTCACGCTTTGAAACATGGTACACCTGGATCGTGCTTGCGACGACTACTGGGCCAGAACTGAACATACTCATTATATTATCTGCTAGCAAAATGAAAATAAATCTATCTAAAGGCGACAATGACAAAGTTCTGGCTACCGTAGGCGCGGGCATGCAGACGGCGAGTAATGGGTGACTCGCTGTCTGATCATGGACCATGCTCGGGACTCTGACTGACTCAAAGAACTGTCAGCAATCTGACGGGGTCGCGTACTGTCTCACCAGATAACCATAACCCTGGAACGTGAAGGGTTATCGTAGGATAACCGTGAATAAAATTATTTTAGTCAATACAAGTCTGACAATCCCTCCCATCCCACGCTGGGTGGTAGGAAGCATTTGATGATTTTATTATGGTACTGATGCAATAGCATGCTTAAGCAAGAGAGCATGCTACTTTTAAGAAAATGCTACTTATTAGCATGTGTATCGAAACCATTTGCTAATAATGAGCATGGTATTTTGAATGTAAGCTATAAGCATGCTCTTTTAGCATGCTGGTTTAAAGCAAGTGTATCTGTACCTTAACAATAAAAAAAAGGCGGCTGTGACTTTTTAAACTGTCTTTAATTGCATAAAAAGTTTCGCTATATTATATTCGAGTAGAAACTCATTAAATCCCATAAAAACTCCTTAAGCACATACAGTGCATGTCATAATTATTGTCAAATTTTATAACTATGTATATAAATTGAACAACAATCAAAAAAATCCACCAAGAAAATACTGTAAAATCTGATTTGTTATGTCAAATCTTCATAAAACATGTTCGAGTTAGAAGCAAGAATGAAAACCAAAATAGATTCGGTCTCTAGTAGATAAATCTAGTAGAATAAGTATAGGTAAGCAATAAAAATAATATCCCACCTTTAGTAACGATTCTTCCTAATGCGGGGACTATGGGCGTAGCCAGCCAGGGTGGGGCAAAATTCTAGTTTTTTTTGTGTCGTCTCACGATTGTCGAGTGTAAGGTTTCTTACGGTTTGACAGACCTTTTAAGCAAAGTTTGTGTAAATATGAAACTTTTAAGGATCAACTATTAATTTATTTTAAAACATGTTACAGACGTGGGTATAGTCCAACCTGGAAGACGTTGAAGAAGAAAAAAAAAACAATAACCAAAACAAGATCCCTGACCAGAAGGAACCACAAGAAGTGACTAAAACTTTTACTGGAAGCTGCTTCAGATTTAAACAAAGGTCTGCTTAAAGTTTGGAACTAGTTACAGTAACGGTTTTATTGCCAAATGTGGCAGCATATGATATGTCGCAAGAAGTATAGCTTATGGCGCAGTTTCATCGGTCGTTCGTTTGTCATGCGCCGAAGTGATTAGCCCCTTTGTACAATAGGCGACGCAAGTCTCCGATACCTTACGATTTTGGTATTCATTGACGAGTGCTTGTGTTCGAACCTCTAGGGTTTTGTATTGCGATAACCACTTGGATACCGAAGTCGTAAGGTATCGGAAACTTGAGTTGCCTTGTGTACGAAGGGCTTTTTTTTTTTTTTTTTTTTTAGCGTGGTAAAATCATCAAATGAGTCCTCCAACCCCGGGCAGGGCGGGAGGGACTGTCAGACTTCTACTGACTAAAATCCACGGTATCCTTCATAGCCTGTTACGTTCCGGGGTTACGGTTAGGAAATAATCCCGCGACCCCGGCAGGCTTTGGCCCTCTGAGAGGGGGGCCCCGTCATTATGCTGACGCTCTTTGAGGCGCGCGTGGGACACAACGCGCCGTCGACCCGGGCATGGTCCTTGGTCGGGCAGCGAGTTGCCCTTTACTCGCTGCCCGCATGCCCGCGCCTACGGTGGCCGGAGATCATCTTGCGACGGCCGTCGCCGTGGGCGCCTACCACTGCGGCTGGGGCGGAGGGAGGACGCTGTCCTCTCTCGCTCGCGGCCTGCCTCCTCCTTTACGAGCATTACTGCCTCGCAGAAGGAGCTGACCGCTTCCCACTCCGTCTCGCCCCGCAGCATGGCCGCAACCAATGCCGGGCGCGAGAGGTCTCCGCCTATCGCAGCCGTGAGGACACGTCGGTGCTCCGCCCAAGCTGGGCAGTCTTGCACCGTATGCTCCACCGTGTCCTCCGGGCGATCTTCGCAGTGTACGAAGGGCCTTAGTAATAAACTAATAACAAAGCGGGACAATTTGAACATCCAACCATGGGGGGTATTACAACGTCCTAAATCCAGGCTTGTTCCAGTGAGTGAACGAGATGGCGCTAGACGACTTGTATAGCTCTGGCACTTTCACTCGCCGGAATAAGCCTGGTTTTAAGATGTTGTAATACGGGGGCACTACAGCAATCGACACTGATTTAGAAATTTTCTATATCAAACAAGAAACAGCCAAAGGGAACTCGTCATTATTAGGGACGATCTAAACGCAAAAATAGGATGACACGTGAAATCTCTAATAATTTTAATCTTTGTTAATTTTAGCACCTATTCTGGAGACGTGGCTTCTAAAATAAACAGACGATGGGCACAATCATCTTTATCTTCCCACTGTGGTACCTCATGATCGGCTTCAACTACTTGTTGTGAGTGCATTTTTTATTTATACGTATCTTTAATAGGTTCTAACTTCTTTTATTTAAGTGTAATGCGTTTTTTATTGATTTGCCAACTGTTTTTTTAAAGCTACATGCGCGGCATATGACTATTCAAATCTACTTTTATTTTATTTTTCTATAGTTATGGTTTTTCATTAACATTTCTCTGTAGAAATTAAAGTCCTTTACTAACTGAATCTATTGAAAAAATAAAAGGTGAAACAAAAATAGAACAAGATCCTTGATATGTGCGATTACACTGGTGTGTGGTACCGTGTGTCACAAATTATCGCTCTGGTCAAATCACTGAAGCAAACACAAACAAATTGTGCGCGAACAGTCGAGTCGTTAATTTTGTACGCGCACATTGCTTACTTCAGTTTTAGAGAAAATGATCGCGCCCAAACGTGCGCGAACATAAAATTATGCACATCCTAGACGGTGAACACAGTGGCTAAACGCGATTAGTACGCGCACTGCTGAAGTGTGCGTACAAGTGTGCCGCACACCGTTACATCATCTTTTGGTCATACACGCACTTGTTTTCAATAAGCACTTTGACTCAGTCTTTAAAATAATAATTTTATTAATTATTGCTCTTAATTACTCGAGAATCTTTTTTGCAACCCATATGGCATCTTTTAAGACCGCTACTAAAAATTCCAGTATAGGACAGTCTATCATTGTAAGAAAAGTCTTTACAGTGCTAGGTCAGGGTACACTGGGACTAATTATGACGATATCATCGTGGAAGCATCATGTTGATAACATATGTGTACTCTTTGGTTATTTATAGCACCGTCTGGTCGGAGGCTGGCGTTGACTGGCTGTTAAAAAAAATCAAGTTGTCTTGCTTAGATATTAATTTTGTTATACCTAATCATTGTTCATTGGCATGGCGTTATGCACACAGAGAAATGTCTAGCTACCTGTACGAGAACTTCTGGTTGCAACCGTGACAGCAAGACTCACTAGTTGACTTTACATTTCTAGTAATAAATACTTAGAAAGTAGTAGAGATAACAAGGGCTTAGTATTTAATACTAGAAATTTTGTAAAGTCAACTAGTGAGTCTAGCTGTCACGGTTGCAACCAGAAGTTCCCTTAAAAGTACATTTTCTCTGCGAGTTGGAACATTTTCTGTTCTTTACTTGGTAGTTTAAGTCTGAAGTGAATAAGTTAATCTACTTCTAGGCAAACTTGCTTCGTCGTTGGCCGGTCACATCATTGCTGCCCAATGAAAACAATTTCTAAAAAAAAAACACAAAAATTGTAAAATAACTTTTCTCCCGTAAGGCGTCAAAAATCAAGGAAATAACGAAACAAAGTCACCACTTCTTAATTCTTCAAAATTCCACACTTCACCCATTACCTCACAACCATTACTTCTTCGGAAATACAAGTGCTTTTCAACTCCATTCCCAGCTGTTGCCCTAATGTAGGTCATGTTATGTAACACCCCCACTCCCGGGGGGGTTGGGGGTCTGACCTTTCAATCGCTGCGGATTTTGAGCCAGCAAGCCCCCAGTGGATGTACATTTGTATATTACGTCGTAACTTTGTAAATTAATCAGGTATCTTGTACCTGGCCTTTTGTGGTTTGGGCCTAAATAATGTTGCTGCCTACGTAACGTTTTAGAAAGAATTTTTTTAGAGAGCAGTGGTAGTGGCAGCCCATAGATACCGGCCCCGACTTACGAGTTGTATGTAGGTCGTGGGTGCGAATCCTGCCCGCGGTACTCATTTTTCTATAAAAATAAATAAACTGACATTACACACGGCTACGCATAAAGCATTATACAAAATTGATTTATCCTGGTCTCACTTGTATGGGTTTTCCGTATATTCAACGATCAGCTTATAATATAGCATGGTTTTGTATAGCTTTATGTGTAGCCGTGTACATAAACAACAAATTACAAATTCAATTACTACTATGCTGTTTATTTACTTTCATTCATTCAGTATAGCATTGATCACGCCACACCAGTTCACTCATTCTTATTTACAACGTTCCATTCGTTCATGTAAACCATTCCTTAGTCCTGAATGACTATAATTTATAGCAAGCTTATACGAGTATACAGTAGGAATATGTATTACCGCTCGAATCCAAAGAAATACAACGTAGATCTTTGGTTTCCATTGATAAAATTGGGAAATATGTAACACTATTTGTTTGCCAGTGGTTTCACCCGCTATAACTGGAATAGTATCCCATAGGAAGACAATCGGAATAAAAACTAACCTGTTTGATAATCTAGGTTACAAATTATCTATGTACCAAACATCTAAATCTCTTAAGTGGTTTTTGCGTAAAAAAAAAGAAGCATTCATACATCCTTACAAACTTTCATGTTGATTAAGTACTATCAGTTGCTAGCGGCTTCACCCGCTACAGCTCGAAAATTATCCCACGGGAACATAAAATCGGGATAAAAACTATCCTATGTGTTAATCCAGGTTATAAAATATCTGTGTACCAAATTTTAGCCAAATCCGTTCAGTGGTTTTCGCGTGAAAGAGTAACAAACATACCTACATACACATATACCTACATACATCCTCACAAACTTTCGCATTTATAATATTAGTAGGATAGTCGGATATAATAGGTTAGGATAAGATGTAAAGCCTATTATGAAATACTAGGTTAGTTTATGATACTGGGCTATGAATGTTGATGGAGTAGCTTAACGATTGTGACTTCTATAGCGTGTGTGGAACTTTATGGATATAATCAACAGTTCCTGAGATTAGCGCGTCCAACCAAACAGACTCTTCCGTTTTATAGTATTAGCTCAGATCAAAGAAAAAGGAGTAATAGTATAAAATGTGCCGTTTCAGTTCGTATTTTCAGTAAATTTGCATACTACTACAACGTTTTGCTACGTCGCTCCACCCACCCACCCTCTTTAGTGTAATGCTTTCGACCCTGACATTTAGGTCGGATTTTCGCTGGCTAAGAGGGACTTGTTTTTGTTCATGTCATCATTACCCTGAACATTGGCCTTTTGCCAGTGAAGTTGAAGGTAGTCTAAACCTTACTCTAGACCATGGCATAAAGATTTACTTGTGTTTAAACGTCTACCAGAAAAGTAGGTACCTATTTTAAAACCAAATACCGAAATACTTGCCAAAATGGATAAATGATCACCAAATTGTGTAAGAAGGGTCGACGAAGTTTAAAGGAGGGTTCCTTTAAACTCTGCAAGCTGTATTATGTAATGTCGGTACAATTTTACAAGCGTTATGACGTCACAAGCGGCTTGTGAAGTCATAATCTTTGTCATAATTCGATGATAAAAAAAACAGAAACAGAATTTTAAATACCTGACGACGGCTTAAAGAAATATTCAATTTATGTAGGCAGTAAAATATTTGTTATTCCGTGCGGGAATCAAACCTGCGACACGCCATGCAGCCACTTTACCAACAGCGCCGTAAAATACTACTTTCACCCCTCTATAAATTACTCCAATACCCAGTACATAGCACAGCTATCGGCATTGCCTCCGCGGTGTTACGCAAGCTGGATCGATAGCGACCTTCTCCAGGCTGTACGAACCTAGATGTGGACTGAACTTATTTCCTGGGTCGTTACCAGTTATGCAACTCGCGCCTGCGCGCTCCACACACGAATCTGGGCCAAGTATACAAGTACTAAGTGTTGAACAACGAAACTAGGTTCCACGCGTGCCTCAAACAACTTGTCAGCACAATGACGGGGCCCCCTTAGGGGACCAAAGCCTGTCGGAGTCTCGGAACGTAAAGTGCTATTGAAGGACACCGTGGATTTTAGTCGGACAAGTTGGACAGTCCCATCCTGCCTTGCCCTGGGTGTCCCGGACTCATTTGATGATTTTACCACGCTAAAAAATAAAAGAGTCCATAAGTTTGCTTTTTTGCCGACTTCAAAAAGCAGGAGGTTCTCAATTAGGTTGGTATTTTTTTAATGTCTATACACCGATTACTCTGAGGTGTCTGATGGTCGCGGGGCTGTCGAAACAGGTAACCGTGATCCTAGAACGTAAAGGGCTTCTCTATAAGCCACGGTGTTCTCCGCTCCTCATATCCTACCTGATTTTAAGAAATATACGAGTAGTATCTACTCACAAGAATAGATGAATAACTTTTACGAGGTAGGACCAATTCTTTAAACTGAAAAAAAAACATTAATGTTTACAAAATGAAGGGAACTGCTGAATTTATTTTCAGAAGACGGTTCCATAGTTAGAGCTGTTCAGCTGTAATACATAATGTATGGGTTTCAGTCAAGGCCTTGTAGACCTAAAGGTGCGATTCCACCAGAGTGGGGCACTGTGCGGCACAAATGTTCTCTGGTGGTGTAACTCAAGCAAACATGAACAAACTGACCACCAGGATTTTTTTTTCTGGATACTGCAGGTTACTATGACGTCTAGCGGAAGTAATTTCAGTGTGGGAAAGGAAAGTAGTTCTTTCCTACACGTTGTTTAGCGCCACCTTGTCCACACAGTAGAATTACTACCGTTTTAAGACATGTTGGTAGATGGTAGGCCATTTGTGCTGGATATCGTGCGCGCATACTGCTAGACTTAGTTTTGTGAAAAAGTACGTGCACAAATGTGCTCTTTGTGCCTGAACCAAAGTTACGCACAAACTTGCCTGATGGATACAGCGGCTAAACGCG
This sequence comes from Agrotis segetum, assembly GCA_036375495.1. Taxonomy (NCBI): domain Eukaryota; kingdom Metazoa; phylum Arthropoda; class Insecta; order Lepidoptera; family Noctuidae; genus Agrotis; species Agrotis segetum. The sequence goes on from JAQSVV010000186.1 coordinate 1,188,112, forward strand.
ATAATAGCTTAGTACGCGCACTGCTGAAGTGCGCGAACAAATGTGCTGCAAAGGCTACTGAAGGAAACCGTGGATTTTAGTCAGTACAAGTCTGACAGTCCCTACCGTCCTGCCCTGGGTGGCAGGATTCATTTGAAGATTTTAACACGTAAATAAAAAAAAACACTATGGTGGAATCACACCATAATGTTTGTAGAACGATTGTGAGATGTGTCGGTTATGAGACGGTCTTGGAATTGTGCCTGATAAACAACGGCAGATTTAACGCAGGCATTCGTTTTTAATATCGTTCTATTTATTCGTTCTGAATATAAGCGTCAACTTCGTATACCAGGCTTACATTAATGGTAAGCGTCCACAGGTCCGCATCGTATCAAACGGATTTCTGTGTCGGCAGCGATCGGATTGCTGACGCGAGTACCTATCAGCAATCGGATTGCCGATGCCACCTTCATCGCTTCCACTGATCGGCATTCCGTATGACGTCATCGGTACGCATTGCATATAGGCATTGCCGATGAGCCGTCCGTACGATGCGGATCAGTGGACGCAGTCGTATGAGTTTTCATACAAGGCAAACTAAAATCCGTTACATACGATACGTCCGATACGTGCGATGCCGACCTGTGGACACACATCTTAAAACTCCTGCAGAACTGTAAAATACAATTGTTTATCAAAATTTCAACACCTCGCTACAAAGGATTACATAATATGATAATATCATTATGAACTGAAAATAATACTAACTGCTCGGGCAATTTGTTATACAGTCGCAGTCGATAGAGAGTGCTTCAAGCAGTCAGTGTATGGTCGCTCTAAGACTTCATTAATCTATACAACGTGTAACGTTAATAGCGCAAAACCTCTCGTGGGGTAACTCAGCCCATGTTACTGAACAACATTTGTTCTAAGACTTTTGGAAATTCGCAAAAAAAAAAAGATTATTCTTACTGATAGGCCCGATCAATTTCTCATTTTGTATGAACAAGGATTATTTTTTTCCGAATTTCCCCACGATAGGTTTTGCAGTATTAACGTTACACGTTGTATATTTTAACCATCGTCAACTTCAATATACTGAAAAACCAAAACTGAAACAATGGAACAATTACTGATTACAAAATAGGAAAGTGTTGTGAGAGAGTGCACACTAATCAACGATCGCAGTTATCACGATGCGGACAAAAATAAGATGGCAAAGGCCACACGGTAGCTACTGTAGACATAGACAACAAAACGAGCACTGCCACAGCAGCTAGTCTTGTCAGGTTTTAATGTCGTAGTCTATGCACATTAAAATCTCTCTGGCTCTGATCCAGTGGAGGCGGCGCGCGGCGGCGTCAGCGGCGTGCCTGGCAGTGTTTACGATAACGGCTAACAGTCAGCTCTAGAATGCGCGAATTATTGCTGTGGTACGAAATGTAAGAGAATGCGGTGATATTCGATCACCTGGAAATTCGGAGGTTTAGTCACCAGCGATTGTAAAACGGGTGATTCTAAAGGCGCTCCCTCACCGGGAGCATTCGCGTGTAATGTAACATTATACAACGTCTAACGTTAAATGCGCAAAACCTCTCGTGGGGTAACTCAGCCCATGTTACTGAACAATGATTGTTCTAAGACTTTTGGAAATTCACAAAAAAAAAAAACATACTGATGGGCCCGATCAATTTCTCATTTTGTATGAAAAACCATATTTTTTTGTGAATTTCCAAAAGTCTTAGAACAAACATTGTTCAGTAACATGGGCTGAGTTACCCCACGAGAGGTTTAGCGCATTTAACGTTACACATTGTAGTTTCGACTTTGAGCATTACACTACAATACTACTTCCCTGACTGACGAGCATTCGCGTACATTTACTAAAGATTTGATACAAGGTGCGCATTGTGATGCTCGATTGTCTTCTATCACTGATGAAACGTTAGAATCTGTAACGTTACATTACAGGTGAATGCTCGCGTTGAGGGAGCGCCTTAAAGATAAAAGATAATTCATATTGATTTAGGTATAGGCTTTGAAGCTATGCTAGAAATATTACAAAATAAAGGAAGATACGAGTATATGTCCAAAACATGAGTTCGCATGCAATATGCATGCAGGATGATCAATATATTTTTCGCACTGGCATGTTTTGCCTGGTCATGCATACAATGCCATGGGCTTTTAAAATTAGTTTGTGACCACTAAACCGCGGTCTCTTTTTACAAAAATGATCTGTAGTGTCAGGGAAGTTCAGAGATATTTCTTGGCACTTATTACAGCTAGTCTAATCTTTTTCTGTCTTATAGCCACCATTAGCTCGCTTCTTCTTATAAACTTGGACCGTTTCCTTATTTTAATGGCTACATCGAGTGACGCTAGTAATTGTTTGTTACACTATTGTGCGGGATTCATTTATATTGGAAATACAACAAGTGGTTTTCACAACCACTTGAAACTCTTGACCTCCGATAACGTGAAAGTCAATGGAAAAACTGCTATCATACTTATATTTTCTTAGAAATTGAAGAGACATAGTAACACATTGTAAGCTAATCTTGACAGATTTTTCAGCGATGGAAGATAATTTAATCTTATCTTGGGTAGGAGATTTAAACCAGTAATAAATGATGCAGGGCGTTTTGAACCATGCAACACTGAAGAAGATGATGAAATTCATGAATGAAAGGTGAACAATAAAGGTGAAAAGTTCACTGCAAATACGGCTGTTAAATCAGATTTTTAATCTATTACTTCCTGCATCTTGTACAACACACATACCTAACATCATAAACAGCTTGCTACAAATATGTAAGGAAATCGGAAGTAGACGTGGACACGCTATAATCATGTCTGGTCTAGCTACTGCTATGAATAATATTCAAGACATTATTGGATGTCTGTCCTTTAAAAATAACCCACTTCGTCACAAAACAGAGTCAGATGTTTAAAAGGACAACTCATCAAGCAAAGTAATGAAAAACAGTTATTTAAATAATCCATAAAACATAATAGGAACCGAAAACCGCTGGGCTTGAAATCGAGAATCATTAAACGAAAGGTAGGATGCCTAGTGCAAAATGGAGTTGCCTAGAGCAAAGTCATCGAATGAGTCCTCCCACCCTGGTTGATGTGCAAGGGAATTTCGGGCTCCTACGGACTAAAATCCACGATCAATGTTCCTTCAAAGGCCTTTTACGGTCCAGGGTCAAGGTTAAGACAGTCCCGCGACCTCGATAGGCGTTTGGGCATGGGGACCCGTCAGATTTCTGACAGCTGTTTGAGATGCGATTGGAACACAACACGCTGTCGACCCGGGCATGGTCCATGACATGACGGGTATACGTGTATTACTCGCGGTAACGTTATGCCAAATGTGGATTTTCTGCAGCGTTTGTTTTGTATCTTGATTGGGGATCGAATGCCAAGGAGCTGAGTGTGTCTGGCTTCGATTCTATTTTGTTATAGATCTCATCAGGATGCGTGCCAATATAGGTAGCCATTATATTAGATGAAACTGTGTTACAGTTGTTTTTATGGTACAAGTACATGTTACATATTTCCACGCAGTCATCCGTTTTTATGTGCTTAGTGCTTTTCTATTTTTCATACCTTTTTTCGGCTTTGTAAGAGTCCTTTAACTATTATTGTTATATTGACTCTCATTATTTTCCAGGGTACCACAAAAAGTCATACAAACATCGGTTCATTATATTCTTTTTCATTACAATTTAGCTTTCTTCCTTCTCGAAATACTGAGTGATTCTGTTTTGCTGTTCACCATTTGAACACTGCATGTAGTTTTGGTAATTCTCTTTTTGTAATGAATCGGAATTTGGATAAAAAATGTGAATTGCTCCACGCTTGGTTGCCGTTGGTATTATACCTTTAATACTCATAATGTACACAATTGGTTTCTGTGTACTGCATCACAAAAGTCTACAACTAATAACAGAGCTAAGTATTTGCATAAAAACATGTCCTTGTGGTACACACTGCATTGAATTGGTAATTATAAGATAATGGGTAAGGACATCAGTTCAACCAGCAAAAACATGAAAAAAATACGTGTTTTTGCCATTTAACTATTGTTTTTGCTAATTAATTAGTTGCCAATGTTACCATGAACTGTGAAGGTTGTTTCTTTTCATGTCTGACGGGAAAGATCGATAGGGTCAATAAGTCGAATGCACCTTGCATTATTATCCGTGGTATTATTGCCCTGGCCTATCCTACTGGTACCAGTTCGATATAATCCTTTGTCAAACCCTCTAGTCTTTGCCAAAATCAACGTCCTTAGGGCCCAAAAATGTAAATTGCTATCAAAGTATTTTTTAGTTCTAAAATACTATCCATATATAGGTTTAGAATACTAATGAAACCATTTGATAGCTGAATTCGTTCCATTTCATTTGATTCATTTTAAATTTTCATAATCGCTTCCTTCTTCATCACTCGCAATTTCTGCAATGCCCAGTCGATTTTGATCAGGTAAACAGTCATGTCTTACTAGATAGTGATTATTACTTTCTTGTATTTTTCTTCAGCTGTTAAAAATGTTTTTCAGCGGTTATAGACACTCGTCTCCCTCCAACTGTGTCTCCCTCAAAACCCAGTGGCCTTTATAATAATAACAGAATTATAAAGACAACACCAGCTGGTGCCAAATCGTACGGATATTTGTTTTATTGGGGAACACGTGTACATTGTCATACGAAATTGTTTTAATTCTAATCAGTATTATTAGTAGTACTGGTAGCCTTAAGATTATCAGCTCGCTTTTCATAGACGAGTACCTACATACAGTCTTGGACAAGTACCAGTGTGTCTTTTTCAAAGCATTTGTATTGTACTCTCCATTAAGCATTTGTACAAGTTTACGAATATCTTGGATGTCACAGACATGTTGAAGGAAAACATCAGAAAACCTAGTGGACTTTTACATACAATTAATATACAAATGTATCCGGTTTCGGATTGTATACATATAAAGGGAAGGTGGCTTCTTCTCAATTCTGTCATAAAATGATTAAACAATGTGGAGTCGTAACCAAACCCCTGAATCGTACCCTTTTCGGTCTATGTTCATTTTTCATAAAGCGAAAAAAGATATCATCTTGGCAGAGTTTAACTCTCATTCAACCGTTTTTTCTGAAAGAGGCTTTATAAATCTGATTCAACGGTTCTTCTGAATGAAACACGTCATCTACTTTTCTGGCCTTGTTCCAATTTATTAGCAGACGATTCCGCACGCAACATTATTGTCTTCTTAATGGATTAGATGATCGGGAGCCTTATCACGAGCTCTTAACGCGATCCAGTTGAGGCTGTGGGAAAGAGACAGATCTATACATGTTGTCTAGCGCCATCTCTTTCCCACAGCCTAAACTGGATCGCGTTAAGAGTTCATGGTAGACCATCAGGGGGCCTACTATGACATCTTTAAGTGAGAGAAGTTCCACTGTGGGAAAGAGAAAGAGCTATACAAGTTGTCTAGCGCCATCTCGTTCACACAGCGGAACTACTCTCGTTTTAAGACGACATGGTTAGCCGGCTGATACAGTTTATAATGCCGTGTCTGACAGTACAATGGACACCCGACTCGTTGTTTACAGTGGCTAGAAGTTTGGACGGTATGCCGTCCACTCAACACAGATTTATATCCGGCCCCGACTGCTTATAACACAGATCTACACATTAATACACGCGCTTTGTTCTATAAAATAGCTCGAGTTATAAGTTAGAAAATACAAACGATATTGTAATAATAGCAAGTGGACACTAGTTGTGTAGAATGATATCATTGCGAAAGGTGCTGTTAAACTCAAGCATTCACTTGTAATAAGCAGTTTTGTGAATGTTACATTACACTAAAACAAAGGAAAACGTTTTAAATAGACTTTTGCACCGTAATTAATAAACGCGAACTAAAGTTACGCCAAAGTTATTTCTTTAGTCATGATCTGATTTATTCTGGTTGTAACTTTAGTTCACGGGGTTGAAGTATACCAGTTTTGGTTTCTTGGTTTTGGTTGGGTTATATAGATTGTAAATATAAAAACAAAACAAAATCGTACAATAAATATTGATCTGCCGAAGTTATTTCAGTGCGATTCTCACAGGAAAGATATATCAAGTTCTTTATGTGTTTCAATAATCATTACCATTCGATGTTTTTATATGTAAGTATTTATTGGAGCCTCAGTTAGTTACATTGCTTCTGCGTTACCCACATCAAAATATTTACAAGAAACGTTAACTCTAATTTATTTATTGGTGTAAACATGTTGTTCCGAGTTTGTTAGGAGATAGATAAAACTCTTCAAGTTTTTATCGACAGATATACCTATGGGTACTTGATTTATCTTACCAAGCTTATCTTATTTATCGTACCTAGGTTTATTTTGAAAGGTATACCTTTGAACGCAAGCTTACAACATTAGTATCACCCAAATCAGGTCATTCAGAAATGTTGTGATTTCAATTAATTATAGCATCCTTTACGCCGGTGTCGTGCGGTCCATGGCCCTCTACGGGACCCTGAGCATTCGGTCGCGACCACTGAAGTTGGTCGCATGCCAGAGGGTCATGGCTATCTGGATGATCCGGGGATACTGCACGATCGCCGGCGAATCGGCCAACTTCCTTGCTGGATTACTGCTCTGGGATCTGGTCATCTGGGGTCGACTGCCCTCCAGCACGTCTATGAGCGTGGGGAGGCGCAGCGCCGGCGCATCCCTACTGCCTCGACAAATCGAGGGGCAGCCACCCTAAAAAAACACCATGGCATCCTATCTAAGTATTTAATTTTAGCAATTTCCATAAAACGTAAGCTTAATAAATGTCAATGAGATGTCGTCTAGCGTTAGTAGTAACGGGCATTTATTGTAAACAGAACGACTCTTCAGTACTGCGAGAGAGCTATTAATAACCCTGATCATTACCTCTCAGACACGTATCGACTGTCTACAATCCCCGGTGATAAGCTCTTCAACCTGAGATAATATCTAGACAGGCACGCAGATAAGAGAAGATATTCACATAACTGTGGGGCTGTGACTCAGGGGAGCGCGATGTGACTAACTATAGCGGATACACCCATTAGAAGATGCATTCCAAGCCGACCAAATTGACTCAGTGGAATTTTTGCTGTAATTTTTAGCGATTCTGTGTTTGGATAGACAGATGCGTAAAATACATGAAAGACTATTCTGAACATCAAATACAGTAGATTTTAGATCGCACAGGTCGATCTTCAAGGTTAAACCGCGCTTTGCGAGGTTAATCTGTGGATGGATGATCTACGACCATAGTGCAAGTCTCCTCTGCGCCTCGGATTTTTAGATTTTTAACAGACATTACTAAAATCAGAAGATCTCTCTAAATTCTGCAAACCAGTCTTGCCAAGGGGTGTCGTATTACGCAGTTACTGGGCTGTGAAGGTCAATCACTCCATGGAAAATACTGATGTTCAGCAGCATCTGTTAGACTGGAAGCCGACCCCAACATCAACAGTTGGGAATGTTTCTGATTGCAAGTTAAGCATTTTACCCGGCTGCCATTTATAGATCATTGACAATTGTTACAGAGGTAGAGTGCATCAGCCATCAGTGCACCCAAGACAATTCTGAGCGCCATTGTTGGACTTGGCATTGTCTTTGTTATTATTGGCTCTTTACCTGGTCATATACAAAGAGGTGGCATACGAGTAGTGCCGATTAGAGTCAGTCGCAAAGTTATCTTACAAGCACTCAAGCCACAGGGTCGAAAGTCTGACAACCGATTTTCCAAAACGGCGTCACCGTTGGACTTCTAAACAGTATTTGGATTGTGAAGGTTAAATAGGAAAAGGCTAGGCAAATGTGGTCTTCTTAAGACGGATGCAAAAGCTTTATATTTGGTTTGTGTTAGATTTATGTGGTTGGGCGTCCATCCAAATCCAATGGGAAATGCAGGAAGCGGTCTTTCAGTTCTTGAGATATTACTCCAATATGCATAATTTATTTATTTTCTGTAGCTAGTCTGAAAATAATTGTTATGCAGGTAGCAATCTCAAGTTTTCGATGTTGGCAAGAAGTCTACGGCTAGGTAAAATACGTTTCTGAGTTCATTAGTGGTTCCTGTTCATATTATTATATACAAGTATGTTTATGATTCATTTACCTGTGTTAATTCTGCCTTTTCGTACTTATTAGCATATAACTGTTTCACTTCTGGACAAAATCTAGTCCCTTTCAATCTTTACTACGTGTAAGTTTCTCCCAATGGTTCTTTACGTATTTAAATTCTCTGATAAGTTTTGATGTCTTTTAAAACATCTCGTCTATCTATTCATTGATATTTTTAGGCTTGGTACAGTAACGGTTGTAACTTATGATCTTGCCCTTTACTCTATTCACTGTAACAGTCTGTTCGCACTCCACTGGCTTCTATTATTTTCCACTGAACAAGTTCAAGAGTGAACTAGGTCGTTGGCTACGTAATGTGTTAGAAAATTGTTTCTATTCTCGTTTATCAGTAAAATGGAGTAGAATTTATTGGCTTTGAAACAGCAGTGAAATACCTAAAGTAAAGGAGATATTTGTGAATTTATTTAGTTTGATGTTTACGGTCGGTCAGAAACAGAAGCCTTGCAACCAGCCTTACCAAACGGTATCGTGATCCATGTAAAATTTCATTTGCACTTAAGTTAGAATGAAATCCCTAATTTAATAGAAGCAAGACTCGTATATAGGAAGTCGTAAATAAACAAAACAAAAACTTCTAACGTCTACCATAACTGGTTTTTATCTAACACAGTAACAATGGCCATGAATCACTCCTCATGAATGAATACTCGAAACAATACATACATTATTGAAAGGGACAGTCCCTCATATTTTTCGCAGCAAGAAATCTCAATCAGATTTGCAGTCGCAGATGACTGTCTCGTATCACTCGGTGACCCCTAAGACAGGAAGCAGGACAGGACATGAGTCAGGGCACCGGATGCGTGGTGGACCAATCAAGACAGACAAACGTACAACTGGACTGAACTGCATTACTTACTGTTATTACGAGACTAGATTACAAGACTATTGAATTGAAAAATGGCAATCCTATTGTGGAATTGATCGGTAGAGATTTTGTGATTAATTTTTTTTTCAAACATGATCTTATGTACAGACGCCAGCACATCAAGCTACCACAATCTGTCAGATTTATTTAATAGAATTTCAACCTTATCACAAAAGCAGAAGGTTAATATTTGATTGGTAAAATCTGACAGATTCGGGTAGGTTGACCTGCTGGCGTCTGTACATCCACAAAACTGTGTGATATTTAGGATAAGAGAATTGATGGATATACTGAGTGAGGGTGTTATGTCTAGAAAGATTGATTGCTGAAATTACAAAAAGATGAGACGAATTGAAAAGAAGTAGACAAATGTTACGCTAACACTGCAGGTCAAAGATGGAAGAATTGTTTAATTTTGTTAACATACGAGTATGTAGCAGATTCAGATTCAAGACTTAATTTAATTTGCAATTAAACGCTACTGTACCTTGTCCTATTTCTGTAAGGCTTCGTCTCATTTGTCAGACATGTCAATAAATTGTTAAGCGGTACTCAAAATGAGATTAGCACCTACTTGGATTTTTCGATCTTGTCTTATACCAAACAGTGTGGATGATTTCTGTTTACATGGTGAAATATAGTACCTATAGAATAGAATATCATTTCTGAGTATATGGTAGGTACACAAAGATATTATATCAAAGATTAGTTCGCATACATTACTGGGACCAAGATAAGTAAACCTGATTCAAAGCCCTTCAAAGTCCCTAAACTATCCATTCCGGAGAGATTCCCATTTTAAGCTTACACGAAGACCTCAATTTAAAATTGGGTCTGTCCATTTCATTATCCATTCGTGACAATTTAAATTGTCTGAGTCTGTTATACGTGGCTTTAACCTTTTCACCCTCGTGGGCGCTTTATATAGACAGTAAGTAATCCCTGAAGCCATGTTGCGGTGTTGTGTCAGGTTTAACTGTGGCAATTGCTATTACAGCCAGCTTACTTTGCTCAAGTGTTTGGTGCAATGATCGTGCTTTATGGGAAGACCTTGAAACAATTGAGGCTTTTTATTTCCTGTTACTTTTGATTTGTCTTTAATTCTTGACCGTTATTTCTATCAAAAACGATAGTCATTTATTCTAATAAGATTGAAATCAGTAGCAGTTAGTTACCTTTCGCTTCCTTATCTATGTTATTAAACTTCGTACAGTTCGTCCACTGATTGTGCAGAGTGTTTATCACAAACGATGTGAGTCATCAACTGACCGTCATTATAACTGCTGTCTACAGATGAAACTACCGAAAGCTTTTTCCTTTCCCAAATCTTATAACTATCAAAACCAGTCTCACCAAAACTGTATTCAAATAGCAAAACATTACTGAGATATTTTATGTCTGCACCTAACTGAGTTTTTTTCCCCTGCGTAGCCTTGAACCACGCTATGATTTGTGACTCATTGTCATCTCAATAACAATCGTTGTGTTGTGTAGTTTATGTTGTACGTCATACGTCATGTGGTTGCTGAATCTAATAGTGGTTACATTTGTATTGCTACTAGGCTACTGTTTTTACTTACGAGTCGAAACTATTATGGTAATAGTGTAACTCACAAAAACATTTCCCTTGGTGCAACATTAGCTAAAATGTATGTGATTGACCTGTTTTATTTTACTATGCTGATTCAGCGGTTATATCTATGGTTTCCTGCTAATTTCGACTTCCATGGCAAAAGTTTTTGGTATCATTTACATCTTTAGTTTATTGCTTTTTTGTTAAATGGGGATAAATATTTCTAAAATCCCAAGGCATAGCAAATAGGTATAAATAGCCAGCTCAGTTATTTTTTCTGAACAGTCGGGTAAAAGCATGCAAATAAATATAATAGTGGGAAACACAGAATTCGCAGCACACTCAACAAGAACAACGTTATTCTGCCAATTGCCTCGCAGCTCGTAAGACTTCATTAAATCCAGTGAAGACTGGCCAAATTGGCACCCGCTGTCTGACCTAGACCGTACCGATCTGTTTGGTAATTAAATTAATACGTGCAAACTAACTAATACCGTCTCAATTGAATTATTTGATTAACGGGCCGGTGAAGCAATGGCCGTCGGGTCTGCGACGGCCAATTAAACGGATACGGGCGCAGTGTTCTTCAATTTAATGGGTTATTTGAACGTTATGCGGGAGTTCGGTAAATGTACTGGCGTTATTGCTGGGAGCTTTGGATGCGTGGATAATGAAAAACGGAGTATGAAGGGAATTAGAAAGAGATGGCGTACAGTAGTTTCTGCTTTCCTGCATTGGAAAATTAAAAAAGGTAGACAAAGTTGATAGTAGGTAAGGTTGCAAATATGGAATTCAAAAAACAACTTTGTTGTCAACTAAAACAGTTTCAACAACAGCTTCTATGTATATACATTAAAGTTAATGTACCCATAGAATTATATTACGACTAGGAATACACAATCGCCAATTACAGTTGACTTACCTTTCTCAGAAACAAATGTTACTCTTCTACTACTCTTATAAATTCTTGAGTTGGCTTTATTTGCCATAGTTTGATAGTTTTGTAGGTATACATGTTGATGTATTACATACATACACACACGTCTTATTGTGATGTAGTTACGCAGGTCCTTTTATTTATTTTACATTACCTTTTCTTTATTATCTTTAACTATTGTAAATACCTATGTATTTGCAATAACACGGTGTACTATGTCGATATGACTAACTGCAGTCATATGCCTGCAGTTTATATTTAGTGTTATCATGTTACTATCAAATAAAGTTCCATTAACATAATGTACTTGATGACAATGTTACAGCTGGCCTCGTAA